>CM052720.1:32098308-32116221 GCA_028551405.1 Uromys caudimaculatus | reverse complement strand
CTTGCCGTACAAACTCGAGGACTGGGCTCTGCAAGCCATGCACCCACACAAAAAGCTGACCACAATGCTATCTGTCAGAGTCTGAGACAAGAGGATCCCTGGGGTTTGCCTGCCAGTCTCATCAACTGGTAAGATGCACCTTCAGGGGGAGAATCTGTCTCAGGAAGCAAGGTGGATCAGGGTCTGGTGGCACCACCTCTTAACCCAGCCCTCAAGAGAAAGAGACAGGCGGATCTGTGAGTTAGGAGGCCAGACAGATCAACCGTGTAAGTTCTAGGGCAGCCAGGGTCATATAGTGAGACACAATCTTAATAGGTAAATAAATAAATAAGGTGGTCCGCGATTGCACGCGCACACACACACACACGCACACGCGCACACACACACACACACACATACACACACTCCGAGTATACAGCTCACCACAGTACTTCAGTTTTCTTAGAAAAAAACCATTTCCCCACAAAACTCATATCCAAGTGTATACAGAAGAACCATTCAGAAGTAGCATTCATGAAGGCCAAGAAGTAGAAACTACCTAAGTGTCCATCTACGGAAAGCCATCCCACCACCAAGAATGAGGTCATGACCCATGGTACAGCAGGTAAACCTTGAAAATGCTACATCAAGAAGTCAGTCCTAGCCGGGCAGTGGTGGCGCATGCCTTTAAGCCCAGCACTCGGGAGGCAGAGGCAGGCGGATTTCTGAGTTCGAGGCCAGCCTGGTCTACAGAGTGAGTTCCAGGACAGCCAGGGCTACACAGAGAAACTCTGTCTCGAAAAATCAAAAAGGAGGAGGAGGAGGAAGAGGAAGAGGAGGAGGAAGAGGAAGAGGAGGAGGAGGAGTCAGTCCTAAGAGGCCACCTGCTGTAGGACTCCCCACCAAACCCAAGCAAGCTACACAGACAGAATAGTTGACCCCAGTAGCATAGAAAAGACAACTGCTCGAGGCTGACCTGTACAGCCATCCCCATGACCGGGGTAATAAACCACTTAGGGGACAGGCAGGGCTCTCTGATGCCCAAGATCCACGAGACTTGAGGCAGAGTTTTGGTTCCAGAGGAGGAAAGCCACAGATACATGGAAAAGGCCGTTCTCCAGAGCTGCACCTCCCAGCAGTCCCTGAGGAACCAGGAGCCAGACAGTGTGCCCAGCCATGAGGAGCAAATCACGATGATCCACAGACATTGCAGGCCAGGTGCACCAAGACTCCCAAAGCTTAAAGATGGAGCCTGAGGCCTGGGAGAGTGTGTACCACAAGCCCTGGACACAGAGCGAGAGAAGCCCTCAGCTGAAAGAATCTAACAGCCTACAGAGCAAGGAGAGACATAATCCTGGCAAACTGCAGCAGCCGGCTGGGATTACAGGCCGGGATTATACGGATTCAGCCTTAGCTGGATGCCCGGACAGAGGGGGCGGGGCAGTAAGAATGACACCGGCTGCAGTGTGAGTTTACCACTCACTCGGGAATGACAAAAATCATAAAAACCCAAGCACAAAAAACAAGTGGTAAAAATATGAGGAGAAAAAGATTTGGACGTGATCTTCCAGATTTAAGAAATGCGGTGGGGGGGAGGGGGAGGGGATGGAGGGATTCCAACGGGGAGATCTGGAAAGGGGGAAACATTTGAAATGTAAATAAAGTATCAAGACAGACAGGAAGGAAGGAAGGAAGGAAGGAAGGAAGGAAGGAAGGAAGGAAGGAAGGAAGGAAGGAAGGAAGGAAGGAAGGTGGTATATACGGCAGCGATGACAGACTGCTAAAGGGCGGGGCCGGCTAATGGGTGGGGGCAGCTACAGGGCGGGGCCCAGCTAAAGGGCAGGGCCGGCTAAAGGGCGGGGCCGGCTAAAGGGCGAGGCAGAACAGAAAACTGCAAACTGGGAAGCAGGGGACCTCAGGTGACAGAAGGAAACTAAAATTCAGAGAGAACACTAGAGGCAGTTCCCCAGAATCAGAATCAAGGAGCTTTTCTACCGGGGTCCTCCACTGGGGCCCCCATCCACCTTCCCAGGGCAAGGAAGAGTTGATTGCTGTTCAAAGCAACTTCAATGGGAAAATGAACCCCGTAGGCTGTGTTGCCAACTCCCTGAAGGACCAATCTCTCAAACAGTCACAACCATCCTCGAAAGCGACCAACAAAGTGCAAATTAAGACCACCACCTGCACACTCTAATTCGGGTGAGAATTAAGATGTTAGATTTAAAAAAAAACAAAAAAAAAAAACAAAAAAAAAAAACCTGACAAGAACAAAGATTCATGGGAATTCTCCATCTAATACAGATGGCAGCGTGAAACAGGCCAGGTGCTCTGAAAAGCTAAATATTGTTATTCTCTCTAGGGTACCAAGCCGACTCTGCATAGCTGCCTCGAAAAACCTGCCCTGCGCATCAAGAAATAGCATCTTTGCGTCCACAACATACCATGAATCCGTCAAATAGCTAATAGACGGGAAAGAGCAGATTCACTGGAACCAAAAGGCAATAATATCCAAAGAAATAGCTAAATACATCATGGACCAACCTAAGAAATAGTGCTGAATAAATAATAATAATAATAATAATAATAATAATAATAATAATAATAATTTTTAAAGCTACAGGAGAAAAGCACATTCCCTCATTAAAGTTAAAAAAAGCAGACTAGGGGATGAACTGATTAAGGGAGGGGCCAGAGACAGCTTAGCAGTTAAGAGTACTTGGTTCCTGCAGAGGCCCTGAGTTGGTTCCTAGCAGCTAGTTCACAACTGCCTGTAGCTCCAGGGGATCTGGCGCCCTCTTCTGTCCTCTGCAGGTACTGCAACCATAGATTTTGGAAAATAACTGATTTAGGTCTATCTGTGTGGAATAAAGAGTGGGGGAATAACGTGGGTTATTTCACAGGGGAGTGGCATCCATGTCTGTGGGAACCATCGTGGCTTGTAGACCAGGGAGATCCAGCTCTTCTTGCGCTTTGAAACTTACACGTCTTACAGTCCATTTATTTTGTCTGAATAAAATACTGCATAATAAAAACATTAGGCAGAAGTTATATAGCCATGGTGAGAAGCATTTCCCCTGGGTACTGAGACATATTATAATATGAATAAATCCAAAGCACGGAAGTATATAATAGAAGCCTAACAGAATAGACCACACATGACTAAGACCAGGGGGAGCTGGCTTGAACTGATGGAAAGTTCTAGAAACATACCAAAAACAGAAGACCTGGAAGTAGAGGACCAGTTGGAAATAAAGGGATCAGCTGAGCGGAAAGTCCCAAGAGAAAATAAAGGGTATTATCTAAATGCATTTCAGACCACAGGCGTGTGGGAATGTCAGAATTAATACATGCAGTCTTACTCAGGGTTTCTATTGCTTCGATGACACACCATGACCTAAAAGCAGCTTGGAGAAGAGAGGAGGTCACAGGAGGTCAGGAAAGGAACACAAACAGGGCAGGAACCTGGAGGCAGGAGCTGATGCAGAGACTATGGAGGGATGCTGCTTACTGGCTTGCTCCCTATGGCTGCTCAGCCTGCTTTCTTACAGAACCCAGAACCACCAGCCCAGGGACAGACCCAGTCACAAGGGGCTGCCCAAATCACTAATTAAGAAAATGCCAGGCTGGAGAGATGGCTCAGCAGTTTAGAGCACTGACTGCCCTTCCAGAGGTCCTGAGTTCAATTCCCAGCAACCACATGGTGGCTCACAGCCATCTGTAATGGGATCTGATACCCTCTTCTTCTATTGTGTACTCATATTCATAATATAAATAAATCTTTTTTAAAAAAGAAAATGCCCTACAGGCCTGCCTACAACCCAATCTTATGGAGGCCTTTCCTTAACTGAGGTTCCCTACTCTAGATGACTTTAGCTTGTGTCAAGTTGACATAAAACTAACCTACACATAAGCTAATAGAAAACTTTAAAAAACAAAAACAATCTGTCAATATATTTGTCCTAATTCCGTCTTTGTTGCCATGATAAAACACCCTGAATCAAAAGCAGCTTAGGGGAGGAGAGGCCGAGTTCTAACACTGAGGAAAGCCAGGACAGGAGCTCAAACAGGAACTGAAGAAGAGACTATGGGGACGTGCTGCTCACTGGCTTGCGTTCAGCTGGTTTTCCTGCATAGCCCAGGACCAGCTGCCTAGGGAATGACACTGCCTACAATGGGTGCGCAATCCCGTGTAGGCAACTCGGTTACTCTGATCTGGGCAACCCCTCCACCGAGACTCCCTTCGCACACAGGTGATGCTAAACAGTTAAACAGTCGACACGCAGACTTCATTTTCTCCAAACAAAACGGGTATAAAGCTAATGTAACATATGCAGCTATAAGTGTGCCATTGCTGGACTCCAAAAATCAGAATTGTCTCTAAGAAGCAAGTGGATTCTTTGGTCCACTCTGTGGCTCTGGGCTGGACTTGAAGTCCTGATCCTCCACTGCCTCGGCCCACTGAGAGCTGGGATTACAGGCATACACCACCACAGTCAGCCTGTGCTTTTTGTTTACACCAGAAGTGAAATAATGCGCTACACTGCCTCAGACAGAGAGAAAAGGAGATGTCTATTTCATAGCATAATAAAACATGAAAAGGCTCTAATCTCCTAGCATTATGACAACTCATGATAATTAGACATGCCTGATAGTTACCATCCTGACACACTTAGATGAAGGGCTAGCCTGTGCTCCAAGAACCCAGAACCACCAGCCCAGGGACAGACCCAGCCACAAGGGGCTGCTCAAATCACTAATCTCTTCTATGCTTTAAGGCAAACTCCATCTTAGAAATGCTTGACAAGGTAAAAATGTTCTAGTTTATATGTCAGTCAGGATAACATTCTCTGTGGCAAGGTAACTGTGATTGGGTTCCCTAGGCCAGCTTTCAAAAGCTCCTCCAGGCCACAAAGTGACTGAGGGAGGGTACGGAAACAAAATGGCCTGGGTCTCAGTTTGGGAAGCAGGGGTTCTGTGTATGTTGGAAAAAGGAGTCTTTCTTCCTCTTTAAATGCATGCCCACCTACTGCTTTCGTCCCTAACAGAAGATCTTCCCCCCACAACAGTCAAACCCCTTCCTTTACACAGCAATGCTGGTGGCCCTGCCAGCTGGCAAGAAGCTAATCAAACCGACCCAAACTATGCTACAAAGTGAAAAGCTGACCAACCCCGACTATGTCTGAGGTGTGAAGAGATAAGAAGGTGTCACAAGATCCCCCCCCACCTGAGGGCTTCCCCTAGAACCACCCTATCTAACACCTGCTTCCGAGCCACACCCAAGATCTAGGCCGAACTTTGAGCTGGTCCCTGCCCCCTTCACTGATAGCACAGGATCTGCATTCAGTTGCAGCTTCAGCCAAACTGGTGACCAAGAGCAAATGCAATTATCAAAGTGCAGGAAACGATCAACTTCTTGAAAAGAAGCCATATTGACGGCAGGCAGATGGGTGAGCGAGGGACAGTGATGGAGGCGGTATTTATCTCCCTACTGCTGGACACTGCGGCCATTTCCAAAGCTTCGGCTGTGCTGTTACAAAGACCATGCTGAAAACTATCCTATACTGTCTCAGCTGATCCATTTGGCTATTCATTGCCCATAGCTGCACCCTGTGCTTGCTCTAAGTATCTAGGAGCCTGACAGTTCAGAGAACTGACATCCCATGGACTTTTGCTTAAGAGACAGCGGGCTGGTGTTCTGTGGATGCTCTTTTCCAGCCTTCCTGAGGGCGAGGAAGGAAGACTCTCAAGGACTAATAATTTCCAGTGTGAAGGTTTTCTTCTGCTTGGACACCAAGACTATGTTACCTCTGTGTGACCCTACGGTAGGGGTGTGTGTAACAGAGTAGCAAGACCCCAATCTCTCCTGAAGGAGCTTCCTAGAAAACTTGCTGCCCAGTGCAATGGACTACGGTGGTCTTGAGTCCTGTAGATACAATTCCCCAAAGACTGAAAACCACGAATTACAGCCACTTGGCCAAGAACCCAGCCAAGCTGCCTGGCTCTCTAGCCGGGCTCATGACTTCCTGAGACTGTTCGTTCACAGCTGTGTCTGAAGGAACTGCTGGACCAACCAGCATAAGCCTTACATTATCCATCCTGCTTGCTCGGAATTATTTTCCATAGTCCACACCAGTTATGGGATGGAGTGGGTCCTTCCAGATAGATAGGTCAAAGTCCTAATTCCCAAGGACCAATGAGTCGTGAGGGTGACCTTATTTGGAAATAAAGTCTCTGCAGATAAAGCTAAGATGAGGTCATGAGGTTGGGCACTACTGTAACTCCTGATGTCCTTAACGAGAAACCAGAAACACAAGGAGGGGTGGGGGTAGAGGGCACTGTCGCTAGAGATAAGAACTGAAGTGCTCCAGGCCAGGAAAATTCCTGGCTGGGAGAAACTGGAAGAAACTAGCAAGGACTCCCTGAAGGCTAAGAAACCGCCCTGGTCAGTATCCGGCCAGGGGACGTCCAGAGTCCACATCTGGGTAGAGTGAAGATCTGGTTGTAAACCCCAAGACTGGAGGGAGCAAGTCTAACTAATACTCCTGGGACAAGTAGCTTACTCCCCAAACTACACTCGTGAACACACACACACTCACACACACACACTCTTCTAAAGCAACTCGTGTAAGGAGCAAGGAAAACACATGTCAACATCCCTCATCCTTAATATCCCAAAGGGACCTCCAGGCATCATTCAAGATCTTAAAAACATTTACCGTTAACTCTGTGGAGGTGCTGTAATAAACTGGGGAAGGTCTGTCTAGCCTTCCAAATTAGTAAGGACAGTTACAACCATCCAAGTGTTTCTTCGTGAAGAATGAATGTTCCCCGACTCACTGGGACACAGCCTGGATGTATCCAACACGACGCAGCTCCTGGCTTGCATGCCAGAAGGAAATACGGAGGCAGCAGTTGCAGGCAAAGTACATATGTGTAGGCACTCATTTTCTTACACATTTACCAGGTGAATACAGGCAGCAAGTTAACCACGCCACAAGCACCGTAACACAGGAAAGCGACAGGAAGAGGCGGGGCATCACACTCTTACTAGGAAGGTGACTAAGGGACATATTAGTGTCCAACAAAAAGACCTCAGTGACGATCAACTTCCTCCTGTTCTCCAACACTGCCAAGCACAGGAGCTGCAGTCATTTAGACATGTATTGGTGTGTGTGTGTGTGAGTGTGTGTGTGTGTGTGTGTGTGTGTGTGTGTGTGTCCATGTGTGGAGTTGTGTATGTGGGTGTGAATGACACTGGGAATCTTCCCTGATCACTCTCTATCAGACAGGTTGAAGCTGGGTCTCTCACTTGAACCCAGAGCTCACCAATTCAGACAGCTAGACTACTCCCTCTGCCGCCACATGCAAGCAGGCCATCATGTCTACCAGGCACAGACGTGACTCTGGGGATCTGAACTCTATGCTCTACTCACTGAGGCATGTCCTGAGCTATCCTGTTTGGACACTTTTAATGTATGAAAGCAACCGTTTTGAAAGACGTCGTTTACAGAAGTGACCCATGGTTTAAGCAGTACAGAGACAGACATCCAGTGTTCACGGAAATGTCATCCCTTGGAATCTACACAACCTGCCCTTCAGCAACCGGATACCAGCCGCAGGAACGGTCACAGTTAGGTCACTGATCGATCAACCTAGTAGGGCCGGTGCCGCCAGAAACCTCAGAGTGGAAAAGCAAAACAGAGAAGAAGTCAGCGTGCCACAAAGCCTCGAACTACATGGCTAACTTGGAGAGGAAGAAAGGAGCCAGCAGCAAGGAAGCCAAGTGGCCTCTAGAAGTCAGACAAGACAAGAGATGCTAGACCAGTGGTTCTCAACCTATGGGTTGTAAGCCCTTTGAGGGGTGGCATATCAGATATCCTGCCTATCAGATATGTACATTACAATTCCTAACAGTAGCAAATTACAGTTATGAAAAAGCAATGAAAATAATTTTATGGTTGGAGGTCAGCACAGCATGAGGAACTGTAGTAAAGAGTCACAGCACTGGGGAGGTTAAGAACCTCTGCTCTAGAAGCTATAGAAATCAAGCCTGCCCCACTCTGCTGTCCGGCCAGTTGTACCCACACCGGATTTTACCGACAGAACTGTAAAGGCTTTATACATAAAAATTTTGAATAAAATGTTACCTGAACGGGGTGGGCAGAGCGCTCACCTGAACTGTGTTTGACCCCAGAGCAGGAATAACAAATTTTTAGCGTTTTATCAGCATAAGAATGTCCTCTTTTTTTTTTTTTTGGTGGTGCACGCCTTTAATCCCAGCACTTGGGAGACAGAGGCGGGTGGATTTCTGAGTTCGAGGCCAGCCTGGTCTACAGAGTGAGTTCCAGGACAGCCAGGGCTACACAGAGAAACCTTGTCTCAAAAAAACCAAACAAACAAACAAACAAAAAAAAAAAAAAAAAAAAAAAGAATGTCCTTTTTAAGGTCCTGAGTTCAGTTCCCAGCAAACACAAGGTGGCTCACAACCATTTGGAATGGGATCTGATGCCCTCTTCTGGTGTGCCTGAAGACAGTGACAGTGTATTCGTATACATAAAATAAATAAATCTTAAAAAAAAAAACAAAAAAAAAAACCCAGAACATTCGTTTAAAAAAAAAAATTCTCTTTAATATCTAACCTAAGAAAGCTTGCCTACAACGAACAGACAGTTCACCATGCCATGAACTGTATCTCCTGATGCTGTCAAAGGGGAGAAAGCATGGGTCACCATCTTAGTTCCTAACAGCAAATGGAATCAAGCAAGAGCTGCGTCCCGGGAGCACGTCTCCCAAAAGCTTTCAGCAGATGACTTTCCTGGGGCCCTCTCAGAAGAGTTGGGAACAGAAGGAGGATGCCTGCTACCATCAGCACAGTACAGAATGTCCCAGCTGAGGCAATAAAAAACGGAAAGCAAACAGTAAGTGAGGGCTTCTGATGTCAGGGTGAGGGCCCAAGGTCAGTGCGGAAGTGAATCGAGGCATAGAGCTGGGCTCTCTGTGGTCATGGTATGATGAGGTACAGACGGGGAGGGAAGCCCCAGAGGACCCTGCTCTGTTTAAAAACAAAACAAAACAAAAAACCAGTGTTGGTGCAAAGGACCAAGAAGCTACTGGGGGGCTCGGTAAAGCTCTTGCTATGTAATCCTGAGAATCTGAACCCCAGAACCCGTGCAAAAGGCCAGGTTAGCGTGGCGACTGCACTGGTAACCCAGAAGTACGCAGATGGAAACAGGCTCCCTGGGAGCTGCGGGCTAGCCAGCCTAACCTATCAGTAAACCCCAGGGCCCAGCAAGAGAATGTCTCCAAAAAATTAGGCGGATGGCTAATGCTATCAAAAGTTAACCTATGACCTCCGAGTTTACAGGCGTTCAAGTACACAGGTCTACTTAGGCCTACACGCACACACAAAACTGATACCACAACCGAGGTAATGAGATGAACCCTCCGAGAACACCCAGGGAAGCCAATGTAATTAATCCCCCACCTCTCTCCCGCCTAGTAATTGTAAACACCAGAATATGTTAAGTTACAAGTTATAAAAGTTTAGAAGCCACTACAAAGGAAGGAGACAGAAGACACAGATGTGCTGCCCTCAAGGAAAAGTACCCACACCTCCAGCCCTCCTCTTGTTCATCTCAACAGCCTACATTGCCTCGGACTTCACTGAGCCACCCCCAGCCCCCAGCATCTTCTAAGGTCTTCCTCTTCTTTTAGATGACTGGACCGCACATCGTGAGGGAAGGCCCAGCATTCCCACGCACTGGTTTTGAACTCCCTGAGACCAGAACAGCCACACAGCTGCCGCTCACAGGCAAGACCACGTCGCACGCACAAGCATCCGTGCGCCACAGGAGGAGGTACCACAAAGCAAATGGCTGAGTTATCAGAATGCAGCACTGGGAGGTGGGAGTGCATAGCTGGTCTGGTCGTGTGAAGGGCTTGTGACGTTTAATCCCTGGCACCCTCATAAAAAAGCCTGACATGGTACAGTGTATACCAACAATGCCAGCACCAGGAAGGCAGAAACCAGAGGAATCCTAGCCAGCCAACCTAGCTACACCATACACACACACACACCCCTTCACACGCATACATAAGCACACACCCACATAGAGAAATGCACACTGGGAAGGCATGTACATCTAAGCCCCATTCCCAACTATAAGTGAGAGAAGCCGGGGATCTGAAGGGCACAGAATGATGGTCCCAGATAAACCACGTTTTCCACATTCCCACATTCTATGCTAAAGATGCTTACAGCCCTGGCATCTAAGTAGATCTGGTCGCCTAGGTCCTGAGATCTAGCATTAGCCCAAAGCATGAACTCACCACGGTTATAGACCTGAGGTCCAATCTCAAACAGGTGAAAGGAAACAACACAGAAGATTCTGAGGGAGAAAGACTGACCAGGGAAGAGAATGTCCCGGGAAATCTGAGTGTGGCCACTCTGGCAGAGATGACGACCGGAAGGGCAGTGTCCAGGGTCCCAGGACTGCTCTGTCTTGTGACCTGGATACAAAGCATCCAACTCGATCTACTCTCTGAAGATGCGCTGAGCTGTTAATACCCTGCCTTCGTACACGCGGTCCGCTGCGTGACAACATGCTTTTTCAAGGGACGGATGTAGCAGTCACGCATCGCAGGGTGACCCCTATCTAACAGAAGCTCTGTGAGCAGTGTGAGACAACTGGTTGGCCAACTGTGAGCCTCTCTCAAGTTCAGTTACCTTCCGCCTGTGATGAGCCTAACTGCTTACACTCACATAGTTCTCAGGATAGACCCCAACCTTAGCTTGACGCATGCACACATAGCACGGGACTCAACCAATGGGATATCATCATATCTCTCTCTCTCTCTCTCTCTCTCTCTCACACACACACACACACACACACACACACACACACACACACCTCGTGAGCTCTGCAATTGTCCTCTGTGCCACCCGGGAGGGGTGCTCTATGGTGACACCATCAGAGGAGATGGCTCTCTTACTTTAACCCGGCCCCTTGCCACACTCCCTTTCTGCCTCCTCCCCCTGCCTGTGACCTCTAGCCTGTCCAGCAGCTCTCGGGAGGCTCCTCCCGCTGCACCTAGCAGCTGACCACCTTCTGCCCCCCACATGATACCTGCCTTTAGCCTCTTTTTCCTGTTGCTGAGATTGATTAAATATATATATATCTCACGAAAGCAATGTAAAGCACTCAGGGCTTTCCTGGCTCACAGTTCAGAGTACAGGCCATCATGGAGGGCAAGTCAAGACAGCAGCGCTTTTAAACAATCTGGTCAAGAAACAGAGCCATCAATGCTTGCGGGTGCCCCACTTCATACAGTCTAGCACGCCTTACCATCGGTCAAGATGTGTCTTCCTGTATCAATTAAAACTTAAGATAATCCCTGCAGTTCTGGGCAGGGACGGTCTCCAAGTCATTCCAGAGTCTGTCAAGACGACAACACACACACTGCGGTACCCACCATCCCTTCTAAACTGTACACTAGCCACTGTCAGAGATATCGCTCACCCGAGATCCCCTGTCACTGTGCCAGTCAAATAAGCCCCCGTCGGCTGTTTCCATTTGGCTGACATAAGCAGAATACTCAAAAGGGCCAGAGGACAGGCTATTGTTATCAAGAGCAAAGTGGGGCCTGGGCACCCCTGAGTAGCAGGTGTGAACTGGAGTATGTGCCCTGTAAGTCTTAAGATGAACATGCTGGGGGCTTAGATGAGGGAAACTCTACCAGTCTGTCCCTGAGGAGCGTGACGAAGTAACAGGTCTCTGAACTTTCCCTCTCTCAGGGGTCAGCCTGGACCTACTGGGCCTACTGTAGTCTCAGAGCCATCCTGGGCAAGATGTATACACCAATGTATCCTAAAATTCACTAAGACAGTTCTCTGAATGCACATGTAATTTTAAGGGTGAGCAGACATGAATGGTCATGGGGGGGGGGGTGTAGAGAGAATCTCTTATATGAGCATCACCTGTCAATAAAAAAGGCAATGACCAATGAGCTGAGGCAGGAAATAGGAGGTGGGACACTGACAGGAAGAGAGCGGATTCTGGGAAATAGTGAGAGAATAAAAGGAGACTCTGGGAGAGAACACTGAGGAGACAGAAGGACGTAAACTAGAGGTCGCCGAACTCATGCTAGAATAGAGAGAGATTAGAGAGAGATGCTGAGGAGAAGAGAAGAGACAGCAGCCCAGGACTGAAGAAGAGGTAACTTAACCAAGTGGTAGACACAGAATAGTTTGAATAGCTAAATAAGTTACAAGCTCGTCAGCCAAAGCTTACGGCCTAGGCATTTATTAATAAATAATTAGTCTCAGAGTCATCATTCTGAGAGCAGGAGTGGGGAAAAGGAAAACTTGGGAGTTTAATAATTTTTTACAGGTGGAGTCAAAGGAAGCCCAAAATCAAAATTGCAGAGACGTTAATCAACAACAGCTCCTAAACAAACAGAAAATTTGGTTCTGAATGTCCCACTGACTGGTAGTCTACTGCCTCAGCAACTAAAAGAACTTTACTTAAGACCTAGGAAAATAAATTCTTCCTAAGAGAGACATTACGGAGGGGGTAGGTGGCCAACTGTAAAATATCCTCACTTCCCAGCTGTGTCACTGAAGATGCAGGAAATCAAACAATATGATATTGGAGCCCTATTTTCAGATGGTTAAGCAAAGGGACAGGGAGAGGGGTACAGAGTGGGGTGCTTTGGGAGTGGCCGATGATAACCATCTGTGAATTCACCTGAAGTGTACAAAGGCGTTCACATGGACTACTTTGTCTACATTTTAACTGGGTTTTTATTTCAAGAGGAAGTAAGAGAGAGAAAGGCACATTTTAAGCACCCATTTGTAGTAATTTCTTCTGACTTAAAACAACACATCCCAGAGGAAGGCTTAAGTCTCAGGAGGTAAACAACTCACAAATCCCAGGAACTCCTTGAAAATTACCAGAGTCGCAAGGCCCCACCTTCTCAAGTTATACACCAGTAAAGGTGGGTGAGGAAGAGACTCCCCAATCTGCCCTGCTGCCTGTACATTATACAGAGTGTTCCAGGAGTTCAGCCTCTGTGAGTCAGCTCCCATACTATGACCTTTTAGGGATACAGCTGCATTTGAGTCATCCATGTAGCAAGTAACTCACACATAGTCCTACAAATTGTCCCAATAACTAACTGGGTCACAAGCTGGACTTGAGTGGAGTCCTATCTTTGGTCTGTTGTCTATGCTCTATTTAGGGTGAGTAAACTAGAAAGTCCTTCTTCAAATTTGCTCAAACTGCAAATCCTATCCAACTGAATAGTAATATTAAAAACTTGTACTCCCTGTTTGGCTTGAATTACACAAACTGGCAGACTCAATTGGCTATATAGTTAATGAACAAGCCTAACATATTTGAAAACAAAGGGCTAAGATTGCTTTCTTGTAGACTCTGGTTGAGGCAGGTCCTGCTTTAAGAAACTCTGGACACAGTACATACCAGATGAAAGTTCAGTGGCCAGCCAGAATTTAATACCCTCACTCTTAATATGAAGTCCAAAACTCTGAGCAAACCTCCTAACAGTTTTAGGATTTTTCAAAGACCACTGTGGCCCCCTCCACACACACAACCCCACCGTGATGCTCACCAATGGAAGATCACATTACAAACTGCACAATGTACAAGCAGTTGAACAGGTTAATAAGTCTCTTCCTCACCCATCTTTACTGTTGTATAACCTGAGAGAAGGAGAGGCCTTGTGAACCTGGTAAGTTTCAGGGAGTTCCTGGGATTTGTGAGTTGTTTACCTCCTGAGACTTAAGCCTTCCTCTGAGATGTGATTTTTTTTTTTTAAGTCAGAGAAAATTACTATAAACAGGTATTTAAAATGTGCCTTCAATGGTTTCCAACTCCTAGTATTTACAAATGTGCAGGTTCTTACCGAGAAGAGTGTTTAGTGATGAAAAACCACATTATCAGTCTCTCCATTTTGCTTTTAAATTATTTAAGAAGTAGAGTAAATTCTGGGGCCAGGGTGGAGGGGTGCAAATGGAAGCAAAGCAGCAGTTTTTCTAAGTAAAAGCAATCCCTTCCAACTCAAAAAAAACAAGATGTTTCTTCCTATAAAAAGACAAGGCGAGGGAAGGAAGGAAGGGAGGGAGGGAGGGAGAGGGGGTTGGGGGGGCAGGGCCAGCAGGAGAGAAGGCTTGATATGTAAAAACTCCTGTCATGCAAGCTTCATAATCTAAGCATGATCCTTGGAACACACGCACACATGTGTGTAATCCTAGTACAAAATAATGGAGACATAGACAAGAGAATCATCTGGAAGCTCTTGGCCCAGCTAACCTAGACACACACACGCACACCACATACATCACACATACACACAAATACCCCCCCCACACCACACACATACACACGCACACACATATCACACATACACCACACATATCACAAACATATACATGCCACATACATACACAAACACATACACATCACAATACACACACACCACACACACATATACACACATACAGAAACACCACACATACACGCACACACATATCACACATACTCCACATAGACACACATCACACTCACACAAACACACATACATACACAAACACAAACTCACACATCACACGTACACCACACACACAGACCCCCCCCACACCCACAGTCTACACACACAACCACAGATACACACACACACATTCATAAACATATACACATTCACGTATCACACATACACCACACACAAATATATACACACCACATACATACACATCACACACACATACACACACCTGGCAATTCCACGCCAGGCTGCTCCACAGGCAACCCAGACCATCACTGGGCCGATCCAGGAAATGATGTTACGGCAATGAGTCTGACTTCATCTGTGGGATGCAGCAGACAACAGAGGATGTGCTCCATGCAACAGTGACCTTCCTCGAGACACTGCACATCCAGCCTTGGACAAACGCAGCGCTTTGCCCAGCGGAAGGGTAAAGTCGGTATTAAGTGGGGGGAGGGAAAACGGGTACAGTGTGTGCGCATTCATGAATGTCTTTTTAAAAGGACATGGGTATCCTCATAAAATTTATCTTTAAAACAAGCCTAAGATTAAGAACAGTGGTCTCCTCTATGAAGAGAGACGTGACGAAGATGGGAAGCCCATCCTTGGTTTTGATCTGGTCTCACACGGAGATGCAGCAGCCCTTCACTACATAAATCTGCCCAAAAATACAAAACTATCTACATTGTGTACCTGTGACGTGGCCCCAGCGTTATCTATTACACAAGCGGGTGGGTCATTCTGCCAGCGCAGAGCAAATAAGAGCACACAACTTGGTGTGGGGACAGAAATGAGCAACAAATCAAACTTAATGATAAGATGACATATCTAAGAAACACGGGATGCATCCTGGGAAACTGCCAGGGGATAAATCTTCTTGTCTTCACCGACAGCCTCAAGCCTCCAATGCACAGGACAATCCACTAGCGTGTCAGAGAAATACACACGTCATACTTACAGACTCCCTCTGGTGACCTCCACAGACACTCAGTTCTTAACCGTGTCCCTCCTTAGGGAATGCCCCTATATACATGAGGGCATTCCCTCACACCTAACATGAGCTGCTTCTCCCTGCTTGCCTTCACCTATTCTCCAGCCCCAGCCTCTGACCCACCTTCGCCCCAGTCCCAGCAAGCTGACTTTCTCTCCGGGGCTTCCTTTCCAACCCTAATGTGCTGGCCAAAATTCAAAGTGTGGCTCTGAGTCACCCTGGAGACTATACTGCACCAAGAGAGGCTCCACCAGATAAGAAAGTCTGGCCTGACTCATCCTGACTTCATGGAGGGTTCTTCCATAGTCAGAACACGCAAACGCTGGAGTCGGGTGAAGAGTCAGCCTCAGGTACACCAGCTGGGGGATAGCGTGGTGGTTAGGGGAGGTCTGCTCCTCTGACTGTACACAAAGAAAGAATGGCCGCTTGCCTTTCTGCTTAGAAATGGTGGGGAATAAACTTGGGGATGCAGACACACCCATTTGGGCTGCACCTCCAGCCCGCCCTCCCTCCTCCATCTCTGCTTCTATCTTCACACCTGGCTTTCCTTAACACCTCTGCACCTTCCTGCCACATCTGGATTCGAGAGCAGGAAGACGCCCAGCACAAACACATACCAATTAAAAGCTAAAAAAGAGCCAGGAGGCTGTGGCCCACGCCTTTCATCCCAGCACTCTGGAGGGCAGAGGCAGGTGGGATTTCCGTGAGTTCGAAGCCAGCCTGGTCTACAGAGTGGGTTCCAGGACAGCCACGGCTACACAGAGAAACCCTGTCTCAAAAACAAAAATGGAGTACCTGCTCTGAATCTGTTTCAGTGAAAGTTCTATTTTAGTGTAGAGCTTGAAAAAAGAAATAAATGAATAAATGAAGACCAACTCCCAACCTGAAAGGCATTCAGGCCCACACTACTTTTGAATTAGATGCAGGACTGTGTACCAGGTCGGACCTGGCCCCACTGGCATCCAGGTCTACCTTAGCTACATCCCGATTGCCACACCCAGAGACACTTTCCTAAAGTGCCAAGCTTCTGGCCGTCTCAGGATATATCCATATAAGTTCCCTTGGCCTAGAACAGCCTTTGACCAGTACCCGGCCTGCCTAGCATTTTTGTTATTCAAACTAGTTACAGATGACGACAGAGTCTGGTGTCGCTTCAGGGACAAGCCAGAGCTCAGTCCAGTCACGTCCTCCAGGGAGGCTTATCTCCATCTGAAAGTCAGCTGTCTAGTGTCAGCCTTTCTCTGGAGAATGTAAACCCTAAAAGGAAAAGAAAAAAAAACCTGTCCCCCAAGCCCGGACACACACAGAACAGCTGCAGGAAGACAGCGCCCATGAGGTGAACAAAGGTCAGTTACGGTGGAAGAGGAGACCATGGTTTGTCCAATGCTTAAAGCCCACAGTAAGAAGGAGACATTGAAAATATTCCACAGGGAATTAACTTCACCAGATAAACAGCCTGGAACTGCCCAGGATGGAGAAAAGAATGACAGTTAAACCAGAGATTAAATAAGCTTCTGGGCGGAGAAAAAACAAAAAAAACCACTACCATAAAAGGACCTAATGCAAACATCACAGCTTCTAGTCAACCAGCCATGGGCTGGCTGGCTGTCCCAAGTCAAGATCTTACAAGAAATACAACGTACTACTACGGAGAAAATGTCCCAGAGTGAATGCATTCCTGGAGAGACTAAGGATATCCTCAACATAATAAAGGAGATTTACAGCAAGCCCACAGACAACACCAACTTAAACTGAGAGAAACTCAAGGTGCTTCCACTAAAACCAGGAACAAGACAAGCTGGTCCACTCTCTCCATAGCTACTCAATACAGTACGTGAAATCTTAGCTAGAGAAATAAGACAAATGAAGGCAATCAAAGGGACCCAAATAGGCGGGGAGGAAGTCAAAGTAGCTTTATTTGTAGATGATATGAGCGCATACATAAGTAACTCTAAGATTTCTACCAGGAATATCCTACAGCTGATAAACACTCTCAGCAAAGTATCTGGATACAAGAATTAACACAAAAAAAGGAGAAGCCCCTCCTAAACACAACTAACAAATGAACTAAGAAAGAAACCAGGCAAACAATACCTTTCATAATAGCCTCAAAAAAATAAAATAAAATAAAATCTCTTGGGGTAACTTGAACCAAGCAAGTGAAAGTCTTTACATAATAAAAACATTAAGACATTGAAGAAAGAAACTGAAGAAGCTATCAGAAGATAGAAAGGTCGCCCACGCTCATAACCAATCTAATATCGTAAAAACGGCCTTCCAAAAGCAACCTCCAGATTCAACGCAATCCCCGTCAAAATTCTAACACAATTCTTCACAGAACTTGGAAGGGATAATTTTCATTTGTAGCTTCATATGAAAAC
>CM052720.1:32073484-32098208 GCA_028551405.1 Uromys caudimaculatus | reverse complement strand
GGGGGGTGTTGGGGGAAGCAAGGGAAGGAATACGGGGAGGGACAGCTAAAGCTAAGGGCTGTCTAAAGGGTTGTGTAGAAACAGTAATATAGAAGAAGCTTCCTACAATAGACACATATATGAAGGAAATGTAAACCGAGTCACCAAATAACAGGGCAGACAAAGCCCCAACTAGACATCTCTCGTCCTGAAATGAAACTTCCAGTCCCAGGGGTGAGTTACGTCTGAGTTGCTGGTCAACGGAACCCCATGGAAACCCCCAAATAACCCAGGCTGTTGCCAAAACCCTCAGTTGCCCCCACAAGCTAATGGTAAAGGGTTGCTGCTGAAGACAACACCTACACAGCTCACTGAGCGGATGCCTACATACAGACTTCACCCCTACTGACCGGTGCTTATGGTAGGCCACCGGGAGAAGCACCAACCCAGCTACAAACCCTTCCATCTACAGCGGTGGCCTGCCTACGAGATACGCAGGTGCAATGGTGGCACAGAGCATGTGGAGTTACCAACCACTGTCTGACTGAACTTAAGGCTTACTCCAGGAGATGGAACCCATTCCCCATACTGCTCAGGTACCCAAGAACCTGACCAGATAAGCCAGGGTCCTGTGGAAATCCAATACTAAAGCAGTGTAGCAACAAGATGACTCCTGTTGGATTCTGACATACTCATAGAGCGGAGCCTTCCTCAGCCATCATCAGAGAAGCTTCCTCCTGCAGTAGACTGAAAGATTCTAAGAAGGATGTCATACACCAGGGAAACAAGGCCTTCTAAACCCAGCATACTGACACACGAGTGAACACACACACTGTGGGAGCGTGCATGGTCCCTGCACACATCTAAGCCAGACGGGGTCTCAGCACCGAGAGGGGAAGTGGACACACGGCTCGCCCAAAAGCTATCTCCAATTGATAACCACTCATAGACGACAACTTAGTCTCTCCAATGGTGTCTCAGTAGGCATACGAGCCGCTCTGATGGAAAGACTCCATGCCCAGCAGTAGATGGCCAAACGCAAAATTGAACTTGGTGGCAACTTTGGAGGTTTCTTGTCACATAATGCTTTGTCTGCCCCCCCCCATCAGGTCTTCTGCATATATATTACAGTTTCCGGTGTGGTGGTTTCATAGAATTTGTCTATGTGCAAAGGTGTATGTCTTTATGTGTTTCTTGTGCATTTTCTTTGGCTCTTTTTCTCCTGATAATTTGTTTGCTTTGTCCTATTCCAGTGTGTTTGCTTTTATCTTATTTTATCTTATTGTTTATTATTGTTGTTGATATTATTTTAGAAGCCTGTTTGTATCCTTATGAGAAAGGAGAAAAGGATGTAGGTGTGTGGGGACAGGGAGTCAAGAAGAATCTGGGAGGAGCTGGAACAGGGGAACCATGATCAGAATGTGTTATATGAAAAAGATCTATTTTCCATTTTCAAAAAAAAAAAAAAAAAGTTTCTCATTTGTATTGGTGGGCCGAAGTAATCTAGGGGGCCAGAAGATGGCTCAGTGGACGTAGCATTGGGGTTCAGATCCCCAGAACCCACAGAAATCCCAGTCAGGCGAGGCTGCCCACCACCAGGCAGGTGAGGCTGCCCACCAGTAGTAATTCCAGTGACTGGAAGGCAAAAACAGGAAATCTCAGGGGAAAGTGGCCAGCCAGACTAGACCAACTGGTGAGCTCAACAGAAAACCTGCCTCTAAGAATAAGATAGAGAGGCAGAGGCAGGCGGATTTCTGAGTTCGAGGCCAGCCTGGTCTACAGAGTGAGTTGCAGGACAGCCAAGGCTACACAGAGAAACCATGTCTCGAAAAAAAACAAAAGAAGAAGAATAAGATAGAGAACAATTGAAGAAAATTTCCAGACATCAACCTTAGGCCTCCAGATGCCAACCACAAACATGTGCAGCACACGCACACACACATGTACACACATACACACACGCACGCACGCACACACAAACACACAGAGAGACACAGACACACAGGCTTCCACAAACAATGCAAACATGCAGATGTCAGAGAGACAGAGAGACAAACCAAGACAGACAAGCTTCCACAAATGATGTAAAGATGCAAATGTCTCACACACACACACACATACATACACACAACCACACTTTTTAAAGCCTTTTGAGCTAGGCAGTGGTGGCACATGCCTTTAATCCTAGCACTCAGGAGGCAGAGGCAGGCAGATCTCTGTGAGTTCGAGGCCAGCCTGGTCTACAGAGCAAATTCCAGGACAGCCAAGGCTACATAGAGAAACCTTGTCTCAAAAGAACAAGAACAAAACCAAACAAAAACAAAAAAGTAATTCGTAATTAGCTGAGAATTTTGGAATCCAACTGCCTCTGTTTCTAAGGATACAGCCCACACAGCCACACACTCAACACCACACTCCCTAACCCCCTACCCTGATAACCCCTTCTTACAGAGAAGGGACCCTGTCTTAGAAGCATACAGCCAACTTTGACTGTTCCCAGTCTGGCTGTCAGCACTGTTTCATGACAGGTAAGTCAGTAATGCTTCCTTCCCCTGTGCCCCAGATCCCTTATGCTGACCCCCAGAGCCCCCACAGCATTCTAGAGGCACACAGAGATGGCATCATCCACTGTAGATCTCCCAGGTAGAGACTGTGCTGGGACCACTCACTTTTCTACCTAGTCCAGAGCCTTCTGTCTACATGCTCCCCTCAGCTTCCTGCCTAGTTCTCCTCAGCACCTCTGAGGCTTCGAACACCCTGCCAGACTTCTTGGAAACCACAGGTAACCAGACTCAGAGAACCTGTCAGACATTGTGCAGCTAAAAGCTCCCAGGGCACCATGCAAGATGCCGACTTCAGACGCCCTTAAGTGGAGCTCCAGAAGCCAAGATGCCTGCTCCACTCGCGAGGTGCCTGTAAGGCTTTCTACTGTGTGCTGGGACGCCAGCTGGCAGACTGACTGAGGGCTGAACGAGCACGCCTTGGATGCTGGGGGGATTGCTAGCAGAAACCAGGGCATCAGGCAAAAGCCCTGAACAGCTCCAGGAGGAAAGGAGAAGAGAAGAGGGGCCAACAGCCTCAGCACACAGAGGTGGAGAGTCAGAGCAAAGAGGGAAAGACAATACACGGGCCTAGAAATGCCTGTGCTGCCTGACCCCCAACACACATTTCCTACAAGGCTGGCCATGTATCCATTAGTCCTTAGAGAAGCTGGGCATCTGCAGTTCACACTATCTTGGGGCATGCTTGAAATCTTTCACAGTAAGAAATTTACCACATGGAAGGTCGGTTAGGAGCACTGGCTGCTCTTGGAGAGGACCTGAGTTCTCAGCACCCACATGGCAGCTCACAGTCACCCCTCACTTCAGTTCCAGGGGACCCAAAACCCCCTTCTGGCCTCTGTTGGCAAGAGGTATGCATGTGGTACACAGACATAATACAGGCGGAACACTCACATGCATGAAGTAGAAATAAATATTTAAAAGTTTACTACAAACTGCATTACCATCATTGGGCTGGGGAGATGGTTCAGCGGTTAAGAGCACTGACTGCTCTTCCAAAGGTCCTGAATTCGATTCCCAGAAACCACACAGTGGCTCACAACCATCTATAATGGGATCTGATGCCCTTTTCTGGCATGCAGGTATACATGTAGATAGAGCATTCATACACATTAAATAAACAAATCTTTTAAAAATATAAAATAAAATTGTGTACTAGCCGGGCAGTGGTGGCGCACGCCTTTAATCCCAGCACTCGGGAGGCAGAGGCAGGCGGATTTCTGAGTTCGAGGCCAGTCTGGTCTACAGAGTGAGTTCCAGGACAGCCAGGGCTACACAGAGAAACCCTGTCTTGAAAAAAAAAAAAAAAAATTGTGTACTACTTTTCTAGTACAATCCCCAGCCCCGTGGGTCACAACTGCCTATAGCTCTTATCTAGGGGATCTGACACTTCTGGCCTTCTTGAATATCTGAACACACACACATACACACCTACACACGATTAAAATTAGCATCACAGAAACTAACTTCAAGGTGAATCCGAGAGCTGTACATATCTTAACAATGTGGTCAAGCAGCTGACGGGAGGGCTGAGAGACAAGTCCCAGTCCCCAAAGGGCACTGGGCTGGGCAGCCATCTCTCCAGGACACTGACTGGCACATGGAGAATCATAGAGCTTATTGGAAGAATCACTATGCTCGTCTATGAACTCCCCAGTGTTGCTGGGGCACCGAGAGCCACTGGGTACCAGTTAAATGGCATGTGTGTCAGAAGCAGCTGGCCTGTGAGACACCCATGTGCACTGCCTCCCACAGGCACCCCTGAGAAGATCCACATCAGACAGGACTGACAACATGAACCCAAGAGGAAGCATTCCATCACAAGGTCCTAAAGGACAAACAAGGCAGGAAAGAGTCTAGGCCCCAGTCCTGCCGTCTGGGGCTGCGCAGGATGCTAAGGCTTTGTCTTTGCTGTTGACTCCTTGGAATACCCGCCACCCCCCATTCTAACCTCTTGAGAGAAGAGTCTTTTAGTCTTTTAATAGTCTCGCATCTGCAGAACATTCAGTAATGGCCCAGGGCAAACCCAGCCAAGCCTTATCTTCCTTTCACTTCATTAGGTCTGAATGAGCAGCCCCAAAAGGTTCCACTGCCTTCTCTGGTCTGTAAGGTAGGGGAGGTCTGCAGGCAGCAAAGCTACAACTGTGTTTTACAGTGTAAGTCAGTAACAGAGGATGGACGGGTGAATCCGGGCTGTCTCTCTTTCCTCCCCTTGCCCAGGCTCTCCACCATGGAAGCATTCTCTTCCGGATGAAAGAAGCTCATGGGCTTCAAGACCACGAGCTGCCTACTGCATCCTTCAGAGAAAGGGTGAGAATCCTGGCCCTGCCATCCCTGGGCTGCCTCACTGCCCAACACCCCAGTCATTTTGATGGCTGATTCCCAGGATCTCATGCCTGTGGTGAATCCCGAATGAGATGACCCACCCCTGTCACTCTGGTAATCACACCTGCTTGTGGCTCATTCCCTGACTTGTTTTCAAAAAGGGGCTTCTCAAGCTTACTGCTAACACTTCCCAGGTGTCTAAAACACCATCCAGTTAAACAGACACTTAGGCATTTCACCATCTGTAAGAACTAAGCAGGAAGTCCACAAGACAACACTTTTACAAAACAATTTTTTTTTTTTTTTTTTTTTTTTGGTTTTTTGAGACAGGGTTTCTCTGTGTAGCCCTGGCTGTCCTGGAACTCACTCTGTAGACCAGGCTGGCCTCGAACTCAGAAATCCACCTGCCTCTGTCTCCGGAGTGCTGGGATTAAAGGCGTCCGCCACCACTGCCCAGCTTAAAAAACAAAAAAATTAACAACAAAACCTTTTGCTTTTTGTGTTTAGCACTAATGAGGACTCTCATAGGCCCTCAGTGGCAGGTAGTCACAGAAATGGAAAAGAATACTTAAGAACAAAGGCTCCGCCGGGCAGTGAGTGGTAGCGCAAACCCTTAATCCCAGCCCTCGGGAGGCTGAGGCAGGCAGATCTCTGCAAGTTCAAGGCCAGCCTGGTCTACAGAGCTAGTTCCTGGCCAGCCAAAGCTACACAGAAAAATCCTGTCTTAAGAAACAATTGGGCTGGAGAGATGGCTAGCAGTTAAACACTGACTGTTCTTCCAGAGGTCCTGAGTTCAATTCCCAGCAACCACGTGGTGGCTCACAACCAACACCCTCTTCTGCTGTGTCAGAAGACAGGTACAATGTACTCATATAAATAAAATAAATAAATCTTTTTTTAAAAAGAAAGAAACAAACAAATAAAACAACAATAACAACAAAAGTCTCTGTAGCCAGGTTTGCCAAGCCCTGGTCGCACAATAACCAGGAACATCTCCACATTAATTCTTCATTTCCAAAGCAACCATGTCCTACAACTTCATTTCAAGGCCCGAGCCACACACTGGCTGCCTTCCTCTCTCTGTGCATCCTACATCAAGGGTCTGGGACTCAAAGGCCATCAGGGTCGCAGTACAGGCAGGTCTGAGGCCTGCCCTTCCTAACTCACCCCCTTGGAAAGGGCTTTCAGAACTCAGGAGCCAAGCCGCTCACCTGTTGGCCAAACACAGACGCCTGAAGCAAACTCCAAAGACACCTCAGCGCCCTGAGAAAAAAGCTGAGATCCTAAGAGGGAATATTTCCTAACGGAGAGTGGCCAAGTCTTTCCAAACCATCGCAAGCTACAGAGAAAAAGCAAGCCACAGCCAGCGGGTCACATGTGACTGAAAGAAGAGATACCAGACAGTGAGCCAGATGTTGAAGAGAGAAAGCCGATGGTGGAAAGGCAGAAAAGGCAAAGTGAGAACAAGGGGGGCTGTGCCCATCAGAAGTCTCAGAACCCAGTGGGGAAAGCTCACTGGGTGAGACTGCCTCCTGGTCCAGAAGAGAGGGAAAGAAAAGACAAGAGGCAAGAGGCAAACTCAGGATCATTGAAAAACAGCAAACGTAAGTGCCACAGACAGGTCCATAAACCCAGAGAGGTGAGATGGCCCAAGGCCCGAAGAGTGGACTGGGAACGAGAAGCCCCACAGGGCTCAGAACTGCCGGGCAGAACACCCAATGCCCAGCTAAACACAAGCTCAGACAACAATTTCTAAGCGCGTAGTCTATGCAACATTTGAGGTGTACATAAAATCTTTTTTAATATACAGCAATGTATCCAATTTTATTTGTAACCTCTCCTGGTTTATAGGTCTCTTCTCATTACCCAGATCTCCCTCAAAGAACAAATAAAACTGAAGAGGGCTTACTGACAGAGCTAATCTACCAGAAGATGTGGAATTACAGCACCTAAAACCGGAAGTATGAACCAGAGGTCCTGGAAGCCGCAGAGGACTTGGGAGGCCTGGAGAAAGAGAGCTCTGTACTCACAGGAAGTAGCAACGCCCACTGCCTTGCACTGCTTGCTGACAAGAAGCCCACTTTCCTTGTTCCAGCACCAGGCAGGTACCAGTGACCTAGCACTCCAGAGCTCGAGGCCAAGCAAGAACCAATCAATGGCTGTAGCAACCAGTGTTCACCTCCCTTTGTTTAGCGGAAGGATCAGAGAAGACTAAACAAGACAGATACCAAGCCACTCTCCCAGCCAGTCCTTGCTGCAGGCTCCCATCCCTAGTGACCACTCGGCAGGAGGTAAAGGCATCCCTCAGTGGTTTACTCTGCATTCTTTGTAGGTAGTGAAAGCTGAGTCCATGAAACAGCAAAGGTGTACCCTCTCACTGCCCCCAAAACTCAAGTGCCATGTGCTTTTAAGAAACACAGCCCTCAGCCTTTCTAAGTCCCCACGACACTAATTCTACTGCCAGGGAGAGATTGAGGCAACAAAGGGAAAAAGAGGGCGTGTGGGAGCCCTCTGAAAACACAGCAAATTCCTATCTACCAGATCTGCCCCTGGCTCCTGCTCCTGAGCTGTCTTTCCGTGTCTCCATGTCTACGTTCTTCAGCCCTTCTTTGAGACCCAAGCCCCACCCATGCCCACACATAGCCCTGCCCATGCCTGCACATTGCAAAGATTTACATTTTGTTTTCTGTTAAATCAGCACCTAAACACAAGTGGCACTAGGGTGTTGCTCACCAAAGTTCACCTTCTAGAACCCCAGAACAGGGTTCACACACGCATCAGAGAAGCTAAACAGAACAGCCCTGTCTTTCCATAGTGCTAAGGTCAGAAAACAGTTGGAAGGTACATGCTGGCTTTATTCTTCAGAAAGTATAGAGCTCTTGAACTTTGGGGGTGGAAAGGGACGGAACCACTCTGAAAGCAAGCTTGCCGCGAGCTCCGGCAACAGCGTAGCTCCTAGGGCTAGCGTAAGCCAGGCTAGGGCATCCCATTTCCCGGTGCCAGGGAAGCACGAGTCCAAAGAAACAGAGCTAAGGCAGGGCGCTCCCTAGCCTGGGGTTTCCGGCTCAAGCTCCTTTCTCAGTTTTTAAAATATCATTTTTTTCCCCTACAGTCAGCTTGGAGGATTAGCTAGAACTGTTTTTGAAATGTATTTTAAGCAACTGTACTGGGCTGAGATGAATGGTGTCTTAAAATCCACACTGAGGACAGGACAGGGCAGGGGATACATGGTGGGTGCAGGGCCTTCAGAATCCAAAAGGCAGAAACTTAACCTGAAACCTGACAGGTAGACACGGAGTGAAATAGCCTCAAGCAGTTAGAAATACCCGGTCTGTACCCAGCATGGATGTCACTGAATACTAGTAACCAAACCAGGAGGGTTTAAAGAAGCCAAACGCACAAAATACTTTGTGTAATCCCGACCATGTGAAGTCTGAACTTAAAACGAATGCTTTACTAGGAAGAGTCAGAAAGACCACCGGGAGACTGATCTGACGAGAAAGAGCCTTCAGCTACCAAGGTGCTGCTATTAGCTGCTATCCTGAACTGGGCAG
The DNA here is from genome assembly GCA_028551405.1 of Uromys caudimaculatus. Taxonomy (NCBI): domain Eukaryota; kingdom Metazoa; phylum Chordata; class Mammalia; order Rodentia; family Muridae; genus Uromys; species Uromys caudimaculatus. The sequence goes on along the minus strand of CM052720.1, from coordinate 32,089,789 downwards.
AAGCAGCACCTGACGGCTCCTTTATAAATTCGCCACACCATCCAATCCGTCCGTGGGAAGCTTGTGCGCTTTGCAACGACTACACCATGCTCCGTTCAAAGGGCTGCACAGCATGAGGACCGGTGCTGCCCCCCGAAAAAACCCCACACCCCGTGCTGCCTAGCTGTGTTAAGTTAAAGCTAGTCCTTCACAAGAGCACGGTCTTCACAAGCAATCTTTGAGATGTCAAAACATCCTTAGACCAATGAAAGGGAGATGGTACACCTCCATGGTTAAGAACTGACCGGGCACAAGTGGGAGGACGATACACTGTGAGCCATAAGCAGCCAAGGTGTGTATCTCAAAGTCAGGATGTCCTTACCTTGTACGTGCCCTGTCTCTCCTCCTATCTCCTCAAGAGCCAGGGCAGAGAGCCTACACAAAAGCACCCACTGGCTCCCCTCTCTTCTCCCAAGATCCATTCATCCCAAGGCATTTGTGTTTTGGCTGGGGGTGGGACCTATCCCTCTCTTCACTTAAATTCAGTTTCTGCTTCATGTCTTGAATAAAAACTGCCCTCCTTCAACCTGTGGGTCTTGACCCTGAAGGGGTCATATATCAGATATTTGCATTTTGATTCATAACAATAGCAAAATTAGTTATGGAGTAGCAACAAAATAACTTCATGGTTGGGGTCATCACAGCAAGAGGAACTAACTGTATTAAAGGTTGAAGCGCTGCTCCAGATCAAACGTCTGACTGCAGAACTCACTCCCATCTTAAACCAGGGCAACCACCCACTTCCCTAACAGTGTCTCCTCAGTGATACATAAAGGCACAGTTGCCTGACATGCAACAGATTCTCAAACTTTGTTGTTTTTTTTTTGGGGGGGGGGTTCCCTGCCCTATGCTAATCGGAGTATTTTTAAGCAGCGACTGTAACATAAGCAAAGAACTAGAAACTGACTCCGGCCTGGGACAGGAACCAAAGACACGGTGTAGGTATGGAATGTCCGTGGTGTACCAGGTGCAGGGCTGAAGGTGGAGGGGACAGAAAGACCGCAGGACAGGCTCCGGACATGGCAGACACCTTCTCTGCTGTGACTGCTTTCCCCAGACAGTCGGCTGCCAACATCTCTAGGCCCAGCATCCTGGGGAACTTGCTGTGAATGGGGCAGCCCTGACGCCCTCAGTAAATGTTCATATCTGTGTGGTAACCAAGAGCAAATGCTTACAACCAGAGGAAGACGAAACTGCCTCTAAGTTAACATAGTACCCTCTCGCTGGCTGCTACCTTGTGTGTTCAGTTGGAAACCAGACCCAAGTTCAAACCCTGGCATCATCTGAAGAGCATGAGACACCTCTACCACCAAATAATGAAACTTTGGTTCATCTGTTTGCAGGTTCACAGCAAAGCACATGAGAGGGACCAATCCACAGAATCACAGTGATACCTGAGAAATGGTTCATGGGTAAAGGTGCTATTATAGCTAAGCCTGCTGACCTAAATTCCATCCCTGGCCCCTCAAATGGTAGGAGAGAACATGCACGCCGGGGGGGGGGGGGGGGAGTGTGCGCGCATGCACACACACACACACACACACACATGAAATGTAAATGAGGTTTTATGCAAAACTCCACCCTTGGTATCTCTTTCATCCACAAGAGGCTGGAGAGGTGGCTCAGTGGTTAGGAGCGCTGGCTACTCTTCCACAGGCCCAGCATTCAGTTCCCAGCATTGACATGGCAGCTCACAACCGTCTCTAACTCCAACTCCAGGGAACCCAATACCCTTTCTGACCTCCATGAGGACTGAATACATGGTACACACACACACAAGCAGAAAAACTCAGACATTTGAAAGGAAAGACTCGGAAGTGGAAAAATGTCTATAAGCTTTTCTTTATTCCCTCACCTATAATTGGTAAAGGACTTGCCTCAGTTATAAGGACCTAAGGTTAGAACCCCGCTGTCTTAGGGTTTCCATTGCTGTGATAAAAACATCTTGGCTGTAAGCAACGAGGGGAGGGAAGGGTTATTTCATTTGACAGCTTATAGTCTATCATTTAGGGAAGTCAGGAAGAAATTCAAGGCAGGAACCTGGAGGCAGGAGCTGATGCAGAGACCATGAAGGAATGCTGCTTACTGGCTTGCTCCCCCTGGCTTGCTCAGCTTGCTTTCTTATAGAATCCAGGTCCCCCAGCCCAAGGATGGCACCACGCACAATGGGCTGAGCCCTCCGACATCAATCAAGAAAATATACCACAGGCCGATCTGGTAGAGTCACTGTCTCAACTGAAGTCCCTTTCACACATGACACTAGCCTGTGTCAAGCTGACATAAAATCTATCAGGACAGCAGAATCCATGTAAAACACAGGGTACGGTGCCAGTGCTTGCATGGTACCCCAGAGCTGGGTACGCAGAAGCAAGAGGAGCCCTGGAGTAGTCAACTGGTGAGCTCCAGGTTCTGTGAGACCCTGTCTCAAAAGAAGTCAAGTGGAGAGCAACACAGAAGACCCCCCAATATCCACCTCTGCCCCCCATACACCCAAGTTCCCACACAGAAACACACAGACACCCACATAAATACGTAAATGAATAATTAAATAAAAAGGAGCTGGCTTTGTCACACTCGGTAGGAGAGTCCTTGCCTGGACTGCTGAAGGCCATGGTTTTCCATTCAGCACGCCACAGATAGATAGCATGAATAAATAAATGATTATTAAAAGTCACCACAAATAGAGCTTACAAGGGAGGGAAAGGTGAGAGTCTACCGAGTGTAGCGTTCCTGTCGTGATTAGTGGTGACACTACACAGCACTCAGTGTGCACTTGGGGCCCCGAATCTTACACTGCAACCGTTAAGGCAGCAGAGTGCACACTGGGAATTTAGTCTATGAGAAGGTCCCAGCCTCTCCTCTGAGGGCCTGACACAGCTTCACATGATCAGCTCCTCGAGTTCAAGGCTCAAAGAGATGCGTAAGAGTCCGTGTTCTTTCCAGAAGACACAGGCCTTCACAGCGGTACCCAGAGCAGAATGTGGCCACCTATGTATGTGTTTTATGTGCTCTCTGCTAACAGAGACACTAAAAGCATCTAGCCAGCTCTTCTCGAGCTCATCGACCGCCTGGACCCTCTGGAGTCACTTCTGAAGCACAGGCACTGTGTGGGGCTCTGGATGGATGAAGACCCATCCGGCGAAGAACCCTCTTCTGCACAAAACAAGTGATTTTTTGGTGTTTCAGGATAACCAACCAAACCAAACGCCCATCATTTAGCTTCTCCTATTAATCTTTCAAAGCCTGTGCCGCAAAAGAATCAAGCCGTCCCTTTGTAGTCCATGCAGGCAACTAGGTTTCTGTGCTGAGGGGACCCATAATCCACTAGGGTGACCTATGCCTGTGAGGACACCTCCCCTCCCCACTGAGCATGGCCCTACTTGATTCCCCAGTGCCCTGGGGTACACTGGTGGGTATTAAGCAGCTCATGCTGGAGGCACACCTGGCCTCCTGGGGGTGGGGGTGGGGGTGGGGGGGTGGAGGAAGGTCTGGACTGATCTGATCTGAAACAGATGTGTGAGAGATTAGCTCCATCCATCAGCAGTGGGCTTTTAACCAGCTGGGATTCAAACCTGCCCAGAAAAATCTTCTCCCTAATTAACTTTACTGTTGTCTTTTTTTTTGCTTTCCCAGTGTTTTAGGTTAAAAAAAAAAAAAAAAAAAAAAAAAAGTTGGCAGTCCGTCCCATCAACAAGATTCCTCAGAAGGAAGGTGGGTGGGCCGGCCAACGGGGTTTAACAGGTGCTGCCTGCTGTGCTGACAGACCCAAATCACAAAACTTAATTCACTGGCATTTCATCTCAACCGTCGGCAAATTAACAAAATAAATAAAAAAGCAAAAGGCGCCAGAGACATCTCAACACAGATAAACTGAGCAGCCGGCTCTCGACAGCTCCCCATCACAAGTTTAACTACAAGCTGAAGACTGTGAGGAGCTCTGGCGACAAGTTCTCTCTGCAGATGCTTATCGAGATAGATAAACTCCATTTTAGAAAGGCTTACTTCCTTTCTCCCTTGCATGGGGGTACTGGGGATCGCATCCTCTAGGCTGGGGGGAGAAGCGACGATTCCCTCTGCACTCAGCTGCCTCCAACGCCCAGCCAGGGCCGAGATGGGTAAAGTCAGGTGTGGTCCTGGCTGGGCATCTGAGGAGCCCTGAAATTACCTCCGGGTATTTCTGAGTACCTGGCACACAGGGTCTGGTGCAGGCCCTGGAGATGGACTCCTGTCTCTTTAAGGCTGTATTTATTACTCCCTGCCATCTTGTGCCTTTCTCAGGAAATAAAAGATAATCAATAAAAGGGTCATAGGAGGTTGGTCATGGTCCAAGCCTGACATACCTGGACGGAAAGGTCCTTCTGAGACCCACCAACTTGTACAATGAACGTACACTAATTAACCAAAGAGTAAAAGGCTCTCCACACTGGATCTAGAGACACGAAGGGAACAATGGCTCTAAATAACCGTCAGGTCACATTGTGAAACCTGTGCCCTGATTTCTCAGTATTTATTCCCTGAGGGAATTAAAGTGGTGTTTGCTACCACTGACCTGGGTGTAGGGATGAACTTCACACTGCATCTGACAACCATAAAATAAAAAGACGTATGTGTTAATCTCTGGAGGACAAGAAGAGTCTACAAAGCCGGGCATGGTGGCACACGCCTTTAATCCCAGCACTCGGGAGGCAGAGGCAGGCGGATTTCTGAGTTCGAGGCCAGCCTGGTCTACAGAGTGAGTTCCAGGACAGCCAGGGCTACACAGAGAAACCCTGTCTCGAAAAAAAAAAAAGAAAGAAAAAGAAGAGTCTACAAGCTTCCATTCTGAGATCCTGGCCATTGTCAGTGTTTTCTTTCTTTTTCTTTTTCTTTTTTTTTTCCGAGACAGGGTTTCTCTGTGTAGCCCTGGCTGTCCTGGAACTCACTCTGTAGACCAGGCTGGCCTCGAACTCAGAAATTCGCCTGCCTCTGCCTCCCGAGTGCTGGGATTAAAAGCGTGCGCCACCACTGCCCAGCGTCAGTGTTTTCTAGAGCTTCCCTTCCTGTCAGGAACACACTGAACCTGTGAGCATTTACTCTGCTAGCCTTGACAATAATTCAATATACCCAAAAGCAGCTGGCACTGTGACTAGAGAAAAAAATGCAATACCTCCCCACTGAGGAAAAAATTACGCTGAGGGACAAGAAAGATGGCTTACTCCTCCTCACTCAGCCCTGCTGCATTTTAAACAGAAGCATTAGCATCACTAGGTGTAAACCTGGTTACATCCTGAAGCAGGATTTCAGGGGAGCAAAGCCCCAAAGACTGCAAAGACTCCTGCATCCACTTGGAGTAGCACTGGCCATGGACAGCTCTGGACCAAAGCCTCCTGATCCTGTTCTCAACATCCAACCTCAATCTAAGACCCAGGTCCCCACCATCTCACCATCCTATGATGACTGTGGATATTTCCCAGAGGCAGTGTGGGTGATTTTAATATAAAAGCCGCCATAGGAACCATCTGGAATGATCTGTCACCATTGACACCGCCAAATCGACAAATGTGAACCTGAGTACTTTAGGACAGGCCTGCTTCTGTCCTAGGCCTTCCTCAAAGACTCAACCTGAAGACACTTTGTCCCTTTGCAAATGAAATGTAGCAGCGACATCTGGGTCGGTGCTACAAGGTAGCCTGGCAGGCAGAGGCCAGGGCTTAGGGCACATGTGGCTGTTGGGTCCCCATAATATATACAGTGTATCCACCCCCTACCTATTCCCAGGAAGACAGGGTTTGCTGTGATGGCAGGAGTGGCCTATGACCTTAGACTGCAGGTGACAATACCCTCACCCCAGAAAACCAACATAAACGGAGCACCCCCGAGTCAACTCACCAACCCTCACGTGCCTCCCGTATGCCAGTCTTTGAGTAACATGGTCAAAGAAGGGAAACCCATGGATAGACCCACATCTCCTCCAGATGGGGGTGGTGGCAGATGGATTCTGAGGCTGCCCAGTTATAGCTCACAAGCATCACTGACAGGGCACACTGGCTGGGGAGGCAGCCTAGGCTACTAGATGTCTCAAAGGGAGGGTAGAGGAGAGAAGAGCAAAACAGGGTAGGGGTAGAGCCAGAAGGGGGCTGGGGAACTCAGTCCAGGCCTGTGTGGGCTCAGAGATGCACATGGCCTGCAGATCAGGAGACGAACATGGTTGAGAAGCAAGTTCGGTCACTGACCGCAGCCTGGGAAGCCATTGGAAAGGTAACCTGGCTCGGGAGAGAACAAATGAAGAAGTTTACAAAGCTCTGATGCTTGCGAGACCGGTTTCTGAGGTCTTGAAAAGCAGTCCCATGAACCCGATACTCTGGATTCACTAACTAGCCCTCATCCCTACCAAATAGATAACAAGAGGATTGCAGAAGACTATGGTGACCTCCATTAGGGTTGGGGTGTCTTGTAGGAGACACCCAGAAGGCACTCACAGATGTACAACAAACCGAACTTTCAACACGAAATACTCAAGGGCAGTCTCTCTGAGAGTTGTGTGCAGACAGACCATTCCCCTAAGAAATGTGTCTTAAGCGCATGCTTCCGTAAGAACCTAAAGAAATTCTTTTTCTATACAGAGGGGAAAAGAAAAAAAGACAATCCACCTTTTTCCGGGGACCATTTTTAAATCTTAAAAGCAGAAAGTTGTATCTAAGGCTGCACAGTAAATTATCCCAAACACACTCAGTGAGCTATGTGTAGGGTGTCCTTCCTTGGGTAAGGACACCATTGTTGAGGAGTGTCAGCCTTTCTGAAGATGCCAGTCTGGCCATTGTTCTCGGCTACCACTTCAGAACACCTCTGTTTTGAACTTGAGAGATGGCTCTGAGGTTAAGAGCACTGGCTGCTCTTCCAGAGGACTCTCTTCAGGGCCCAGCACCCACAAGGCAGCTCCCATTCATCTCTCAATGAGCTTCAGCGCCCTCTTCTGGCCTCTGAGGGCACTGCAGACACATGGTGCGCATACATGCATACAAACACATACAAATAAAATCTTTAAAAAACAAAACACAAAAACACTTTTATGTCTGTAGTGACCTAAACGTCTACAAAGAGGGATCTGTTTTTATAATCGGAAGAGACACTTAAATCTTAATGATTACAGGCCTTTATTTCCACACTAAACAAACTGAATGTCTGAGCCTGTCTAGAAAAGTCACAGGCCTGTAGGAGACAGCTGGAACATTGCTCATACATGTCACCCCAGAAGCTGGCTGAGAACTCGTGGGACCGCCTTTCCACTGTGCTCCCACACCTGCACAGGGACCACCCTCAGGCTGAGTCAGACAATCAGAGACCACACTCTTCCAGGATCTGCCACACACTAATCTGGACTAACACTCAAACACTATTTGAAGGGGTGACTAAACATTTGGTTTGTGTTTATCTCCCACTCAAAAAAAAAAAACAAAAAACAAAAAAATACGCCATCTATAATCAGTAGCCTGCCTGCCTCCACTGCTGACTTTAACAGGTAAAATTGGATAATCTCTCAAAACATCCCTGATCCCATTGAAGACTAGCTCCAACCCCTCCCCCATACGATGGGAAGTCCCGTTACAAGTCCTTCTCTCCCCCCACAGGTGATGGCTCCCTCTTACTATACAGATACTGAGGAAACAGACCAAAGGATCTGCCCTTCTTGAACTGGGAATCGTGGTGGTAATGAGCCGGCTATACCAGAACAGACAGAGAAACTCACTGGCTGGAGCCTTGACGTTCACTGTGAGGAAAAAAAGTTCCAACTGAAGCACTACTAAAGACAGGCCTGTGAGAAAGATCAGAACCCAGGAAGCCCAGGGCCGAATTCTGTGAGGAGAGAGAGCACCCCAACTTCGCTTATCGCTGGTAGGAATGAGAACTCTTCCCGGCATTTTGGAACAGGGTTTAGCAATTTCTGACAAGAGTGAACACTCAATTACCACATAACCCTCAACTCTAATCCTGGGCATTTATCGAAATGGGCTGAAATCTTTCGTCTAGACAAATGGATATGAGTGCTTAAGGCAGATTTATTCACAGCCGCTGGAACTTGCAAGCAACTAAGATGTCCTTCAGTAGACAAATGGTCACATCCAAGCCCTAAAAAGAAACAAGCCACAAAAATAAATAAATACTGTAGAGGGTCAGTGGGTAAGGCACCTGTTGTAGAAGCATGAACACTGGGTTCCAAATTCTCAGAACCCAAGGAAAAGCCATCAAAAACTCGATGGGCCTAGCGACCAGCTTGTAATGTCAGCCCTCAGAAGGTGGAGACAGAGGAGCCCCTGAGCAAGCTGGCTGGCTAGCTAGCCAGACTAACCTCATCTGCAGGCTGTGGGTTCATGTGAAAGAGACCCTGCCTCAACGTATAAGGTAGAGACAAATCAGGCTTCCACAGACACCTATGCACGCTGCCCTCGAGAGACGTGTGCGCACACACATACACACGCAAAGGAACATGGGGGATCCTTCAGTTCATTTTTACCAAGTGTGACAGAGCAAACCTTTCCACATCCACAGGACATCCCGGGAGAAGCAAAACCACAGCGAAGGCTCAGCAGTTTCCAGGTCTTATGGGAGGAAGAAAAAGAGGGCTGAGGATTTCTATGGAGGCAGAATTGTGCTGAGTGATGTCTTGACACCTTTGTCCAGGGCCATAGATATAACTCCAACCGTGAGCCCTAATAAATCACAGACTACACGGGACCCTCGACTCTAACAACTGCCCTACTCAGGTGCTCTGGAGGCTGGTGGTGGAGGGAGTTGTCCCTACAGAGGATACAGGAAGCAGGTGGGAAAAACTATGCCGGTTTTTACCGTAAACCTAAACCTACTGAGGAAAGAAAGCCTATTTTTCAAGTGGGTCTCCCCGACCACACCAAGGTTAAAAGGCAACATATGCCTTCCTTATTGTATCTGAGTATAGCCTTCATCACCTTTACTGTTCGCCGACATGAAAACGAATGTCATAACTAGAAGAATAGCAAGAGCGAAGAAAGCAAGAAACGGGATGACGTTACTCCTCTCTTTCTGTCAAATTAATTACAACTCTGGGAAACGGCAGAGGCCTGGATGAGCCACCTTGCCCTTGTCAGAGCCTTCCCAGTCAGGTTCGTCAGGAAGTGCACACCTTGACTCTGGCATGGATTCCAAAGGCTAAGTCAATTCAGAGGTGGGACCCGGCCCCCAAATCTTCATCCCAGGTGAAGAGCCTCCTCAATCTCTTCCCTGCCCCTGACAATTAGGCCCTTATACACAAGAGTGAGGTACCCAGGTGGGTCACTTGCACTTTTATCTCCCTCAATACATTAGGGGTTTTAAAAAAAAAAGAAAAAAAGAAAAAAGAAAAAAAAGAAAACTTTGAGGCCCGCCCCACACTTGCAAATTGTCAGCTTGAACAACTAAACCTTACTGGAGCCGGGCAGTGGTGGCCCACGCCTTTAATCCCAGCACTTGGAAGGCAGAGGCAGGTGGATTTCTGAGTTCGAGGCCAGCCTGGTCTACAGAGTGAGTTCCAGGACAGCCAGGGCTACACAGAGAAACCCTGTCTCAAAAACCAAACAAAAAAAACAACCTTACTGGATAAGACTACAGAACACATATTAGCACCAGGTCGCTGAGAGTGAGTAGAAGAACCAAAGCTTCCCCCACCTCACCCGCTGTTCCGAAGAAGTACAGGGGGCGGGGGGCTCTTGCTTGCCACAAACGACCCTGTTTGCCCCTGCAAGGCCGGTGTGTCTGTGTATAAGTAACAGGCCTACTTATGGGTCAGCAGGTCAAACAGATAACCTTTCTACAGTGTTTCCTGTCTCCACACAAACAGCAGCCTGACCTGCTGCTAGGCACAGAAGAGGCCAGAGAAGCAGCCCCTCCTGTAAGTCTTGTTCCCTTCCAAGGCTTCAGCTCAGCAAGAGACCAATGCTGTGGTTTATTTTAAATAGTGTTCGTGTGTACCAAGTTTTAAATAAAACAACCTCCACAGAAACTCTGGCGAGTCCTCTCCTAGCCCAGAAAAGGCTTAAGTGGTCACTTCCACAAATGGCTTTCCTTCCCTGTCAAAAAGACAATCCAGTAACTTGCAGCCTGGCGATGTACGCTCATAGGTCCAGTTCCACCGAACGGGACTGGGTAAGAGCAAGTAAGATCCTTTCTGTAAAACCAACTGCTATTTAGGTTGCAAATCACACTGCCTCCCTAGTGGAGACCTGCTCTCTACACAAACCAAGGCAGCCATGTGGAAGCCAGCACAGGGAAAACACACACACACACACACACACACACACACACACACACACACACACTTTTTCTTGGCACAAGGGCAGTTTAAATTTGTCCCGTTCTCAGTCTCCAGGATGTGACCCTTGACCCACCACCAAATCTCTTTTTCTCCACTGGAAGGTTTCGTCAAATCAGCTGCGTGCAAGCGGCTCTGGCAATTTATCCTCCTTGATTTCTTGACATTTTCTTTCCGTGCTGCTGGCTGGGAAACTGTTTTGATCTGAATAGGGTTGTCTGTGGGGGATTCTGCATGTTAATGATGTAGAGTTGGCAAGGCTGGGAGGTGAGAGCAGGGCGCGTACTTTTTCTAGTTACGTTTCGCCTCATCACCGCTGCGGGGGCCTTTCCACTCAGCTACACCAGGAGGCTGATCTCAGACTAATCTTACCCTCTTCCAGGGGAGTCTCGAGGGGCCAGGTAGAAACACAACAGATGGCCTGTGTTTCCGTCAAGTACCTAGACTCACAGGCAAGTACTCCTAAGACTCTCGAACCAATGAAGGAGACGCACGTACATCCTTGCTCAGCCAGGCAGTCCCAGCGGCCACCCTCCATCCTGATTTCAGCTCCAACCCTGTCCCAGCCAACACCAGACGTTACACTCCCCACTACTCTGTACCCGCCCATTCTCCCGGCCCAAAAGGACACGGATTCCGAACAGGGTGCTGCTAGTGTAGCCTCAATGCCCGCCCTTCCCTTTCCATCCTGGCCAGAAAACTCCACTTCCCGGATTCCCGGCCACTCTCTCCCTCCCCCTGCGCCGGCGTTCCAGCAAAGCGCCGTCCTCCTGCCAACTAGGGGCCCAGCCCAGTGGCACACCCCGTCTCCCGAACTAACCCCTGGACAGACCCCAGCTTCGCCTACTCACGGGGACTCCGAGAGGGCGTCCCTCGATTCGGAGCCCTCAGGCACCCTAGGGCTGAGAAAGTCCCACCCCGCCCCCCCAGCCACGCCGCCAGCCTCCAGCCCTGCCTCGGAGGGGCCTCCACCCGGGGCAACGAGGGGACGTGGGGAGTCTCCCCAAGCACCTCCAACAACCCAAGGGAGGGAGGGCGCTCGTGGACCCCAAGGCCGGCTCCCTGTACCCGGAGGCCCGCAGCCCCACACGGGGGCGCGCACTCGGGGGTCCCCCTGGTCCGCGGGGTGCACTCACGATGGTCACGCTGGCTTTGCGCAGGTCGCGGTTCTCCTCCTGCAGCGCCTTGCACTTGAGTTTGTAGGTCTCCAGCTCGATCTTGAGCACCTTGTTCTCCTGCTGCAGCGAGGCCAGGCGGTTGGTGAGCTCCTCCAGGCGGAACGGCGAGATGACAATGCCCCCCGACTTCCCGCCGCCGCCCCCGCCGCTGCCGCCCGAGGTCGCCGAGCAGGACGACTGCATGGCTGCCGGGCCGCCGCCCGCCGCGTCCGTGTCGCTCTCGCTCGCGCTGTCCGCCATGGCGGGGCGAGTGGGCGCGGGGAGCCGGGCGCGGGGAGCGGGACGCCGAGGGCCGGGTGCGCGGCGAGTGGGCGCGCGGCAAGTGGGCGCGGGGCCGGGCGCGCGGCGGCGGCGGCGGGGGAGCGGGGGAGCTCAGAGCACGGCGCGGGCGGGCGGCAGGGCGCAGACGCGCGGCGGCGGTGGCGGAGAAAGAGAGGGCGCTTCCCGCGGCCGCGCGAGCTGCTCCGCCAGGGAACAGAGACCCCGCCCGGACTCGGGCAGTACTGCAGCGCCGGGGCTCTGGCGCGCTCCGCGGGGCCGTCCCCGCAAAGCCCCAGCCCCAGCGCTCGCCTAGCAGCTGCACACACACGCTCGGGGCCGCGCCGCCTCCCCGCGCACGTGCTCCCGCCCCGGGGGGGCCTCTACGTCCCGAGTCCCAGCCCCCCCCCCCGCGCCGCCTCTTCCGGAGAAAGGCGGACCCCACGCCGCGCCAGCCCCGCAGGTGCCCGGACACGTGGGAGGGGCAGCCGGGCTCCTTGGTCCACCCCACCCTCCCACCCCCGCCGAGCTGTAGCCTGGCACCTTCGGTCGGCGCCGGCGCGCGTGGATCTCCCTCTGGCTGCTCTGTGCAGAATTCGCTTGGGGCTGGGAACAGAAAGTTCCCGTGCACTGAACCGAGTGAGTGAGTGAGTGAGTGAGTGAGTGAGTGAGTGAGTGAGTGAGTGAGTGAGTGTCTGCGTGTCTGTCTGTCTCCCTCTACGTGTTTGTGTGTGTGTGTCTCTCTGTCTTCCTCTCTGTGTATTTGTCTGTTTGTCTATCTGGCTGTGTCTCTTTCTCTCCCCCTCTCTCTCTCTCCTCTGTCTGTCTGTCTGTCTGTGTTGGCATGACGGCAGCCACAGGTTAGCCTAGCTGAGTAAGAATTTTGCAGAGACAAGGCCCTGGTGCTTCCAGTTGTTTGAATAGGGCGCAACCCTCTCCACCCCTTTTTTTCTTTGCCTCCTGCAAAGACTCTGCACGGGTCACGGGAATAGGATTAAGAACCAAGATTTGTCTAGTCAAGAAACGGGAGCTTTTTTTTTCCTCAGAAGGGCTGAAACACACTTCAAGTACCAATTTTCCAAAGTAACTTGCAGGCACAATGCTAAACAAATAGCCACGATTAAGTGAGGGGAACTGTATAACCATTATTACCTACTGCTCTCCAACTCCTACAAAACTCCAGGAGGTAAAAAATAAAACCGTAATTACTACTGTAGAGAGCCAGCTTCAAAGAATCAGAAATTCAAATACTGTTAGGCCCCTCCCTCTTAGGAGAGCTTGCTTGCAGGAAACAGGCCTAGCAGGTGAGAAGGGTCTAAACACTTCACCCTCCTAATACAAAACAGCTTTCGCTTCTAGGGGGAAAAATTGGAAAGTGAAACTAACTAGACGGGTTTTATTATCCAAGTTTAGTCAACGGAAGAACAAAACTCATGGAAACAAAATGCAAAATAAAAAGTGGGGAGTGAAAAGTGTTTTCTGACTGTCAACTGTTTTATAAGGCGCTTAGTATGCCTACATCACTTTCCTGGTTCATAAACTTGTCTTTAAACCTACGTTTGATCCAGTGGTTAGGCTGTTTCGTCCCACGGCTAAACAGGAACTGGCCTCATCTCGGACTAAACTCTTAACCTTCCAGGGGGCGAAACCTTGACCTCATGTTTACCAAGATGGCTGCTTCTAGTCAACAACTCAGAAATGCTAACTGCGGTAAGCCCCCCCCCCACACACACCTCTAGGTATTCTTGAGTTTAGTGCTAGGGACTTCTGAACACAGTCGGTGAAGCAGAATTTAACAATAAAAGTTAAAAATCGAGGTGGGGGAAGCCTTTGGCTTTGCTCTCTAGAAGCACATCGCCAGTGTAAATAATCCGCTGCTGAGGGAGCCACTTTGTCACTGAAGTTTACTTGGCTCCTTGACTTTGCTATGTAGGGTCCGGGACAGGAGACACTCGTCTCCTTCGGTTACAGGAAGCTTCTGGAAAAGCCACTCGCAGGGTGAGATGGATGGGGCAAGGGGAGCAGAGCCGGGGACTGGGATTTAGCTGCATTCTTTCCGCTTTATTCAGGGCAGTCTGGGGTGGGCGTGGCTTCCATACTTCACAAGTTTCTATTGTTCTTTTCCCACCCACCTCCAGACTGCGGTGCTTGGAGGGCTTACTGCCCGGGGAGCATTCCCTCTGGGGGGTTAAGGGGGATTAGCTCTCTCCTGTTTGTCACTAAAACTAACTGCCTTGGGAAGCCGACTTGCAGGCTTCCAGTCGGCAGAGGGGTGGAGTTAGAAGCGCCTGGTTTTCTTAAAGGACCCGTGTCAGGCTAAGCTTGAGAACGTCTTGGTTTTCCTCAGGGGAACTACATTTTTGACATGGTATCTGTAGTTAAGAATCGGTTTGAGAAGATATTAGAAGAAAATTTTCATCTTCTAAAGCTTCCCTGCTGATACAGATGAGAATAAACTGGAGGATTTTTTCCCTCGTCCTGGTTTTTATTGTTACTACAAAACAGAAGCATACCTAATATTCTACTTCTTGTAGAGCTGATTCCCCTCATAAACAGACGATTTGTCACGACGCTGGTTCTGTAATAGCATTACAGTGGAAACACCAGAACAGATCGGATCGTTATAAAACTCCAGCTTTCTAGGGGAAATGAATCAGAGGGTAGGTGGTAGGCTGAGTTCCCTGGAGGAAGAAGGAAGATCAGTACCTCCGTTGCAGAAATAATGAAATCAGCTTCACCCTGAGCTTAAGTCACAGGGTTTATGGATAAAGGGAAGGATGCCTTGCAGTTGAGGTTCGAGGGGACATCTGTATCTTTGTTTCTCAAATACAAACATTTTGTGTTTTGATATGCTGGGTACCCTTTAAACCTTAATGTTCTCAATGCAAACATAAAAATCGTGGTATAAATCCTGGGAGATTTTTGTTGCTTAATTGTAATGACCGTGTGTGTGTGTGTGTGTGTGTGTGTGTGTGTGTGTGTGTGTGTGTATGTATATAGAGAAACACAAACACATATGTATGTGTGTGTATACGTACACATACATACACACACATATATATAGGTGTACACACACCTACACACATGGTAATATATATATATATATATCACCATGCATCACCGGTACCTTCTCTATAGGATCCTTGTGACTTCACTCAAACTCTCAGTAATTTGGAGGATTCAGAACACACTATTAGAGTCTTAGACTTGAAGTGGACCAAATGTAGGCTGGCTAGAGGTATAGAAAGTGGTCCTGTGAGGCAGTCCATTCAAGAAAGATAGTTCACACCACTTAGAGCCTGTGCCTGGCCCCTGGGCCTAGAAGGGGGATCTGAACATTGGCTACTTCAACCCGCCAGTTGAAGGGGGCTAGATAGTTTTTTGTCTGAGTGAGTTGTAGTGCACATTTTAAGATATGTGTTCTGTGTACCAGCACACCTGCCTCTGTTCTGCCTGCTCGATGCCAACCAAAAAAATGTCTCCAGACATTGCCAGGACTGCCTTCTCCCAGCCCCGCACCCACCATAAAGACAGTTGTTCTACTCTGAGATAGAAGAACCCCGAAATGATAAAAGTGTTGCTATAAAGGTCTTCCTGCTAGATTTGCAGGAATTAAGTCACACCAGTGGAATTCAGCTAAAGGAGCCCTGACTCCAAAATACCCCAAGGATAAGTAGGGTGCTAACCAGGCCTGTTAGAGATGAGGAAAATTTAGCATGCTAGGATGTAAACATTGGTTCACCAGGATTGACCTCCACTCCTATAACCAAAGGAGATAACCCTGACTTACCAGCCATTAGGGCCATCCCCAAAGTGAAGAACATAACTCTGAGGGTCAGCTCAAGCAGTCAGCACAGGGTCACAGCCACCATTAAGCCCACTCTGCCATTAAGTCCCCTGTGCTCTTATCAGGAAGAGCATAATTCTGCCAAATGGGCAAGAGGACTCCGGGAAAAAGACTGTTGGTGTACTTAAGAAATAATTCTGGCAGTGCTTTTGCTGTGTAAATAAATCTGCCTGCCCCAAGTGGCCAGATGTGCTTGCTCCTGTCATTTTTCAGGTGTTCAAAGTGTCCATTGGGGCTGGATGATGATATTTATGGAATTCTTCTGCTTGACGTGTATGTGAAGGGAGTGAAATCTCTTCATGGTTGTCTCCTCTTTGGGCATTCACCAGAGCCAGACAAACACTGATAAACAGCTCTTTTTCTACTATTATCTAAGTGTGCCCTATGATTGCCCACTGGAAGGCATATTAATAAAGTCCAGAACAGAAGTCGAACAAGATAACTATCTGGGATGCTTTTAAACTGGCAACCCATCAGTGGCATTCTGCAGAGCCACCAAGACTGTTTTCTCCATATTTTGTAGCAAGGGTCAACTGCTCTGGGAGTCTGTCCCTAAGCACACATATGGACTCCTTCCTACCCCAATGGATAGTCACTCAGCTTCGGCCCACCTCTTCACTGACTTTGCTTATGGTGAGGTAACCTTGAACATGCAGTACCCTTCCTGGATGGAGATCATGACT
>CM052720.1:32054895-32072984 GCA_028551405.1 Uromys caudimaculatus | reverse complement strand
TGTCGACCCCCAAGTGTCCAGAGTGCTGAGGTGGAGGAGCACATTTGTCCTGGTTTGTTTTCTCAGCAAACTCACCTTGTGAAATAATCCTGCCCCTGTGAATGCAGATCCTTCTTACATGTTAGGTTACGTGTGAATTCGATCACCATGGCATATAACCTTCACCCAAACTATTAATCAAGTGGGGTGCAGACTGCCAGAGTCCTCTATTAGGTCAATGCTAGGATAGTGTGGGTAGCCAGTGAGCCGGGGCCATGACTGGAATCTGCTGACATTCAAATGCCATCTCCACTGACAACCAATTGTGTGACTGTGGAAATGTTATTTGATAAACACGTGTCTTGGCTGTTAAAATGAGTCAAAGCTATAAAGTTTAGTGAGACATGTATAGCCCCAGCACTCAGGCAGAAGGATCACAAGGTTGAGATTAGCCTGGGTGACATAGCAAGTTCAAAGCCACTCTCGATACACAGTGAGACCTTGTCTAAACAACAACAACAACAAAAAACCAAAAAACAACAAAAAAAAGGGCTGGGGCCAGTGGGGTGGCTCAGCAGGAAAAGGTGCTGTCAACCTGCCAACCCTAGTCTCCAATCCACAGGACTCCAATGGTGGAAGGGAGAAAGCAACCTGGTATCCCCTGACCTCCATATGCACGCTCACCCACGAATAAATAATAAATATGTGTGAGACGTGCGGAGATTTTGCTTGTTTTTAAAAAAGGAAGACAGCGGTAGTGGTAGAGCCAACTGTCTTGTTCAGTCCTCAGTACTAACCAGAGAGCCGGGCAGTGGTGGCGCACGCCTTTAATCCCAGCACTTGGGAGGCAGAGGCAGGCGGATTTCTGAGTTGGAGGCCAGCCTGGTCTACAGAGTGAGTTCCAGGACAGCCAGGGCTACACAGAGAAACCCTGTCTCGAAAAACCAAAAAAAAATACTAACCAGAGAAGTTTAGTATTAAAGTCCAGTGATTAACTCATAGGAAAAGGTATTAAGCAACTGCCATGTTAACTAGGTAAATATCCTGTAGTTATACTAACTTAAGGAGTTACGTATACATATATTCCCTCATCTGTAGCTCAGGCATAGCATGAGTCTTCTGAGGCAAGACATTAACTCCCAGAAAGTGCTGAGACCCCAGAGGATGCTGGGAAAAGACAACATGGCTCCTTCTGCAGTTCTGGTTCCTCATAGCCCAGGATACGTGCTTTTTCCTGAGTATTGGGCAGAGAAAATGATGAGTCCATAGATGTGTGTACATGCGAATAAACTCAGGGCTTATACCCAAATTCTGAGAGTGCTGAAGGCACAATGTACAGTCAGATGTGGCTGGCCTCTGGCAGCCGAAGTTTGTTTGCACCGGAACCTCTGAGATGTCAGTGGGTCCTGGGAGCAGCAGAAGCCTCTAAGCATGGTGGAGGGTAAGTGCGACTCTGTGTCATACTCTTCCTGAAAAGCACACATTTTATTTTGCTTCATCGCAATACATGTGCATGACCAAAAGAGCATAGCATTTAATTTCAAAGCATACATTTCAACATCACTAGGTACATGTGTGGTGTCTTCTTAATTTGCAGAAATAACATTAAATAATAGAGACCTGACCAGGCAGTGGTGGCGCACACCTCTAATCCCATCACTTGGGAGGCAGAGGCAGGCAGATCTCTGACTTAGAGGCCAGCCTGGTCTAAAAATCAAGTTCCAAGACAGCCTGGGCTATAACAGAAAACCCTGTCTTGGAAAACCAAAATAAATCAATGAACAAACCAACCATCTGTTGAACTCGTAGACACTGCACAGCAAAACTGTAGAAGTTGCTTTTCTTTTGCTGTGATAAAATACCAAAACCAAAGGTAACATATGGGAGAAAGGGTTTATTGTGGGCTTATGGTGACCGGGAGAGAAGCCGTATTGGTAGAAGAAGCAAAGCAGCAAGTGGCAGGCATGGGGGCCAGAGCAGATCTCCGAGAGATTGCATCGTCAATCGCAAACACAAAGCAAAGAGAGCAAAATGGAGGTGAACAAGGCTCTAAAGTCTTAAACTGGCCCCTTAGTGACATACTTCCTCCAGCCAGGGTGAAATACTCCCCAAACTATGCTATCAACTGGGGACCAACTCTTCAACTAACCAAGCTACAAACACCAAAAATAAAATTCAAAATTCCGCCGGGCAGTGGTGGCGCACACCTTTAATCCCAGCACTTGGGAGGCAGAGGCAGGCAGATTTCTGAGTTCGAGGACAGCCTGGTCTACAGAGTGAGTTCCAGGACAGCCAGGGCTATACAGAGAAACCCTGTCTCAAAAAACCAAAAAAAAATTAAAAAAAAAAAAAAAAAAAAAGAAAGAAAGAAAGGAGGAGCGGAAAGGTGGGTGGGGCTCAGAAAACAATCTCTTCTACAACTGGTTTGCTAATTCTGGTAGTTGTTAAAGCGTCTGGCTTCGTGTGAATTCATTTCCATATAGAAAGGTGGGCAGGTCAGGGGTGAGGTGGAGACATATAGACTATAGTTCTTAGCAGCCAAGTTTCAGGAAACTAAAGGGTAGGGGAACACTTGCATTTGCCACTCAGACAGTAGGCAGAGGCAGGCTTTAGGGAACTATGGATGAAGACCTGTGGGAAGAGAGAGAAGAGCACCAGGAAGAACAGCCAGGACCTGTTGAGAAACAGCCTGAAGGCTACAGTTGTTGGACGCAAAGTGGGGGGGAGGGGGGAGCATTTGCATGCCAGGAAAGGACCTGGTGTTAAACTTGAACAAGAGACACTTGAGTTGGCAGCCACTGGAGTTGGAAGACCCAGATGATAGTCAAACAAAAACAGGCACATAACAATAACTACTGAGGCTGGGTAGAGAAGAGATATGCAGTTCTTTAATCATATTATTTACTGTGTGTTCGGTTGTTCGTATGGAAGTGTCTTAGTTAGGGTTTTACTGCTGTGAACAGACACCATGACCAAGGCAACTCTTATAAGGACAACTTTTAATTGGGGCTGGCTTACAGGTTCAGAGGTTCAGTCCATTATCATCAAGGTGGGAGCATGGCAGCATCCAGGCAGGCATGGTGCAGGCGGAGCTGAGAGTTCTACATCTTCATCTGAAGGCTGCTAGGAGAAGACTGGCTTCCAGGCAGCTAGGATGAGGGTCTTAAAGCCCACGTCCACAGTGACACACCTACTTGAACACGGCCACACCTTCTAATAGTGCCACTTCCTGGGCCAAGCATATTCAAACCATGACAGGAAGGTTTCCAATACATCAGAAGAACCTTCAGAAAACACCAGGAGGGGTTGCAGAAAGAATCGGTAATGGCTAGTTGTGCTTGAATATGCCGTAATGAAACCTAATACTGTGTACGCGCTAATTAGATTTTTGTAAATAAATAAAATAAAACGTAATATTAAAGGTGACAGAAAGGGGGTACAAAAGTAAGGGGGATAGTTTCCTCCAATGTTCCGGCGAGAAGCAGGGGTGATGTGGGATGGTGACATCGAAGCTGCGGAGAAGTGGGTGCGTTTTGGATCTATTTTAGGAGGTAGAGAGAATGGTTTGACGGATTTGTATGTGGAGTGGGAGAGATTCAAGAATCAAGGCTAACTGAGCAACCGCAGGGAAGGAATTGCCATCAGCGGGGATGGGAAAGAGTGAGTGAGGGACACAGGAAGTTCAAAAGTTCAGCCGAGCTTCCCACGCTTGTTAAAGTAAGTGGAGATCTCCAGGCAACAGCTGGATGTGGGAATCTGAGATTCAGAGGCAAGGTCGGGGATGGATGGAGCCCACAGTGTCTAGATGGAGGATAGCGGCTTGACTACGAAGCACCTAAGCACCGCTCCTAGGCTCGGGCTTGGTCTCTAGATGGGGCCGGTATTTGGGAAGTTGGTAGAAACGGAGCTTAGCAGAGGAAGTTCATCGCTAGGGTATTTATTATTAAAGGTTACACCTGGTCCTAGGTCTCATCTCTGTCTCCCTGCCCCCCAACACACACACTACACACACACACACACACACACACACACACACACACACACACACACACACTTACTGCCTTCAAGAGACACGGTGATATTGTGCCTCGTTACGGAAACACGGAGTCAAGTGACCCTGCGCAGAATCCTTGAGCGCTGGGCCTTCTTAAGCTGCTTATTCCAGAGATTTGAAACTAAGAGAACAGCACTTAAAGCCACAAGTCTGGATGCTGTCACCGCTGACTCTCTCATGTGCTGTGGTCCTATTGAAAATAAAAAAGCCCTTTCTTTAATTAAAAAGCTTACACAGCTCCCATCTCGGAATGTAAAAAAAAAAAAAAGATAATCTGAGCCCTCACCATATCAGTATTCTGAATACATATATATTAATCATTTTATTAATCATTTCTTCCAGGAGCCATACTCTGTCATCTTATAAATGATGAGCGTCTGGTTCACACTAAGTGGAGTGTGTTTGTCCTGGCAGTGTGAAAGGAAATAATTTCACATCTTGAAGGGTCGAATGGAAGACAAATGAAGTCACTTCCTTTCTCTGTGCCAGTAATCTCAGAAGCTTTACTGAATATAAATCGTTCAGTCTATTACTATATTACTATGCTGGTCACCTCTCTAATAAATTGCCAGTGGAGATGCCCATTGTCCTTTAAGCCAGCGACCACAAGTGAGCTCTGGATTGTGTTATCTCCTTTGGGACTTGACTGAGCATGCGCCATAAGGTCTTGAATTTCTTCAGATACTTGTAGCATTTTCTAAACTGGCCTTTCATGGTAATTGACAGCAGGACTCTTTTGTTTGTTTGTTTGTTTGTTTTGTTATTGTTATTGTTTTCTCAAGACAGCATTTCTCTGAGTATCCGGCTGTCCTGGAACTTGCTCCGTAGACCAGGCTGCCCTTGAACTCAAGAGATACACCTAGCTGGACAGGGGTGGCACATGCCTTTAATCCCAGCACTCGGGAGGCAGAAGCAGGTGGATTTGTGAGTTCGAGGCCAGCCTGGTCTACAGAGTGAGTTCCAGGACAGCCAGGGCTACACAGAGAAACCCTGTCTTGAAAAACCAAAAAAAAAAAAGCAATATACCTGCCTCTGCCTCCCAAGTGTTGGGATTAAAGTACACCACCACAGCCTGACTGACAGCAGTATTCTTAGTTTCTATCTTTAGAAACAGTAAATCAGGGGTCAGGGTAATGGTTCCATAGGTTAAAGCACTTGAGTCCCACGTCCCAAAGACCACATAAAACCCTGATCCTGTGACACCCATCTGTAAACTCAGCACTCCCGCTGGAAGATGGGAAGCAGAGAAAGGAGAACCCACCTGAAGCCTTAGGCCTACTAGCCTGGGCTACACAGTACAGGAAGATACGAGAGAGAGACACTTAAAGTGGAAGAGAACCAACTCTAACCTCCGCACAGACTCCTCCTCGTGTGCGTGCACACGTGCACGAGCACACTCATCCATGCACACGCTGCCATTCACGTGCATTCACACGCACACTCACGCATACACACATGCTGACATACATGCACACACACCCTCGTACACCCAGACACACGTGCTATCAAAAACACCACTGAAAATAAAGCAACCCGCAAATAAACGAGGAAAACACAGAAAAGAAATAGCAAGTCCGTGCAGAGCACGGGAATCAGCACTTTTGACGTCTTCATTTTTTGCTTTCCTTCGGCAGTTGGCACCTGCAGCCGAAATCTGAGGAAAAGTGGGATTATGATAGAGTATAGTAATACTGTGTTTTTGCTGTGGGGACCGCAATGTCTTCCCTGACCTCAATGTCACTCTCAACATGTTGAGCTTCCATGTGATTAAGCTCTTGGCTTTCATTAATTTTGTGTAAAGCTATTTAAATTTGTAGGTCTCTGGTAGGATTTATATTTAAACAACATTTTTTTAAAGTTATTTATTTTTATTCTATGTACATTGTTGTTTTGCCTGTATGTTTGTCTGTGTGAGGGTTCAGGTTCCCTGGAACTGGAGTGACAGACAGTTGTGAGCTGCCATGTGGATGCTGGGAATTGAACCCTGGTCCTCTGGAAGAACAGCCAATGCTCTTAATTGCTGAGTCTAATTCCAACCCCTAAACAGGATCTTAAGGGGGAAAAAAAGACGTAGGAAGAGCCTTGATGTGATTTCCTGTGAAGTATGCTATGATTGCTGTCTTGAAACCACAATGATTTTGAATTTTGTAGAGAGGAATCATGAGGTTAATAAAATACAGTAGTCCTAAGGTGTTGAGATACCCTCTTTCAACACTCATTTATGTATATGTTTGTGCGTGCGTGTGCATACGTGCGTGTGTGTGTGTGTGTGTGTGTGTCTGTGTGTGTCTGTGTGTCTGTGTCTAAAAATTTGTGTTTTCCTGGCATTTTCTTTTTCCTGAATCTGTGACTTGTCTGTGGCTCACCTCTTCAACTGCTTCTCTTTCTTGTTCTCCCTTCATTCCCAAAAGGCTCTAGATTCCGCCTGTTGTGATGAGATGCTGCCATCTACCAAATGCACGGGGCCACATTATGGCTATCCCGAGATACGCATGGCCCGTGAGTCACAGGTTAGACACACCTATCTCCTTTCCTTGTTATCCTCAAGGCCCCTACTGTTCCTGGTCCCAGAAATATGTCCCAGTCTTCATTAGGCCAATTTTCTCCTCAATGGGTCCTCTAAGGATGAGACAACCTCATTTTCTGTAGAGCGTTTCTCACTAGTCAGTAGTTTTCTGTTACTGTAGCGTGTATGAGAAAGATCTTTTTTTTGTAGCTGTGGTGGTTCAAATGAGACGGTCCCTAAGGGCTTAGGTATTCAAAAGCTTGGTCCCCAGTGGGTGGCACTGTTTAGGGAGAATGTGGAACCTCCTGGAGGTGGAGCCTTGCTGGAGGAAGTGCGTCACTAGGGGCGGGCTTTGAGTGTTTATAGTTCCTCCTCACTTCCAGTTTGCTTTCTCTGCTCCGTGCTTGTTTAAGATGTGTTGTAGACTCCTGTTCTTGCTGCATGTCGGCTGCTTGCTGCTCCCCTCCCATGATGGACTATTACCTTTCTGGAACTATAAGCCCAAATAATCTCCACCTTCTGTAAGTTGTTTCTGGTCATGGTATTTTATTACACCAATAGGAAAGTAATAGATACAGTTATTTATCAATGACCTGCACATGCCAAGGACAATGTTCGCACCAAGGAAATGACTTAATAAATATTAGATAAATAAATCAATAAATAAAGGTGCTAAGCTCAATGGAACATACTTGTAGTCACGGGAGCCTACAGAAGTATTTCTTAGAGTCCAAGAATTCAAGGCCAGTCTGGGTAATATAGCAAGACCCTGTCTCAATATTTAAAAAACAAACAAACAAAAACAACAAAAAAAAAAAAAAAAGGAAAAGTAGACATGTAGGTGGATGGATAGATGGATGCATAGACAGATAGACATATAAAAACGAGAGAAATTGGCAGGACTGACTTGGACCAAATTGATAAAGGTGTTTGTCCCAGAAATAAGAGGAACAGACTTATATTTTATTTATTTATTTTTTACCATAAAAAGAAAAATGAGTATGGGTTATTTTAAGGTTTCCCTGTAGGGTTTTATGCATTTTTCCATATTTTGTAATATAAACAGGTTTTATTTGAAATCAGAAAATAGAAGGAGGTGGTTCTCACTACCAGCCTCTTTCCCATTTTTGAAGCAGACTGGCTTCTACCATGTTTTTCCCCAGACACTTGCTTTTGTTTTCTACAAAGGACATTGTCATTTATTTTGATGCGAGCCCACGTATTAGAATATTTTTCTGAATAGGTATGTGTGGAGGCTTTCTTGAACCTCACTAAGGGAAAAGCATAGACTTAGATGGTCTCCATGGCAACGGATTCAGAGCTAAGATTGATCCCTGAGGATAACAGCAGTAGATATTCCAGCCGTGGAAGGTATCTTGGCTTGCCTCCAGGCTGTACACGCTGCTATCTGAGCACCAGAATCAGGGTTCATCTTCAGCCACAACCCCTCTGCTTTTCAAATGTGCTCCGAACCAATGCTAGGGGGAGGGGCGCCTCCTGCCCTGATGCTGCTGCTTCTTTAAGCTCTGGCTCCCAGAACTCATAGCTGTCATCTGAAGTCTAGTCTTTGCTCCTCAGAATCTAATCCTTGAATGAAGTGCAACTTGAATCAACGGTACCGTAATCTCTCATCTGCATTGGAAGCCTGGACAATACTGAACCCTACTGGGTTTTCTATATAGGCAAGCCTATGAAAAAAGATGCCTGCCCTTCTTCTCTCTTTTCCTTTTGAGAAAGAGTCTCAGGAAGCTCAGAATGACCTCAAACTTGCTATGTACCTGAAGATGACCTTGAGCTCTTCCTGTCTTTAATGTGTCACCCTGGCTGGGATGCAGGGTGTCCAGGGCTCTGATCAGATGTGTTATGTGGGTCTTCGTTAGGGTTTTATAGGCAGCTTTAACATCTGAATCCATAGAGAGTCAAACAAATTGCGTATATGGCTGGACCCCATCCAGTAAGTACCAAGACTAAGGCAGGAATGCACCTGCTCCTGTGCTTCCACTGAGCCCGGGCTTCTGCTGTCAGTGGAGTTATTGTCAGTTATTTGGTCACAGCTAGAGACAAGTAACCAAACAAGAAGTGTGCAAAGTTGTTTTTTTGTTTGTTTGTTTGTTTGTTTTTTGTCTTAGAACATTGTGGTATTTTCAAAAATCACTCAGGGATTTCTTCTTCTTCTTCTTCTTCTTCTTCTTCTTCTTCTTCCTCTTCCTCTTCCTCTTCCTCTTCCTCCTCCTCCTCCTCCTCCTCTTCCTCTTCCTCCTGTTCTAAGATTTACTTATTTATTATTTTATGAGTACACTGCAGCCATCTTCAGACACACCAGAAGAGGGCATCGGATCTCATTACAGATGGTTGTGAGCCACCATGTAGTTGCTGGGAATTGAACTTAGAACATCTGGATGAGCACTCAGTGCTCTTAATCGTTGAGCCATCTCTCCAGCACACTCAGCGATTTCTTTTTCAGTGCCCATTCTAGTTTTTGATATGATGGAAGTACCATTTAGGCTGTAAAACTCAGAATGTAGACAGCACCACCTGCCAAAACTAAAACAAAGGCCCAATCCATCAAAGTCTATAGTTCTAGGAAAGTCTGTAAATGTACTAACCCTGTCTTTTGGCTTCTGTAGTTCAGCTTCTGGCTCACTGTTCTTGTTAACTGAAGTATGTCAACCCAGAGCATGGGTTTTGTCCTTAAGAGCTCCCCCTGAGAAAGGCTTAGGGCAACACTGGGACTCCAAACACCCAGTGTAGTTACCAGCCAGTTAATAAGGACTTTCTATTGGCTTAAATCCATGTCCAAGCAATCTTCTCTGGAGGCTACCCCATAACACTAGCTGTCCTGGATCTCCCTATGTAGACCAGGCTGGTCTCAAACTCACAGAGCTCCTCCTGCCTCTACCTCCCCAGTGCTGGGATTAAAGGTGTACACCACCACACCCCACTTGATATCTATCTTTTAACTTTGGGAGAACAGAACCTTTAAAGCTCACCAAGATGCAACGTGACTAAAGGATTGCCTGCAGGCGTTCCTGGGTAATGGTAGATTTGTGGATGACAGGCCAGTGGAATCCATCACCAAGTGACAGGCTCATTCATAGGAAATTTGGATTACTGCCACAGCAGGTACCTAGGTCCTCTGCAAGTCCAATTTCTAATTACAAGGAGGTCTGTGTTTTCAGTGTCTACCAAGTAAACTATGAGAGGCCTAAGCTAAGAATTTCCATTTGTTTTTTCCTCTTCCAGGAAGTTTGGCCAGACGTTCGTAGAAGGCTTTAGAATCAAGAGACTCGCATTGGAGGCTTAGACACAATTCTGTTTCTTCGGAATGCCTCCCTGGGGCACACAGAAACTTTATGATGTTTTGGTACAGTCTGAACAGGCCACAGGGACAAGAGCCTGGCATCCTTTACACCTTCTTAAGCCATCCCTCTCCCTGCCTCTCTGTCTGCCAGGGATGGGAGATACGTGCAGATTTTCTTTCATGATTCTAAACTGGGAATAGATGGAAACTCTCTTCATCTGGGACATTAGTACAGTCAGTGGGGACAAAGATAGTTCACCTATGCAACAGCTTGTCTTTTTTTCTCTGTTACTCTCTCTGTTTTTCAGGTGCTGGCCATGATGACTGTGACGCGAATGCTTGGTTGTCAAGTTAACTACATCTGGAATTAACTTAAACCCCAAGATGGGGCACACCTGTGAGGGGTATGTGCTTAATTTGAAGAGCCACTGGATCTCTGAGTTAAAAAGACACGGTTTTAATCCCGATCTTTTGAGGTGGGAGGAACTTCCTCTCATCTGGGCCCCGCCTTCTGCTAGAAGCCTATATAAAGACAAGAAGGAAGTTCTTGTTCTTTTCCCGCTTGCACTCACCTTGCTAGCAAGCCCATCCCTTCACCACCATGATGGCCTACTGCTTCAGGATTCCAGCTGAGGACCAGCTGAGACATCCAGCTTCATGGATTGAACAACTACTGGATTCTCGGTTCTTCTTTTCATAGGCAGCCATTGTTGGATTAGCGGGAGGGAGCACAGCGGGGAGGTCATTTTAATAAATCCCCTTTCTACATAGAGTGATTCATTCTCTAAGTTCTGTTCCTCTGGAGAAAAGTAACTAGCACAATGTGTTTTCCTTTAAACCTCTTATAGACAGGGATTTCTCTTAGACAGCTGAGCCTCGGCCTCTGCTTTTGTGTGTGAGTGTCCACATTTGTGGAGATGCATGCAAACAAGAGTATGTGTGTGTATGCCTATGCACGCTTGCATGTCGTGTAGCCAAGGGATTAACCTTTGCTGTCATTCAACTAGAAATGTCCATCTTGTGTTTTTGATACAGGGACTCTCACTGATCTGGAAGTCACCAAATTGACTAGGTTTACTGGCCAGAGAGCCCGAGTGATTCACCTGCCTCTGCATCTCCAGTGATGGGTCTCAGCTTTACATGGCCGCTAGGGGCCAAACTCAGGTTCTCATGCTTGTTAGGAAGCATTTTAGCATCTAAATGTATCTCTGGCCTGTGCTTTTAATGACAGAGTGGCAACATCTCGGCCTGATAAAACAAAGACTGCACAGTTCTTGACATGAATGCTACATGTCCATTAGGTTTGAGAGCCAACCGTGAACATAGAAGGGTTTATTCAACATTCCCAGGTAGTCCTCCATCATACTACCACCACTGGCTTGTTTCTCTCTCTCTGTGCCCCTCACCTTTCCCATGGGCTCACAACACCTCCCAGATCCTGGAACTCAGGAAATGAACATCAGACCATATGGGCTCATTAACACCGTAGACACAAGCTGCAGGTCCCCTGGCAGCCGGAACAGGTGCCACTAGGTGGCTACTTTGCATGGAAATGACACAGTTTTTTAAAATCTCCCTTCCATTTTTACCGAACAGATACAAAATTAAATTTGGTCTTCTCACTGACTGCAGACAGAGTTTCTCCAACCACCCATAGCACACATCCACAGCCCAGCAATGACAACAATTCATATCAGTGGCAGCCTTACAATTAGCATTCCATGAACAGAACTAGCTTATACAGAGTAAATAAAAAGCCTTGATACAAGGCGACATGGGGGCTGGCACTTGAAGTCCCCCAGCCCCCGGTGACATACTTCCTCCAACAAGGTTCACCTCCCAAACCTCTCCAAACAGCGCCACCAAGAGGTGAGCAAGTGTTCAAATGTCTGAGCCCACGAGGGACATTTCTCAAACTATCACAGACTTCTACTGAAGACGTACTGATGCTCAGACAGTGTAGTTTTTTATGTATTGCTTTACATCAATTTTAAAAAAGGCACTAAAGTAGGCCTAAGAAGAGGAAGGGGATTAGCATGGGTAGGGGTGGGGGAAAAATCAAGTAAGGGGTTGGGATGCATCAAAATATAAAATATATTATGTACATGTACGAAAATGTCAAATTGAAACCCATTCTTTTTTTTTTTTTTTTTTAATTTTTTTTTTTTTTTTTTGGGGTTTTTCGAGACAGGGTTTCTCTGTATAGCCCTGGCTGTCCTGGAACTCACTTTGTAGACCAGGCTGGCCTCGAAAGATCCGCCTGTCTCTGCCTCCCAAGTGCTGGGATTAAAGGCGTGCGCCACTACTGCCCGGCGAAACCCATTCTTATGTCTAATTAATATGAGACAATCAAAACACATTTCAGATTTATTTATTTAATTTTTATGTGGTGAGAAGGCTAGGCTGACTCCATGACAGGCTTCAAATTGGCAGTTCAGGAGGTGAGGCCCAAATCTCTGTTTCCAAGAACTGGGCAAGTCCAGGCAAGTCGAGGACTCAGAAGCCACCCTGAGGCAAGGACAGTGTGTCAGCAGCAGTTTCCAGACTTCCACAGCAACAGTTTCTAGCCCCCACACTCTAGAGATGGAGCAAGATAAAGGTGACCTACCCCTGGAATCCTCTAATGTGCTTTAAATCAGGCCTGCAAGCTCACTTGGTTCTCTCTCTCTCTCTCTTTTTTTTTTTTTTTTTTTGATACAGGGTTTCTCTGTATAGCCCTGACTGTCCTGGAACTTACTCTGTAGACCAATCTGGCCTCTAACTCAGAAAGCCACCTGCCTTTGCCTCCCGAGTGCCGGACTAAAGGTGTGCGCCACCACTGCCCGGCTCCTTAAAACATTCTTTAAAAGTCAAAATAAAGCTGGGCAGTGGTGGCGCACACCTTTAGTCCCAGCACTCGGGAGGCAGAGGCAGGTGGCTTTCTGAGTTAGAGGCCAGCCTGGACTACAGAGTGAGTTCCAGGACAGCCAGGGCTACACAGAGAAACCCTGTCTCAAAAAACCAAAAAAAAAGTCAAAATAAAATAGAATTTTTTTTCTGCACTTTTGTGTGAATAGGTTTACCAAGCCATCGATGAATCAATTTTATAAAGGAAAGAGGGAGAGATCCTAGGCACCTGGATTTCTGAGAGAAAGAAGATTTGCCACAAAGGTTTGAGAGGAATAGCGAAGTTTGTATGGAGAACCAAGGCAGATTTTACTGGAGAGAGGAGATTGGTACATGGGGGTGGCAATGGAGGAGATGCCATATCCAATGCCAGGTATAAAGTGACCCGGGCTGTGTATATGTCAGTGTCTACCACATTGAGCGGGCTAGCGTTCCCTCACAAGGTCCAAGAGCCGAGGAAGCAAAGATGGCTCCTGTGTGCTTGGGTAGCACACCTCGTAATGCTGAGGAGGCATCTGGCTTCTCCTTCAGGCTGCAGGGTTTGAAATGTGTTCACTTAACTAGCAAATATCTCCGTGTTTGAGTGGAAGCCCTGCAGAGGTCACAGAGCAGTCAGGGGAAGCATTTGGTGCGGATTCATCTAAGATGCTATCTAGGGAAGGGATTAAGCTGATTAGGGTGCTATCAAAGCAGCAGAGGGGTGGGGGGAGGGGTGGGGGTGCTATTCAGTGACTAGGATGCTCTCTCTTTGGTCTCCTGTACAGCAGAGTGCCTTCTTCTGTCAGCTTCAAATGTACTCAATCAGAAGAGCCAGTAAGGTGGTGTTAGGAGTTGCTAAGAATAAAGAGCAGAAAAGGTCAAGGTTTAAAGGGTAGGGCTGAGTTCCGTCTGGCGGAGCAAGCAATCAGAAGACAGACACTGTCCAACGTCAAGAACAGGAATAGGCCTAGATGGGGAGAAGTGGGCACAGGGTAATTATGCTGCGACTTACCAGAGCTTGGACGGACAGGGACCCGAATTCTCATCAGTACTGGGACCCTGTTAAATTGTGATGCAAGTGCCAGTGTGCATAATAGGTGCGTGCTGCTCTTCTGTGTCTGTTACAAAATACTAGACAAAAGCAACTTAAGGGAGAAAAGGGTTATTTGACTCAGGGTTTTGAGAGTATATAGTCTAACACAGGGATAGGCTGTCATGTTGTGTTCACAGTTAGGAATCAGAGAGCTGAATGCTTGTTCTCAGTTTGCTTTCCTCCTCCTCCTTCTCCTCCTTCTCCTCCTCTTCTTCTTCCTCATCCTCCTCTTCTTCCTCCTCCTCCTCTTCCTCCTCCTCCTCCTCTTCCTCCTCCTTCTCTTCCTCTTCTTCCTCCTCCTCCTCCTCCTCTTTCTCTTCTTCCTTTTTTTTGGGGTTTTTCGAGACAGGGTTTCTCTGTGCAGCTCTGGCTGTCCTGGAACTTACTCTGTAGACCAGGCTGGCCTCGAACTCAGAAATCCGTCTGCCTCTGCCTCCCCAGTGCTGGGATCAAAGGCATGCGCCACCACTGCCCGGCCCTCTTCTTCCTTTTTTCTCTTCTTCCTTCTTTCTCCCTCCTCCTCTTTCATTCTCTTTTTAAATTTAGCCCAGGGCCGGGCGGTGGTGGCGCACGCCTTTGATCCCAGCACTGGGGAGGCAGAGGCAGGTGGATTTCTGAGTTTGAGGCCAGCCTGGTCTACAGAGTGAGTTCCAGGACAGCCAGAGTTGCACAGAGAAACCCTGTCTCGGAAAAACCAAAAAAAAAAAAAAAAAAAAAAATTTAGCCCAGGACACCAGCTTATGAGAGAGTACCACTCATATTCAGGATGCCCCGCCCCCTTGGTTAATGGACATGTCCATAGGTGTATCTCCCAGGAAATCCCAAGTACAGGCGAGCTGACAGAGACACCTTAGCATCCCATTATGTCTGCATCCACTTATGCCCTGGTATTGATCATACCTGTGGGTCAGATATGGATAAACATTGCTTGCATTATGCTAGCATTATTTTCTTTAAGTCCTATTGGCAGGCTAATTCTTTCTTTCTTTCTTTCTTTCTTTCTTTCTTTCTTTCTTTCTTTCTTTCTTTCTTTCTTTCTTTCTTTCTTTCTTTCTTTTCTTTTTGTTTTTTTGAGACAGGGTTTCTCTGTGTAGCCCTGGCTGTCCTGGAACTCACTCTGTAGACCAGGCTGGCCTCGAACTCAGAAATCCACCTGCCTCTGCTTCCCAAGTGCTGGGATTAAAGGCATGCGCCACCACTGCCCGGCAGGCTAATTCTTTCTTATCTTTCATGATGGAGTTTGCTCAAGGAAAAGAAGCAGGTTTAGGGAAAGACAACATGTAGGTGAAAGGTATAGGAAAAGAGGCAACAAGAAGGAGGAAAACCAGCACGGTTATGTGCCTGTCAATCAGAGATGTGGTCTCAGCCTCACAGGGGACAGGTGGTGACAGCTGTTGGCAGGAATCAGATGCAGCATCGTTTGCCATCTTGAGTCACCAGCATTGGTTAGTGGGCATAGAGATGTGTACCTCGAGTGACAGCCACAGCCAAATCTAGACACTCACAGAAGTGCGGTGTCCGTTGGCATTTTTCTAATCAGTCCACGTCGTTAAATGATTCCCACTGTTAGCATTCTGTTTAAACTCCACCCCCCAGTTACCTGGCAACAACCAGGTATGCTCCACCCCACAGTTACCTGGCAACAGCCAGGTGGGCCTGACCCACTATAAAAGGGGCTGCTTGCCCCCTCCTCGCTCTCTTGGTCTCTTGTTCTTCTCTTTCTCTTTCCCTGCTTCCCTTCCCCCTTCTCCCCCCATTCCCTTCTCCCCTCTCTCTCCACGTGCTCATGGCTGACCTCTACTCTTCTACTTCTCTACTCTCTCTCTCTGCCTTTCTCTGCCTCTACTACCCTCTCAACTCTCCTCCCCATGTCTTGAATCAACTCTATTCTATACTATACCATCGTGTGGCTGGTTCCTCAGGGGGAAGGGATGCCTCGGCATGTGCCCACAGAGGCGCGCCCTTCCCCCACACCTCCATAGAAGATATCCCCCTTTATGTTTTTTTAAACACATCACCAACAGCAAGCTCAGGCTCGGTCTTCATCTCCCTCAGAGTCTCCTCTCTCAAGGGCTCAGGTCAGGCAGGCACTGCTTGCTTTCCTTCTACATGCACTCAGTGTGTCTACATGCACTCAGTGTGTCTGGTGTACACCCAGAGCGCTGCGGCCCACTGATCCCTGATGGCCCTTCCTTCCAGAGAAAGAAGAGGCAGAATCGGGGAGCCAACGAGGCAAAGGGAGCCAGTCTCGCGCTGAGGCAATGGGCTACGCTGCCCACGTATGTGGCGGTCAGTTGTAATGTGCTTCTTGGCGCAGGGCAGGTCTGCAGGGTTTGAGCAATGTGAAGAGCACCCACTGTGGACTTACTACTTCATTCTGCGGAAGGCAAGCCGACATAAGAAACTCCAAGACATAGTGGCGCCCTTTAAGAAGTTAAAAATATTCCAAAGAGGTCAATATTAACAATGCACAATACATTTTTGGATTTTTTTTTTTTTTTGAGCAAAATAGTTCTTGACGATAAAATGCAAGGACATTCTAGAATGGAGATGTGTTCTTAAACAAGGAAGCTGTGGGGAAAAACTCAGGTTCAGGATCTAGACATATATTGTTGGCTTATAGACAATTCCGATAGGCTCTGCCCAACAGTTTCCTAGCAACAGCTTACGTCATCACCTGCAGCCAGGTATGAGCCAGTCAGCCTAAGAAGACTGCTTGCTACACCAACTCTCTCCCATCTTCTTTCTCTCTCCATCTCTCTCTGTTCCCACGTGTTCCCGGCCATCCTCTCTACCTCTCTTCCTCTCTTTTCTTTCTGTCCTTCTCTCTACCCCTCTTCTCTGCCCTCATAGCTCGGTTCCTCGGGTCTCCAGACCCCGTTCCCTTTTCCCTCCCTACCACCCCGTAATACATAGACCTGCCTTATGGCGTGATCCCTCAGAAAGACATTGGCAGGACTCACCAAGGTACCCCCTCCCACCGCCATCCTACCGCGTTATAGAACAGAACACACATGACAGGTTTGGGGTGAGAAGAGGCGACAAGGGGCATCCAAGTGGGAGAGCAGAATGCTCTTAGGACAATCTCAAAGGACTGTTAAGGGAGATATTTGCTTAAATCTCTCAGTAGACATGAAGTCTGCCATAATGAGTTCTTCAGAGGCTAGCACCCTGTGTTAGGCCCTCTTGGTGCATCCATTCATCAGACAAACCTGGGTGCTGAGGCTAATCAAAAGGGACAGACAGAGCCTCTCTGGTATTCAGCGGTTTACAATCTAGTGGCAGAGGCAAAGAACACATAAATACATTTGTGATGCTAGCGAAGATTATGCTGGCTGTCATGGTTTGAATATGCTTGGCACAGGGAGTGGCACTGTTAGGAGGTGTGGCCTTGTTGGAGTGGGTGTGGCCTTGTTGGAGTAGGTGTGTCACTGTGGGTTGGGCTTTAAGACCCTCATCTTAGCTGCCTAGAAGTCAGTATTCTGCTAGCAGCCTTCAGATGAAGATGTAGAACTCTCAGCTCCTCCTGCACCATGCCTGTCTGGATGCTGCTGTGTTCCTGCCTTGATGATAACTGACTGAATCTCTGAACCTGTAAGCCAGCCCCAATTAAATGTTGTTCTTACAAGAGTTGCCTTGGAACCCTGTCTCGAAAAACCAAAAAAAAAAAAAAAAAAAAAAAAAGTTGCCTTGGTCACGGTGTCTGTTCACAGCAGCAAAACCCTAAACAAGACACTGGCACTGCTCACAGGCAGGGGCATGTTGCACATGGGAGAGCAGAAAACCGCTCACCATGTCAGGTCTATTCACTTCTGAATCCACAAAGTACAGTGGGTGGACCATACAGAAGTAGGATACACATACAACACACAAAAACACACACTATACACACACAGCACAATACATACCATACGTACACCACAGCACACAACACACACACACACAACATCTATACAACATACCCCACAGCAAACACATTCAACATGTATAACGCAACACATGATATACACACACAGCACACATAACACAAATACACAATATACACACTGCACATGAAACACAGCACATATACTACACACACACACGTGCGCGCGCACACACAGAGCCATCTGTTTTAAAGATTTACTTCTTTATTATTTTATATGAGTACTCTGTAGCTGTCCTCAGACACACCAGAGGAGGGCATCAGATCCCATTACAGATGGTTGTGAGTCACCATGTGGTTGCCGGGAATTGAACTCAGGACCTCTGGAAGAGCAGTCAGTGCTCTTAACCGCTGAGCCATCTCTCC
>CM052720.1:31995385-32045372 GCA_028551405.1 Uromys caudimaculatus | reverse complement strand
TGGGAGACCTGGCTAACAGGTTTGGTTTCCCCAGACACTGTGATCCACTGTCCAGTCAGTTATGTGACACTTTATTAGTTACAACAAAGAAACTCATAAATCAAGGCATTTATTGCTTTGGTGGGACCCCCACTTAACCCACTCACAGCAAAATGGGAGACTCTGTTATAGGCTTCCAGACTATTTGGTTGATGCCCTTAGCTTTTAGGTGAGGGGAAACCAGAGGTTTGCCAAGAATTCATTTTAAGCTTGTTGAAAGTTATAAAGATGTTAGATCAGATACAAGATGCACAATGTATGACTTTCAGAACTATTAAAAATAGCCCAAGATAATCTGCCACACACACCCCCTGCCCTCAAGACAGGATTTCTCAGTGTAGCCCTGGCTGTCCTGGAACTTGCTTTGTAGATCAGGCTGGCCTTGAACTCACAGAGATCCACCTGCCTCTGCCCCCACCACTCCTGACTTCGATCGTGTGGCTTTAGCCGGCTGCATTTTAAGTTCTCATAATCTCAAAGATTTAGTCATGTGGCCTTGCAGAATCTTTAACACAGGTGTGGGGTTTTCCCCTGCAATTTTTCAGGTCACATTTGCCTATGATTTTGATTTCTGTCAGGCATATCCTCCTCGGAGAGGTTTAAAGTATCAAATTTGTGTCTCTGTGATTGGACCGTGAAACCAGACTCCTACTTGGACAGGTGACCTCTGGAAGAAAGGCAGTGGCCTCTTTATGCACCTCTGGGACGAGAAGTGATCTGGGTAGCATTGCTACTATGACAGTTGGTGCTGCCCTATGGAGACCATGCTGTACACCTGTGGAGGGACGCTTATGACCAGGAAAACAAACCCAGTGGGCCCAAGACACTTGTTTATATAACAAAAAAATATTGGCGATATTAGGTATCACAGTATGTGTCCAGGAGGTACATCATTTCTGAATTCTTTTTTTTTTTTGGTTTTTCGAGACAGGGTTTCTCTGTGTAGCCCTGGCTGTCCTGGAACTCACTCTGCAGACCAGGCTGGCCTCGAACTCAGAAATCCGCCTGCCTCTGCCTCCCAAGTGCTGGGATTAAAGGCGTGCGCCACCACTGCCCGGCTCTACCTGAACAATTCCAAAGACTAAGGCCTGCTCTTTCTCTGTGCCTGCATAACCACGACCAGAGGGGCACTCCGACTAAGTTTGAGGCATGCCACCCTCAGCATATGCAGTGTCTTTAACAACTTACTTGAAGTCCTTAGGTCACATGACCTTGCCTTTTGGTGCGTCAGGTGTTCCTATGAGCCTGTTGGTGGGCAGGGGCGTGAGTTGCTCTAATTTTGTAGGATGGTTTCAGACTCCAAACACCTCCCATGTGATTGTTGGTCCTTCAGCCACACCTGTGAATGGCTGTCTCAGCAGCTGAGGCTTCAGGGACACTGAGATGGCTCTGTCTCCTGGCTTGGGGCTTTGTTAGGCTCAGCAGCTTTGCTGAGAACTCTAGTCATAATGAGTGGGCTGGGCACTCATCACTTTTCATAGATCAGATAGGGACAGCCCCCTGTCAGGCAAGGCATGGCTAGGTGATAGCAGAGGTGAGCTCTCAACATATACGATGATGATGATGATGATGATGGTGATGATGATGATGATGATGATGATAAATTAAAAAATTTAAAGTATTGTCTTCTGGCATACCCTACCCTAACTAAATTTTCTTCCTTTATTATGAAATGTTTATTGTTATTGTATGTGTGGATATATGCATACCGTAGTATATATGTGGAGGTCAGAGGACAACACACGCTTGTTCAGCTGTGGGAAGCGGGATCCAGGAGGGAGTGAGGGAGATGGAGTCAGGAACCTGGGAAAGAGACTCCGGAGACCAGCATGGAGGTGCAGATCTACTGTATTGCGCAGCAGCTAGTGTCTTATTTACCCTCTGAGCCAACAGGGAATTCACACGAGCTCTGGAGCAGCCACCCTTCCTGCTGGCTCTATGGGGAGGTGCCAGGCTGCCAGCACCCGAGAGGACTTCTATAAAGATGGGGGAGCAGGCAACACCCTGTTCCGGGCCCATTCTGAGGTTCCGCTAGTGTGCTAGGATCCTCGACTTCATGCACACGGTACGCCAGTAGACGTGGGCATTTGCATTATTAGAGTGGTATGGAGCGTCCCTCGCCGTCCACCCACCAGGGGCCACAGGACCCACACCACCCTCCACTACGCTTCCTTCCTTCCTTCCTTATAAATGTTTAGTATTGCTGTATGTGTGGTATAGGCACACCAGAGCGTATATGTGGGGGCCAGAGGACACGCATGGGCACTTTGTTTCCTTCTGCTTTTACATGGGTTCTGGGGACAGGACTCCGGTCACCAGGCAAAAGCCTCTAATGCTGTTCACATCCAAGTGTCCCGTTGACACTTGGGACTGCAGAGGCCCCTCCAGGGCCTTCTCTTCTGTTGCAATTGATGTCATGCCTTCACCAAGACTAAATGGCAGCAGGAATGGTAGCGTCAGTGTTCCCTGTTGAGTACAGTGGCTGCCCCATCATGGCGTGATGAAGCCAGGGCTACCGTTCTGTTTTTTATTTTATTTTTTTAAATTTATTTTATTTATATGATGAATACACTGTAGCTGTCCTCAGACACACCAGAAGAGAGCATCAGATCCCATTACAGATGGTTGTGAGTCACCATGTGGTTGCTGGGAATTGAACTCAGGACCTCTGGAAGAGCAGTCAGTGCTCTTAACCGCTGAGCCCTCTCTCCAGCCCCTACCGTTCTGTTTTTAATTTTCGAGATGATGATGATGATGATGATATTAAGAATTCCCTTGGCTGGGCAGCGGTGGCACAGGCCTTTGATCCCAGCACTTGGGAGGCAGAGGCAGGCAGATTTCTGAGTTCGAGGCCAGCCTGGTCTACAGAGTGAGTTCCAGGACAGCCTGGGCTACACAGAGAAACCCTGTCTCGAAAAACAAAAACAACAACAACAACAACAACAAAACCCAAAACAAAACAAAAAAAAGAATTTCCGGGGGGGGGGGGGGCTGGAGAGATGGCTCAGATCCAATGCCCTCTTCTGGTATATCTGAAGACAGCGACAGTGTGCTCACATATGTAAAGTAATAAATCTTTAAAAAAGCTGGAGTACTGTGGGAAAAATTACCACTAGGACTTATCATTATAAAAATTAAAAAAGAATTTGAGTCTGTTCCCATGACTTTCTCTAACCACGGAGTTGCAGCTGCAGAGGAGCGCTCAGCGATAAGATCCCACTTGTTGCGTTTTATCTTTGAACATGGTGTCCCGTCCACCTGCTGCGTGCGTCCTTATTCCCGTCATTCACAGGGGCGGGCGGTAGGCTGTTGGCCCTCAGGTGTTGTAGGGAGAGAAAAGAAACCTTGTGGATAGCTAAACAGGCAAGAGGGACAGCAGGATGAGAAGGGGTCCGGGAAAGAGTGGCCGGGGTCCGCGGATGCGTGTGAGTCTGAAGGGATCCAGCATCGCTGAGATACCTATCCCAACTCGGGGTGTGTGGGAAAGGAGAGACCCGGGAGGGTGCCCTTACTGAGCCTTGTCTTGTTCCAGAAGACTTGTCAGTGGCCTTGACACATCATTCACGGGTTTTCCTCGGGGTTAAGACATAGACATGATGTCTTTTGTTGACATGCAAAGGTTCAGAAGTGGGGC
This sequence comes from Uromys caudimaculatus, assembly GCA_028551405.1. Classification (NCBI taxonomy): domain Eukaryota; kingdom Metazoa; phylum Chordata; class Mammalia; order Rodentia; family Muridae; genus Uromys; species Uromys caudimaculatus. The sequence goes on along the minus strand of CM052720.1, from coordinate 32,041,699 downwards.
TCATGACTCAACTCTTTTTTTTTTCTTTTTGAGATTTATTTATTTTATGTATGTGAGTACACTGTCTCTGTCTTCAGACACACCAGAAGAGGGCATAGGATCCCATTATAGATGGTTGTGAGCCACCATGTGGTTGCTGGGAATTGCACTCAGGACCTCTGGAAGGGCAGTCAGTGCTCTTAACCTCTGAGCCATCTCTCCAGCCCCTAAATAATTCTCTCTCTCTCTCTCTCTCTCTCTCTCTCTCTCTCTCTCTCTCTCTCTTTCTTTCTTTTTTTTAAAGAATGGTTAATAAAGATGCTTGGTGCTTGCTGAGTACTTGGATAGGCAGGAGAGAAAGAACACTTATTTTATCTTTCCTTAGGCTTTCCCGACAGGGTTTCTCAGTGTAACCCTGGCAGTCCAGAAACTCACTCTGTAGACCAGACTGGCCTCCAAATCAGAGATTTACCTGCCTCAGCTTTCTGAGTGCTGGGGTTAAAGGTGTGCTGCATATGACATCCTCATAGCTGGTATTTTAAGTGAGAAGAGTCTACTTTTGTCTTGGTGTTATCAGTGCTGGAAAGCTAATGTGTGCTGACTGTATGCATTGTTTAGTAGGCAAAGAGGTGTTTTCCTTGGACAGAGGACAAAACTGAGATGCTAGTTTATTTTTCAACTGTTGTGATAAAACGCCATGAACAAAAGCAACCCGTGGAGTGTTTATTGTGGCTTACGGGTTTCTGAGGGAGGGTCCATAAAGACAGAGGAAGCCTGGGCAAGAAGCTGAGAGATCACATGTCTATCCACCTGGAGGAAGCAGGAAGAGTAAACTGGAGTGAGGTGTGGCTATGAATTCTCAAAGCCCTGTGACTTACTTCCTCCAGGAATATGGAACCTACTAAAGATTCCATAACCTTTCCCAAACAGTGCCACCTTCTGGGAGCCAAGGGTACAACAAATACACAAGCCTGTGGGGGTCTTTACTCATTCAAACCAGGTGTGTATGGTCTTCTGTTTTCCTCTCCATTCCTACCCATAGTGATTAGGGACATGTGCAGAATGAAACGAACAGAGCTTGAAGTGATCAAGCACCTTAGGCCTTGGGAGTCGTCTTTCACATATGTGGAGAGCAGCAAACGTTGAGAATTCTTGTATTTCCTAGTTCCTGTTCTCTCTCTCTCTCTCTCTCTCTCTCTCTTTCTCTTTCTCTCTCTCTTCCCTTATTTTGTGTCTGAGCAAATGGTCTTTGTTTTGTCTGAGTTAAAAAAGTCCAAGTAAGAATTTCCTTGGAGGATTTAAGTGCTATTGAAAGGCTGTGGTGTAGCATACACGAAGCTCTGAGTTTGATATCGAGCTCCACATAGGATGTGGTAGTGAAGACTTACAACTCCAGTAGGAGGCTCAGAAGCTCAAAGCCATCCTCAACTACATAATAAGTTCAAGGCCAGTCTAGGATTTGAGACCCTATCTATAAAAGAGCAAGTGAGATACATACATATGCCGGGCAGTGGTGGCGCACGCCTTTATTCCCAGAACTCGGAAGGCAGAAACAGGCGGATTTCTGAGTTCGAGGCCAGTCTGGTCTACAGAGTGAGTTCCAGGACAGCCAGGGCTACACAGAGAAACCCTGTCTCGAAAAACCAAAAAAAAAAAAAAGAGATACATACTTATATATATTCACACATACATGGGTAGACAGGTAGATACTTAGTAGATATATACATAGATACATAAACATATATGCAGATGGATATTTAGATAGACACATAGATAAGAGACACATGGATAAATACATACATGCATAGATACATAGGTAGATAGTAGGTAGGTGATAGATGATAGTTGGATAGATCTGAGAAATACCAGTGAAGCCAGGTATGGTAGAACCTACTTTTAATCCTAGTATCCCTGAAGCAGAGGCAATTGAGTCTTTGTGAGTTTGATGACAGCCTGGTCTACTACAGATTGAGTCTGAGGCCAGCCAGGGCTGCATAAGGAGACTCTATCTCAAAACAAAGCAAAAGGTTAAAGAAATGCTGTTGACCTGACCCGTGCTGCTGGCTACAAAGAGGGATGGGGAAAGAGCATTGTTTAGTGAGATTCTGATAGTCAGCTACAACTTTAATTTTACTTGGTGTCTTTATCGCTCACACTCTGTCCAAATTGGAAATTTGTGTTTATCCCCCACTGAGTTGAGAGGAGAATTAAAGCACAGGTCCCGAGGGGGCTCTGCTAGGACCTAGCTTCTCCAACTAGGCTCAGCTGTCTGCCCCAGGGTCCCCTTGCCTGGGCCTCCCCAGCCCTCTGCCCCACTGAGCTCAGCCTCATCTTGTTCAGCCTGTTTTACAGGTTTGGGGGTTGAACTCAGGTTTTCTGACTTCCACTGTGAGCCCTTTATGTACTGAGCCTAACTCTCTTCCTAACCTTGCAGGTGCAATTGTTATGGTTTCCCACTGAGGTCAGAGTAACCTTGTAAAGTAACTCTGTGAGCTGCTTCTGATAGACTTCAGTGGTTCTCAACCTGTGGAGTTGAGTGACCCTTTCATAGGTGCAGCCTAAGACCATGGAAAAACACAGATATGTACATTACATTACATAACAGTAGCAAAATTACAGTTATGAAGTAGCAACAAGAACCATTTTTGGTTTGGGGTCCGTCACCACAACACGAGGAACTGTATTAAAGGGTCCGCATCATACTTAAAGCCACCAAAAAAAGAATAAGAGCAAGCAAACCTCTTTAGAACGAAAATATCCCTTGGGGCATAGAGAGACAATGGCAGGCACCGTTCAGTGAGATTCTTTGGAGAGGAAGCTGTATTTCTCTCTGCAATCTTTGGGCGCCATTTCTCAATCTCATGCTAACTCATGGCTGTTCTCTTCCTGGAATGCAAGGCTTCTTCATTTTCTTCATGCTAGAACCCTTTCTGGGATCAGGGCTCCACCAAACCTAGCATTAAAGGGACCGAGGTTCAGGTAGCAGGAAATAGCAATAGATAAAATGTGTCGCTGGGCAGTAGTGGCGCACGCCTTTAATCCCAGCACTCCGGAGGCAGAGGCAGGTGGATTTCTGAGTTCGAGGCCAGCCTGGTCTACAGAGTAAGTTCCAGGACAGCCAGGGCTATATGGAGAAACCCTGTCTCGAAAAACAAACAAACAAACAAAAAGTGTCACAGGAGATTGTTATCCAAGGCTTTCCCAGGAACATAGCCTTTAATGGGCTGGACAGGCACACTCAGTTCTGTGAACTGCTTACCATAAATGCTTCCGTTCAACACTTGCGAGGCCACTGAGTCCAAGAATCTGGCGCAGTGTTTGGTTTGTGAAGCCATAAGATGCTTCCCTCCCGGCTTTCCAGAGTTCCTTCCTCCGCCCCGGAGAGCGGGGACTTGTACTTATATTTTATCGTTCCTTTCTCCGTCCCGCAGATGATAAATTATTGAGAAGCCATTTGGACAGTAAAAATGAAATATTCAGCCTCTAACCATCCAGGATTAGCGCCAGCTGCCGTGAGCTGCTAGGTTCCAATATTCTCAAAACTCATCAAACTGCCTTCCTCATGAAGGCTGGGGCCCTGATGGAGGGAGGGAGAGAAGGAAGCCTAGCGGGAGGCGTTAGTTGTCTATAGAACATTCTTACTGATTTTTTAAAATTGGTTATTTTATTTGTTTACATTTCAAATGATGTCCCCTCCCAGTTTCCCCTCCGCAAACCCCTCCCTCATTCCATCCCCCCTCCACTTTGCCTCTATGAGGGTGCTCCCCCAACCACCCACCCACTCCTGCCTCACCACTCTAGCATCGCCTCACACTGGGGTATCAAGCCTCCACAGGACCAAGGGCCTCCCCTCCCATTGATGACAGATAAGGCCATCCTCTGCTACATATGCAGCTGGAGCCATGGGTCCCCCCACGTGTACGCTGTGGTTGGTGGTTTAGTCCCTGAGAGCTCTGGGGGCTCTGGTTGGTTGATATTGTTGGTCTTCCTATGGGGTTGCAATCCCCTTCAGCTCCTTCAGTCCTTCCTGTAACTTCTCCATTGGGGTCCCAGGCTCAGTCCAATGGTTGGCTGTATCTGCATCTGTATAGGTCAGGTGCTGGTAGAACCTCTTAGGGGACAGCTATTGTTAGCCTTCTGTCTAAGCTCCGCCCTACAGTTACCTGGCAACAGCCAGGTAGGCGGACCCACTATAAAAGGGGCTGCTTGCCCCCTCCTCGGTCTCTTGTTCCTCTCTTGCTCTTTCTCTGCTTCCCTTCCCCCCTCTCTCTCCACATGCTCATGATTGCCCTCTAATCATCTACTTCTCTACTTTTCTACTCTCTCTCCCTCTCTCTGCCTTTCTCTGCCTCTACTACCCTCTTGACTCCCCTCCCCATGCCCTGAATAAACTCTATTCTATACTATACCATCGTGTGGCTGGTCCCTGGGGGGGGGGGGGGGTTGGGTGGGAAGGGATGCCTTGACTTGGACCCGCTGAGGCACCCCCTTCCCCCACACCTCACCACACCCCCATAGAACATATTCCCTCTCTTTTTATCTTTTTATAAACACAACAGCTATACCAGGCTCCTGTCAGCAAGTGCTTCTTGGCATCAGAAATAGTGACAGGGTTTGGTGTCTGTAGGTGGGATGGATCCCTAGGTGGGGCAGTCTCTGGATGGCCTTTTCCTTCAGTTTCTGCTCCATTTTTTGTCCCTGCGTTTCCTGTGAGCCTGGGTGTGTCAGAGCTCCTGGGGTCTTGCTGTCAATGGGTGTGATTGGGGCGGGGAACCTTACTGATGTGTTTTTATAAAACCAATGATATGTTTTACAGGGCACAGTATGGTGCGGGAGGGGTGCCTCAGCGGCCCCATGCTGAGACATCCCCTTCCTTCCTAAGTACCAGCCATAGACCCGCCCGTCTAGTATAGAATAGAGTATGGGGTATTATTTAGGGGTATGGGATGGGGAGTTGAGAAGGGAGGAGGGGGCAGCCAGGAACACATGAAGAGGGGGGGAAGGGGAAGGGGAGAGAGGGAAAAAGAGGTCAGAAAGAGAAAAAAGTACAGCACAAGAAGAAGTCAAACCGTCCCTTTTATAGCAAACCAGGCCTATCTGGCTGTTGCTAGGTAACTATTGGGCGGAGCCTAGAAGGAATCCCAACACTATGTCAGAAACTTGGTGGGTTCAGAGTCTGTTTTTCAGTTCAATCGAGACTTCGATCGAAACTAGCTTTGATTTCCAATCATTGCTAAGGTGCAAACTTTCTTCTAGAGTGAATCTTTATCCTTGTGTGGCTTACCCTTGTGAGAATCTGAAAAACTGGGCTGGTGAGATGGCGCAGCAGATAAAGAGAAGTTTGCTGACTGCCAAGCTTGAGAACATGAATTCGGTCCCTGGGACCCACATGATGGAAGGAGAGAACTGGCTGATTCAGGATGTCCTCTGGCCATGAGCACACCGAGGAAGACGGGTACCCAGCCCGTACCCCCCCAAAATGAAATAAAGTCCCTGAAATTATCAATGTCCCTTCTTCTCCCCAACTAGATTTATACACTAAGACACAAAGGATGTCAGGGTAGTTAAGAATCCCTGATGGCTGATCACACAAATCCATAAATTCCTTATTAGATTTTTATTTCCTCTATGCTATAAGTATACATGTTTGCTATTATAGCTGTAATTTCTATGTACTTTAAAGTTTTGTTTTCAAGATAGGGTTTCTCTGTCCTGGCTCTGTAGAACTCTGAGATCTGCCTACCTCTGTCTCCCAAGTACTGGGATTAAAGGTATGTGCCACCACACCCAGCTAATTTCTCTTTCTTTAAAAAATTATATCTTAAAAATAAATAAAAGTTATATTGTGACCCTGTCTTTATGGGAAAGTACAATTGGCTGAAGTTTTGGTTTGTTTACATCTTTATTTTATTTCTTATAATTTTTTATACACATTGGTGATTTTTTAAAAACATATTTGTTTATATTATGTATGAATACACTGTCCCTGTCTTCAGACACACCAGAAGAAGGCATTGCACCCCATTACAGATGGTTGTGAGCCACCATGTGCTTGCTGGGATTTGAACTCAGAGGACCTCTGGAAGAGCAGCTAGTGCTCTTAACCCCTGAGCCATCTCTCCAGCCCCACATTGGTGTTTCGATTGCATGTATGTCTGTGTGAGGGTGTCAGATCCCCTGGGTCAGGAGTTAAAGACAGTTGTGAGCTGCCGTGTGGATGATGGGAATTGAACTCAGGACCTCTGGAAGAGTAGCCAGTGCTCTTAACCGGCCAGTGCTCTAACTGCTGAACCATCTCTCCAGCTCCCAAAACTTACCTCTAAAGTGACAATATTTCTTAGAAGTTTTGTTTCACTCTTTACTGTGTGTGTCCTGCACATGCCATAGCATGTATGTCGAGGTCAGAGGACAACTTGAAATAGTCACTTGTCTCTCTGTCTTTTTGTCACACAATCCTGCGGATTGAACTGTCAAGCTTGGCACAGAGTACCTTTACCCATTAAACAATTGTCCTGGAACACACTCGGGCATTTTATATTCCAAGAGCTCTATATTTTTAAAGCTAAAATCTAGGAAAAGTCAACATTCTTTTTATTTTGTTTTTTGTTTTTCTTTCCAAAATTTTAACATATGATCACTGTTAGCATTCCTTCTAGACTCTGCCCTGCAGTTACCTGGCAACAGCCAGGTAGGCCTGGCTTACTATAAAAGGGGCCTTTTGCCCCTCTCCCCACTCTTATTCTCTCTCTCTCTTCTCTCCCTGACTCTTTTTCCCCCTTCCATCCCCCTCCCTCTCCACATGTTCCTGGCCAGCCTCTTCTCTCTCTCTTCTCATTCTCTCTCTCTCTCTCTCTCTCTCTCTCTCTCTCTCTCTCTCTCTCACTCTCTCTTGCTCTCTCTGTCTGTCTGCCTCTACTCTCCCTTCTCAACCCCTCTCCCATGCCCTAAATAAACTCTGTTCTCTACTGTACCTGTCACATGGCTAGTACCCAGGGGGAAGGGACGCCTCAGCATGGGCCTGCCAAGGCACCCCTCCCACCTCACCATACCTTGCTCTACAAAACGTATCCTGACTTTCTTTTTTTATAAAACACAAGAGCCACTCTCCCTTTGGCAGTGTAGGATACCTTCTATTTTGCCTACTTAACTGGGTGCCACTTCTACAGAAAAGGTTTGATGAGAACCATTGCTAGGCAGGTATTTTTGGCAAACTCCTACTCCTTGGTGGTTGGTACTCAGGGTGTAAAGGATGCCTTGCTTCCCGCTGTCACCTCCCTCTGTGTGGTGATATAGATGGAGTAGTCATCAGTGTGGTGTCTGGACGGTACTCACATGCTGTAAAAATTATTAAAAATCCTGGCGCGGCTACCCACCTCATACTATTTATGTTCCCAGATGAAAGACACACACACACACACACACACACACACACACACACACACACACACACACAAACACAGCCTTTATATTTTAATATAACTTAAGCAGCAAAATAGCTGGGCCTAACCCTCCATGCTGTTAAAATCTACATTTCCAATGATTATCCCAAGCTATCACTCACTATTTATTGTGTTCCAGCTGGGCTGCTCTCTCTTTTTTTTTTTTTTTTTTCTTTTTTGGTTTTTCGAGACAGGGTTTCTCTGTATAGCCCTGGCTGTCCTGGAACTCACTCTGTAGACCAGGCTGGCCTCGAACTCAGAAATCTGCCTGTCTCTGCCTCCCAAGTGCTGGGATTAAAGACGTGCGCCACCCCTGCCTGGCTACCTGGTTTGCTCTTAACTCCAACCAGGCAGCCCTCTGGGCCATATTCTCTTGGCCTCTAGCCCATGGTGGCTTCTTACTCTTTCTCCTTCCTCTTCCCCTTGGTCCCAAGCCTGGGAAACCTAACCCCCGCCTATGTCTCTTCTCCCCAGCTATTAGCTGCTGGCACCTTCGTTAGTCAGAATTAACTGGGGGCAGGTCCCTGAGTGCTTGCTGACTCTGTCTTTGGGCGTCCCAAATTAGCATTAGAATACCAGCAGCATCAGGCCAACCCGCTACACCAATGGCTGCCTAGTTGTTGCTGTTCTTTCTAGGCAGGGCAATACCTCCCCTCAGAAACACTTCCTGTCCATCTGCTTTCTCTCACTTTGCCTTGTTCTCAGTTTGACTGCCTTCCTGTTCCTGGTTCTGCCATGAAGAGTGACACCTCCATTTTGTTATTAGTTATCAATCTCTTGGAGACATCATTCCTCTGTTGCTGTTAACGTGATCCCCAGAGTCGCCTAAGTGAGCCGGAGTCAACCCTACTTCTTGGTTCCCAATCCTCACGAATCAATGGTCACTGTTTGTTAGGCATATCTGGAGGCCCGACTTAGTCTCGGTAAGAATCGTGGTTTCTCTGTGTTGCCTACTTGATACAGTCTCACAGTTTCCTGTGAGTTTTTGATGCTTGCCAAGGTCTCTTGAACTGATTTAATAAGTTCATGATCTCAGCCCAGTGTTTCAGCTTAGATAGATCTGCCTATGTGCCTCTCACTCTTTCAGTTCAGGTGTTCGCTGAAGTTCAAGATGGCATAGGTTGTGTGAATATCAAGGTCCTCGACTCTCAGTGACCCAGGAAGGAAGATTAACAGCCGAGCATCTTCCCAATCCCAGCACCGTATAGGATGTAGATATATACACTCTATAACACCGTTGTAGAAAATATTTAATCCCAATCTTGAGTTTCTACCTCGCCTTTGACCACTTAGTTCCCAGATAAAAGATACACACAACCTTTATTATTTATAATAAGCCCTAATCAGCACAAGAGCTGGGCAGATATCTACCCTCTATGCTATTAAAATCTATTTTCTATTGATAATCCTGAGTTATTACTTACTATGTTTCATCTGAGATGCTCTTAACATTGGCCAGCCCTCAGCCCAGGGCCATGCTTTCTTGACTCCTAACCCATGGCATCTCTTTCTTCTCCGCATCTCTCTCTCTCTCTCTCTCTCTCTCTCTCTCTCTCTCTCTCTCTCTCTCTCCTTGTGGTCTTTTCAGAACACCAAGCCCCACCTATCTCAATTCTGCCCAACTATTGGCTGTCGGCATTTTTATTTACCAATCAGAAATAACTTGGGAGTATGGTCACATATCATCACTTGGGTCTATATGCAGACTCTCTCATCTCTGGGGCAAGCAGATCTTGGGGGGTCGCACTTAGCATGACAACACATAGCAACAGACCAAACCATAACCCAGCACTGTGTGGGAGAGGCAGTAACAACCAGCGGTGAGCCTGACAGAGAAGTGAAATGAAACCCACACAGCCACCTTGCTATTCACAGCTCTTAAAGCGCAGCAGGTGTGGTGAAGGCAGAAACATTATAAACTAACAGCTGTAAAGGATAAGCAAGCAAAAAGAAAATTAATAGAGAAAAAAAAATGAGAACTAGAAAGCCATGAAAGTTAGAATATTGAATGTGAAGCACACAAGTTAAAAAAGAATAAAGAATTTGACTATTTACAGGATAGAGCACTTAAACAAAAAAAAAAAAAAAAGAAGAAAGAAAAAGTAAGAAAAAACACACATGAGAATCAACTGTAAGTTAAAAAACAAAAACAAAACAAAACAAAACAAAAACAAAAACAAAACAAAAAACAATAGAGCAGCTTAAAGTTGTCTGCACTCAGTGGCCATGCAGGAAAGAGTTTATATCCTGCCCCTTTTTATCCCAGCCAGTGTTTATGTAACTCGATACAAGCCAGAGTTGCTCTTGAAAGGAGGGAGTCAACTGAGAAAATACGCCCACCAGATTGGCTCGTGGGCAAGCCTGTGGTAAGTTCCCTTCATGACTGGCTGGAGAGGGCCCAGCTCATTGTGGGCAAATGGACCTGGGTTCTCTAAGGAAGCAGGCTGAGCAAGCCACCAGGAGAAGCCGATAAGCAGCGGTCTCCCATGGCTTCTGCATCAGCCCCTGCCTCCAGATGCCTGCCTTCGGTTTGTGTCCTTTGACCATGAACCATGGTGGGGAAATGGAAGTAAAATAGCCCCTTTCTGCCCCAAGGTTGGTTATGATGGTTTTGTTTGTTTGTTTGTTTTTGTTATTGTTTTTTTTTTCCTGGTTTTTCGAGATAGGGTTTCTCTGTGTAGGCGTGGCTGTCCTGGAACTCACTCTGTAGACCAGGCTGGCCTCGAACTCAGAAATCCACCTGCCTCTGCCTCCCAAGTGCTGGGATTAAAGGCGTATGCCACCACTGCCCTGCGGTTATGTTTTATCACAGCAATGGCAAGTTAACTAAGATGCACGTCGTCTTGGTCAATGGCTGCTTGGAAAGAGCAGAGAGGCTGGAAGATGCTCATCCCTTGTTTTTTATTTATTTTATTTTTTAAGAATGATTTATTTATGTATATGAGCACACTGTTGCTGTCTTCAGACACATCAGAAGAACACATCAGATCCTATTACAGATGGTTGTGAACCACCAGGTGGGTGCTGGGAATTGAACTCAGGACCCCTGGAAGCACATGGAGCCATCAGTATGTACGCTCTTAGCTACTGCTCCAGCGCCATGTCTGCCTTCCTGCCGCCGTGCTCTCTGCCCTGATGGTCATGGACTTACCCTCTGAAAATGTAAGCGAGCCTCCAGTGAAATGCTTTTTTTTGATTGTTGGCTTCCGCATGGTGTCTCATGTGGTATCTCTTCACAGTAACTAAGACTCAGTCTCTGCTGACAACGGTTTGCGCCTGCTCAGTGTCCTGACCGCTGCTCAGTGTCCTGACCGTCCTTAGCTGGCCACTTGAATCACTAATCTTTTTTTTTATTTTAATGTGTATGGATGTTTTGCCTGAGATATGCATATGTACTACATGTGTGCCTGGTATCAGTGGAGAGCAGAAGAGGCTGTTGGGTTCCCTGGAACTGGACATATAAATAGTTGTGTGATTCCACGGGGATTATGGGAAACCTGAACCCAGAATCCTTTGCAAGAGCAACCACCGAGCCGTGTCAACAGCCCCGGGAGCCACCAGTCTTAGAGGAAAAGCTAAGCTTCCCCTGTTGTCTCTGATCCAAAATCCCACTGCTCACTTTTTAGTGGGTTTGCTTTAGTGGCTTTCCCCAGGGGCTTCACTGTACTACAGAGTACATACTGTCTTGAGAGCGCATGGAGATATTGTCTGTGAGTTCGGGGGCCGGGTGGGGGGCAATGTTTTCCAATGCAGCAAGCTCGGGTGTGACTGTCTCCACATGGCTCCCTTTGACAGCACCATGCTTCTACATTGAGAATTGCCGAGAGTTTCCCAAGCTCACCCGGCATGCGTCTTCCAGATCAGTCAAGTGATGACCGACTTCCTTTTCTCTGTCTGTCTCTACCTTGTGTTAGCAGTCCCCTGCTGCCATGCTGCTGAGAGCTCAAGGCTGCCGTGTTCTTTCTGGTCCTCTGAGTCTCCTTTTCTGCAAGTCTTTGTGTCCCATATTGACCTTCAATGTGTTGGCCTTAGTCACTCACCTCATTGAGAAGCTGGTTTCTGACTGTTTGGATTCTGAGTCACGGGGAACCAAGAAACTGCTGTTTGCTTACAGTTTACCATCCTTGCTCCAGTGTTTGGGGACCAATTCTTCCTTAAAGCCATATAGTAGCAGGCTGTTTGAAGCTGTCTGTTCTGTGTCACATATATGTAAGAACAGAGAACATGGTGGAATCCTGAGACTTTTTTTTGTTTGCTTGTTTTTCTTTTCTTTTCTTTTTTCTTTTTGGTTTTTTGTGACAGGGTTTCTCTGTGTAGCCCTGGCTGTCCTGGAACTCACTCTGTAGACCAGGCTGTCCTGGAACTCAGAAATCCGCCTGTCTCTACCTCCCAAGTGCTGGGATTAAAGGTGTGCACCACCACTGCCCAGCTGCTTGTTTGTCTTTTGAGACAGGGATTTTGTTTTGTTTTTAAATCTGGACTGTGCTTGTGTAGCCTATACTGGCCTCGGACTCAGAGATCCTCCTGCCTCTGCCTCCTGAGTGCTGTAACTCATTAAAGGTGCACCCCACCATGCCTAGCCCGAGAGCTTACTAAGACCAAAGCCTTGTGCAGGTCTATGCAGGGAACCACAGATGCTATGAGTTTACAGTCATAGCTGTAACCATGTCATATGCAGAAGACAGCGCTTAGCCGGGCGGTGGTGGCGCACGCCTTTAATCCCAGCACTTGGGAGGCAGAGGCAGGCGGATTTCTGAGTTCGAGGCCAGCCTGGTCTACAGAGTGAGTTCCAGGACAGTCAGGGCTACACGGAGAAACCCTGTCTCGAAAAACAAAACAACAATAAAAAAAAGAAGGCAGTGCTTTACAGTACCCTTCCCACCCTTAATGGTTTCTGCCTCCTTTCCCAGGATGTTTTCTGAGCCTTAGGGGTATGGAGAGTGATATAAGTGTCCCATTGGCTAAACACTCAATCTCTTATCCTCAGGACTTTGACCAGTTAAGCATCCCTCCATTGACTGTATCCAGAAAGAAGAAGCTTCCCTGACTAAAGGATGAAAGAAGCCTAGGTCTAAGGCTATGAACAGAAATAATTAGAAGGCAATTTGGCCATTTAGGAAAAAGAACAATAAAAGTGTTTACTCTAGGACCATGGGATTTTGACCAGGGTTACAGTAGCAGGCATGAAACTCCCTCCTGTAGAGCAGGCCTCAACTCCAATCTTACCGCAGGCATGCCTTTGTATGAGCAAGCAGCTTCCAGTGCGGGAGAGCGGGAGGAAGGGAAAGGGGCGGGGTTTGTCTGATCATATTCATTGTATACATTCTCAAAAATTCTCAAGGATAAAGGACAAAAAATGTAGAGACTCTTCAAATTCTGACTTGGCCCCCACTTGAATAAAGTTTCAGGAACACCATTGCCAAAAATCAAAGCACTTCTTTGGAAAACAGATATTTTCCTCACTGTTTGCCCAAATCGGTAGCCCGGAAAGAGATGTATGGGACTTGTATGCAGGACCTGCTCAAGTGTTGTTAGTCTTGGCCATGAGCCCTTGCCCACACTTAGCATGGAAGACTGTTAGACCAGGCTAGCTTGCATAGACCAGTGTGACCTGAAATATGGAGGACTTGTGTTGTTTGAACTACTGAATATGGCTTCTTTTTTCTTCTCTGACCCAGCTCTGTAGCTGACACAGATGTAAAGTCTCTCTGTACTCTGGGGACCACGGATAGCACCTTTTCCCTAGCGTCCTCCTGGGTCATTGTATATAGTAACAGAAGCTGGACACAGCCAACTAGAAAGAATACTATTCTTAACGTGTTTGGTGCTGATGGGGTTGAACACAGTCATACCTCAAAGCCCTAATGTATCCCATAGGTGGTGTAGCGTAAGTAGCATGGGTTTAGGCTTTTATTTCTTATGAATGAAATCTCTGCTCTTTATCCTTTGTTCCTGGGAAACGTGAACCATGAGACACAGTAGAGACCTGGCTAGAGATTCTACGTGCTTCCCATGGCATCTCTCCAGGGAAGGAATCAGCGTCTTGAGGGACTTGAGTGTTATGGTCCTATGGTGGCCTGAATAGGAATGGCCTTTGTAGACTCTAGTGTTGAAATGCTTGGCACATGGGGAGTGGCACTATTAGGAGGTGTGGCTTGTTGGAGTGGGTGTGGTCTTGTTGGAGGAAGTAGGTCATTGTGGGGGCGGGCTTTGAGGTCTCCTATGCTCAAGCTACACTCAGTGTGGCACACAGTCCCCTTCTAAGGCTGTCTGCAGATCAACATGTAGAACTCTCAGCTCCTTCTCCAGCACCATGTCTGCTTGCGTGCTGCCATGCTTCTGCCATGATGATAATGGACTGAACCTCTGAACTGTAAGGCAGCCCTGACTAAATGTTTTCCTTATAAGAGTTGCTATGGTCATGGTGTATCTTCACAGCAATAAAACTCAAACTAAGCCAGGTCCTTAACCTACTTATTTGGCTGTGTGGGCCCTGGAATAAGGCAGAGTTGGAGATGCAGGATCAGGACTGGCCCAGGTGTGGCGGGCTTAGAACTGGCTTGCTTCTGATACTTAATAATCAGTTTCCAGTAGAACTCCGTCCATCAGAAGCTAGGAAAATATAATTCTATGACACCTCAGAGAAAACAAAGAGGCCTTGCTGGATCTTGTTACTGAAAAGTTTGGAGCGTAGCTGCCTGCAGGTGCTAAGATGATGTCATCAGAATCCCACCCATCTCTTTTCTCTCTTCTCTGTCATTTTCCCTCTGTCTGGTTCAGTTTTCTCCATGTTGGCTTGTCTCTAGGGCTTATCTTCTTTCCAGAGGGCAAAGAAAGAAGAAAGAGGGAGAGAGCTTGAGGCTGGATGGAATATAGCAAGAAGAACACAAGAAGGAACAAGAACAGACATAATGAGAAATAACATTTACTTTTATATGGATCTGCCTGCTTCTGTCTTCTGGGGTCTTTCTGGTCTTTCCTCACGGCTTCTGGATTTCATTTGTTTTCATCCATCTGCCGACTCTTGTATTTTGGATGATGAGGAGGTAAGAAGTTATCCATGAGTCAAAAGATTCTCATTTAACATTGGTAGCCTCATTGTGGGTTACCGCATGAAACTAGCTTCGGAAGCAAGGCTAGTGATGGAGTTTGTTGGTAGAATGCTTGTCTGGCATGCATGAGACCGTGGGTTTAGTCCTTAACACCACATAAAACCAAGCGTGGTAGTACACTGTAATCCTGGTGTTCAGAAGGTGTAAATAGTAGAACCATGACTTCTAGGTCATCTTTAGGTACATAGCAGGTTCAAAGCCAGCCTAAACTACATGAGACTTTGTCTCAGTAAAAACAAAAACAACAAACAAAACCAAAACTATTCCAGGACAGCCAGGGCTATGCAGAGAAACCCTGTCTCAAAAAACAAAACAAAACAAAACAAAACAAAACACAAAACCAAACCAAACCAAAACTAACCTCTTTTGGAACTTCCTCAGGACTAAACCCCCATTTCCTACTTTAAGTAGATATATTGGATATCTCAGACATTTTTTTCTTACAGTAGCGGAAGTTGGGAAGCAGAAATGAAACCAGAGACGATGATGTTGGAGGGCGTGGGGGTTAACCTCAGAGAAGCTGGTGATGAACCTAAGAGATGGGGTGGGTGCGTATGGGACAGGGTGTGATGTGGTTTCAGTTGGAGGATGCTTGCTTCTCTTCTGGGAACGTGGCTCATCTACCCAGGGGCCAATGGTCACTGATGGAGAAGAACCTGCTGAATCTGGTAGTGTAGGTGGGGAACAGGGGCCAGCTGAAGCAGAGCCCCAGCGTGGGAGTCCTCTGGCTTAAGCAGCAGGTAGCCCATAGAGTGTGAATGTTTGTGTCACTAGCTTTCCATTGTAGCACCCTTCCTAAGCCAGAGAGACGACAGCCAGACGCTCTGCTTTGCCTCAGCACAGTCTACCATGGCAGCAATAAAAGTCTGATATCGTTCATGGAGCGATTTCTCTGTGCCAAGTACTCTTTGAAAGGCTTTGTATGGATGATCTCACTTCCTCTCTTTGCGGTTGGGAAGACGCACCTGCTTGCCAGATGAGAGAACATGAAGGTGAGGTAAATTGCCCTGGGTCACGTAACCAGTACAACGCGATGTGAACCGAGGAGAGGCATGTGTGGACACAGAACTCGATCCTAGAGCTTAGGGTCTAAATGTCAGCCAGTTTGGGAAAGTAACCTCACTGTTGGCAGCGTCATCAAACGCAGACTTTAGAAGGTCAAGAGAGGGCTGCGCTGGGCTCATGGGTGTATTGGGAACTCTATGGAGCCTTCCCCCTTCCCCCAAGCAAGGGGCTCAGGATTTAGGGGTGCCTTCTCTGCTCTCTAGGCCCCTCCACTTGGTCTCTAACATATAGTAGGGTTTCCTTCTCAACCCCAGGGCTGTCTTTGAACCATCTCCTTTCTCTTTGCCCAGGAGCCACTGTCCTTTCAGATGGTTTCATGTCTGCCACTGAACATATATGTATATGTATATGCATATACACATGTATATATATATTTCTGTATATATGTATATGTACACATACACGCATATATGTACATATTTATATATGCATATGCATATATGTGCAAACATGTATGTTTATATGTACACACATGTATATGTTATATGTAGATACACACATGTATGTATGCATATACATGCATATATACACATATATGTATATATGTATGTGTATCTATAGTGCATATATGCGTATCTATATGTGTATATATGTATTTATATATGTATATGTACATACACATATACATATATGCATGTATGTGTGTGTATATATATACACATATATAATTTCTTTTTTTTTTTTTTTTTTACACCCCAACATCAATTTCCCCTCCCTTCATTTCTCTCCTCACCTTCCTCTGCCCCATCTCCTCCCTTCCTTTCTCTCCAGAAAAGGGCAGGCCTCCCACGGATATCACACAACCATGGCCTATCAAGTTGCAGTAAGACCAGGCCCTGCCCCTTGGATCGAGGAGGGATCAGGTGTCCTCGACCCCTCCTCCTCCTCTTCCCGTCCTCTGCAGGCTTCCCTGAGCTCCAGATACCCACAGCCAGACATTAGGCCAGTCACCCCTTAAGGTCCGACACGTATAACAATCTCTTGTGAGCTGGCTCACCTTCCAAACTTGACCACTGAGTTTGATCCCTGTAACCCATATGGTAGAAGGGGAGAGCCAGCTTCTGCAGGTTATCTTCTGACCTCCGCGGATCTGCTGTGGCATGTGTGTACACGTGCCATAAAAGATGAACAGAAATCTTTTATGCTGTATAATCTTACATGGTTCTATACCATTGGAAGTAATTATTTCTAATTTATAGAGAAAGGATGTGTGTGTCCCTCTTTGCTTGGAGTCGCTACAAATGTTCTTTTTTTCCCCCTAGTTTAGGTGGACTCAGGCCAAAAAGAAAAAGCTGACCCCCCCTACCCCGAACACCCACCTATACTGTCACAGATGACACAGACACAGAGAGGGATTCCAAAAAAAGAAAGTCATCCTAGTTGTAGGTTACAGGTACCTTTCCCTAGAACTAACCTTCTGTCATAGACAAATTATATTGTTCGGCATTAAGTGGCCATGTAATGGTGTGCTCGTTAGCTTTATGTCAACTTGACTCAAGCTAAGTCATCTGAGAGGAGGGAACCCCAAGTGAGAAAATGCCTCCATAGGATCTGCCTGGAGGCAGGTCAGCAGGGCATTATTTTAGAGATTGAAGTGGGAGGGTCATTTTGATCATTGTGGGTGGGGCCACCCCTGCGCTCGTGTTTCTGGGTTCTATAAGAAAGCAGGCTGGGCAAGCCAGGAGAAGCAAGCCAGTAAATAGCATTTCTTCATGGCCTCTGCATCAGCTCCTGCCTCCAGGAACCAGAACTGCTTGAGTTCCTGTCTTGGCTTCCTTCAATGATGGACTGCAGTGTGAAAGTGTAAGCCAAATATACCCTTTCTTCCCCAAACTTGCTTATTGTCATGGTGTCTCATCACAGCGATAGTAGCCCTGACTAAGACCAACAGACACTGTATAGATGTTTGAGTCCTGCTAGCCAGTTTTAATATATTGCTTTGCCAATTAGTTCTCAAGTCTAGTCTACCCCAGGGTTTCTCTAAGCGCCTATACAGATAACTAGCTTGATTATTCTAGATATCCTGATTTACATCTGTAGTAGTCATGAACTAAAATGAAAACCCTTTCCTTCCTGTCTAAAGCCCTACTTAATGTGAAGACAGACACCCAAATAGATTCTCAATGCTTTTATTGAAGTGATAGTAAGATGCGTCCTATATAAAGTAGAGAGAGAAGACTCCATCATGAAGGGAGAGGGAGGAGGGGCCAGCTCCACCTAATTCCCGACCTTTCTCTGTGTTGAGCACATCTTCATGTGTATGGAAAGGGACCTACAGCCCAGACTGCCCGGCAGGACCACATTCCGCCCTCACATGCTTGAAATGCACCGTCCAAGGGGAACCGCCCCTCACTTGCAAATTTCAACCTTTTTGTGTGTGTCTTAAAGGGGCCAGGAGAGGGCCTCAGATCTCCTGGAGCAGGAGCTAACAGGTGCTTGTGAACCAATATGAGTCCTGGGAAATTGAACTCTGGTCCTCTGAAATAGTAGCAAGCACTCTTAACCACTGGCTCATCTTTCCAATTCTAAAATTACATTCCTGAGTATTCCTGAGTGATTGATGTAGTCTGTGGACATAGGAAAACATCATATGATGTCATATATATATAATTTGAAGCTACATTTTAGGCAACGTTGACTATTCAAAGAATCATCTCGTTTGAGAATTTTAATAATCTTACTTTGAGATTACTTGTAAAAGTTTGGGCCTGGTTCTTCCTCCCAGTCCCATGCTCCCAGAAATACGACTCAGATTCAAAATATATTTACAAATGCCTTGGCCATGTAGCTAGGCGCCTCTCTGACTAGAATCATAACTGAAGATAACCCATTTATTTTAACCCACATTCTGCCATGTGGCTGGTTACCTGTGCTCAGGTACCACAAGTCTGTCTCCTCACATCTTCCGGGGTGAATCTCTCCCTTGGCCCTATCCCAGAATTCTCTCTCCTCTTGGATGTCCCACTTTCTATTTCCTACCTAAGCCATCGGCCATAGGCTTTTAAACATACAATACACAAGATAGTCTTTCTACAGTTACGTACTCTTTTTGCATACAAAGTTGGCTTAATGGAGGCTGTAGAGATGGTTCAGCACTAATTATGTTCACTGCTTTTGCAGAGGACTAGAGTTCAGTTTCCGGCACCCACAGGGCAACTCACAATGCCTGAAACTTCAGTTCCAGAGGATCGGACACCCTCTTCTGGACTCTGTGTGTACCTGCATGTGTGTGTATTCCCCCTCCCACTCTCCCACTAAACACACACACACACACACACACACACACACACACAATTAAAAAAATTTTTTTTTAAAAGTTTATGTCTTAGGTTTCTGTTGCTGTGATAAATCTCATAACCAAAAGCAACTTGGAGAGGAACGGGTAAATTTCACTTCCACATCATAGTCATGAAGGAAGTCGGGGCAGGAACTCAAGGAACGGACCTGGAGGCGGACACTGAAGCAGAGGCCATGGAGGAACTGCGTACTGACTCAGCCTGCTTTTATATACAACCCAGGACTACCTGCCTAGGGATGACACCACCCACAGTGGGCTAGGCCCTCCTACTTAAATCATTAATCAAGAAAACATTCCGCAGATGTGCCTGCAGGCCAATCTGGTGAAAGCATTTTCTCTGTTGAAGTTCCCTCTGCCCAAATAATTCTAGCCTCTGTCAAGTTGACAAAAAACTACCGAGCACAGTTGACATGTGGCTTCAGCCTTTTCTTCCTGCACTTGGCTCTGGACACCAACCCAGCTGTTATTAAGGTGGAGAAAACCTTGGTAGGCTGGTAGTCTAGCCACAACTGATGCTCTGACCATTCTTCTTGTGCACTTTCTTGACTTTTCTCAAAATGGTCTTCAGCTTGGTAGTTTTGGGATTGTTTCTGGTCCATCGAAACATTAGTGGTTCACCTAAGGAAAGCTATTCCATAGTGTAAGGCTTGTTGGAAGAGATGGGCAAAATAAATATGAAATACAAAGACCTGTTAGACTTAGTGAGAGGGCAACCAGCCCTTGCTTTCTGAAGCCTTTGAAGGTATGGGGAGATACAGATACACATTCCAGACACACTGGGGTGGTGGTTATATAGCCAGCTAGGCATGGGAGGCTCTGTTCCCTCGTCTGGATCTGCCCAGCTGTCTACTTGCTGACTCTGTGATTCTTGATCCCTCTTTGCTTCCACTTCTATATTCCTGTGAAGATAGAAGAGTCAAATGAAATAAATGATGTGTATTGTATCGCTTTGAGAAATCTCTTGCCTTCGTAACCTAAAGGGAAATCAATGGATTAAATTGAACCAATGAAAGGGAATGGATTCTATGACTAAGGATTTATGGTCAAAGAACTGACTTCTTGCACAGAACAGGAGGGTCATCAGACATCTCTGTGAGCCATTGCTGGACTGTATGGGTCTTCTCTCTTTCAATGTTGTTGTTTTGGGGGAGATTGGGGTTTCAAAACAGGATTTCTCTGTGTAATAGCCCTACATATCCTGGAACTCGCTCTGTAGACTAGGCTGGTTTTGAACTCACAGAGCTCCTCCCAAGTGCTGGAATAAAAGGCATGCTTTACTGGGTGTCTTTTCTCGTTAAATTGAGTCCTGGGACAGCAAACAGGCAAGGCTTCATTCATCCCTTCCCTTGAGCCCACCACTGATGGGTGAGCGGCCAAAGAGAGAGGATGGGAAAGAGGAAACCCTAAGTCGAGGGGAGAGTCTAGCGCTGATGAGGAACCTGTGAAATAAAGGAAGGGTGCTGAAACTGAGTTTGCTGCCCTTCTGGAGGTCACTCGGGGATCACATTTTCTGCAAGGAAGTCTTATCCAGGGGTATTTTCAAGGACTAATATGAACTCAGATGGGTTGATTGAGGGCCCGAGGCTTGTAAAAACACAGCTGCCCTCTACTGAGCATTGACTTTGTGGCAGGAACTTCTCCAAGCCTTCCATCTGTATCGAATTTAATTTCAATCTGGTGCGGTAGATGCTATTGACCCTGTTAGGAAGACAAAGGTGAAGCTCAAAGGAGTGCATCCCTTTTCCAGGGTCTCACGGTTCACTCTTGGGCGAAGTACAGAGCTAATTCTCTTTCCTTCTGAAGGCAAGGGCTTATGCTGGGAAAGAACGGAGCCAGAGGGGGTTTAAGGGGCCGTCGAGCTGTCTTCAGAGGCGAGAGGTGGGAAAACTCATTTGGACGTTGTTGCGCTTTTTCAGATGAGCAAAGGGGGCCTAGACTCGTGGTGGTATGAATGGAGACAACTGGACATACCGGGAGATGACGAGGGTCTCTCTGTGTGAAATGGCTTGGGGGAAGGTGCTGAGGAAGGATGGTCCTCTTATGTCTCACTGGGGCTATGAAGGAATGGTGATGCCATTCATGCGCGGGCATCTGAGGGCACTTCCTCAGAGGTTCTGTCTGGGCATGTGTTCATATAGGATATAGGACTTCGAGGTGCCTGTGGCGTGCCTGAGGGAAGAGGCGACTGCCACTGTAAGTTCTAGATCAGGGTGGAGAACTAGAAGATAAAGTTAGACAATGCAGCTGTGCTTAAGAGTCTATACTGCCTTTCCGGGGACAGATGAGGTCTCTCAAGGGGACCTGTGGGGGATTGTGAGGCAGGAACAGCCAGGGAGGACAGCGTCCCATCCCAAGAGTGTGTGTGTGTGTGTGTGTGTGTGTGTGTGTGTGTGTGTGTGTGTGTATGTGGGAAGACCAGGAAATGACAGAACTGAACAAACGGTTACATGTTTCAGGGTTAATTAAACAACGAGAACCAACAAGTCCTTGTGAGGACGTTGGCGCTTGTATTATTTCATTGGCTCATGGGGGTGGGGACCTTCTTGAACAACCTCTTCCTGATACATCGAGAAACCAACTGGGAGACGAGGGTTGTGGTGTAAGATGTGAGCTCCACCCCAAGCTGGCCACCTCACTGGAGTCACCTAACTCCTGTGGGTTTTACTTCCCTGTGGCGTCCTGTCTTAGTCAACAGCTGTCACCCAGAAGAGAATTGAGAAGTCTCTTTGTTAAGATCACCTGCGGCTCAGTTCCTGGGGTACCTGGTCGGAGGGAGGTCTTGGGGGCTCGTGAGATGGTTGGGCAGTTAAGAGCTCTTGCTGCTCCTACGAAGGACCTGGATTGGGTTCCTAGCACGCACGTGGCAACTCCCAATGTAACTGCAGTTCCGGGGGGTGGGGGGCTGGGGCTGGTGCCCTCTTCTGATCTCTCCAGGCAGCAGTACATAAGCCGGAAAAGCATTCACATACATAAAATGAAGATAAATAAAAATTTAAAAAGACAGTACATTTTCACATAGTGTCAGGTAACTCAGGAGCACTTTTGGCGGAGGCATCTCTCAGGTTCCTAAGCCTTAGACTCCCACAGTGTGATTCTGATGGATTCAATAGCTTTGTGTCCAGCGAGGACCTTTGGCTAGCAGACACACCGAGGCCGGCAGACACACCTGATGACTGACATAGCTGGTGACTAGAAGAGGGCCTACATTTCCTGAGTCTTTCTCTCTGTTTTGACCCGGGCTAGCTGTGTTCGTGCTTCTGGAGTTGTCTCTTAGAGCTCTTCCATTCTGTCCGAGGCTGTTGGCATTCCTTCTAGGCTCCGCCCCACAGTTACCTGGTAACCGCCAGGTGGGCCTGACTCACTGTAAAAGGGACTGCTCGCCCCCTCCTCACTCTCTTGCTCTTCCTCTCGCTCTCTTCCCCTCTTCCCCCTCTGTCCCTTCTCTCCTCATTCCCCTTCCCCCCTCTGTCCACTTGTTCATGGCGGGCCTATTCTGTACTTCAGGGGGAAGGGATGCCTCCGCACTGCCCCCACAGAGGCACCGCCTTCCCCCACACCACACCGCGCCCCCACCAAACATATCCCTGGCTTCTTTTTCTTTTTTAATAAAACACAACAAAGGCCTCCTTCTTCTATAGTCTGAAGTCCTTCCATACATTTCTCAAGTCCCAACTCAGGTGCTGTCATTCTGTGGCACGCCCGTTCATCCAGCTGGTGTTTAATGGAGTGGCTTTTGTGTGTAAGGCTCTCTGTGTGGCCTTTGCCAGTTGACGGAATGTACGGTAATGTCAAAATCATCATTATAATAATACGAAGAACCGTAGCAGTCCTGTGCTCCAGAGGTTGAGGCATGTTTGAAGCCAGTCTGGGCTACATAGTTAGAGGTTATTCTGGACTACGTAGTGAATTTCAGGCCCCCCTGGGCTGCATAGCAAGACTGTCTCAGCAACCACAAGGACAACAAAGTCACATTAATCACAGAAGCAGCCAACACATGGAGTCTTGGCCTGTTTCTGCTTTATCTTGATGTCCGTATTTAATTCATCTATTTAAATCATCATATTTAATTCACAGCTCCATCCATGTTTTCCTGTGTTATATTTTAACGTATACCTTGGTTTTTGGACTAGATTAAGGCTTTTGGAGTTTACAGATCACAGCTCTTGTTTCTTATTTTGACAAGTAGATGGGACATATTTAAGGCAGAGCTTTGACACACTGTAAGCTAAGTGGCCTGTAAGTTGAACTGTCTGCCAGTACTCGCATTTATCTGGATCCTATTCCTACCTCATAGAGATTTCTACCACCTTTGAAATAGCCTAAGAGCTAACAATTCTGAGCCAGAATTTCTTCACCATAATATTTTGTTGGCATTAATGAAACTCTGTGGTTTTGGCTGGGCCATTTGCACTCAAATCAACAGTCTTGATTGCTCTTAAAATGGTTACCCACCATGCACGTGGTCATGTGCACGCCCATCTGTGGGGGCCAGTAGAACCCAGAAGAGGATTCTCTGGTGCTAAAGTCACAGGTGGTTCTAAGCTACTGAAAGTGGGTGCTGGGAACTGAACCCAGGTCCTCTGTAAGAGCAGCAAGCTCGCTTATAGATCACTGAGTCTTCTCTCCAGCCCTGGTATATAATTTTTGACCTTTGTAGAGCCAGAAGACTTAGATTGCAGCTACAGACTAGGCAATGAGGTCCTTCAGCCACCACACAATTGGTCACTCGGGTTGCCTGGTCACTGTCTTTTGTCATTGCTTCACCAGCAAGGTTTGCACTCAGTCAGCAAGAGATGGCTTTTCTTGAAGCACGAGTGCCCAAGAGCTGTGCCGCTCTTGGGCAACTCCCAGGGAGCCATTTAAATAGCTGGGGCTGTGACGCCCGTCAGATGATGATAAAGTCTCCTCGCGTCCTTGGCACAAGATGGAAAAACACCGCCGTGTTGGTGCCTGCCAGCCATTGAGAACACTCTTACAATGCTGTAGAGGTGTTCTCAGACGATCTTTCTTGGCAGTGTACGTGTAGCATCCCTCAGAGGCAAACTGAGGTCATTGTTGATATTTCTGAGTGAGTCACTGAAGATTTGACTGGTTTCTATTGCCCAGCACAGCAACATGGAGGACTCCCTCTGGCCCAATGGCAGGGCTGCTCCTTCTCTGACCTCCCCACCGGGGCTGGATCACCACAAAGGAAGATTACCAATTTTAAACAGTTTTTTTTTCCCCTCACAGCGTAGGCAGCAAGGGACTCCATTTCTGGCCCCACTAGCACACTCCTAGTCTGTTTTCATGGGGGATCAGGTGTACCCCTTTTGCAAGAACAACTGCTGCCTGCTCTGTGTTAGCAGACTGCCAAGGTGCACAGGCAGGGAACGGGAGGGACCTGCTGAGCAAATCCAGGCTCTTGACCCCAGTTAGCCAAGACCACTTACTTCATCCCCTGCAAGACAAGACCTGGCCTATAGGGGGAGCTGCAAAGACCGAAAGCCAAAGAGAACAGCTGGCAATGGTGAAATGGGTCTCTGCTCCCTTTGCCCTTGTGGACTGATATTGGTCGAAATCCCCAATATTGGCCGATGGTCCCTAATATTGCCCTGATAGACCTCAACTTTGACTGCACTGGAAAGATATGTATCCTGAGCCACACCCGCTTGCCCCCTGCTCCATTCCTCACCTAGTGAAGAAGCCACTGGTCTCCATCCGTGCCAGGCCTTGTGCTAACTGCTGTGGGGACAGCACTGCAAAAATGGGATGATAAAGAGGGCACAAATAAGACAATCTCGGTGACAGAAGCCATGGGGGATAGAGATGGTGATGTACTGGGGGGTGGGGTCAGGGTACTCTGGAGAAGGCCGCCCTGAGGATCTGACATCTGGAGGTTGAATCAAAACTCCCACGGGGAGAGGACAGTGAATTCAAACGGGGTGGGGATGGGTTGTCTTGAACGAAATTGTAAAGAAAGCTGCTGTATCTAGAACCGTGTTGCAAACAAACTCCACAATAACAGAATCAGGACTGGATCATAAGTCGCATGTAATTCCTTTCAGGACAGCCTCGCAAGTTAGAATCAAAGGACCAAGCGATGTGCTTCGTTGGACAACAGAAAGACTGTCGATTGGCGTTCTGACCCAGCTCCTTATTTTAAAACAAGCAGATGACGGAGGTGTCTCACATGGAAACCAATCAGCAGCCTGTTTACCTGATCTCTGGTCTAAGGTGTAGTGGGAGAAAGGAGTGAGAATTCCATGATGGGAAAATCCTGCAGGGGGCAACATAGTGCGCTGCAGTAGGGGCATGAGCACCTTCTCTGACTGACTCAGAGAACTGCACATTGCGAGGGGGGTGAGGTGGCAGGCAACCATTTCATGTTGTACTGTACTATACTGGCCTTAGTTGACTGGACGTTTCTCTAACTGACTCAGA
This sequence comes from Uromys caudimaculatus, assembly GCA_028551405.1. Lineage (NCBI taxonomy): Eukaryota > Metazoa > Chordata > Mammalia > Rodentia > Muridae > Uromys > Uromys caudimaculatus. The sequence continues at coordinate 32,016,383 of CM052720.1, read as the reverse complement.
AAGAAATTCGTTTACAGAGGGACACCAACCAGCCTCATAGTGTGTGATTTGTTGTACATCAAAAAAAAAAAAAAAAATCGTATAATGGCTGAAGAGATGGCTCAGTTGGTATGATGGTTGGTATATACTCGGTCCAGGGAGTGGCACTATTAGAAGGATGTGGCCTTGTTGGAGTAGGTGTGGCCTTGTTGGAGCAGGTGTGGCCTTGTTGGAGTGGGTGTGACCCTGTTGGAGTAGGTGTGGCCCTGTTGGAGTAGGTGTGGCCTTGTTGGAGTAGGTGTGATCTTGTCAGAGTAGGTGTGGCCTTGTTGGAGGTGTGATCTTGTTGGAGTGGGTGTGGCCTTGTTGGAGTAGGTGTGTCACTGTGGGTTGGGCTTTAAGACCCTCATCCTAGCTGCCTGGAAGCCAGTCTTCTCCTAGCTGCCTTCAGATGAAGATGTAGAACTCTCAGCTCCTCCTGCACCATGCCTGCCTGGATGCTGCCATGTTCCTGCCTTGATGATAGTGGACTGAACCTCTGAACCTATAAGCCAGCCCCAATTAAATGTTGGTCCTTAAAAGAGTTGCCTTGGCCGGGCAGTGGTGGTGCACGCCTTTAATCCCAGCACTTGGGAGACAGAGGCAGGTGGATTTCTGAGTTTGAGGCCAGCCTGGTCTACAGAGTGAGTTCCAGGACAGCCAGGGCTACACAGAGAAACCCTGTCTCGAAAAACCAAAAAAAAAAAAAAAGGGTTGCCTTGATCATGGTATCTGTTCACAGCAGTAAAACCATAACAAGACAGTTGGTAAAGTGCTAAGGACCCAAGTTCTATTCCCAGAATCCTCATTTTTAAAAAAGACCAGGTGTGGTAGTGTTCTCTTGAAATCCCAGTGCTGTAAAGTCAAAGACAGGAGGGCCTTTGGGGCTCACTGACCAGCCCATCTCACTTGTTTGGTGAGTTCCAGGACTCTGTCTCAAAAGTCAGGGGGCAGCATTCCTGAGAAAAGAAACTTGAGGCTGTCCTTTGGCCTCCACATATACCTACACCACAAAGTACATGCAGTGTCAATTTTAAAATGCCGACAACTATTTCAGGTTTTCTTCCCTAGTAAAACACGCCTGTCACTCATGTGTTCAGGCCCCGCCACTTTCTCTCAACTGGGCAGGATGCATACAGTTGGGAGTTGTGCTGTGCAAATGGTTATGTGTATAGATATTTATGTGTGTCCAGCTCCCTCCTTGTTCATGAGGAACAAGGAAAGTAAAACCTATCAAGGATGCAGTACAGGCTTGTGAGGTGTTCGTTTGGTATTCTCAAGTTTCCAGTGGTTTCTTTTTTTCCCTCTCTGCAACTGCAGCAGAGGCTTTAGAGCAAGGTAGAGCTATGTAGGTCCTGATGGATAGGGAAAAAACAAAACAAAACACTGTGATGTGTTTAACTGTGTACACCTAGCTCCGGTGTCCCTGGAAGTGAGCTGGGCTTGTATTCTTGAAGCGAGTTAAATAACTTTAAAAAAGTTTTAAAGTTTACATTGAAATGCTCGCTGTAGGTCTTCCCAATCCCACTTAATTTTGGTTAGCAAGTGTGGCTCGAAAGAGCAGCAGCTATGCTCCAAGGCTACAGGGCTCTGTGCTATCTCATACTGTCTTCCCCTTTACCCAGCATGCATCAGGCAGGCTGGGTGCCTAGGGTTGGGTTTTCATGTTTTCTAGGGTTTATATTTCATGACGTTTCTGTCCTCTCCACCTTGAAGGTTTTGGGAAGGGAAGTGATGCTTCTCGTGCTCAGATGGACCTCTGGGTAATGATGGTCATCAAAAGTGGGGGTAAGATGGACTTGGAGAACCAATGGGAATCCTTTCTTTTCCTATTGGCTCATTTCTTTATTCTGTCGTGGGATAATGATGGAGAGGCTGAGCTTGCTCAAAAGGAGGACTTTATTGTTTTGGGGTTTTTTTGGTTTTTCGAGACAGGGTTTCTCTGTGTAGTCCTGGCTGTCCTGGAACTCACTCTGTAGACCAGGCTGGCCTCGGACTCAGAAATCCGCCTGCCTCTGCCTCCCAAGTGCTGGGATTAAAAGCGTGCGCCACCACTGCCTGGCTAAAAGGAGAACTTTAAAGACTGGAAGCAGGACAGCCTCAATTTACCTTCCTTTCCTTCAACCACAGTCAATGGAGACCGGGAATGGAAATGGATAAAATAGATTGGGTTTTAGAAGAAGCAGGAGAAAGGAGGTGGAGCTTTTGGGACGGGTAAGCCAAACACATGCAGCTGGTGAGTGCTGCTGTAGCGAATTCCACAAATGGCATGGCCACATCTTCAGATTTTAAAGAGAATTTACAGATATTTTTTAATGTACAAGCTTGCATGCTCTATCTATCTATCTATCTATCTATCTATCTATCTATCTATCTATCTATCTATCTATCTATCTATCTATCTATCTTTCTAGTTCATTTCTTCCAAATCCTGCTTTCGGCTCAAACTGCATGTAGTCCAAATATCTCTGCTGGCTAAAAGTGGTCCAAAGAAGGCCTGGATGCAATTTCTGGACCCTTTGGTGCTCAGCAACCTGGCAAGTGCTTAGTGATGTCAGGTTAGGGGCAGCCAGGCTGTTTTGGGGTTCAGTCTGCACACTGCACTTCCCAGCCTATTTTCTTGATGAGTAAGGACACCCACTTTAGTGGCAGTTACTGTGGCGATGGGTACAGGGATGGGTAGGTACTACACTATGAGTGTCCTCCTTTCAAGGACTACACACAGTTTCCTCCGAGGACCTGTAGTGAACATCACACAAAATCTCTCGAAGCCCAAAAAGTCATCCTCCTGTCTCGGTGCTGGGCTACAGTTTAAGAGAACAGTTAAGTGGTTCCCTGGTGGGCCCCGAGAAAAGGCTCCAGCTGTTCATGCTTCTCCTGTGTATCCCTTGTTCCCTGCTTCTCATTACCTTCAGGATCCCATGAATATGTTCACACCCGCTCTGCCGCAGTGCTTCTGCTAGAACCGGCGAGGTCTATCAGAATGTCCTACAGAGTGGAACGAAGTGCTGAGGCAGGAAGCACCGGGAGTAGAAGATCCAGGGCTCTTCTGTAAGAGTACAGGCACACAGCTGTAAAGGATGCTAAATGTCATTTTCTCTCTTGAACCCCATAGCACTTGATTCTATTAAATAAGCAAAAGCGTACTGGGCATATAGTTTGGTCAGGCCAGTGCTTGCATTGTTTGTTAACAGGTAGGAAGCCTCGGGGTTCTACCCACAGCACTGGATAAATTGGGTGTGGTGGTTTCTACAACTGTAATTCCAGCATTTAAGAGGTAGAAGCAATAGGCTCAGGAGTTCAAAGTCACCTTTGGCTACACAGCAAGTTCAAGGCCAGCCTGGGCTCCATGAGACTCTGCCTTTGAATGAATGAATGAACTAGTGAATGAATGAATCAATGAAAAGCTATTTGGCTTGTCAGTATCCACGCTGTAATGTTTGTTTTAGGAAACACAGACACCAGGCCTTTTGTCTCTTAATAAACAAACTTTAAAAATGTGCCTTAGATACCAACCTTGGAAATGTTGGCTCTTCAGTGATTCTACCATCTCTTCATGCCCGAAAAGCAATGCCACGTGGTTAGGAAGTGGTATACCTTTTAATATGCCGGTTGCCTGGCCAACAAATACCAAGATTCCCCTGGACGAGGCACGAGGTTCTACATTGCTCTGTGTTGCTGTGTCTGTAGCTTCTTTCTGGACTTCTCATGGTCCAACGTGAGCGGGTGCTTAGAAGAAAGTCAAGGAAACCGCTTTCCAATCGATGTTTATTTACGTTGTGTGGAGCCTCAAGGTGAAGCTAAAATAACATGGTGGGATGCTGGGATACCAGCGTGAGAAAGCCGGCTCTGCTGCTTGAGTGGCCAGTGAAGAGAGTCCCTTCTAGAAGCAACCCTTTCATGTTAACAAATTGGTAAAAATGTAAAAAGAAGTGGTAAATCTCAGGATTTTATCAGTCACAGTTCTCTCTCTCTCTTTTTACAGAAATGTCAAGGAAAAATCTAAATACATTTATACATTTGAATGAGCTGGCAGGTCAGACTCTACTAGAAATACAAACATATGTCCCGTTCAGTGCGGTATACACGGAAGTTAGAGGCATAAATAAAATCTATCGTACTCTGGGTAAATTCATGGCTTTGGTGTCATCTGAGCCTGTTGACCTGTTCCTGCTGTCACATGCTGTTCCAGGCATGTAACATAACTCCATTTCCCCTAATAAGTTTCTAGATCTGAATATTCTCTAGCAAAGCAGGAGGGTCTGGAATTCATAGCTCTTAAAGGGTAGGGCTAACATTCTTACATTCTGTTGCTAGTCATGCAGAAGCTTTGGGGACATTTTTTAAAAATCCTTTCAGGTGTGGCAGCTTGTCCTTTAGATGTTTCTGATTGGTGGGGGTGGGGAGAATGGGGGGGGGTGGGGTTGGAAGACGTGGATGTCATGCAAATGACATACAAATGTAATGTCTGGCTCTTTGTTTATTTAAAGTGGCTTCTCTTGACCAAATAGGCTTCTCTGGTACCTGTCTTCCTGGTACACTGGAGAATATTCATCCCATTGGACAGGCGATGACAGCCTTGAATGACATTAAGCACTCATTTAATACCATATGGGGTCTATCAAAGATAGTTCCTAATTCACACAGCGGTGGTAAGGGCTGAGTCAGTGAATGGGATGTATTTAGAAGAAAAATGTTACAGTGTGGATTTGAAGTTTGGGGATGGGGACAGATACCACCACCCCTAATGTGCCATGCCTGGCTGTGGGTCAGGGTGAAAGTTGAATCAAAGATAGGGCATCTTTGAATTCTGAGACATGAAATCAGCGGGCCCCAAACTCCAAGCGCCTATCAGGGTTAGGTAAGAAATAAGGCTAGGATGATGGGGAGAGCATGGAGCTGGAGAGAGCAGGGTCACAGTCCCAGGGGTCACAGTCCCAGAAGTCACAGCCCCAGGGGTCACAGCCCCAGGACTTGCGGAACCTTCTGCTGTTGCCAAAGGTTGCTTCTCAAGAGAAGTCCTGTCCAGTCTAGTGGCACAGCTCTGGCAGTAGACAGGGCAGAAGGCTTACAAGGTTAAGGCCAGCTTGGACCAGCTAGTGAGACCCTGTCTCAGAAATATCAAGGGAAGGCCAAGGGTTCGGCTTAGTTCACATCTTTTAGCATGCGTGATGACCAGTACCAAAATAAAATGATAAAATAATAAAAATCTTGAGTTGCTAGTAAAAATTCTCAATTTGTGAGCTCTGACAACAGATGTCAGTTAAGAAACCAAGCAGATATTTTGAGACCCTGTCTCAACAGTGATGACAAAACCCGAAAACCCTTAAACTAATGACACAAAACCTAAACGTATGCTTTCTGGGAAAAAAAGGCAATCACAGGTAGATGCTCCCCGGGAACAGCAATCAATAACTTCTTGACACATTGGCCTTATAAATCCCAACTTCTTTTGTGGGGCAGAAGAACCTAAATAGACGAAGATAGACTTCATCTTTAAATCCTTGGCTCCTTCACAAAATGCACAGAGTTTACGCAAGGTGGGTGTTTTCGGGAGCAAGCAGAACATTCCAGACTATGGCTTTAGTGACCGGAGGCACAGGCAGGAATGACCCCTGCGACTCGGGATGAGACAGCTAGGTTTTGCCAGAGGACATAAGGACACTGTAGAGCCCAAGTAGGTGAAGAGTTGAACACAGTTTATTTTATATGCTTAAATAATCGACTAGGTTATCCAGCGTCTGCTTTTCTCATACACGTCATTTAGAGCTAGGTGTCAGTGGAGGTTGATTTCAAGTTAAGAGAGTGAACAAAGGAACCTCACCAAACCCAAAGAAAAATGCTCTATAAAACGCGGCAGCCCCGCTAACCTAATGGGACACTGCTGGGATGGTTACTAGTGATTGGCTTGCTGAACGGGGTCTACATCTCAGAGCCAGTACACAATATAGTGATCTTTTTTTTTTTTCTTTTTTTACAGTGCGCTTCCATCCTGCTAGATACGGGTTTCCGGTAAGTCCATTTTTTAAATACCCACGACTGGGGCCACTTGTGAGCACCATCCACCTCTACAGTGGCAAGCATTTCCCCCCCTGTAAGCACTAACAGCACCCCTCCCCCCCACCCCAAGCAAACTACTGTATAGTTGTTTTTTTTTTTCCCCCCCATTTTTGGTCATTTCATTGAAAAATTGGCAATAGCAATAAATATTAGATGAAGGGCTTTGTGTTTACAGATAAAATCTCCCGTGTTGCAGGAGACTGTAGTGTTTGCAAAATTGGAAAAGGTTTAATCAAAATAAGGTGATATGCATGCATCAAAATATTAGTATTCTGAAGAAAAAAAATTTTTTTTCACAGAACTACAGAATTCCTCGTTTGGGGAATTATTTAAATTTGCAGCAGTTTTTTTTTTTTTTCTTTTTAAAGATTTGCATTTTCTTTTTAAAATCAAGCTAGCAGTTTTGCGTGTACAAACATCATAATTGCTAATATACAAGAATCAGTGAAAGAGTCCCCAGAGGGCGTGCTAGCTCCTCATCCTTGTCCAGGGTGAAGTCACATGGGACGCCCGTCCTTGGATGCGTTTGTGATATCTTTGTGAGGCAGGTGCCTTCTAATTCTTTATTGTGTCTTCTGTTAGAATTTACAGTGTTATTATTTACAGCAAAACTATTGATTTTTTTATTATTATTTTTTCTTTAAAAAAAAAAAAAAAAAAAGAAATAGTGCTTATACCCTGACAGTTAGTTTGGGTCCAAGAAAAATAAGGCGAGCTGTTGTGGATTTAGTAATTTTAGTGTGTCTTCTTGATTTGATCGTTCCATCCTCTGCTGTCCCTCCTCCTGGTGGCACAGGTGTTGTCTGTCTGTCTTCTTTGAAAATGACACCAAATTACTTGAGACCGAGTCTGAACAACATGGCTTCTTGTATCTTACACTGCACTTGCTCAGTGCACGCATGTCCGTGCCGGGAATGAAAATGAGTTTCCATGCTCTGTAAATTGGCTCATGCTAAATAAAAAAAAATTTGTGATTTTCTTTTTCCTTCTGCATTTTTTTTTTTTTTTTTTTAATCATGTCATCGACGTGTGGAAGCAGCTGACCCACACTCCGTTCTTAGTGAATATTTTCCTTCCTGCAGATCTCTGGTGAGTTTCTCAATACTGGCAGTAAGAACATGCGGTCCTGTGGAAAGAGAAGCAAACGGTAGGTGGTGGGTTTAGTTTTCATCCTCTGTTTTTTATTTTATTTTTATTCTTTTGAAGACAGGGTCCCATGTAGCCTAGGTTGGCCTTGAACTTACTGTGTAATTTAGGATTACCTCCAATTCCTGGTCATCCTGCCTCCGTCACAGTAACTAGGGTTTGTGGTGGTGGTGTCTAAAACCTGGGCTTCTGCACTCTAGGCAACTATTTTACCAACTGAGACACACCCCCACTTTGTTATATGTAAGAGAACTTGCCAAGACATCCTTGCTGTTCACCATTCAGGGTTCAGAGACTGAGAGCCCTCGCCTTGTCAATAGAGCGTTCGTTCATTTAGGCTGCCTGGAAAGTACCCCCGGGGACCAGGCCCTGGGGTATCCACGGAAACTCCCAGAAGTCGGTGCTATTGGCTAGGTGACTCTGAGTGTCACACAACCTTCCTGAGGCTGTGGCTTTCAAGGTTGAGTTGGGAATATCCTGCCCCCGAAACTGGGATAATTCAGGACTCCTCAGCCGCTCAAGAGCTGTTTGTAGCTCTTTGGCCTGCACCCCAAGAAGACAAGTTTTGCCCCCTGCTCTCCAGCTTCGTAGAAGAGTCTTGCTTCCTCCTCCAGGGTGAGAAGCTGACAGACTGGAATTCCAGCTCGAGGCAGGAAGGATTATAAAAAAAAAACAGAAAACAAAAAAACCCCAAACAAAACAAAAACCTGTTCAGTCGCAAAGGGTCAAATCTCTTCTGAAGCTCACAGAGAACATTTATAATCTGGCTTATGCCAGGGGCAGGGACTGAAGCGTCCTAGTGACCTTGAGGTTGTTTATTCAGACAGGTTTCTTCCTCTTTGGATGAATCACCCAGGTCATCCCACCCTGTGTAAACACCCTGGGAACAGCTCTTCCCCTGGTCTCCGGTTATAGGTCTGACTGTGTGTGTGTGTGTTTTGTACGTGTTTATGACTGACCTCCCTGCCCCGGGTCACCAGTGACTAGAGCCAAGAACACCAAAGTACCCACTCCTCTGAGATGTCAACACCTGTCCTTCTCCAGGGACGGAAAGTGACTCACTTCAGGAGATCCAATTACAGAGGGTGGGCAAAGCCTGTCAATCAGGATTTTCACACCTTGGTTGCTGTCTTTAAATCCTAATCTTCCAGGCACCAGGCTGCTTAGGTGGCTCAATGATCATGGTCACCATTCAGGTGAATTCCCAACAGTATTATTACCTAAACTTCCCCTCAAGTTTCCCAGCATCCGTGGGATGTGAAATTTTAACCCACCTCTTCTATGACAAGTTTAATAAGGTGTAGAAAGTTTCTATAAACTCTCACCCATTTCTTTACGTTTTCTAATAACCCAAGCTAACTTCCCAAGTTAAATTTGTATTATAAAACAAAACAAAGCCCATCTCTTCTCAGTGTAAGCCAATATTGTCTTTCTAGACAGAGTGGGTGGTTTTTACAGCTTTTTAAGATCGGGTTAATTATACCCCGCCCTTTTATATGTTGCTATTTTAAAAAAAGTAGTTATCCTTCAAATCTTTCTTGTTCTTAGGTGGCCAGAATGTAGGTCCCAGCCCCATGGGTTTAGCAGTGCTAGTGGGACAAAACATGTCCTACCAAGAACAGCCAAGGACGAGGACCTTGGCTAAGCAACTGCTAGAAAAAAACGACTTGAGGTGAGAGCGCCCTCTGATGGACGGGATGGTGTGGACAAGCTCAACGCTGACATTTCAGAAAGGGAATCTGGAACAGTGGGAGGGATTCGCAGCCACTCCTATGCTAATTTATTTTCACAGATACTTACAGAACAGGGCTCCAGGTCAGGCATAGGCTCAGGTGCAGACCTGAGAGTCCATTTAGAGACCCTTGTAAATACTCAGGGATTTTTGTTTGTTTGCTTGCTTTTCTTTTCTTTTTTTTTTTTTTTGGTTTTTCGAGACAGGGTTTCTCTGTGTAGCCCTGGCTGTCCTGGAACTCACTCTGTAGACCAGGCTGGCCCGAACTCAGAAATCTGCCTGCCTCTGCCTCACGAGTGCTGGGATTAAAGGCGTGTGCCACCACTGCCCGGCTGCTTTTCATTTCTTTTTGCTTTGTTATGGGCCCGGTGCACATCGGAGGACTTATCTCCCCACGTCTTCTACTGAAGTCACGTCTTCTCCTGGTTCTCAAACATGGCTGTACAATAGGATTTAATGAGCCCCAGTGTCCAGTCCACACCCACAGGGGCCAGTGTTGAAAACGTCAACCACTCCCATGCCAGCTCTTTAGTTAATTCTAGCATTCTGATTGAGCCAAAGTGTCAACGATGGATGGGACCTGGGGGGCATGCTTCCCAAAGCTTAACGTGTACATAGACATGTGGGGTGATCTACATGCATGGCTTCTGGTTTTAAAGATCAAAGGTAAGCCTAGACATTAGTTTCTAAGACTCTGATGCTGCTGCAACCACTGTTTGCCTCTAGTCCTACTTTGAGAATGAAGACTGCATACACCATCAGATACACACACGTGGTGGTTTGGATATGCTTAACCCAGGGAGTGGCACTATTGGGAGGTGTGGCCTTGTTGGAGGAAGTGTGTCACTCTGGGCGTGGGCTTTGAGACCGTCCTCCTAACCATGTGGAAGCCAGTCTTCTCCTGTTCGCCACTGGAACAAGACATGCCTGCCTGGATGCTGCCATGTTCCTGCCTTGATAATGGACTGAACCTCTGGACCTGTAAGCCAGCTCCAATGGAATGTTGTCCTTTTAAGAGTTGCCTTGGTCATGGTGTCTCTTCTCAGTAGTAAAACCCTAACTAAGACAACACAGGATAGCAAATTATCTTTTGTTGCTTCTGAATCTGTATCTACATAGGCTTCCTTCTCTAATCAACACATATGGAAATCCTCTCTGTCCTCAAGCTCCTCCCCCTTTGAACATTGCCTCTCCTCTGCTGGACTCCATGGGGGGGGTGTCCTTGTTGTTCACACAGGAAACTCTGCCAAGTTCTTCCGTTCACGCCCCTCCTATATTCCCTCCCTTTTCAGTCCCCTTCCCTTTATCTATCGTATGGCTAGGAATGTTTCCTTTTCGTCTTTTACATTTTGGGCTATGTTTTTATTTAGCATGTCTGTGTATACACATGTGCACACCACAACATATGTATGGAGGCCAGAGGATAACTTGTGGCAGTTGGTTCTGTCTTTCTACCACGTGGGTCCTGGGGCTTGAACTCAGGTTGTCGGGTGTCTTAGTTACTTCTAAATTGCTGTGCTGAGACACCACGACCAATGCAATTTATAGAAGAAAGAGTCCATTAAGGGCTTACAGTTTCAGAATGTGAGACCCAGAGTATCACGACAGAGAACATGGGAATGGGTAACCTCTCAAGCAGGCAGAGTACTTACATCTCAATCCACAAGCATGAGGCGGGGGTGGGGGGTGGGGGGGAGGCAGAGAGAGAGAGAGAGAGAGAGAGAACCTAGAATGGTGAGGGTTCTTGAAACCTCAAAGCCCACCCCCACTGACACACTTCCTCCAACAAGGCCACACCTCCTAGTCCTTCCCAAACAGTTCAATCAACAGTGGAACCAAGTATTCAAATATGATCTATAGGGCCATTCTCATTCAAACCACTAATTACATCAGGCTTGGTGGCAAGCACAGTTACCTGTGGAGCCATCTTGCTGGCCCAATTTCTTTTTAAAAAGCAAAACTTTCATTACAAAATGAAACTATAATCGAAAATTAAGTTTACTTTTCTTTTAATTTTGGTTTTAGTGTTAGGTTTTTCTTTTCTTGCCCCCCCCCCCTTCTTTCGTCTGAGTCTCATTGTGGCCTTGAATTCTTGATCTTCCTGCCTCTGTCTCCCAAGTGCTAGGATCAGAGACATGCACTAACTAGCACACGAGGCTGAAAACTTAGAAACTTAGCTTAAAATAATACCCATCTCAGAACAGATCTCCTCATCAGCTAATACCAATAAATGAGGCCTTTTCAAATTTGTTCTTTCCCAGTGACTTGATTTAGAAACACCTGAAGCTGCAGAACCAGCAAGGGGAAAAACAAGACATACTGGAAGCAGATGGGTGCATGTTTTTAAAGGTAAAGAAAATGCATTTATTTCATTTTTTAATTAAGTGTTTATTATATATCTGCTGTGAAGTGAATTACCTGAATCCTAATAACAGGGCAGTATTAAGTCCCCACTGCACAGAGAATTAAAAAGATGAGCCAAAATACCTGGCTTCAATTCTGTCTCTGTCATGTACCAGGAAAACAGATGCATTCTGGGAAAATGTCCCAGAGAGGACCCAAGTGGGATGAACTACTTCAGGCTCTGAAAGGGAGAGGAATGGTCACCACCTCCTCTGTCTTTGTCTGGGTCTCTTTTGGCTTCATTTCTTGGTAAAGAAAAAGAGCAGAAAGCTGGTCTGCCGACTGCCCCAGTTTACCATGAGAAGCACTGATCGTGACTGTAGTAAACCACCCTCACCTGGAGCAGGGATGGATGGCTTGGCCGCGATCTCTCCTGGCTGCCACCACTGGGCCTGCGCTTGGCCAGCTGCTATTCTTGTTTCCTTATGGCTTCTTCTAATACTTTTATAACAGAGCCTCCCAATTGAGGGTTTCTATGGGCTCGGCAGCTACTGTTATTAAGCAATTTACACGTCTAAACTGACTGAATTCTGAAACAACTCCGAGGCGTGTTACTATTATCTTTCTACAGAGGGTTATCGTTGTTCATTCAGGAGTCACTCCAAGCCCGTCCATGGTTCCCTCTGAGGAAATGGCAACACACAAGCTAGGTAACTTGGCCAAACCCATAGAGTTGGGAAGCTGCTTGGCACCCCATCTACTTACCCCTATGCCCCCAATGGCCACGCTGAGATCTCCCCGCCCAGAACGACTGCCACTGGGAATCATGGATAGGTACTGAGTTGCTAAAGAGCCTGAATTAACTGCGTGCACTTCCCAGCTTTCGGGGGGGGGGGGGCAGGTATGTGAACAGGTGCGCTTGCTGTTGGGGCTTGAACCCAGGCAGAGCCTTGTGCATGCTGGGTAAGTACTCTACCACTAAGCCAGTAACGCTAGTACTTAGCAGTTAGGCTACTTCGAGGTTTAGAGCTTCTCCCCAAAGGCCGTGGGCTGGGCAGGTTAGCTCAGTGGTGACACTTCTACCTAGCACATAGAACCGTTTCCCATGGGTTTTAGGGTGAAGATCAAGTCCCCACAGATGAATAAAGGAGTTCACTTTGAAGATCATCTATCTACATAGAGCCTAACAGCATTGTTAAACATTGATTATTTTTAGCTACTTAGTATCTGAATAATCTTGAAAACATTTCATTGTAATTAACTAAATTAGAATCTAATAATGACTATGAACTTATATTATTTCATTATTCCAAACACTTTGTAATAGCAGCTGTTAAAAGGACTGTGTCTGAGCCTTGTATTCTTCAATGAGTTTCATAGGTACAAGGCCTGCCTAAGAGTAACAAAATTACTTTTAAATTTTGTATCAATATGCAAAGATTTATACCAACGAGAACCTTAAACCTGCATCAATATACAAAATACTGTCAGTGTAAGAAAATATAACTTTAATTCTGCATCAAAGTATAAAGATCTCTATCAATATAAGACTGTGGCTATAAAATGCCTTAAGAATAAATGTAAGAATCTATCTCTATTTGTCTAATTTCTTATAATATTATTCTGTTCCCCCTTTTTTCTTTTTAACCTCCTTCCCTTTACCTAAGAAAGAAGGATAGAGAAGAGGAAAGTCAGAAATCCCTGAGTCTGAACTCTCTAATTTCCTCCTTGTCCAAAACTATAATTATTTGTAAATTATCCCTTAAAATGAAAACATATCTAGAATTCATAAAATGACCCCAACCATCCACCCCTACTTTAGGGACCAAGATGATGGTCTGCTTCTTCCCGTCACTGCCCAGTCAGATCTACAGTGAGCCCCGAGGAGGAGCATTCTGGAGGGAACCAGTTAGGGTTTATTTCCTAGTTCTGCCACTTTTATGAGACTGTGGACAATTTTTTTAGCCTTTTGGGGTCTGCTCCTTATGTTATCCAGGGATGCTAATGGCACCGCTTCAAGAGGGGAACTGTGAGAATTAGCCACAAGGAAAGACTCTGGAGTACGCATGGTAAATACTGTTTCCAGGGCATCTGTGGTGACTGGGTCCCACCAAAACTCTGAATCGTGAGTCTAGTGCGGTGGACATCGTGGGACTGCTGCTTCTATGGGAAGCAAGCCTCACGGGACGCAAAGGATAGGCACTGCAGAGCAAATACCGAGGAGGTATCTGTCGAGCATAACTAAGGATCTGTCTGGGAGATCAGGTTGTAGCTCAGATGGAAAAGTGCTTCCCTAACATTCACGAAGCCCCGGTTACAGTCCCCAAGACTGCATCTGATCCTCAATACTGTACACACTGTGTGCGGTGTGGTGCTGACCTGGAACGCTAGCACGAGGGGCGGGCAGCAGGATGGAGAGTTCAGAGCCATTCTCAGGTACATAGGAAGCCTAAGTCCAGCCCGGGCTCCAAGAGATCATGTTTCAAAACAGCGAAATAGAAATCTAAGCCTTAGGTCCCTAAATGAGGTTATTTCTCAACCCCTTATCTCTGCAATTGAGTATCAGGGATTTTTGGTGGTGGGGAGGACGGGCAAGGAAATGAGACTAAGAATTCCTACTCTTTGTCACTTTGACCCAGGGACTGAAAGGACAGCGAGGAGAGGCCCCGAGGGTACAACTTCCCAAAATGGTGTCCTACCCCACATTAGCTTTCTGATCCGCACTGAAAAGGTGCTAATGTGGAATCCAGAAAAACAAGAGCAGAGTCCCAACAAATGTAAACAGCTCATGTACTAAGTATTTAGCTTCTAGAAAATAAAAGTGTATGGAATTCCAGTTTAACTTAGATGTGGAGTCAGCTCCACCTCTGCCCACGCCCAGATAGGGCTTCTCTGTGTAGCCTTGGCTGCCCTGGAGCTCGACACTCTGCTCTTATGGCCTTGGGCACAGTCCGTCAGATCTGTTGCTCAGCCATCTTCCCTCAATGACTGTGTATCGCAACTGCTTGTCACGGGGAGCCTTATGGTGAGAGAGCAGCAGACTCAAACAATGCTTGCGTGTGCTTCTGCAGATACCATGCACATGGAGACTGTTGACAGACATGACTTGAGGTAAAAAGTTTAATGTGCATATGCGTGTATGTAGATACATACATGTACGTCTGTAGATACGCACATTTATGTATATACACGTACACGCATCTCCATTCATGTAAAGAAATAAAAACAGGATTTATTTCATTTCATCTCCCAGTGAGATTTCAGTAAAGAAAGAGAAAGGGAAGATAAGAATCAACTTATTCAGAGAACCCAGAAGAGACTTTTAAGTGTAGCTGCTGACATAAGCGTACTTCCCACCTGGACTGACGCCACTGTCACTGGTGGGTTTTCTTCTCCACGTTCCGGATTTCCTTCTTCGTCTTCACCTTATAGCCTTCTCCCTGCTGAAGGAGAACACACATTACATGTTTGCAGTGGAAGCGTTCCCCACACGGGGTCCTGGAGGCTGGATGAGGAAGGAGAAGTGGGTGAGAGCCCCAGGCCATGTTGCATCCTCAGACACAGGTGACCTTGGCTTTGACTGCACAGACCAGCTCCCCACGGCCGCAGCATGCGACAGCGCTTTCAAGGTAACTCCAGCGTAACGAGACTTCATAACAACACGGAGGGTTAATGATTTCAAAGAGCAGCCAGCCTGTTTCCTAATACAAGGGTGAAGAAATCGTCGACCACACCCAAGGCACCTGACCCCCGACTGTTAAAGATACCCGTTAGTCCTAAGTGATGAATTCTGAAGGCCAGCTAGCTGTAACTAGTCTGTGGTAGTCGGACGGGGACTTCCCAGATAAGCATGAAGCTAGGACAGTGCCATGGAGGGCCCTACAGCTTCTCTGTAACTGGTTTATAGAATTACCATCTCTTCTCCATCCTGGTCCAAGACAGCACCAACTTCTATAGATTGGGGCTGTCTCTCCTGAATACCAGGTCCACGCTTCACTGACAGCAAGACACTTCACAGTTAGTTTTTACTCCAACAGAAGGCACAGAGAGAGGTCTTTTTTTCTGTTCTCACCTGGTCCTCAGAAGTTTTCAGTTTGCTTTTTTATTTTGTATATAAACATAGTATTTAATACTTTACTTTCTACCTTTAAGTAGGATAAAGATTTGGGAAACAGCAAAGAATAGTAGCAACATGCCTTCTCTGGCAGAAAAGGGTTCTTCGGGTGAACTATGTTAAGAGTCGAGTTGGGTTCCATGTTAGTGCACTGGACAAGGATGGCGCAAAGCATGGCGTGGCGTGATAGTGAAGTTGAGATCTTCCTACAGGATGTGGCGGGCAGGACCACATAGACCCCATATGGAGATTGTGACCCAAACTGTCTGTCACCCTAATATTGTCCTCCCTCGGTGTCCTAGACTGGCACACAACTAAAGGCCATGTGTAGGTCCTCTCAAGCAGGTTATCGGTGGTCAGGGATTCTGCCTCCTCTTTCTCCTTACAGTGAATAAGCTTTTATCTCTGTGGTCATTCTGACAAGAGTAAGGATGTAACATTCATGTGTGCTAAGAAGAAAAGCAAGTAGCTGGACCCCACACAATGCCTATTAGAAGAAGCCAAGACAACACCCGAAGCTTCCACGCTGCAGCAGCTGTTCCCTTAGCAGGGCTTCCCAGAGGGAAATCACAGGAAATTCTACCCTCTACTTTCTCCTTGGCAACCGCTCTACATTACCATGTCATCCTGTGTTCTCTCTTGTGGACCAATCCGTCTTATTACTTTCCGAGTGATCTGTTGGAAGCAACACGGAGAAGTAGGGACTAGTCTGTGTCGAGAGGGGCGAGATAACCTATTGCGTACCATGGTGTTTCTCATGCAGGGTATTTCAACTCGAGAGGAAACCTGTGTCAGGAGGGGGCGCTATAACCTATAGCACACAATGGTGTTTCTCATGCAGGGCGTTTCAACTCTAGGAGAAGCACGGAATCTCAATGGCCATTACTTTTCTAGTGATGAGGTTGCCTTCTTCATCGGTAAATTGCTCTTCTGTGACAGATTCACCAGGGATGGTTTTGGCTTCCTCCCCCTAAAGGGTGCGGCATAGAGATTGGCGACATGAGAGAGAGGAGAGGGTGGGCAGGTACCAATCCAGGTCCACGGCACACCACACAGCAAAACACACATGCTCTGGAACTGTAGGGAAGTCACACTCTGCTTCCCTCTCCAGTGAAAGACAAGACCGACATTGTGGTTGGTTAGTGAACAGGCATGTATGGTAGAGACCACAACAAATTTCAAGAAGACAAAGATGCAGTTCCCCATGGATAAGTCAAGAGGCTTCATTGGTTGGAACAAATATTAGTCAGCGATTAATGGTAAGAACGGACGAATGCACTCCAACAAAACTCTTGGTCATCAGTCACACCATAGCTCGAGATTTTATGGAGCAAGTTCTATCTAGTTTGAGTAGAGGCATTTTCTGAGTTGGGAAAAGATAGGTTTTTTTGTAAAAAAAAAAAAAAAAAAATTATGCACTAAGGGTAATACATTTTTTTGGGAAGATTATGAAAAAGGTTCAGGGTAGAAAAAGTCTCCTCTGTGGGGGTTGGGACTGAGGTTTTCATAGATTGTTACGTGAGGATAGCTGATGTGGTATTGGACCATCCACACTGCCGTGGGCCAGCAGGGTGGAAAGAGCATCTCCCCTTTCTCGGTATCGACTCTCTTGTTAGCAGCTGCTCTCATTTCAAGTGGGAACTGCCAGCGGTCTTCCTGAGCTCACTCTTATCCCTGCTTCTGTGCAGTTTCAGTTGACTCAATGAAGAGGGTGAGGAGACTGGCAGACTGGAGAGGTCTTCCATCCCAACGCTCTGAAATCTGCAGCAAGTGTTTCGTGTGTGTGTGTGTGTGTGTGTGTGTGTGTGTGTGTGTGTGTGTGTGTGTGTGTGTGTGCGCGCATTCCTGTTTCCTGTGGTTGGTTTCACATATTGGCAAGAATGCCATTTTACTTTAAACGTAAAGGTGTAGAGACAGCTAAAGGGTCAAAAGAAGGTCATGCAAGGGTTTTACTGTGGGGAAAGCATGAACCAATGAAATATTTCTGAGATGATTCTTCTGTGCACGGTTCTCCGAATGGTACACAAGGGAAGGCCATTAGAAGGCTCTAGCAAGACAGAAATCCATCCATTGTACTCTGAACATGCCACACACACACATATATACCTTTTAAAAGAACTTTGGAAAAGAACCTTAGAAAGGAATGGAGGAGGTAGGATACAAGAGCAAGATATGGACAAGTGTGTTGCTGACTTAGATGAATTCCTTCAGAAGAACCAATGCCCTACTTATCAATAACGATACTGCCTCTTGCACTGTTCAGGAAGGGGAGCCTTTTCTTCGTCTCATTACTGAAATTGTACAATACGCAAGTCAAAGATGCAGACGGCTCTCTTTAAGACCAAAACTAAGAATGTAGCTCCTCACCTACCCTAGAGGAGCAGACTGTATTGGAAGGCCGGTGAGGATTTATGGAATCGGTCTTTTGAAACTCTATGCCTCTTTACCTCTCTGTCAACTATGCTAGAGTTCAGAGGTTCTCAGTGAGGGTCTCTGGAACCCCTTGAGTGGGAGAGAGAGCAATTGCTAATTAGCTCTGAAGGTTCATGAAGACTACTGTCCTTTTACAGAAACGAAATCCCTGCTCCACTTAGTCTTGTTGACAAGTTATTTCTGGCACCCTTCCCCCATTTTGAGGAGACATAATGGTGCATAATGGTGTTTTGGGGAGGCGTCCTCATCTCTGGCGGTCTCTTTAAGGACCACACTATGGAACTTCCTTCTGCACACCCGCGAGAGGCACGACTCTCTTTCTTTTCCTTCCTAGACTTCTACGAATATAAGGACAATATAAGAAGTGTTGGTTTGCCTCCACGCATGTGCACGTGGTAAAATGTGAACTTCCCAAACCAGAAGAGTGTTATATATTTTGCAAAGAGCCATGACCTGTCTCGGATGCCTTGTGCGTATGCTGTGCTGCTAGTTTTATATTGACTTGACACGAGCTATAGTCATCTGAGACATGCTTCCAAGAGATCGAGTTGCAGGTAAGCCTGTAGAGTGTTTCCTTAATTAGTAATGGACGCGAGAGGGCCCAGTTTAGTGTGGGTGGTGACACCCTGGGCTGGTGGTCACTAAGCAAGTCAGTAAGCAGCACCCCTCCGTGACCTCCGCATCAGCTACCGACTCCAGGTTCCTGCCCTGACTTCCTTCAGTCGTAGAAGCATAAGCAAAATACACCCTTTCCTTCCACATTGCTTTTAATGACAGCAATAGAAATCCTGACTAAGACATATACTCTAAGAGACCTGCCATGTATAAATGTGTGTGCATGTGTGTCTAAATGATGCATGTGTTGGGATATTTTGAAGTTTGTGAAACAGAAGTGATGCATAGTTTTATATCATTCTAGATTCCTTGGTTTTGGGGAAACATACATATACGAACTCTTTAAAATTCAGCAAAAATGTTGAAAATCAAAACAATACATTTGCGTTACAGTTTAGCTATTAGCCAGTCTTAGTAGTTCGGCTGTGAGTTGGATTTGCTAAGCACAGACCTCAGGAACTTAAGCTCCGGGAGGCATTTGAGACCATGCTATGATCAAACTATACACAAGGAAACAGTGCACAGATAAAGCTTCACTTAAAAATGAGACGGTCCAGGTGATGGGACACGACAAGACCCATCATTAAATCATACCATCAACTGATTGAGCAAGTGCAGCTGTTTACACTGGGGCGTGGGATCCTGAATACAGCACTTTTTTTTGTTTTGTTTTGTTTTTTTGTTTTGTTTTTCGAGACAGGGTTTCTCTGTGTAGCCCTGGCTGTCCTGGAACTCACTCTGTAGACCAGGCTGGCCTCGAACTCAGAAATCCGCCTGCCTCTGCCTCCTGAGTGCCGGGAATAAAGGCGTGCGCCACCACTGCCCGGCAATACAAGCACTTTCTATGGAGATGCTCACCAGTTGGAGCTTCCAGGTAAGGACAGGACAGCTCCTGATGGCTTCCAGTGGCCCACTGTGTAACTGGCCAGTGAGGTCCTGCCTTGCTCAACCTCTGGGTAGCAGGTGGGGTTCCCAGCACGGCGGCATCATGCTGACCTCTGCTGTGTCACAGGGGAAGTCTGAATGGTCAAATGCCTGACTTGGTTTAGCAAAAAAACCTCTTGTATGTCTTCTGTGGGGGAAAAACAAACCCTTCACTGCCAACCTAAGGACCGAGCTCCACTCCCAGAGCGGTTGCTGCATGGCTGTGTGATTTTAAAACAAATTGGTTCATCTCCAGGCATTGCTTCGGTCATCTGGGTAGTACAGTGGTTTGTGTCAGTGACTTTTTAGGTCAGAGTAGCCGCATTTCATGGTTTTGACAGTGAGGATTTTACGCCACGTCTGCCACATGCTACTGCTATCTCGGGACTCTGCTGGACACCCACACATAGACTAAGGAGCAGCAACAGAGGTGGGATTCTTCCAGTCTGCCTCTACAATCGCAACAGAAGACTAAGTAACTACAAAGCATCCTGAACATGGCAGGTTTGTCGCACAGTGGTGTCCTGTAACAATCAGGGCTATTTAGCTTTTGGTCTCTCTGTCACAGAGAAAGGAATCTCTCAAAGCTTCTCTGCCGTGACTTTACTCCTAGGAGGATGCTCTCCCCAGCCACATGACCGCCCTCTGAGGTTACTGCTGACTCTCCGTCTCTGAAATGAGAGGAGTGGGCATTTGGGTAGAATATAGATTCCTGTCTCACAAAGCCTAGGTATGGCCTTCTGGCTTATTTTAGGGGTTTCAACACATGCTCTAAAAATGCATGCATGTATATATCACTGTCCATACGTTAAGCTCAAGTACCCGTGTAACTCCCTCTAATAAACTGCTTAGAGAAAGACTCGCTGATGTATGTGTAGGTGGTTAGGGGACCAAGAGAATCTTCTCTGGCTCAGTGGTGAGGCTGTTTCTTTGTGGGTCCTCCTTTTCTTCTCCCTCTGGCTTTGTGGTGTCTGTGTAACTGCATTTCTAATAGAGTTTGGTCAGCCCCTTAAAGGGGGCGGCTGCTGTAGAATATTGGGGTGAAGCCACAGAAGGCTACCGCACATTAGGCGTGAAAAGCAGGTTGCCTCAGGGTACTTTCAGTGTGTTTTCTCTGGGTGTTTTATTAATTATCATTCATTGGAGTGAGCAGCAGGGTCAGAGAACCCTGAGGTCCTGCTCTGCCAGCTGAGAGCTGTGGCTGTGACCAGCTGTGAGCTTTTTTTTGTTTTTGTTTTTTGAGACAGGGTTTCTCTGTGTAGTCCTGGCTGTCCTGGAACTCCCTCTGTAGACCAGGCTGGCCTCGAACTCAGAAATCCACCTGCCTCTGCCTCCCGAGTGCTGGGATTAAAGGCGTGCGCCACCACTGCCCAGCCAGCTGCGAGCATTTTATAGACAGCAAACGACACGCTTGAAAATCCACTACAGATGTCACTAAATCGGCTTGCCCACTAGGATTTCCACAGGAGAGACTCAGGGTGTGGCCAGCACCTTAGGTACTCACTCATTGCTGAGTTGGGGGAAGAGCTGAAGTGTAGGAAGTCACTTCACCTCGGATGCTTTAGAATCTTTAGAAGTTGTATCTGGGCAGATCTGATGGTTTCCCCCGCCGC
>CM052720.1:31959957-31995285 GCA_028551405.1 Uromys caudimaculatus | reverse complement strand
TGCTGCAGACCTACCATGTTCTCAGCTGTGCAGGATGAAGGTGGGATTTTCATTTCTAGCAAAAACTGGTCCTAGCACTTAAAACTTCACTTTCGTTTCGGGCACGTGTTAAGTAGCACGGGTGCCTGTTTCTGTTTGACTTGCCCCGGGTCGCACACATGCGCATGCCAGGCTGTGACCTAAAATTCTCAGTCACTGCTTGACAATGAGGAGCTGGTTTCCTTTCCAAGCGCAGCCTGTTTACTTCCCTCTCTTCCGAGCTAGATTCTGGGGTATCGATTGAGCACTGTGTCCACTGCGCCCTCTCACCAGGACGGAACGCTTGTTTTCTGAGAGAGACGGGACACAAGTGCCAAGAGCTCTCAGCTGGAATCCTGTGCAGGACACGCACTAACACACAGCGAGCCTTTCTTTTGGTAGTTCTTTTACAAGCCTTCAAGGGTGCAAACAGCCAGCCAGCCAGCTGGGTATTAGACATGCTGAACTTCCCAATGCTCATTAAAGGCTTCGAGACAGGGCAGCACCCCTTCCCCGTCTAGCTGCTGGTACCTTTATAATCACACGCCGTCGTATGACCCGGGTAGTGACCCTCCGCTCCTCCTCTGAGCTTGAGTCACTCTCACTGTTTCTCAAGTCCTGATAAATGCATTTTTAATATAATTTTATCATCAATATTAAAGACAAAAGATAGTCTGAGAAGGCAAATTAAGAAAGAATTATATTTACTTATATTCCCCCCCCCCCAAGGAAGAGCATGATATATGTGTAAGAGAATCCTTTGAGTTGTCTGGAAGAAAAACGTCTTAGCAAGATTCAGGCTGCATTTGTATCTGTGTATATGTGAATGAGTATGTCTCTGAATGTTCTTGAATGTGTGTGTGTGTGCGTGCGTGCGCATGTGCGTATGACTAGGTGTGCCTATGTGTGCATGCACATGAATACATATTTGTGCGTGCACACGTGTGTGTGTGGTGTCTGTGTTCACAGTTAAAGAATAAAGTAATTAGCAAGTTAGTGGTGGCATACACCTTTAATCCCAGTACTTGGAAGACAGAGGCAAGTGTATCTCTATGAATTCGAGGCTAGCCTGGACTACAGAGCAAGTCCAGGACACTGGCGCTTGTCTGCATCAGGAGATGAGGGTTCAGCAAGAGCTTACGCTCATGAGTGAGGGACTATGGACTGTGAGCACTTGAGGACTTTCATAAAGACCTAGAACGAGATAACAGTGTAAGAACATTGCTGGGACCATAGGATTGTAAATTCAAGGTCAGCCTGGGCAACTTAATGAGATCCTGTCTCAAAAATGTGTGTGTGTGTGTATGTGTGTGTTCCAGACACAGCTCAGTAGAGAGAACTTGCATGTTTAAAGACTTAATAGTTAATTCCCCAGAATCCAACAGAGACTGAGAGAGACAGAAACAGGTAGAACCAGTAATTCTGCAGTGAATTCAGGGGTCTGAAAAAACTATTGAGTGGCAAACAGTTTATAATTCAAGCGGGAAAATACTGTTATTCGGTCAATATTCTTGGTCATGCTATTTAATTGCCCTGACAGGATTATGTAAATGAAGAAGTCAGGGAGCTAGGAACTGTGTAGTTAATACCATTAGGACTGTGTGAGGTTGCAGGGGGCGGGGGGGGGGGGGCGGATGAGAAAAATCACCCTAGGAGGGAGGGATCACCATTAGGTAAAATGATGGCAACATTGTAGTGAGTAGATAACAAACTAGTAGTTAACGACCGTCCACTAGCAAGCATTGAAGGGTTAAGAGTAATGTTAATCCTGACTTTAGATGAGGGTCCATTGGAGAACACGGCTGCCAAAATAAATGCCTGCTGGTATCTGTGCAAGAAACAGAACTTAAAAATCACATTCCCTATAGTAGAGTAGCCTTCAAATTTTACAAAAAGACAGTACATAAAGGAGAGGCGGGAAAAAGCATTGAAAGGATCTATTAGAAAAACAGGCAAGGTAGGAGGAATTCATATTCACAAAGGCACAGACCTCCCCAGGACCATTGCAGGATTAACAGGCTGGAGGAGGCAGAAGGGGAGACCTGAATTACTCAGACACGGATTGTGAGCTGGCAGAGTCAGAAGCGTGACGCACGTTAGAGGAAATACTAACGAAGGGCACACATGCCCGTCAGACAGGTAACCCTTGCAAGATGACCAGAGCAGCCCTTACATACAGAGGTGGCTGGTGGGGTCAGGGTTCCAGTGTCTTCTCTCTCCCTGGAGACACAATCTGCTTAGCCTTAGGAGAAGGGAGCGAGCAGTGTAGAACCCCAGGCTTCCTTTAAGAGAATTCTCTAGAAACCCGTAAAGGGTCAAGCTTTGGGAGAATGTGTGGGATATTTTTTTGGGAGGAGAGAGAAGAGCAGGAACTTTACCTTGTAACAGCAGGCGGTCATCCGAGTAAACGCTTCGCCCGGGCTTTTGACCTGCTTTTTCAGGGGACAAAAAGGGGTCTGTTGTCTGAAGTGGACTTCAGATGGCCTTGTTGGTTGCTACTGTACTTAAACTGGGCCACTGAAGACATGCCCGGGGCATCTTGTGATTTCCTGTGAGATCAAGCTCACATCCCTCAGAAGCTGGGCCGGGCACTTGGACTTTCATGGACTGGAAGCCTTTGTGCGCTGGGTGACTCACTGAGAAGTTGGGTTTCCATTGCTAGTGAACCCTGCTGAGTTCTGTTCAGGCTTGGAACCATTTCTTTCAACCCTCTGCTTGTCTACACCCAAGTGCCTCTCCAGTGACCCACAGCCACACACCCATCCACACAAAACCAGAGCTTGTCACGTGTTGTGCTGGTTTCTTTCTTTAAGATTTTTATTTATTTTATATATGCGAGTACACTGTAGCTCTCCTCAGACACCAGAAGAGTGCATTGGATCCCATTACAGATGGTTGAGAGCCACCATATGGTTGCTGGGAATTGAACTCAGGACCTCTGGAAGAGCAGTCAGTGCTCTTAACTACTGAGCCATCTCTCCTGCCCTTGTGCTGGTTTCTTATAGTTCTCCCCCCCTTCAGGATAAACCTTCCTAGATAAAAAAATATCACGGTATTACTGCTTGTCCTTTTTTTTTGTAGATTAAAGGAACATGTTTGGCATTTTAAAATACAAAATTCTTGCCAGAACTCATCTTGCTTAAATATACTGATAGAGAAGACAAAAGCAAAACTCAACTTTAGAAAGTCACACTTGCAGAGGAGAAAGTTAAAAAAAAAAAAAAAAAAAAAAAAAAGGAGGTGGGGGTGGGGGGATCAAGCTTAAAAGAAAAACCAGAAAGAATCATTTCAATGCTTAGTATTTCAATGCATGAATGATGACCTACTGAAGTTGCATTTCCTCTCAGTTTCCTTTCTAATACTCTAGTAAGGGACCAAAAGAGTATAAATGGGGGAAGATTGGCAAAGGATTCGTTGATTGACAGTCATTAGCTTCTGAGTGCTTCTTAAGTGAACTAGGTGTGTCTCAGGGCACGCCACATGAGCTTCGGGTCAAAGACAGAAGACTGGGTTTACTGCATAGCTGACAGAAAGTCAGAAGCATCAAGAGAACATTTAAAAAAACAGAAGAAAGTAGGAAAGCCGGGTGTGGTGGCGCACACCTTTAATGCTAGCACCAAAGAGGCAGACCTCTTGAGTTTGAGGCCAGCTGGTCTACATGGTGACCACCTATAGCAAAAAGCAGAAACAACTCATTTTTTTATTTTTATTTTTTGCTTTTCGAGACAGGTTTTCTCTGTGTAGTCCTGGCTGTCCTGGAACTCACTCTGTAGACCAAGCTGGCCTCGAACTCAGAAATCCGCCTGCCTCTACCTCCCAAGTGCTGGGATTAAAGGTGTGTGCCACCAGTGCCCAGCGAAACGACTCATTTTAATTGTCTTTCATTGGTGAGAGATAATTTCACTTAAAAAGATACTTTAACGACTCAAAACAGTAAAACAAAAGAATAAAAAAAAATCTATTGGGAATTATCACAGGGCTACATGCCGACGGTCAACTGAGATGCTAAAAAGTATGTTTCTAAATACCCACTTCTGCCTGCCGTTGAGTCCCCTTACCCTAGGATTTGTACCTGTTGAATTTTTCAAATACGTTGGGACATTAGACCCTACAGAACAGCATGCACAGATGCGTTGAATACTACAATCTTTAGACGTCACGGAAGAATCAGACTGTGAAAATCACCTCCCTTCATCCCTAAGAACAAAGGCTAGGTTTGGCATCAGGGAACCTCAACCCCAAGCTGAAAAACTAGTTACTTAATGTTTCTTTTTGTCCTTGGCGATGGCTGGGATACTTTACTCCCTTGATGACTGAGGTGGTAACCCACCGTGTATATTCTCCCCAGGGCTGTCTTTAGTGGCTGCTTCCAGCCCACCATTTAGTAACCACAAAGCAGACCATGGGTGCGTATGGTGACGAGAGCACGTTGTGCGTAAAAGACGTAAATGGCGTAAATGACGTACCTTAGGCTCTGACCTGGTGGACCCCTCCTCTTCCTGGAGATTGAGCCTGGCTTTGCCGTCAGCTGTAGTCCTCGTCATCTTTTTCATGCCGACAGGCACACAGGGTTTAGGTGCGTCTTCTAGGACAAGCTTGCTGGTTTCTTCTAGAGATTTCTGGTAGGCTGTGAGGGGCGACACTGGGTCCTCAGTGCGACCACATCCGTGTGTTTTTGGTTTCAGGTTCTCCTTGATGCTCTGTTTCCCTACATCGTTTTGGGATTCCGGGAAGTAGGGCTTTGCTTTTGCTTCTGGAATGACTTCCGCCGTGTGGTTTCCGTTTGCTTCGAACTTCCCAGGTTCTCCCGTGAGGTATGAGGTAATGGAATCTCGAGCCTGGTCAGAGCTGTAAACGAGACAATATGCAAATTCATAATGGCAATGTATGTAATGGCTACACATGGCTTCAAAATGTGGCTTCAATACCCATGGTGCCGAACTTCCAAAGGCATAAAATAGGAATGAAAAAAATTGCGGGTGGACTTAAAATGTAAGGGCTTAGCACAGGTGAGCTAGTGGGGTGTTCCCGACTCTAAGCATCCCCGACACCCCAGCCTCTAAGATGGCTAAATAGATTGTCACTTAAAAAAAATTTTGGAACCGGAGAGGTGACTCAGCACTTAAGAGCACTGGATGTTGTCCTCTCTTCAAGTCCCAGCAACCATATGATGGTTTACAACCGTCTATAATGGGATCTGATGCCCTCTGCTGGTGCGAAGGCATACATGCAGACAGAGCAGTCACCTACATAAAGACAGTAACCTTAAAAAATTTTGTTTTTTTCTTGGTTAAATTTTATACCTTCAAAAAGAAATGTGGACGGACATATAGTTCCAGCCTCACCGATTTAAAAGGGAAGGTTAGTGTGAAACAATATTGTGTCACTAATTACAAACAAGCCAAAAACAGACCCAAATACTTCCTGAGGGGTAAAAAAAAAAAACACCAACCAAAAGGAATTCCTGAGTGGAAACTGCATTCTCAGGAATCCTGAACTGGAATTCTTTGTAGGTTTTCATCCGTGCAGACACCTGCCACACTTTCTCAACCATGATGTTTTTAGTGAACCTCCTTTGTCCGTTCCAGCCCTCCATTACCTTCAGTGTGACTTCTGTTCACTGCGGGGACTCCTTTCCTAAGTGTGCTAAGTCTTTTCTAATGACTTTATATATTTATATATATATATATAATTTTTTTTTTTTTTTTTACTAGTTTTAACACAAACCATTTGTATTCTCTTGTAGCTCTCACGTCATTTTTCACATCGTGCTTACTGCCTGGGAAAGGCATTGATTAGAGCATTGTCTTTTATGTGAATGTGGAAGTGTGGACTAGAAGGCACACTTATCCTGCGTGTGAACGGATAATCAACTACTGTAAGGGTCAGCATGCATTTCCTATCCACACTGCTAATATCTCTTCCTTCCTCGGGATGCTTTATACTGTGAGTACCGCTGTGGGTGGATCCTTGGAGGTCACTGTTATTTTCTTAAATCTAGGACCAGGAAGACTCGATATGTTTTCTGTATATTCGAGGGCGGGGTCTACATTGGATGGGAGAGTTTTTGGCAGTTCAAAAGCAGTGAGCAGTTCTCCTGGATGGATGTCTATTTCCTGAGGAGCAGCTAGCAGCTCAGTCATCCTATCAGGACACAGGGATGGGGCTAAAGTGCCTGTTTCCCTCTGCAGGAGCTGCTTTGGTAGCCAATAGAGACAAGTTATTGATGCCTTCGGCTCTCAAAAGAGGTTTCCTAATCTCTGCCAAGTCTCTATCTTGAAGTTGTGACTGGAAGAAAAAGTTGAACATCAAAATGGAAATGTGTGGTTAGGAAATAGTATTCCTGGTCTTGTGTCCAAACAGGAGGTTCATCACCAGGAGCCATTTGAAGCAGAGGTATATTTTATAGTCTAATATGTGAGGAAGAAAAATACAACCTCTTGTTTCTAGAGGCTCCTGACTACCTCAGTCGTCTGGGAGGGAAGACACCATTTCTTGTTTGGTCTACAAACCTGCTTGAGGGAAGGAATGTTATAAAGATTATTAAAATGACCTTCTTAGAACTTAGAAATTCATCCAAGTCACAAAGTACCTCCCTTACAGTGGTAAGGGTGTGTCCCCAGTCCAGGGGCTCTTGACTTAGTGTCTAGAGCAGGGTTAGCACAAAAAGCCAAATGCACATCGACAGAATTACTGTAGTCATGCACCAGTGGCTGTCATGTTTCTGTGTAAAAAGCCTGTACATAGGAAACAGGAAGAGCCCGGCAGGCGTGGTGACATGCGCTTTTATCCCAGCACCTAGGAGGCAGAGGCAAGTGCGTCTCTGTGAGTTCAAGGCCAGCCTGCTCTACAGAGCAGGTTCCAGAACAGCCAGAATAACTGCCTCATTCCCACCTGCCCTTTCTTTGGGTCCTGGAGATTAAATGCAGAGCCTTGCACATCTGGCTTGCATTGCAAATATACGGCAACCAAAGGACACCTCTATATTTCAGAATTTTCCTAGTGATTATGGATTGTGGGATCTGTCAAATTTTTAATCTTCGATGTCTTGTATCATCGCATTTATGTCTGTAGTTTTGAAACAAGACAGGTGGGAATATTCATAAAGAGATCTGGACTCTCACTTGTGAACAATGCTGACTTTGAAGAAAGCCTAATATGAGAAGTCAGTGAAGAGTCTTTTAATTGAGGCAGCATCTACATCTGTGGCAGGTAAGTAATCTTGCTTTGGCTTTTTTTTTTTTTTTTTTTTTTTTCATTACTTTGGAGAATTTTGGTTGAATTTAAATTCACCTTTCTCTGGAGATTTTAGCACACAGAACCAATCTTTGTAGAGAGGGCATGTTCCCAAGCACATCTCATCATTTAGAAAATGAGTCACTGCTAAAAAAGTGCCTGTTTACAAAGTAAGGACAGAACACCCTCTTTTCCTGTGTATCTCCCGAGACACGGCCATACCTGTCATCCAGACGGTCCAATAACCCACTGGTTATTCTTCGAGCTTGCGCTGGGCACTCTAGGCTTCCACTTGACGTCTCGTTCTGCCAACCTGCAAGTGAAGACATTGCCAGTTCTGCTCGCTGAACACGGTTAAGCATAGCCTGCCCCTCGTCTTCTGTCATCTCCTCAGCCTCTACTTCTTCAAGTTGAATGTCCTCAAACAGAGATTTGACCTTGTCTTCTGTCACCTCCTCATCAGGACCAGATTTTCCTTTCTCCTGCTGTTCAGAGCTCATGCCTACTTTTCTAGTCTGCGGTCTCAGTGGCTCTGCCTGCTGACCGTTGTTTGGGACCCCGGGCACACTTGCCCAGCACTGAGTGCACTCGCTCTGACACAGGTCCTTCAACTGGCTCTCATCTATGTCCAGTGGGTCGGCCGTTTCTGTTACAGTTACGGAATCGTCCATTTTGCTGTCTTCTAAAGAAGTGTCTTCTGCGGTTACCACTGGAGGTCCACCTGACGGATGCTCCAGGTTTCCCTGGGAAGGCATCAGCCCATCACTCAGTCTACTGGGGGTCCTAAAGGGAGACTCTATGCTAGAGATATCACTAAAACGGTCATCTTGCTGGAAAGGGGCGGGTGCTGTGCAGTACAACCCCATGGGAGTCTCCAGCTCCACTTGAAAGGAAGGGTGACCTATGGAAGACAGTACATTTGGACTGACTGGAATGAGCTAGTTACAACACATTGAACACAAACACATGGAATAACTCAACTTAGATCAGGTATGACAATGTGTGACGGATTACAGAGTAATGTTCTGTTACATGTCACTGAGTGAAATAAAACAATGGCATCCTGTCAGGTTTAATACAGTAATGGAACTATGCAGAATAAATTAATTCAGTTATAAAGCTGTCGTATCTAGAAGCCCTGTGGCTCAGGGCTAACCCAACTTTCTCATTTTAGCATGCAAAAATCTACGCTTCGGTAGACGGAACAGAGCAAGCCAGAAGTAGCCATTTCTGTAATCAGTTAGGTTAAAAACTCTACACGAGTCACATAATCCAACTCTTAGTTGTTTACATGAAATTTATGGAGGAAAGAAGGAATGAATTTACACTCGGGGGAGAAATGGTTACTAGACTTTTAGAGTTACAGTAGCACCGGCTAAAGAGTTTAAAGAGATGTTAGAAAGACAAGGACTCCGAGTGTTTCAGGCGCCATGATGGCTTAGCGATGAGGGGGTCACGGTGCGTACAGAGGTCTTGGTGAAGCGGGTGATGGGAAATCTACTCAGAACCATGAAGCAAATAAAGAGGGGGAAAATGGTACACAATGGAAACAGGAGGAGAGTGTGAGGGAAGAGCATCCGGGGTTCAAAACAGGGCTGTGCTAGCCTGCTCAGAAGGGGGGAGGAGCCAACCCCTGACCCTAAGCACTGTTCACGGACCACAGCAGTGAGAAAGTCCACAGTGGTCTGGTCATGGTGAGGAAAGGAGATTTCCCAAAAGCTCAACAAAGAGGGAAAGCATTTAAATGCAACAAGGCATGTTCTTAATTCGGTAGTCTGCAAACCCCAAGACTAGGTTCTTCCCAGCAGTTCAAGGCAAACAACTACTGTTGTAAGTTCAAGTTGCTATAGGTTAGTGGACACCTGTCAGCTATGGCTGCCTATGAACGAGCCTCTTGTTGAAATCGGGCTAAGATTTATAGTTTGCAGAAATAAAGCTTATTTTGTGTCTAAGTTTCCCCCAGAAAATATAATAAAAGGAACTATACACAATATTGAGATACAATAACAAAAAGCTGTGGTGAGCTTATTTTAATGATATTCAAACTTTACAATGTTAAAAGAAAATGAACCAAGAATACCACACTTGCGATTTCTTTTCCCAATAAAGAGTAGAGGAAGCTCTAACTGTAACTTGCCAGTAATTCTCAATCTGCCCTCTTTAACTAAAACAAACGGATTTTTTTCAACATACAGCCTCCCACATAGGACAGGGCTCACAAGAGCATGTGTGTTCCAAGGGTCCGCAGGATTAATGGTCTGTGGATTACACATACGCTTCAGCTTTAGGAAACGGGCACTTCCTAAGATTCTCTAAGCTTCTCTGATGAGACACATATAGAATTTAATAAGTTCTTGGCTCTTGTTCGTCTAAGTTTCCCAGTTAAATATGGAAAAAGAAGATCACTGTATTTCCTGACCTCTGAATTAACAGAAAACTATCCCTGGCTACTCTTGGTCTTGGCGCATCTTATTTTCCACTCAGCCGTCACTGTGGCCATGGATTCCCTCTTGTGAAGCAAGACGGGACTAGTTTCAAAAGCATGGCTGTCTTCTGTGATGTTTTTCCTGACACTCTTCCACGAAGGACTATTTGTTTAGCGGGGTAGGGGACTGTTGAATGAAATTAAACCAAAAGGTTCTCAGTGGTTTCTGTGCTCACAAATTAGAAAGAATGCTGTCTTTTGTGAACCACGCCTCAGACATTGCTCTCCATCCCAGGAATCACTGGTGGAAAGAAGGCTATTATAATGCTAAGTAACTGAGCTCTCTGGAATGAAGGTAGACTTCTCCAGTGCATGCCTAGTTGCTTGCATTTGTTCCCCCCCCCCCAAGACAGGGTTTCTCTGTGTAGCCCTGGCTGTCCTGAGCATTTGTCTTTAGGTTAAAAGATTTAAATTTTTTTTTTTTTTTAATGCCAAAGCGTTGCACTTTGTAGATGTTAAGTTTTCTACCATCTGGATATGCAGAGCACTAGAAACAACAGAGCTTCCAAAGAATGTACTTTCACATTTTAGCCTCTGTCACACAGAGAGGGACCTCTCCTGAGCTTGCTACAGAATGCTCATCTGTAGACTCTGGCCTAACCAAAACGCCATGAAAATAGGGAATTAAGTCAAGTCACAGTGCCCACGGCGGCTGAGCGGTCGCCTTGTCCGACAGCACTTCCCGATTTTATTGAATGATCAAGTAAATACGAACACTAAATTCAATTACCATCAACTGGGTCATGGAAAACATTGTTTTCATCTGCAAAGCTTCTGGTGCCTGAAATATTCCCATAATCAAATATTGGTCCTTCCAGCAGAGTCACTATGTCTATTCGGTTAATTTTTGTTAAGACTGCAGTTAAGGCATCAGCTGAAAAGGAGGAAAAAAGAGAAAAAGAAAAAAAAAAGTTGAGAAACCGAGTAGCATCATCGCCTTCAGGTTAACCTAACATCCAACAAAAGCACAGCTTCTGCAGCCCCACTGGCATTGCAGCCCCCACGGCTGCTCTGCCCGAGGTCTTCCCAGAGCACCCACAACAGTGGCTGTCCCAGGGAACCAGAGAAGAAGCCCACATGAAAGCTATCTGTGGAGGTCCCACATTCATCCCTCGGTGACGGGGTGGATGGTCTTCAAACCCCTGGACTCCTTTAGGGGGCATCATGTCCCGGTGATGCTCAAAATGTCCATGCCTCGTCCTTGTATCAATGCTGAACAGTTTAATAAACTACCAAGGTCAGGCTGAGGAGGCAAAGCCACAGGGACTTACCCCACAGTGTGGTGGGTGACGGCTGGCTGCCTTGAACTCCCCACTCCCACCTTCCCAAACCCAGCTCTATAGCACAGGTTTCTCCACTGCCCCAGGTCAAGCTGGGTACGACTGGCTAGCTCCCCTAATTGTACCCCGTCCTCCTCTGTACCCCGCTGTACCCCTCCACACCTGGCCCTGGGTAAAGCAGTAATTTTAAACCATCTCTGATGACCATCCCACGACAAAAGAGTAGTATTGTCCCCCCCCTTTATAAGACACGGGGAGAGGACCATACAAAATACAAATTATTCCCTGCCACTTGCTTTCTATAAGTTCTTAAGCATAGCACCCGAGGACACCAGCACTTACTAATCCAGCTAGCCATTAGAGCAGTGGTTCTCCACCTTCCCAGGCTGTGACCCTTCAGTACAGTTCCTCATGCAGTGGTGACTTCCACAACGGTAAAATCATTTCTGTAGCTAATTCATAGCGGTAATTCTGCTACGGTCATGAATTATCGTGATGTAAATATTTGTGTTTTCTGATAGTCTGGGTGACCACTGTGAAAGGGTCGTTTGACCCTGTTTGGGTGGTGACCCACAGGTTGAGAACCACTGCTCTAGCCACCTGGCTAATTCCTCCCTCGCTGCTCCGTAAAGTTACAGGACACTGACAATCCTGAAATGAGCCCAACAGCGGATTTCTCTAAGACATTGACTGCGTGTGGTTCTGAAAATGAAGTAATTTTGAGCATACTTGTGGCGTTCTTCCCGTCTCTGGTCACCCACTTTTTTAATAACATGAAGCTCTGAGAAATTAAAGAATTGGGATTTTCCACACGTATTTGGTTGATTTCGTCCACTGAAAAATTCAGCTCCCTTGCCAGCTCTGTAAAAAGAAAGAGAGTTAGAAGGGACATATTTTACTTTGCATGTAGTTCATCAAAGTCATGTAAGTGCAGGTCTTACTCATTTGCTATTCCAGTGGCTACGCCTTCGAGTTTCATGCTTTCTACTCAGGTGAAGAGATGACTGGGGGGTGGTGGTAGGGGAGATCACACATGCTCTCTGCAGTCATTTGTGTGAAGAAATAAAATCTTACAAGATAAAGGTGAACTCAATGTGGACCCTCAAGATGGCTTAGCAGGTAAAAGGCACGTGCTGCCAGCATGACAGCATGAATCGGCCCCTAGGACTCTCGTAACAAAAGGACTGAACTCATATGAATGAGAGACCTTGGGGAAGGAGACGTCCTTTCAGCGTTTACCTACGCTTATCAAGCATGTATTATCTTCATGGCTACAACGTAAGAACCAGGAAGAATGGCTCCCACGGAAAGCAACCGGTCAAGATCTATTCCTGTCCAATATGTCCGGCAGCTCAGCAAAATGCATTCAGAAATCCTAAAAGTCCTCGTGTTTTGATGAGGAGGCCCTCGGGGGTTTATCAAGTGATGTGCACACACACAGGTGTCCCCTGCAGACTAGAACTACTGGAAACTTGACAAGTGTCCCCTGGCTGAACAAAAGGAAGAAGTTTGCTGACATGAAATTGAGGTTTTAAGCTCTCTGTGATCACGGTGGACGGTTAGAAAGACTTCATGTAAAACGGGGGCGTCTGTCCGTGAAACCAGCCCTCCTCAGCATGGATGTTAGCCTCGGCACATGTGTGCACAGGCACATGTGTGCACAGGCACATGCTTCCTTTATATCCCATTTAACAACAGCAGAAGCTTAAATTCTCTTTGTGACTCTTGTCACACGCATACATTTGATATGCTTATTTATCCATTAAAACCAATATCAGCAGGTATTAATTTTATAAAAAAAACCCCAAACTATAAAATATGTATTAGTTGCAAACAAACCTGAAGATTATTTTAATGATCAGAGCTTATTAACAATGGTTTCAAGAGACACATTTCTATTTTGTTTGCTTAGATGCTGTAATTGTTCTAATAGTCTTCATTGATCATATAGTAGTTCTAATTAAAGAAGGAAGTCCCAGTTTTAATCCCTCCTTCCATTACCGTATTAGGTTACAAGAGTCCTACTGCCCACAAAATCCTTAAGAGCAAACATTACTTACTGCTTGGAAGACTGAAGAAAAAGCACATTGATTTTGAGAATTTCAGAACTGGAGGATTTGTTTTGTTTTTTTAAAAATTAATTTTATTTTATGTGCATTGGTTTGAGGGTGTTGGATCTCCTGGAACTGGAGTTATGGACAGTTGTGAGCTGCCAAGTGGGTGCCGGGGATTGAACCAGGGTCCTCTGAAAGAACAGCCAGTGCTCTTAACCACTGAGCCGTGTTTTCAGACCTGATTTTATTTCTTCTTTTCTAGTCCTAGGGATGAACTGAGGGTTTGAGCATGCTAGGCCACTGAGCTCTGTCCATAGCTCATCTGGGTCCTCTTGGGTCACACCTCCAGAAAACTTACTTGGGGACACTAAGGACTGTCCTGTTAGGTGAAGGAAAATCTGGCTGGTATTCAGTAATAAAGCAAAAATCAACGCAAAGAATGTGGATTTTCAGGTGGTGACCCACGTTAAACCAGAATTGTTGTTAATATGGACTTTGTAGGGAAATATTCACACATGTAAACCATTAGTAACTCCCATCAGCCTTCAGGGGACCACTCAGACATCTGACATACCAGAGTTCCGGGAAGCCCCTGGCCATCAGTAGTTCATCTAGAGCAGAGACTGAGGAAGGCTTGCTGATGTGGTAGAGTGCAGGGGGGTCTGAGGCATTCAGAGGAAAAATAATGATGACTCTGTTTCCTAAGGTCTGGTTAACAGCAGATAATGGTATAGCATGAGAACAGATCAGTAGTGATCATATGTGTATATGTAACTTTAGAGACATGATAATTAATAGCCTTTAAAGCTTAGTTATGTTTGATCTGTAGTCATAAAAGAAATCAAGCATTTGTTCTAGTATAGTTTCAGAGGAGTCTTCAAAGGTCTTTGAGTGTTTAAAAAGTATATTCAGTCTAGGAATCTTCAAATTTCTCACCGCGGATTGAGTGAGGATTTGAGGGTCTTGTTAGGATCGATACTACAAAGCCTGATTGCTGGGTAGACACGGCCCCACATCTGACTTTACTGCTGTAAACCAAGGCTGGAGATTTCCCTTCCATCACTCTGACTGTAAATGGGTTCATAGAACTCCAGAACCTTTGCGAACCGCATCCATTTCATTTACTTACATCTTTTCCCCAAAATTAACTTATAATCAAAGCTTTCATTTCTTTGTTTCCTTGTCCCTGGTTTTCCTTTTAAACAAATCTGGAGGTATAACAACAGTAAGCTCATTTAAAAGCATTGGTCCACTACGGGCATCGTGAGTGGTTAGATACCATAATCTAGGGTGGTCAAGTAACGTGTCTACAACTGGCTAGACCAGGGCATGGGGTAATAGAGCCCTTGGCTAGGAGTGCAGTTTTAACCACTGAACTTCCTAATTATGCAGTCATGGGTCTTAGCTGGGTTTTCTTTTGTGCTCTTAAGGCATGTGCCCCCAGATACAAGACTCCATGAAGAAAGGGTTTAAAGTAAAATAAGATGTAACTTTATATCTCTTGTTGTATATATACAGAAAAAACTAAGGGTGTGCAGTTGCTATTAGTAATTATCAGGATGGGTAGAATTCTGGATAAAGCCTTAGTTACACTTTGCTTGTTTGTACAGTTTACAGAGGTACACAATGATTTTTGCAGGTATTGAAGACAGAGCTATCGGGGAAGGGTACCTGCTTCATTCAGGAGCATACGGACTTACCTGTCCAACTAAGTCCCAGATGATCGGCTACTATTGCCATCCTGATATCCGTCCGCTCACAAGGACTCTGTGGACCTACGATTTACAATTTCTCAGTTAAAACAATCGCCAAGTAAGACACGCCACTGGAAAACTGCTTTTCGTGATATTCAGATCTTACAGAGACTGACATTACTAACATCGTATACTTAGATGTGTCCTAGTCACCTATGCAAGGAACTCGTCTGTCATCTGCCTCAGGCCAAATGCCAGATTACATGGATGCTCAGAATGTAATGAGATCGAACATTTGGGCGAGCTTGCCACCTCGCCACGGGTCATAGAGTCGAGCGTTAGGTGGCAGCCACTACGATGGAATCTGACAACCTGTGCCTTGGCTCTGACAGAGTCATACCCATGAACACATGAGAAAAGAAAAGTGTTCACATCTTGGATGACACCAGTGTAGCATGCTTCCCTAGCTCTCTATGGTGTAGCTGCATTAAGAGAGGAGAGGAGAGGCTCTAGGACAGCACACACAGATGACGATGACAGAATGAGAAGCTACGGTTCAACCACTCCACAAGCAAGTCACGACAGGTCATGCACTAGGATCTACGAGTCGGAAAGTGTTTACGGACTATGCTGATTCTCCAGGTCGTGAGCAAAGAGCGCTCAAGAAACCTGTCTGCCTTCATCCTCACCAGTCCTCCTACTGCCGGCCTTTCCTCTCTTTGATTTTAAGGGCGGTGCCTCTGTTTTCTTATTTCTAGCAGACTTCGTGGTAACTGAAGGCTGGCCGCCCCGGGAAGTCTCGGACAACGACGTGTTCCTTGAGGTACTTTCTTCCTCATCAGACAACTCCGATTGCATCTTTTTGTCTTCTTCAGTGAGGCGGTCCACAAGTTTTAGGGTCTCGCCACTAATTCCCTTAAAATATTCAATGGGATGTTTACATACCTCCTTAAGCTGACTTTCTGTAACTTTAACGGTGGTGGTGGTGGTAGTGGTGGTGGTGGTGGTGGTGGTGTTGGTGGTGGTGACGGTGACACAGGTGGATCTTACCTTTACTGGCAACTTGGATGGAGGCTGCTTGACCTTGCCTTTCTCTGGCTGCCCTCGCTTTTGTGTGGCACATGCTTTTCTGACTGAAACTAGGTTCTCCCTGTGTGTATTTTTGACTGGAATTCGGGACTTGGCATCTATACATGAAGAAGAAGGAAGGGCTTTGTGTTTCTCATATTGACCAACCTGCCTCGGTTTACCTGTTTTACTGTCTGGCTTATGGTTTGGCAGGAAGACATCTTTTGGTGCGGTGGCCTTTACGGGAAGCTTGGATTTCCACCTAACCCCTATTGGTTCCTTCCGAGAATCTCTGCTGGAGTGTCCTTGAGTCCCTGGACTTTTTCCTGAGCTTTTCACTGGATTAGCTTTCTCTGTGGTGCAAGTGGATGCAGCGCGTCCTGTCAGAACTACGTGACTTGTGGAGTTATCTGTCTGCATAGTGGAAGCATCCAGATTATTGTTGTTATTAAAGTTATCTTTTTGAAAATCGTGTTTCTCTTGGGGCCTAACGCCCACCTGGCTATTGGGTGCACTTGAGATCTCTTTCACGATTTCGTTTTCTAATCCCTGACAACTGGTCACCACAGCCTCTGTCTTATCTGTCATTTCTCCAGAGCCTTCTTTCTTCATGGTCATGGTAGATGCAGAAATTCCCATTTTTATAGGTGTGCGTGACTTGGGGTCAACTTTTGAGGTGTTAGTGGCGGCTGCTGACTTCTCCAGAGAGCCACTACAGGCTGTGCCTTCCTGACACTCTCCGTTGGCCTGGTTGCTGGGGCTGGGGTCGACTGTAGGTGCCTCTACATCTCTCTCTAGATTGGTGTCTACCGAGGTGTCCCCTGACTGTGGCTGTGGGGTATCAGTGACCATATCCCCTTCCCCCTGGGCCCCTGACTTCCCTTCAGGAGTATGCTCACCAATCTGGAAAAATTGGAGCCTGTCTTCCACAAAATCTCTCTTGCTCATGTCAATTGCACCACTGCGGGTCATCTCAAACATTTTTCCTTCATGAAATGGGAAGGGGTTAGGCTCACTAGTTGGGGTACTTTCGTCAGTTGGTGTTCTGGCTGGCGTTGTGTCAGGGGTGGTTGCCGGAGAGCGGTCGTCCACCGCCAGACCAAATGGCTTAGTGTCATCTTCCCGAGATTTACCGTCAAAAACTTCATTGTCCCCTCGGTTATTGGGCCAAGGGTCAAAGTCTAGACCTTTGGTCGCCACTGTTTTAAAAGGAGTGGCAAATTCTTCATCAACTTTGTAACTGAAGTAAGTATCAGGGAACACTGATCTGTCCGGGTGTCTGCCTTCCAGGGTGAAAAACTGGGCCCCCGACTTGGGATCGGCTTTCTCTGGGGTTCTGTCAGATGACGAGCTTTTAGGTGATGGTTTCTCTTCGTCCAGCCCCACTTTCCCCTCCTCCTCAATAACTTCCAGTTTGCTCTGACTGAAAGAGCGGTCGGCCGGCTTCAGAATGCCCTCCGTCCAGACATCCTTCTTGGTGTCTATGGTCTGATTGGGGAGTTTAGAGTCACTCTCTGTGAGGCCGTCATCCTCGTCCTGCAGGTCGTAGCCATCCAGAGAGTCTATCTCTGTGGCATCCGTGTCGTGAGAAAACTCGGCCGTGGTCGCGATGGAACACTCTGTGACAGACTGGTCATTGTTTCCGTTCTGAGCTGTTTCGTTCTGAGCTGTTTCATTCTGAGGCGAGTCAAGGCCAGATTCACTTTCTCTCCCATTACCCTCCACCTCTTTCTGGGTGGAAGCCTTTGTGGTGGCAGTTTTGGACTTCGCCGTGTCTTTCTGCCCCTCGTCAACTTCCTTTAACTTGAAGGTGTATTTTTTAACTGGGACCGGTTGATACATGGACTCGTCATCGCTGGAGTCACTGGCATCAGCGCCAGGAGGGACTGGTGATGGGGGCTGCACTCGGATGACTGGCTCGGCCAACTGGTATTTGTCAGATTCATCCTGGAGGCTGACCTCCATCATGTCAACCTCCCTTTCGGGGAGGTACTGATGTTTCTTATCTGATTCCATCTGGTCGGCATCCAGCGGGGGAGGAGGGGGAAACTCGATATAGGCAACTCGGTTACATTTGGGTCTTTGGATAGAGTCTTTGCTCACATCACGATCTGTTTCCTTCTCCACGGCCACCTGCCTTAGTGGGGCTGATTTGGGTTCCTCCTCTTCCGACTCCTCGGAAACCTCGGGAATCGGGCTGGGTTGTCCTGGTATAAAAGCTATGAGTGAGTCTGGCGTCTTAGATGTGAACTCGTAACTCACTTCCTCTGAACTGGGAGTTTCCGGGGTCAAAGGGCTCTTCCCAGAGCTGTCTAGAAAGGACACTTGCTCGAGAGTATCGTCTTCCGGACTGCCCTGGGGAGAAGGAGGTTGCTTTTGCTGTCTAGCTGTATAGAAGGTCCCCCTGGCTTCCTGCACCGTCTTACACTCCTGACTGATGATCTTTTTTACACCTCCTTGTTGGAGCTCCTTTTCGTACTGTTTCCCCACTTGCACGAAGCTGACATAAACAGGAAAGGTTTTGATCTCTTTCCCCCCCTCTGTCTTCTCCAACCCATCCACGGAACCGTGGTCAAACACATCACTAGAGGGAGAGTCCTTCCCTGGGCTAAACTCTAATGAATCGGGAGATTTGGTGGGAGAGGTCTCGGTTTCATCGAGAGCTGGGCATAGGCCCACGTAACTCTGATGTTTGGAAACTTTGCTGATCTCAGAATAGGTAACTTTTTCATCGTCTATGGAGTTAAAGTGATGGCTCTCAGCTATCTCTTTGCTCACACTTGGTCGGGACACTCTTTGGGATAGTTCTTGTTTTGGAAATGTTGTCTGCTCACAAAACCCATCAGGGATGTCTGGCGACAGCATCCTCCTCTCCTCTGTGGCCCTGATGGGAACGTGAGATGCTGCTGAGCTCTCGCTTCTCCTGGGGGGACGGTCGGGAGCGCTGCAGGGAGGGTCCCCTTCTCTAACAATGTACTCCCTGTATAGCACTTTCTTGGAGGGAGATTTTACACTCATTTCTTTAATTTCTGAGAGAGAGCCGTTCGTTAACATTTTGTGTTCTCTCTCAGTCACATACATAAATTCATTCTTTGGGTCACCGTTCTCACTATTGTCAGGGCGACCGCTGTGACTCTCTCTTATATTGTGAACAAGCACATGAGAGAGTTGCTCTTTCTGAGCCTTATTGTTATTGGCCCCAGAACTTTCCCATGTTCTAAAGACCTTTCTGTCCCATGGTCCCTTGGTCTCTAGATCTGATGTTATGGGACAGGCTGAGTCTTCAACCTGTTGCTCAGGAAAGAAGTCAGGCATTGCCTTACTTAACATCTCAGTTCTGTGGCTTTTGCCATCATTGGAGCCAGATTCGCTTGCAGCGATCTCATTGCTTTGGGCATGCTCGGCTTTGAAAATCATAACATCATTTTGCACCGGCACTCTTTCCTCTGGGGGATCTACAGCCTTCTGCTGTTTTTCTCTAGCAAAACCTGGGTACGTGGGCAGCTTGTTTTCTTGAGTTTTCTTAACTGGGATTCGGGACGGCCCGTCCAGATTTTTCTCCTCGTGAGATGGATCCTTACTTTTGGCACGTGCCCCTTGTTCAAATTTTAATCTAATGGAACTGAGCTTAGATTGTTTGAGCTGAAATCCAGACTGGGGTCCATCTTGTCCCCTGCTCTGAGCAATGACAGTTCTTTTGGCTTCCTCTGGAGGCTCGCCATCCTCGTTCTGTTGGGAAGGGACCCTCTTCTCAGGGCTGCTGGACCCACTGGGTGCCTTCCTGTCCTCAGACTGGGGTTCACCTTGTCCATCTGGGCCTCGCTGCCTGGCCTTAACCCATTCATCGTTGGATGCCAACAGTTCGGTTAACACTTTCTCGGGGC
Organism: Uromys caudimaculatus; assembly: GCA_028551405.1. Taxonomy (NCBI): domain Eukaryota; kingdom Metazoa; phylum Chordata; class Mammalia; order Rodentia; family Muridae; genus Uromys; species Uromys caudimaculatus. The sequence goes on along the minus strand of CM052720.1, from coordinate 31,975,566 downwards.
TACTGCTGGTGGAACTCTGAGAAGAGTATTCCTTGCCATTTTTGGGGCGCGACTTTTTCTCCGGGGACTGCAGTTCGTCATTTAGCTTCTCAGTTTTGTCACGAAAAAACTGCGACACTTCAGTCAACTTCTCTTCCGCCTCCTTCACGGTCCTGTCCACCCTATCTTCATACATCAGCTTCTCTCTACCTCTGTCTAGTCTGTCCTCGGACAAACGCATCCACATGGTATGTTTGGGACCACTGACATTGCCCGCGTAGTGCAACACTGTCAGTTTCTCAAAATGATCATCCTTAGACACTCTCCCTAGACCATTTTCGGACACATCTTTATAGATTTTGGAGAGGATTTCTTTTGGGGGGGCAGTGGCTACTTTTTCTCTGGATCGCTTATCAGACCCCTGTAACTCTGAGCTAGGGGGTCCTGCATGGTCTGTCACCGACTCCTCGGTATCAGAGTGAGAAACATCTAGCTTTTCTGATAGAAGCATTTTCTCAGCAAACCTGTACGACTCCCCTCTTAGGTCTGACAACTCATCATCATGATATTCTACGGAGTGCTGACTCAGTAGCTTCAGGGTTTTGTAAGAGTCGTCGGACAGGAGCTGTGCGGAACTAGGGCGGCTATCTTCTTCTTGGGACCCTGGTGTGTTTACTCTGGAGGATTCCAGATAAGAAGGCAAGGACTCTTCGGCTGCAAGCTCTTCTTCTTCTTGCTGACCCTGCTCCTCGGGGCAGGGGAAAGCATCGTGTTTCTCTGGCAGAAAATCTTTTAAGTTAATACTTCCCCGGGATAAGTCTTTCTGATACACAGACACTTCCTTCTCTGGATGCTTTTTGGTCTCTCTAATAATGACTTCAGTGGGTTCGGCTTGGTTACCTTTTTCGATGTGGACCTCTATAATACGCTCCAGTTTGGGTTTCATTTGGCTGTCCTTCTCTGCGTGCTGGGCTGAGGTCTCAGCAGCAGACTTGGCAACATCCGGAGACATGGCTGACTTGTGTTCAAACAGCCCTGCCAGCTCTTTGGAAGGATCTCGCCCAGACTGGAAGGCCTTCATAATGTCATGGACTGACATGGTCTCCTCAATTCTTTCGGAGGCGCACTCACTGCTGGGAGGGGAGTGATACACCATCCTAGTGGTTGTGGTAATGTGAGTCTCTTCTTTGACACGCATGCCTTTGCTTAAAGCCCGACTATGGTCGTCTTCCTCGCCACTGGCTTTCATTTGAAATGCTTTTACTTTTTCCTTAATGCTAGAGGTGGTGGGCTTTGGTTCTAACTCCATGAATGGAGGGGAAGGCTTGGGAGACACAGGGTCCTCTGGCTGGGACTGGGGGATCTCCCCAGTAGAGGGCTCATAGCTTCTGATCACATGGACCACTTCAGTTCTTGTCTCAGTGATGACAGGGGGGATGGGAACTTCGTGAAATAGTGGCTTAGGGCCTGTGCTCTCGGCACTTTGTGGGGCTGAAGGTGTTTTTTCACTTCGGGTTTCAAAGCCACTATCGGACAAGGGACTTTTATCTTGGTCATGCTGAGAAAAGTCATCAGGAGACTCTAGGATGGCATCTGTTCCAAAAAAAGAGTCAGCCATCTTGCACAGTTCCTTCTCGGAGGTGGAAGGCCTCATGGAGGCCGGCGGCATTTTGAGTTTATGCTCCTGCAAGGCCATGGCTGGCTTTAAAATCCTCTTCTGTCTCTCCTCTCCATCCTTCTTCGCCTCTTCAAACTTGTACTTTAAGTTGGTCAGTGAACTGCTCCCGATGTCATTGGTCAGGTAGTCTATGACTCTAGTGAGGTTGGCCTTCCCCTGCACTCTCTCGGGCAGAGATGGGGTGTGACTGGCCGCAGCCTGCCTGGCTTCTCGTATTTCCTCAGAACTAAATTCTGTCCAGTCATCCTCTGGAGAGTGTCCTTTGTCACTCTTTGGAGACTTGGGTGGCCCTTTGCTCTCGACACACACGTCCTTTTTGAGTATCTCGCTGACTTTAACTAAGTCTTCCTTCACTTTCTCAACAATTTTGAAAGGTTCTTCATCGTCCATCCTCCCTTCTCTGGGGAGGTCAGGTTGGAATGGCTTCTCCTCAGGCACATCCGTCTGCAGTATGGCAGTCATCCTCATGAGATCCTCCTTCATCTCAGCCACGTCCTTTAAGATCTCCTGACTGGAAGATAAAGAAGATGGTACTGACGGCTTAAGGGCCGAGGATGCCAGGAACAGAGATGACGTGACTGGAGATGAAGTTCGGTTGAAATGGGGCTGAGGGCGGGTCTCCGTAGTCAATGTTTTAATGGGTGACAGCAAAGCCGCTGCTGACTTGGTGATCGAGTTCGAGTCTGGGAGTTTCTTCAGTGCTGGTTCTGGCAAAACATTGACTACCGAGTATACTGGCACTGTGATTATTGATGAAGTTACGGATGAGGTAGTAGCAGCTATTGAGGACCCGAGGGAGGTGTACAGTGCGCTGGCAGAGGGAGTTCTAAGGGACTGAAAAGCCGAGGGGGCTGCAGGAACATAGGACCTGAGTGGGGAAAAGGGCATGGCTGTTGAGGTGGAGAGCGCTTTCTCCACTGTGTCAGAGGCTGCGCTCACCACTGAGCTCACAGCGTTTGTGGCTGTAGAAATTTTGTCCTGTAGCGTGGCAGTGGCTTTGCATCCGTTAATTAAAGTTGAAGCTGAAGGGTACTTCAGAGGGGAAACAGACCCGTTGACCAGCGCTACCTCTGCATGTCCACACACCTGCTTTAAGGGGGAGGAGAGAGAAGATGCCATCGCAGCTTTAGCTGTCGAGATGACATCAGCCGCAGACTTGGTTGGAGACACCACTGACTTTAAAGGGGAAGAGATCATCGGTGCCGCTGACGTGATAATGGATTTGAATGGCAAGCCTGAGGAATACATAGTGATGTTTGATTTGGGGGAGGCAGGGGGTGTCATGGTGATGGACGACCTCTCCAACAGGGACCCTGCGGTCGTCACAGGGGAAGTTCGAGAGGAAAAAGTCGAGTTGGGAGCCAGCCCCTTTATGGGTGTGGCCTCTGTGATGGTGGGGACCCTCCCAAGGGTACCAGAGACCACCTGGGAATTGTACGGAGATGGCGACACCACCGTTTTTATTGGCGAAGAAATTGTCCGGAAAGATCTAATAGGAGACGCCACATCACTAATGGATTTGACCGACGATGTAGTTGAGGCGCCTAACGTGGATTTGATCGGAGAAGGCGTTGAAACAGACCATATGGATTTTAACGGAGACGCTGACGGCGTGTGAGAGGGGGAGCTGGATAAGGAGCCTGGCTTGGCCGGCCCAGGCACTGTGATTGGAGCCGTGGTCCAGGACTGGTATGGTCTTGTAGAAAAGAATGGCTTGTGTGAATTAGTGGTGGGGAGGGATCTTGCTGTTCCTGAACTCCGTTCAACTGTTTCTTAAATTTTTAAAATGAAAATCAAACACAAAAAATAAAAAAAAAATCAACAAAAATGGTTGAGAAACAGAGAGACCAGAGAAAAAAAAATTGGTCAGTAAAACTTTGAAATATCGCAGAAGCAAGTACAGTCGTTTGCATGATTTGGGATGGGGAAGGCAAAATAAGAAAAAAAATGATTTTTGAGCGTAAGAAAAAAAAATATGAAGGAACATGAGGGATCTGAAGTTAAAAAAAAGAAAATGATGAGGTAAAAGAAGAGCCAGGGGATGAGACACAGGGAGCAACACAGCAGCCAAACGGGCCAACAATGCAGAGGAGGCGCGTGGGCAGACAGACAGAAGGGGCACAGTGGGGACGCCTCCTTACGTCCTATTGACTTTCTCGTGTGCTGGGTTAGAAATGGCAGCAGGCGTTCTGCCTTGCCTGTGCGCGTACATATGTCTGCTTTGTGCAACCATAGACAGTGTCTTAAGACTCTCGGGTGTTCCCTCTGTTACAGCTTGTCCACCATCAGTTAACCTAGTTAGAACCGTTTCAGTATGTGAAACCACACGTTAAAGATCCGAAACTTGGTTTGGTTTTGTTTGTTTCCCTTTTCAGAAAAAAAGAAACCACTCAAGCTTTATCATGCAGAGTCCAAGGTAACTGGTTAGAGACAGGCAACTGGTGTGCAAACCGTGAAGCCACTGGATTTTTAAATCTGTTTCTTCCATGCACAACTCGGTATGTTTTCACCCCCATAAAAAAGCCAATAAGAGCAAGAAATTTTCTGAGTCGGAGCTGTCAACCACAAACTTAAAACAATGAAAAGGAATGTTTGCATTGACTCTCTTCCATGCAGTATATTCCTTTTGATGAGGGGGGGGAAAAGAAAATGTGGTATGAAATGATATTTAAAATGCATGTGTACATACACACACAAAAAAAGGGGGGGCAGAAAAACAGAAAAATACGGTTCATGGTTACCAGAGCAAGCAAAGCAACTGAAAACACTTGATCATGCGCAGTTCATCATGGCAAACAAGCCAGGAAGGTAATACAGTTTAAAGCAGTATTATTATTATGCACAGTATATATAATGTCCGAAAATACTTTCTCAAGAACATTTGGAAAGAAGAGTACACTTTTTCCATGAGTTGTGAAGTCTTTGCACCTTTTGAGATTTTAGGAAAAGGTGTGCTACACTATTAAATAGATTACAAAAGAATCTATATCTGAAGCTTGCTTCATTTTAAGGAGGACATAATTTATATCTTTACCCCGGTAATATGGTTGACTCTCAAAAGGTATCATGGGGGAAATCTAAAAGGCATAAATATATTTTGAAGACCCCATACATCACAAGTACCTACAGTGCCCTCAGACACAAACATAACATGTTTCCCGAATGCAAAGGTGCCAGCTCTGGTGCCGCTCCAGAATGTTCATAACACTCATTACGGATTCGTAATTACTCATTCATAAACGCTGCAACAGCCTCGAGGAAAAATGGGCCTGATGACACTGACATATACCAGCGTTCTTCCCACCACAGGCAAGAAACCCACACACGAGGCGGGCGTACACGGGGCACTACACATGCAAGCTTAGTCATCTCTACTTTTGTAAATACAGCCAACCTGGTTACAGGTTTGCAGTGTCACCAAGGGCTAACAAATGCCCCACGCCAGAGATGAGTACAGTCTTGTTCCAAAAAGGCAACAGCTTACCGTGCCAGTGGGGGTGCCAAGGACATGAGAACCTGCTTCGTCCCTTACTAAAGTGGAAGAGCTAAGGGGACCTCACATGGGCACAACGCTGTCTGGCCATTAGTATCAACAACCTAGTGCTTGACTCGTGGGAAAGGTCATACTGTAGACATGTGGCTTGGCGATTCCTTCGAGTCAATGAGCTGAGTGCAGGTATCCTAAAGGCCAGAGGAGGATGTTAGATCCCTCTGGAGCTGGAGTGGTGGGCTATGGTCAGCTGTCTGATGAGAGTGCCGGGACCCGAACTTGGGTCTTCTGCAAGAACAGTAATCACTGAGCCATTTCTGCAGGCCCTGATGAGAAGTCCTTTTGAAGTACTTCTATGGAGCCACCAAATGACCACGTGGATGTACGTTTTGTTTTTGTGACACCCACTTCATGACAGCCTCTGTGAGCATAGTCAATTCCGGTCGGTCCAGCACTCAACAACATCCGGGGCAGAAGGATGAGGGAAAGTGTAATTCATTTAGAATTTAACACCTTCAGGGCTGGGCTGGGACCTTTCCCTTACGGTCTTTCTCTTATTCCTTTCTCACCCTTCTGTTCCACTTCTCCATGTTCTCTGTCACAAAACAGACAAAAAAGCAAACAAAAACAAAAACCTTTCCTCCTGCCAAAAGTCAAAGACAAGCTGAACAGACCTAGCAGACACAAGCCAGACAGCAACACTTGTGTGTTCAAGGAAAACTCACACAGGACACACTGGGACTTGTATTTCAGGTGTCCCAAACAACTGACACCTTAGGGACAGAGTTAGGGAAATCTGCCTGCCTCTGACCTAATGTAGTCCCCCTCAACAAGCCTGTCCAAAGCCAAGAAGGCCACCCTAGGGACTCCCAGACTATCTTGTGAGGGTCTCAAAAGAAAAACTACAGCCCAGAATTATACCCGGTTGCCTTGACTGAAACCCCAACTAGCTATAGGGAAGCTCCACTTCCCCGTTCTCCATCACAGACAGCTGTTTCTGGAAGAACAGAGCCGTGTCTGCTGGGGTGGAAAGCTCAGGTCTTAGGGACTGTCCAAGAACATGACAGGATTTCTATCTATGTTTCTCTTGTTTCTTTTCTATTCCACATTTTGAATCTGACTACAAAAACTTCCCTAACGGACTTAAGAGTCAAGTGCGCTGTGACACTAGGTGGAGCCATTTCCTGCTGTGTCATATGCACGCTGGCCCACAGAGCCCAGAAGAAGAGGGAGAAGCCAGCGAACACCATGACTCCCCCTGTTACACCCCCGAGCCTCTGGAAATGTGAGTGTGGATATCTAGGAGTCAGGGACCAACAACAAAGTATTTTCATCTCAATATGGTGACTATGGGTTGCTCGCTGCGACCACAAGAGAGGAAAAGTAGAGAAAGACAATGTGACCAAATCGACTTGTAACCGCTCTGCCAGTCAGTTATGAGCCGGTTATGAGTAAACTCAACCACTAGGACGAAGGAGCCTTCCCAGCCTAGTGCAAGAGCAGCCTTAGAAACGAGATTTTTGAGAGAAGGCTGGAGAGATGGGAGCTGAGGGAGAAGGCCATAAACTAGTAGCACCCTCAGAAGACAGAACATGGGCCTCACAGAAGGAGTGTACCATGGTCCAGTCTAGTAAGCGAACAGAAGACAAAGGAACCCAGCTGTTGCCTGTCCCACCAAAAACATATAGAAGTAAATACACACCTTCCCTTTTGAGCACGCATCAAAGGAACACTGGTATCTATCACTGAACATATTAACAACCACCAAAGTCAAATCAAGGCTTTCAAAGGGGGAAAAAAATACAAGACAAAACCATTTATAAATAAAAGAGTTCGTGACTAACTTCAAGAACAGAAATCACTTGCGGCTTTGACCTGGGGGATCTGTCCCTATGATACGCGGCACATTAAATTTCATAATAGGCTTATGAAATTTCTCTGTAGGCAATTGGTTCAGGGTATCTGTTTTTCCAAATGACACTAAAATTTAGCATGTATAGAAAAAATGTCTCTTCTTCTAAAACATCGACCTAGATTAGTGGATGTGTCAGGAAACTCACTCATGCTGGGCTCAGTCAAGTAGCTGTAGTGCTTACGTAGAGCTAGGGATGCAAAGCTCTGCCGTCTGTCTGCTTTCTCGGCCTGAAAAAGAAGAGGAGACACCGTTTCCACCTTCTCCGTGACACCTTTACACCCTTTACTTCAGTAGACGGGATGGTCATGTCGTGTCCAGCCTTAGGCACTCTATTACCGCTTGGGAGTCTACCAATCCCATCCTGAACTCTCCACCACATGACTGTGCCCCAGCAGTATAGGCACACTCACACGGCAGACTACAGAGGGTGAGCGGTGAGTCCCCCCACCCCACCCCCAGTTCGTTATCTCGAAAGCACACACACATATCACAGAGCACGCTCACTACGAGGTACAGAAAGCATCATTCTGATAGCCATTGTGGGTACTGGTGACAGGCACGGAGCAGAGATGAGGAGACTAAAAACAGGTGGATGGCCTTGTCGGCCACCGTGAGACTTGAGCTGCCCCTATTATTGGCATATGGGCTTTTAAAAAATCTGATTATCAATAGTTTACAGGAATACGTGGAGATAACAGGGAAAAACTCTTGCAAAACTGAATAGTGGTATTCTCTAAAAAAAAAAAAAAAAAAAAGTGGCCAAGACAGGGCTGGATACATGGGGCAGAGGTTAAGTGTGCACATATTGACCTTATAAAGGATCTGAGTTTAGGTCCCAGCACCCACATCAACCAGCGTAAAATCTGTCTCTCTCTCTCTCTCTCTCTCTCTCTCTCTCTCTCTCTCTCTCTCTGATGACCTCTCCTGGCCTCCACAGGCATTGCGCTTGTGTACACACCCCCAAACATAAACACATATACACATAATTTAAAAAAGAAAATCTTTTTAAAAAAATGGCCAAGATAAATCCTTTAACTGGAATGGCAAAATGTCTATCCACAGTTGGTTAGAAAATATTTTTACATACATAAGACATAGTTGATTTGTCCAACACAGTTCCCTAGGATAACCGAGGTCTTGAGTTACAAGTGACAGCATAACAGTTAGCCAGGTGGCAGTGGGTAGTAAAATATGACCGGGGAAACTTAATATTTAGTTGGCGCATGGCGATCTGTCATGTTTAAAAATGCTTGAGCAGATCCAGGTCTTTTCACTATTTTTTTTTTTTTTTTTGCAGAATGCGCTGAAGCACCCCCATGCATGCCGAGGAAGAGTGAGCCATGTTAAGGAAAGCTAACTCTACCTCAGGATCGGATAAGATGCACGAGATCATTTAGGCTGTTCCCACAAGCTTTTCCACGCATATCCGATATCTATTCTACCTTGGATAGAATAAGAGCAGAAGTGTTCATATTACCTCATCATCTTGATCTGACTCTGTCTCCTTTTGGTCCCAAGATGCATTGCAGAGACAAGGAATATTATAACGGACAGCAGGGAAAACAGTGTCAGGATATGAGAAGGACTGAGTAGGAGCACACAACGCAAACTGATTTTAGAGAGCAAAGCAAAGCAAGAGAAGCCAATAAAAACGGCATCGCAGACCATACACCCAAGGCAGACTAATGCGTGACAATCATTCGGAAGAATAAAGGTCTACGGACTACCAGCGGAAGCAATCCACAGAGGATGCCGTCATACAGACCTGTAAGAACAGGACACCATAGCAACAGGACATCAACTACACACAGAGACTAACACGACTCGAGTTTTGGGGGCTTTTGGAGTGTCACAAAGCATTCCTTAATTCCATACCAAGGGTCCACTGCCCCGAGACCAGGGGTGGGGGTGAGTGGAAACGAACCAGTTTTAAAAGATACCTTTTTATGCGCCGGCAGAGTAATATTTAAGTTGCAAACAGCCGTTTGGGGTAATCCCTTTGTTGTCTTCGGCTCCTTCAGGAAAGACAGACGGCCGCAGGGCTCTTGGCTGGTATCTCTAATCTAGAAGCATTTGGATAACTCATGATTACACAGAGAGGCCGGTTCTCATTTGTGCAAGGATTTGTTTTATCGAGCAGCCGTACAGGGGAAGGATGGTAACCCAGGATGAAGCCAGGCTCGGCTCCTGGTTTAACCAATAGGACGCCCTCTAGCTTGTCTCACGTGACAAAGCATTCTGCGCTATGTGCACTGTCTGTGTTCTTACTAATTTAACTTCTCAGAGCTTCAGTGTTTGAAACAGGGAACAGCAAATGATAGGGAAGAGGGCCGCCTGAGAGAGCCTGAACTCCGGAGGAAACAGAAATCCAGGGTAACTAAACGAGGTCCATCCTGCTCTGGGTTGTTTTATTTTATGAACACTTTCCTAAAAATAACTATTATATTTTGGTATATTTTGAGACAGGGTCTCTCACTATATAGCCTTGGATTGACCCGGAACTCATTATGTAGAGTAGGCTGGCATCAAACTCACAAAGAACCATCTGCCCCTGCCTCCTCGAGTGTTGGGATAAAAGGCGTATGCTACTATGCTGGGTTCCATTTCCTTACCTTTAAACAATACATATATGTATGTGTGCCTATATACATGTATAATGTATACTGTATAAATGTATGCATGCAAATGTGTGTGTGTGTGTGTGTATAAATGTTCCTTTACCAATGATAAAGTTGCACTAGCTTGAAAATTCACCTTGTTGGAATTAGAACTGAAGCTGACCTTGTTCTGTACGTCATATGTGGTGGGATAATTCAAACTAAATACATCATTTTAAAAAAGTTTATTCTCTTGGAACTTTTTTTTTTTTTTTTTTTGGTTTTCCGAGTCAGGGTTTCTCTGTGTAGCCCTGGCTGTCCTGGAACTCACTCTGGCCTCAAACTCAGAAATCCACCTGCCTCTGCCTCCTGAGTGCTGGGATTAAAGGCATGTGCCACCACTGCCCGGCTCTCTCAGAACTTTTAAAAAACAAACACAAAGAGTCTATATTAAAGATGATTTACCTTGATGGAAAATGGCAGTCTATTTTCTTTGAAAGAATAAAAGTTAAAAACGAGCTGCTGTCCTCCTTTGGTCAGAGGGGCCAGGTTTCCATAGCAATCAACAAAGATGGGCTTTCCTTCCAGAACCTTCCAGAGTAAAACAAATGCATAATTTAATGTTAACTTGACCTAGAAAAAATTTGAGGGTTTTAAGTCAAATAGCATTAAAAGTCTGACATATCATTATGAGAAAGTTACATCTGTGGGGTTGTTTTCGATGAAAATACGTCTGAGTGCTTACAATCTGACAGCCATAATTAGTAGCTATTATTACAAACATGTTTACAACAGGATTACGTTTCTTTCACAATTCTGAGCATGTCAGAGAAAATGTCTGACAACACTTCCTTACATAGACTGAGATCTTTCTTTTTTGGCTGTTCAATACTCACATGATCTCTGGGCTTGAAAAAGGAAAATTATGGTCTCGTGAGGGGAAAGTGACTGTCAAACTAAAAACTTTCAGACAGCCCCAGGACAATGGAGAGTAGTTTAGATCCGTTACCATTTATCCTAGTCAGCTAGGGCGAATCCAAAGCTTTGAAACAGTTTGAGGATGAACCCATTTCAAAGTTTTAAGATAAAACATGAATATCCATATACAATGTACGCTGTCTCAGCCCCCAGATAAGCCCGACTTTGGGGAATGCACTGACAGATGCTCATTCATGTAGCCCAGGTTACCTCAATGTCTTTGCTTCGGGCAACCTCCTCAAAATTCTCCTGCTGCTCCAGGGTTTTGTCCACCCTGTCGTCCGTCATACAGAAGCACCTCAGGGAGGATTCCACTGGGTCATTTGTTTTGGCAAACACAACAAACTTGGCCATGTAGGGGACGCATATCAACTCTCTGTACAGCTGTGAGGCTAGCCCTACAGTTTCTAACACCTGATGGCAGTCTGCCAGCCAGAATCTGAAAAAAAAAATAAATAAATAAAAAATAAAACAACACACAAAGTGTGAAAATGAAAAACAAACAAGACAAAACCCAACAATAACAAAAGTCCAAAAATAAACCCAAATGATCTTACAGTAAAGAATATCAGGGCTGGGGATGTGACCCTGAGAGAATAAATGGTTTTTTATAATGTTTATCCCCAACATCAAAAAAATCAAATCACAAAATAAGATGAAAAACATCAGAGTCTAATGGAGCCCAAATTGAGCATTATAAACTTGCTCATTTAAATGGCAAAGATATTTATTTGCTCTATGTCAAGCAAAAGGCAGTTTATTTCTCAATAATAATTTTTCAAAATAAACATTAAGGATTTTCTATCCTCTTCCATAAATTAAAAAATATTAAATACATAAAAATATTTATGCATATAAAATATGTAAAATATTTATATATAAAATATGTATTAAGATATAAAATATTTTAAATATATAAACAATTAAATTATATATGATATACTGATATAACATATATAAGCATATATAATTATATATGATATATAATTATATGTATAATTATATATATGATGTATAAATTATGATATATAAGCTATATATATATTTTTTTTTTTTAAATTTTTTTGAAAGCAACATATTTTTACTTCCCAAAGGTGAGAAAATGAATTCCATGGTGCTCCTGGAACTTTCAGTTCCATACCTGGCTGAAACGTTGGTTGTGAAAGACACACAGTCCTTTATGAACGTCAGAGGGGTTGTTCCTGTGATGTCTTCCCATTGAGCTGGCGAGGTGCCTCCTGGGAACAGCACAGACATGGCAACTTTATTATAAAGTGGCTTCCCGCAGACTAACTGCCCATCACCAGGCTGCTCTTCTGGCAGCTGCTAACTGGTCAGCTACAGCGCTAACGGTTCTGCAGTGTGGTAAAGGAGACTGTCTCTCACTCCACCACACTCTCGCCTGCCAACTGGGGGTTCACTGGAATTCACAAACACATGGATTGCTTTCTCTTTGTCAGGATCATAAGGGGTGGTTTGAATCTGGGGTAATTTGTTAAGTGTTTCACCATTACAGTGTGTTGCTGTAAAAACTTAGTAGCTTCAGGCATCTGTGTGTGTGTGTTGTGTGTGTGTGTGTGTGTGTGTGTGTGTGTGTGTGTGTGTGTGTGTATTTATGTGTGTAGGCGGGTCAGAACTTGTTGGACTCAGTTCTACTGTGTGGGTTCTGGGCACTGAACTCGGGTTTCTCAGGCTTGTTCACAAGGGCCTTTACATACTGAGCCACGAGGACTGGATTCCAGTTACTTCACAGAAAATGTGTTCTAAGGCCTGCCCACTTGGTATACCGTGTGGCACTGGTGAGCACAGCTGGGTCACACCAAAGGTATCCTCAACCCTCCCCAGCCATTCCGACCCTGGAGGACCTGCCACTGAAGCTCACTCATTCCTTTGTCCAAAGGCTGCTGTTGGACCAATTAGCCTCTGTCAAGAACTTGCCCTAAGCACTGCAGTTGAGTCGATAACACCAATGCCGCCACAAGGGACGGGCTGATACTACAGTAATGTCAGGAAACAGCCTTGAGCTTTAAAATCAAAGATACCAGGAGCCGGGCTCCTGACGGAAATCCTTCCTGGGATACGAAAGGAGAGGACGGGAGGAAATGCAGGACTTCTTCCTTGCTCTCTCCTCTTTGTATCTCTGCCCAGTCAGGGCAGAAAGACGGGAGTCGCCTCAGGGAAAGAACCAAACCTGTGATGCTGCAGAGGAGCCGCAAGTTGGGCGTGGTATCACCCTTGTATCCATTGGACACGCCTTCTCCGGAGGGTGGGGGCACCGGAATGGTCATGGTGATCGGCTTGTGGAATTTCCTCCTCCTTGGCTCCACCGTGACAATTGGGCTAAATGCTGCTTTGTTTCCAAGGATTTTTTTCACAGTTTCCTCAGGCACAGGCTGAGCCTACAGACAAAAGGAAAAATAAAATACCTTCACTAAAAGCAGCCTTTACTATTACTATTATTATTTTACTTTTTAATCAGAAGATGTAGGTTTTAATTGAGAATGATGGGAGAACACTTGAGCCCATGTCTGTCTTTATCCATTTTTCTCACTGCTATAAGAAGGCAGGAAAGTGAAAATAAAGGGGAGCTCAGAAACCAGTTTCCTCAGTTTCCTACTGGCTTGCTGGAAGGAGAAGGAGCCAAACCCCAGAGCAGAGAAAAAGTAAGCAGAGAGACCTGGGCATGTGTTAACCCTGTGTGGGGTGCACCACAAAGACTCACAAAATCACCTCATACATACATGCGTGCATGCGTGCGTGCGTACGTACGTACGTACATACATACATACATACATACACACACACACAGTGAGACTCTCAGAGGTAAAGACCAATCCAGAGGGTCTGGATTCTAGTCAGCCAGGCCCAACCAATTCCATTTAGCGTCTCTGGAGTCTGGTATAGTGGTTCAATTCAGCACAGGAGTCGGGTGAAGGGAACCTCACTGACACAAGGTTTTGTAACTCAAGAGGGTTTTACCAACCGCCTACAATGTCCCCAACCCCCAATCCCTTGACATGACATTCTGGCCTCACAAAGAAAAGCCGATGTTCAGACCAGCTTTCAGGGACCATATTTTAATTACTATATTAACAATAAAATCATTTCATTGCTTTTAGTTTATCCTATCCAGTAAGGGGGGGCGGGGAGCATCAAAGACTAAAGTAACTGAAACAAGTGGATATAGGAAAGACCATTTTTTTGGCCAAGATTTCCAGTCAGCTCTCTAAACTCAAACAAGTTCCCACTGGTTTGGACAAAGCCCAGCATTTATGAAGTACTTAAGCCTGATTGTGAATGCTCACAGGTTTCCGTGCAGAAGCAACGTGTTATAGACCAAACTTCAGTATGCTGCCCTATTCACAAAGACCAAGGACCCAGGATGAGAAGGGGTATCCTCTAAAAGAAAACCAACAGAGACTATGCATGTGTGTGCTCATATGTTCTTGTATGCGGAGGCCAGAGGGCCTCAAGAGTGGTCCTCAAGAGCTCTCTGCCTTCTTTTCTGAGAGAAGGTCTTTCATGGAATCTAGAGCTGTCAGTTTGTCAAGACTGCCTAGGATTCTCCTGTGTCTGCTCTTCCCCCGTACCCAGGGCCTGCCGCCACCACACCTCGCTTTTTAAAAAAACGGGAGCAGGGGATCAAACTCATAGTTCTCAGGGTTGCTCAGGAAGCGTTTACCAAACGAGCCACTTTACACATAATGCTTTCCATTTGAGATAAGTAAAAAAAAAACCCCAAACAGCCTAATTATCAAGATTGCTGAGGATGAATTACTGCGATGTTTCCAGAGAAAGACGTGCTGCCCGTGGGCTGTCTACACGCGCGGAGGAAAGGGCATGCTGTGTGATCCGTACCTGGAGACCCACTCGGATCCTTTTGGTTAAGGCACCCTCTGGGAAAGACGCCTGGACGAGAGGGACGGTGGTGCTGCTCAGAATCCCACCTTCAGGACCGATCTGGTTGCTTTCCTGCTTAATCCGGGAAACCACAGCAAAATACTGGGGGAAATCCTTGGTGATGATTCTGCAGATGCGCTTTGTGCCCAGCTCTTCTGGGCTGTCAAGTTCTAGAAGACAGCAAGGTTGAGAAGCCATGAGCGTGCACCTTTGCACAGAGCACCCTGATACCTACTGCGGTTTAAAACAATGTTAAAACTGTTAGAACGCAAGGTCTCATGTAGCCCAGGCTGGCTTCAGATTTGATATATAGCCAAGGATAAGTTGAACTTCTTCTGATCCTCCAACTCTACCTCCCACGTTCTAAGATTACAGGCCTGTGCCACCATGTCTAGTCTGATGCGGTGCTGAGGCTTGAACCCTGGGCTTCACGTATACTGTCAAGCACTTGGACAGCTGAGCCATACCCCTAGCCCTGCAAGGTAATTTTTAAAAATTGAATAGATACTCTAAAACATGCAAATTGGGGATTGGAGAGATGGCTCAGTGGTCAAGAGCACTGACTGCTCTTCCAGAGGTCCTGAGTTCAATTCCCAGCAAACGCAGGGTGGCTCACAACCATCTGTAATGGAATCCTATGCTCTCTTCTGATGTGTCTGAAGACAGCGACAGTTACTCACACACATAAAATATATAAATGTTTAAAAAAACAAAATAAAACATGCAAACTGAACATACTTATGAAATATCATGAGACATTTCAGCTCATATGTAGCTTTTTGATACCATGTCATCTGCAGTCACCCACTTCACTGCATGGTATCACAGCAGAATGCTTTGCTCCTGTCTACTGTAACTTTGTACCACTGCTCACCCTCTCTCTACTCTCCCCTACTCTCCCCACCTCTCCCCACCTCTCCCCTACTCTCCCCACCTCTCCCCACCTCTCCCCACCTCTCCCCTACTCTCCCCACCTCTCCCCTACTCTCCCCACCTCTCCCCACCTCTCCCCTACTCTCCCCACCTCTCCCCTACTCTCCCCACCTCTCCCCTACTCTCCCCACCTCTCCCC
>CM052720.1:31938047-31959457 GCA_028551405.1 Uromys caudimaculatus | reverse complement strand
CACTGTGCCACGCGCCCATCAGCAGGACGTGCCACTCAGCCACGCGCCCATCAGCAGGATGTGCCACTGTGCCACGCGCCCATCAGCAGGACGTGCCACTCAGCCACGTGCCCATCAGTAGGACGTGCCACTGTGCCACGCGCCCATCAGCAGGACGTGCCACTGTGCCACGCGCCCATCAGCAGGATGTGCCACTCAGCCACGCGCCCATCCGCAGGACGTGCCACTCAGCCACGTGCCCATCCGCAGGACGTGCCACTCAGCCACGCGCCCATCCGCGGGACGTGCCACTCAGCCACACACCCATCCGCAGGACGTGCCACTCAGCCACGCGCCCATCCGCAGGATGTACCACTCAGCCACGTGCCCATCTGCAGGACATGCCACCCAGCCACGTGCTAAACATTCCTGTGGGTGTGCAGAAAGCTCTGGATTCAATCACCTACCAAGTGTTTGCTGAAGGCCCACCATATACTTCCCTTAGTTATTGGGCATGCACAGGAATTAAAGTTACCACTTAGATGGAAATTACTCTAATAGAGGGAATGGGAAATCGGGGTTGGGGTGCAGAAGCAGCAGGAGCCACCAGAGAAAGTACAGATCATCGGTGCCAATGGCTATGTCGCATTATCACCAGTTAAGTGGGGATCTTTGTCTCGGTCACCAATTTGTCTTTGGGTTGTCCCACAAAGTGGCTCAGGCTGTTCATGAAGAACCTGTGCCTTCTCAGAGTGTTCAAGGGCACACTGGCCCCCCCCCCGGGGAGATAGGCATATTTTGGGAGAGTAGCAATAATACACGTTTACTGCCCATAACCTGCGCCATGTGCACGTGCATGCGTGCCTGTGTGTGTGCACGTGTGTATGTATGTGTGTGTGCACATTGGTATGTGTTGGGTACATGTGCGCACATTGGTAAGGACTTAATGTAGAAACTACCGTATCACATCCTGGGATCTAATGGGCTACTTGCTGTTTTACGCTATGGGGGCCTCCTGGTTACATTTCTATCTAGTCACCTCTGAAAGGCATTAAAGCCATCTAATTTGAATGTGTGCATCTATCAAATATAGCAAGCAAGTGCTTAAAGGAACGCTCATCTTTCTTTTTTCTTCTAGGTTTACTTGTCTTTTTTTGTTTGTTTTGTTTTGTTATTTTTGAGACAGGATCTCTCTGCATAGCCCTGACTGTCCTGGAACTCACTATATAGACCAAGCTGGCTTTGAACTCACAGAGATCTGCCTGTCTCTGTCTCCCAAGTGCTGGGGGTGCGGTGGGGGGGGGTATCAAAGGAATGTACCATCCTGCCCAGCTGTTTGTGGTCTTGAGACAGGATATCATCTAGTCTAGGCTGGTCTTGAATTTGCTATACAGCCAAGAAGGGTCTGGAACTCCTGATCTTTCTTTATTCGCCTGAGATTATAAGCGTGAGGCACCACACAGAACAGGAGGCTAGTTTTTAATCCATGTTCAGAGAAGGTTCCAGAAGCTCAGTGTCCTGCAGCTTCTGACATTTTAAGGGTTTGGTAGGGCCTTGGGAGCCCTGTACTGTATTCCCCTTATTTTAAAGATTTTAGCATATCTTCTGGCCCCCTTAAAATCTGCATGACAATTGACCACCAACATACACGTTAACAGATAGTTTGCAGATAAGCCTCAGCTTAGAGAACTGCCTTGAACAGCGGCAGTGGGAATATTCAGGGCTCTAGGCACCATCTCTCAATAGGACCACATACACAGCCTTGAGTACTCTGATTTCCAGGCCACAGCAGAAGAGAGTAGAAACAAGATCTTTCCAAGTCCCCTCGTAACCAGGTTGTATAGTGTTTGTGTGTTTAAAATATGTTCAACGTTTCCCCCTGAGAATCAAAAGGAAATCAAAAAGTCAAGAGAAATGCAAGAACAAAACAAAACAAAAAATTAGTGATATAGTGGGTTAGAGAAAGAATGGCTAAGGACAGCCACTAAGGGGAAGGCTGCTAAATGCTAAGACACTGCAGAGGAAGGTAAAGGAGGGGTCCCGGAAGTAAGCACGGGAAGGCGGGAGGCACGAACACCATCAGGCCTATCACTGTGGGACTCCCAGCTCAAGATCTGCCCCAGCAGCAACAGGATAAAAAGGAACGAAGTCTGAGGCACCGTTCTACGGAATAACATTACCTTCCAGCGGCCGGCCGACTGACCACATTTCTACATAATCACCTGCCTAGCCACGAAGAGATAGAGACGGAGGAGGAAAACTGTAAGATGTGCTACCCAGAATGTACGGACAGGGCGGGAGGCTGGAGAGAGGGCTCTGGGCAAGAGCATTTGCTGCTCATGCAGAGGACCTGGGTGCTGTTTCTAAGATCCTCACCAGGCGGCTCACAGTGACCTGTAACTCCAGCTCTGTGGTATCTGATGCCTTCTTCTGGGTTCTGTGGGCATTGTATTTGAGTGCAACACACACACACACACACACACACACACACACACACACACTAAGACTTGGGGCTGACGAGATGGCTCAGTGGTTAAGAGCACTGAGGTCCTGAGTTCAATTCCCAGCAACCACATGGTGGCTCACAACCATCTGTAATGGGATCCGATGCCCTCTTCTGGTGTGTGTCTGCAGACAGTGATGATGTCGTTATACATATACATAAAATAAATAAATTTATTTAAAAAATAAAACATAAAAGCAAAATACTTAAAAAGGGAGTATTTATGGTCTACTACATGTACAACAATAGTAATTTTATATATATATATATATATATATATATATATATATAAAATGCCTATGATAAATAAAAGTACATTCTGCTGTGGATGGTAGCCGAATGTTTGGAAGCAGCTAACGGCTTGGTGAGTTGTTAGGTATGAAGTTGGGGGGGAGGGGAGGGCAGATCTAGGAGTAACTGGAGGGAGCCAACTGTATGAGATTCTCGAAGACTCAATTAAAATATCATATTAAAACGAAAACAAGGTACTAAAGACCCAGCTATGGGAGAAGCCTACGGATCCACGAACCCTTACGCTCGACTTCCACAACACCATGACTTCTGGCCACATCGACTGACCGGGTAAGCTCCTCTCGATGCTTTCGACTCTGAAGTCGGTGTGCCCTAAATGTTTGGTTTTCTTTTCACAAAAGATAAACTAACCACTGTGAAATCACATTAAGCTAAGCAATGTCTGGCACTGAAGGGCTGCCATACGGCAGTTGCTTCAGCGGTAATCAGGAAACGGGGGGGGGGCGGGCTGGGGGGAGGAGTCGATCAACAACTCGAGAAGTGCGAACGATTTCCCGCCTAGAGAGAAGCCTTTAGACAGCACTTCAAAATTCAGGCACAAGGAAGTAGTAGCTGTCCTGTGCTCCTTATGCCGGGCAGTGGTGGCGCACGCCTTTAATCCCAGCACTTGGGAGGCAGAGGCAGGTGGATTTCTGAGTTGGAGGCCAGCCTGGTCTACAGAGTGAGTTCCAGGACAGCCAGGGCTACACAGGGAAACCCTGTCTCGAAAAACCAAAAAAAAAAGAAGAGGTTTTATGAAGAGCTCTGTATGAAGACCAGCGAGATGGCTTAGTGGGTGGGTACAAGTGACGTGTACAAGCTCAATGACCCCAGTTACATCCCTGGAACCCATTGGGTGAGGACAGAGTGCTCAACATTGTTCTCTGATCTCCACAGAGGCCCGCAATGAATAGGCCTTAGTGTTCCCAGCTGCTAATCCACAGGGAGATCTGTTATGTCCATGTGTTGATAATTCAAATTATTGTTTGAGGAATGGCCTAAAGGAATAAAAATCTCAGGAGAACATTAGAGCCCTTCTCAAAGTTTCATATTGCAGATATGAAAAGTCCAATAGATGAGTCAGATGACTAGAGAACCACTAATAAGTCTGACAATGTCAACATCTTTTGGGGAAGGGGAGGTTGAATTTATATGCATTGAGATTTTTAAATGGTCCATTTCTTTCTTTTTTTTTTTTTTTTTTAAAGAATAAAGAGGTAGAGGGGCTGGAGAGATGGCTCAGCAGTTAAGAGCACTGACTGCTCTTCCAGAGGTCCTGAGTTCAATTCCCAGCAACCACATGGTGGCTCACAACCATCTGTAATGGGATCTGATGCTCTCTTCTGGCGTGTCTGAAGACAGAGCACTCATAGAAGTAGGAACATAAGAGCAAAAATCTTTGCTTGCACAGAGAAAATGTCCAGAAGGTAATCCATACCATAAATGTGATACGTGGATCACACTCACAGCCATGGAGTCAATTCCAACCGTCCTAATGATGTGACCTTAATACGGTTCCTCATGTTGAGCTGACCCCCCAACCATAAAAATATTTTTGTTACTTCATAACTATATATATATATATATGCATATAAATTCATTTCATTGCTTCATAATTTTGCTACAGTTACAAATTGT
This sequence comes from Uromys caudimaculatus, assembly GCA_028551405.1. Taxonomy (NCBI): domain Eukaryota; kingdom Metazoa; phylum Chordata; class Mammalia; order Rodentia; family Muridae; genus Uromys; species Uromys caudimaculatus. The sequence continues at coordinate 31,955,046 of CM052720.1, read as the reverse complement.
AATGTAAATATTTTTGGAGATAGGTTTGCCAGAGGGTCGCCACTCACGGGTTGAGAACCACTGCCCTTGTATTTACACGGTGTAAGAAACAAGCACTGTATGTTAATAGCATATACTCTGACTTCTCTGACCTAGACTGGTGCTTGGAAGTCTACTTCTCCTACTTAGACCTGCCATACTTGGTAAGGAAGGTCTTAGTGAACTCTTAACCTATACCTGGCCTTAAAATTTTAGAACCCAGGAGCTGGAGAGATGGCTCAGGGGTTAAGAGCACTTCCCGTTTTTCCAGGGGATCTGTGTCTGCTCCTAGCAGCCCTGTCTGTCTGGTGCCTTTGCTCTCAGGAGCTGCTTGTGACCAGGTTGGTGTGAGTGTGACATCTAAGGAGAGAAATACAGATGCCTCAATGTCCCACAAATGACGAGTTCTGTGCTCGGGTTTAATTTCTGCTCAGCTTACTTAACCATTTCTGAAGACACGGTTTTCAGAAAATTACTCTATAACGCCTCCCTTCAAACCTTTAGGCGGTTACCCCTACATTTATGGAGAAAAGCAATCAGTGGGATCCTATCTCGAAACTGGATCATGGAAAGTGTCTTCAAATTATACACCATCCACGAGGTGCCCACCACACGCATTCCAACCAGGAGCTGCAGCTTAGACCCGCTGTGCTGGGCACACTGGCCTCTGAGGTGCAGCACAGGGAAGGTAGTTAATATTGATTCCCAATGCGCTGTGTCTGACCCCAGGAACAACATATCTGAAGTCATGCCTTGGGCTCACTTTTACGGTCTTAAGGTCATCTTGCTGGCAAATCTAGGCACACAGACCATATGGAGATGGGAATTATCAGTGCTGGTTTACTTTGCTCCAATTTTCATTTCCCAAGGATCAGGTTTTAGAGCCTATTTTGGGAATCATTTCCCCTTTCTTTTGCTATGCCTCAATTTTCTTTCAGTTAATTTAAATGCCAGTTTATGAAAACAGATTGAAAATATGTAAACATTTTATTGTCATTTCTTTGGGGATTTTTTAAAAAGGTAAATTGTTATTTATTCTTTGGGCACTTTAAATGCAATCTTGAGTTGAGAAACTTTTCTATTTGGAACAAGAAATTTCAGAACCATTACTACCAGATGATTCCAGCAGATGGCGCTATGTACCATATACACATCGCAAAACCCCATGCTTCTCTGCTCCACAATGACTAGGCACTTTTAAAATTACAGTTTGTAAGCTTGATAAAGGTAAGTATTGAAAAGAAGTGCCAGTTTGGACTTAGAAATCTATTTCTCTTTCTTTCTTTCTTTCTTTCTTTCGTTCTTTCTTTCTTTCTTTCTTTCTTTCCCACAAATCAATCCCCAAAGAGCCCAAACTGTACTTGTGATCAGGATCCCCTTTCTGGAGCTAGGAAACTGAGGTCTCACTCGTCAGCCTGCTGCACGGTTCCCTTCTCAGACTCATAGATGCCGTCCAAAAACTTCCTGATATCCTTGTTTCTGACTGTTGTGGCTTGCTGAATCAAGAGCGGCTGAATTTGAAACAAGAGCGGCTGAATTTGAAACAAGTTCAATATCATTTCCTTCAAGGATGAATTCATCCTTCTGGGCTGGAGAGACAGAACAAGCAGCACCTGTCCTCATCCGAACCCTGTGGATGTATTTTTCACCCAAGAAATTTCGGATTTCAACCAAAGACCCATTTTCCTGAAAAACGACGTTGATGGGGAAGTGAGCACACACAGACCTCATCTTGTACCGGAAGCCCAGTGTAACACCCTTGATCACGTTCTGAACATGACTGCAGATGGCTCTGACAGGGGCCAGTTCCTTTCTATTACCCCACCAGTTGTCAACCCGGTGCCTTTTCTTTTTCTTTTCAAGAAGACTCAGCTCTACAGTGATGTGACTGAAGTCCCTCCGCAGAGTTCCCCTGGGGCCCTTCCCAATGACTGTGCGCCCCTTCAGAGTGATATCGACATTTTCTGGAATGTTGACAATCTGATTTCTGAGAATGGTCTTCATTCTCGCAGTAGATGGGGCAAAGAGAGCAGACATCTATTTCTAATATACTGTTGACACAAATATATTTAGAAGCGGGTAGCCATCTTTTTCTATTTAGTGTGGTTACCTTGGAACCACGTTTTAATTTGAATCACACTCAATGCAATCACGTGCATCCACTGGCTACTGCAGGAGACCCTGTGAGTCAACCCATCTTTAAACTGCTTTGATTTGTAAGTTAGGGACCGCTGAGGAGGAAGAGGACTTGGAGCACATGATCCCAGGTCTGACAGAACTATACATAGCTATGGGACCGGACTTTGGAGGCACTGAGTTTATTAAAGTTTTCATTAAACTGACAGTGTGGGATGCTTGCCTGTTCATGTTGTTTGCACATCTGTGGCATCTTCTGCAAAGACCTAGATAAGATCTCTCTGTCTGCTGCCAGAGATAAAAACTGCTCTGCCACCTGAAACTTGAGTTGGTAAGGGCAGGTTCTCCACATCCAGACAGACACCGGGTAGGTCTAGCAGTTCACCTCATCACAGCTTGGCTAACATGCCTGCTTAATTGACACAATCACTGATACTCCAGCTTACTTATCAATAATATGAATAGGGGCAGGGGAAGGTGGCTCAGGGCAAGCATGGCCACCAGAGTTGGGCTCCCCAATACCCACTTACAAAAACCTGGCATAGCCAGGCATTGCCTATTTGATCTCAGTACTGGGTGTCAGGAGGTGAGAGATGGTGACAGGAGGGGAGCTGGGGCTTGCTGGTCAGTCAGCCTAGGCGAAAATGCAAAGTTCTGGCTTCAGTGAGACCCTGTGTCAAGGCAGTAAGATAGAGCATCACAGAGCAGGATATCTAATGGCCTTGTCTGGATGGATGCACTCACGGGCACACACAAGGACAAATGGACACACACAGATACACACACATAAAAACACACGGAACACATACACAGATACACACACACAGACACATACAGGGACACATGGACAAAGATAGACACATATACACACAAACACAGAAGTAAGAGTTTATTTTGGCTTACGGTTTAAGGTCAGAATTTATCATGACAGAAAATTCATCGTAACAGGAACTTAAAGTAGCTGCATGCAGTCAGGAAGCAGAGAACAGTGAATATTTGTGCTCTGCTAGCTATCTCCTTTGATGTCACCTAAGACACAAACCAGGGAATAACACTACTCCCATTGAGGGCACCTCAGTTAACCTAATGGGGGGAGGTTCTCTCACAGGCAAGCCCAAAGGCTAAAAAATAACACCTCGAAGGTGTGCCTGGGTGCTTGGCTCTGGGTGACTCCCAATCCTGTCAGGACGAGAGATTAACAGTAGCCACCACAGTGAGCACGCTTCATTTGAGAATACACAGAGGCAAATACATACAGCACAGAAAGGCAACTGGGTGTGGCAGAGCCCGGGGTTTGCAGATCGACATCTGCTTGCTGTTTCTTGACTGGGTAGTGGTAAGTGCCTGACTTGTGTGTGCATTTGGAAAATGGTGCTTCCTTGAAAAGATACAGTTCATTCAGGCAGAGAGCTTGACCTGCAAATGGTAGCCCTGAACAACTTGGGGGCAAACACCCCCTCTGTCTTTAGGCCAGTATCAGCCTCCAGCATTACTCTGTGTACAGCTTAGGCGGTGCCTGTGACTGTGAACATGGAGTGAGCGAGCCGTTCTATGCAGCAGGTGTTTCTGCAAGGATGCTTCATTCCTGGCTCATCCTCCTCCGTCCATTTGCTACTTGCAAGGCAAGGCACATTTAGATGAACGTTAAAGAGACTGGTTACAGCCACACACAACAGTCAGTGGCAGGGCACAGACCAGGAAGCCGACGTCAATATTACACTGGGTAAATTATCCCCCTACTGGGACCTGTGGTTCCTTGAAGTTATTCTAGCAGTTAATTTTGTGAGCTTATGTTGAAACAATAAAGGCCATTTGGCCATCTAGCTGCTTTGTTTTTTTTTTTTTTTTTTTTTTTGGCATGATGTGTGTGTGTGTGTGTGTGTGTGTGTGTGTGTGTGTGTGTGCTTGCTTGCCTGTGTGTACATGTAGAGGCCTGAAGATGAGGTCAGGCATTTTGCCTAGTCACTCAACTTTCTTGAAGCAAGGTGTCTTGCTAAACCCGGAGCTAGCCAATTCTGGCTAGTCTAGCTGGCCAGTCTGCCTCTGCACCTCCCTCTCTTTGCCTCTTGCATGCTCCGACTGCAGGTAGCTGGCAGGCCTAGGCAGGTTACTGACCGTGCTTGCATGGCAAATGCTTTATCCACTGGGCATCTCTCCCCAACCCCCACAGCTGTCTTGCTTAGTAAAAACAGGAGACTGAAACATTAACTAAGACGGCACTAAATACACTGTACTTTCAACAAGTACACAGAGGAAAAGCAAATCATTTGACTATGGACTCTAAAATAATATATGAAATGCACTTACGGAGAAGGGAGCATTCAAAAGAGACATTTAAACGGGGCAGGGGTGGCGCACGCCTTTGATCCCAGGACATGGGAGGCAGGTGGATCTCTTGGTTTGAGGCCAGCCTGGTCTACCCAGTAAGTTCCAGGACAGAAAAACCCTGTCAGGACAAGACAACACACACACACACACACACACACACACACACACACACACACACACACACACACACACACACACACACACACGGGAGACATTTATAATAAGCATGTGGTAGGGCCCCTAACTGTTACTGACCAGAGAAACTACCTGGTTGACTACAGTAGCAGTAGACTGATTATTGCTTTGAGGACATCTTGAGTCATTGGCCTGTTTCATGGGTTGCCCTTTGTTTCATTAACAACTGTCCGTCAAGGAGGAGGAAGAACACAGACTGGAGCTATGCTTGAGTGTCTGGCCCTGAAGACATTTCTCTTCCACCAGAGAATCACCTGACTGATGCCAGGCACTTGGCTTCTACGTATGCCCCACTGCCTCCTTGGGAGGCTTTGATGGGTTCTTCTGGACATGGGCTTCCTGCCAGCCCTGCTCAGCGCTTCCCTCCCTGCGAGGGAGAACTGAGTCTGTAGCTGAATCTTCAAGGAAAAGGATGCACTGGCTTTTCACAAAAAGATACTGATTTCCACTTTGAAGTAGCTCTGGGGCGAGGGATGGTCCAGAGATAACGGAGTACCTTTGAGGCTCAGAACAGTGGTGGGAAGGGGTTCGAGTCCAGATTAACTGATAACCGCGCCTCGGATATAAATGTGTCGTGCTCCCTCATTCTTTTGAATTATTATACTTAATACATGACCACAAACTTTAAACACCTTGCTCTAATGGGCTCCAGTGCTTGACCCTTAAAATGTGGAAGCATTTACATTTCTTGGTTTCGTCGTGTAATGTGGAACCAAAGTTTCACCTGGTCTTTAAAAATGGAGCTAGGAAAGTCTCCAGTGTGCACTTGCCTTAGATAGCACCCATGGGATGTACCTGACCCACAGGGACTTTTCTGGACTCAGTCTTGACCAAATCTAGAGGTTTCTAGAACTTTCCACCAGTGGCGCATCTTTCTCATTGGACACACATTTTGAAAACAAGCAGGATACAGCCGTAACTCTAGATTTCAGCCCTATCCCTCTGCTTAGCAAGGCAAGCTGGGAAAACCACTTGGCATCTATGAATGTCTGCTTTGTGGTCTGTTATGAAAGAATAAGATGGGGCTGGAGAGTCGGCTCAGTGGGTAAAGGCACTTGCTGTTGTTGTGAAAGACAGCACCCACAGGAAGGTTCACCACCTCCTTGGGCGCCAAGCATGTATGTGGTACACTGATGCGCATGCAGGCAAAGCACTCATATAATAATAATAATAATAATAATAATAATAATAATAATAATAATAGGGATAGGATTGCTAAGCTTGTGAGCTGTGCTTTCTTTAGAAACTCCCACATGGAAAGGCCTTTTCCAGTGTACTTTCAACAGTTTTCTTCTACCTAGAGTTACAGGCATCTTAAAATTGCATGGTTGATGGTGACTGTATCCTATAACAAATTTTTGGTATGGCACTTTTTTTTTCCTATAGGCCAAAACAATGGTGACAATAACTGATAGCTATTAAAAGCTTAAGAATTATGTTTTCTAAGGACTTCACGTAATCATTTATTCATCTTAATGGTAACTCTAAAGGAATAAAATGAACAATTTCCATTTCCAGGCTCACGGCGGTCTAGGCACTTGCTCAACCACTCTCTGAACACCCCAGATCTGTCTACCTCCACAGTCCACAATCTGAACTCACAAGAGGCCCCAGTAGATGAATCCCAAACACAGGAAGTGAAATGATAAAAGAGTCGATTTTGATTTTAGGGACCAGATCTTCGATGGTGTGGAAAACCTCTGTGGGATTCGTGCCATTTAGGAAGTCAAGTCGCAGTGACCGTTAGCTGGTGTTTCTTTCTATAGCCCATTTACTAAGGAAAACAGATACAGTTCTAAGCATCACAAAAACCTCAAGGAGGTGTGTGATCCAGGCTTAGCTCTGAGGAGGTTGAGGCAGGAGGATCGGTATTCAAGGTCATCCACTACAGAAGGATCAGGTGTTCAAGGTCATCCACTACTACAGGGGCTCCATGAAACCCTGACTTAATACCTCCACTGAAGAAGGACTTGTATGTGAAAGAAGTATATAGCCTCACACTAGCCTCAGTGGCTCAAAGACAGCAAAACATATAGACTCCAACCAGCTTTGAAACTTAAAAAAAAACCAGAACACACAAAGACCCATTGTGGCTCAAATGTATGAAAACTGTTGAAAGAACTTAGGAGAAAACAGAATGAAAACTCCATAAAACTGCTGTAAACTCCCACTGGATCTTGTTTGTGTTTCTGTTTCTCTTTTCACTAAAAAAAAAGCCTTCTTAGGCTTTGGAAGGATTGATACATTTGGTTAGAAAATTACAGAATTGGGGCTGGAGAGGTGGCTCAGCAGTTAAGAGCACTGGCAGCCCTTCTAGAGGACCTGGGTTCAATTCCCAGGACCCCACCACGACAGCTCACAACTGTCTTTTAACTCCAGTTAACGATCCATGGCACCAGGTATGCATGTGGTACATGTAATTGTCCATGCAGGCAAAATGCCCATACACATATAAAAATAAGACGAATAAATCTTCAAAAGAGAGACTAAAGAACCGTGAGGGTGTTGGTCCATCTGAACCGTGGTGGTGCTTGGAGTGTAGTGGAGGCACCGTAAAGTCATGCCTTAGGTATGGCAAAGATGCTGAAGACCTGGACCCTGCCTCCTGGGATAAGTGAGCAGTACCTCACCCGCTCGACACGGTCCCTTGCTCTCTGCTTGTCCCTGGCCACAGACCTGAGGGGCGTCAGTACCTTCATCCATGCCATTGAGAAGCTCGGCAAGGTCTTCGTTTTTACTGTCAAACTGGTGTTCCTTCCAGGTCTCCCCGTTCTCACTCCGAAGGACAATGAGTTCCCTCTCCTTTCCTCTCATGGACCCAAAATGAGGGATTTCCACAATGACAGGGCTAGAAAACAAAAAAAGCCACATGACTTCTTTTGTAACAAGTTAAATATATCTATAGAATACTTAAAAAAAAAAAAAAAGAGTCTCATTAACAGGATTGAGTTGGAAATCAGAGGTGCCATTTGGGTTGGGAGTGGTCTCAAAGCTGCAGAATCGTTGCTAGTTAAATGATATTACAAGCCCAATAACATGCCATCATTCATTCACAAACAATTCTTGAAGGCCTACTGTGTGCTAGGCATCAACTTGAATGGGGTTGGGGAATTAAACACACATAAATAGGAAATTTCAAATTAAACATGACTAAAATAGGCCATAAAGAAAGAAAGCTGATCCATGTTTTTTTAAATTAAAAAACGTAATAGATACTTTATATTGTATGAGATGCTAATGAGTTAAAAGGACACAGTCACTTCTCTGAAAAAGAAATTTACCCTACTTTGGAAGATCATTTCTCTACTTTTTTTTTCCTCTCAGAAATAAAATAGACACTGCCATAATCTAGTCTCTCCAACAACTGGCCCGGCTTTGCAGTGAAAACGGGTTTTCCGATTGTGCCACTTGTGAATAGGTGAAGGGTGGCTTCGTTGCCTGACCTGACAAAGCACCTACCCATGGATGCTGGAATGTCCTAGAAGAGCACATGTGGGCTTGAAATTGTCTTAGGAAGAAGTTAACTCTTGACAGTGTCCTTTCTCAAACAAATGGAAGAGAATGGCTGCCAATTGAAGATCACCAAATCAAGTCACAGGAAACCGTTTTAAGTGTCACAGGGTTATAGATAAACACGGGGAAAGATGGATGGGGGTGTGCAGGCCGCAGTCACGCACAGGTCATGAAGTTGGATTGTGCAGCTTTATCTGATGATGCTTGATAGACAGTATCATTGTTCTCTGTAGAGGTGGTGTGTAACCTGCCTTAACCTAGCTGTTTATGCACACATAGTAGCAACAAATACAGGCTTCAGAAGGTGGAGCTTAAAGAGAGGCTGTCGTAAAGATCAAAAACTACAAACGAAACATGAATATCTGATTACTCATAAAAGTAGTAATCTAAAATGAGGCCGATAAATGTCACGGTTTCACTTTTGGCAAAATTATTATAAATAAATAAAAAATTAAAATTAAAATTTTTTTTATAGTGCCTTTATTCTTTAACGAGTAAAAACAGTGTTAATAATGTCATTATGAAATTTCCCATAATTTAAGAACATAGTTTATAATTAGACATTAGGTATCATTTCACTTTTTGAGAACAAGATACAATCTTTGCGGGTTAATGTGTCTGATACTCTCTCTGTGGCTTTGTGTAGGACACTCAGCAATGCTGGAGAGAAGGTATAGGCAGGGTCTTTGACCAAGGGGACAGCCAAGCAGGACAATTCATAACGGGCTTTTCATGCAGACTGCCAAGGCAAAAAACAGTCAGACAAGCAGACAAACAAAGATACATTTCAACTTAAATGAGACAAAAGATATTTCAACAGCTCAACAGAATGTCGAGGCTGCCCCCAGTCACATTTCTTTAAATTATCTTGTGTTCTTGACACATTCAAAATGATATTACTTATTGGTTGATTCGCTTCTCTTCTCAAAGCCTGTAAAGATTACACTTTATAATAGTGATTCGCAAGTCTAATTGCACACACACACACACACACACACACACACACACACACACACAGCATCTGTGGCAAACATTGACTCAAAGTCTGCAAATACCTTCTCTTACACTGGTTAAAATGAGACGGTTGGTCTAGTTCTAGTAAGTACACAGAGAAGAAACATTTCAAATTAAAGGAGGGTGGACAGATGCACAAGCCAGCGGGAATGCTTGCGGTGGGTCCCACATGCTTGGTAAGCACCGGACAGCGGCAGTGCCACATTAAGTCAAGCCACTATGGGTGTTCTCTTTCAGCGACACACATCGACTGAAAGCAGAAAAGAGAAAACTAAGAAAAGAACAAACTAAAGACGAGAAGACCATGGGTGTGACAGGAAAAAAAATTGAAAATGGAAAGGAGAACTGTACACATTCTGATCTTGTCTATGAAGGTCCTACCCAATAAATTTTGTTCCTTGAGGCCCAAGCTGCAGGATTCGGCTAACCAAGCTCTCGCCCTCATTTACAGGGGGAGGGTGGGTGGGAAGATGCAGTTTACTGAGTGACATCCATGCAGCAGGAAGAGAAAACGAGAAGGGGAGATGGTGAACACGTGGTCCATCGTGACGGAGCCTGACCCACTTTGCCAAGTGCCACCTTGGACAACGAAGCAAATTTAGTTTTTCCTTCTTGTAAATTACCCTACCCCAGTGGATTATGTCTCTAAGAGTTATCATTAAAGAGACATGTTCCCAAGGTAGCCATTTATGCAGTGAGGTGATATCTTCCTAAGGCTTCCTAAGGATGGTGCCTTGACTTCCACGGGAGACCGCGGGGGAATATCCACGCACCCGTGGGGCGGAAAGCATGCTTCTCGGTTAGTAAGTGCGTTGGCCTGTGGCCGAGTTAAGGAACCAGCAGTCTATTAACGCAGCAGCTTGGTGACCTTTGACACCACACCCAAGACCCCAGTGGGGTCCGACAAGCTATTTTCAGAGTTGATGTTTTGAGTTCGCAAGGACAAAAGAAAAAAAAAAAAAAGTCAAATATGGGGTCAGAGGGCCAAAGCGAAAATTGGGGAAACTTACCCTAAAAATTGTGCCCCCGCAGGACCCATTTCTACCAGCCTACTGGCTAATCCCTCTCCTTCCACCATGGGGGGTGGGTTGGCCAGTTTATGTCTCTTTACCAGGCGGCAAGTGATTCGGGTGGGGGCCGTACACTTGCGCGGAGGGATGATGATCCGCATCCCGTGGTGGCGGCTTCCTCGCATGGAGCCCCCTCTCGCGTCCACCATAAAGCTAACCAGAAACCTGTGGGGGGAAAGATCAGATGGCATCACAGACGGAAGTAAAACTGCACAGAGCCTGAAATTCAACGTCAAGGTACGGGCAAAGGCAGTGCCCTCCCTGAGACAACGGAAGTGACTCCTGTGGGGTCACATCCGGCATGCACGGAACTCATGTGAGGGAAAAGATGGGTTTCGGTGGAAGAAAGCCCGGCCCAGGCAGGAGGCAGGGAAGTCAGCAGAGGCACACAGAGAAGTAAGAGTGATATTCTTTAAGTTGGAACTAACAGTATCTACGAAAGGAATACAGATACAAAAATAAAATAAAAATAAAAAAAATTTTAAAAGCCCAGCACTCTCTGTAGCCTTTGAGGATGGCTTAGGGGGCAGACAAAGGTCATTTTTACTCTAACTAGTTTCTCCCCTAACTTATTTATGGGATCTCACTCTAGTACACATAAGATGAAACTCCACAATAGCAGAAAACACACGACTTGAGAGACAAAGGGACAGTCACCCATACCAAAGCTCTTGACTTTTATTAAAATGAAACAATACAAAAAATACAAGCAGGTGACTAGGCTTGCTAAGATTTTGATGGAAAGAGATTAAATCTTTTTCAATGTCCTTTAAAAAAAAATAGAGGCTAAGGAGCTACTTAAAAGTTGCCTTTATTTGAATATGCCACGTGGTAATAGAAATAGAACTTAAATGTTATTTCTGAGAGGGTCTGTCGTCTGCTTTTATGTCAGGGCTAAGAGGGAAAATGTTTTTCTGTGTGTAGCTATGTCAGTGACAGGCACTTTGGTAAACACCAACCAACAGACAGATGGCAACACAAACACATCCTTACGTGTTGATTTTTACAGCTGAAAATATACACATGATTCGCGTGGCACCAGAGAGCGAGCATCTTTATCATATTATTTTAAGGAAAAAAAATTCTATCCATCAAAATTCTTTTCTATATAATTGTCTAAGCTTTGTGCTAACTAACGTCCCGCCAACGGATCTGAAGCCTCTGAATTATCTGTGGATATTCTGGCAAGGGAGACTTCTTCAGGCAAACTCCCCATGGTGAGCCAATGAGGTGGAGCGAGCTCTTTGGTTGAATGTGTTTCCAGAATCAACTACTCGTCAGTGAAATGGGCTCACCTTTTGCTTAAGTTTTTGGAATAACTATTTTTCTCTCTGTTATTTCATGTGCTTGCTATTTATTACTCTAGCTTTCGTGAGAGATTTTTTTTTTTTTTTTTTTTTGCCTCTAGAATATTCAAGTCAGGGGAGGTAAGGCTGTCTCAAAAACAAGGAGATGATAAAAATACTCCTCTGCTCTCTATTCAAAGGAATGATCCTCCGCTTCCATTCATTGACTTAGGCTTCCACGGGAATTATCTCCCGGGAAAAATGGCCTTCGGCTCATTTGAAATTGTTCTGAAGTGCTTCCTTTTCTTAGGGACACATGTATTATATACCGTGTACGCATGTACGTGTGAGCATCAGCTGATTTCATCAACAGTGGAGGCGCTATAACGAGGTAATAAAGCTCTGTAATTAGTGGTCAATCAGTTACTATCTCCAGGTGTATGGAGGACTCACTCCAAGCGCTGGGCTTGAAACTGTACTTGTGTCAGCACAAATGCACACTGCGGTGCTTGTCTGGATTAGGGATGTTTTGCTGCCAACAGCTGGGTCACAACAATCCAGACGGCACCTGCTGGGCCCAGCAGAGTCCCAGCACACGGCAAACACATGACCAACGTCAGCTGAATCAGTCCATGAGCAGAGCTTTGCTTTGTGGGCTTAGAAACTGCACTGGGAAGACTTGGCTACTAAGACTAAGAAATGGATGGCAGACAGAGATACAGGGTAACGCTTAGCTGAGAGCTCTCAAGGTAGCATACAAAAGGTGATTCAGGCCAATGTAAGACTGTGGCACCTCTGAAGACTATCAGAATAAATGGAGTGAATGCCTAAGAGGATTTGAATAACAAATCGGAAGAACCTCCTACCGGGCTCTCCTCAGAGTACATGGCACACCTCATGGGTAGTGCTTGCAACCATTATTTTATCATCCTAAAATCTTGAAGTTCATAGGACTAACAGATCAAGGAAAGGTAGGGGTAGATAAAGCAGGACATGAGTGTTCAAAGATGCTGTGGGGTGCGCTGCGATTTGTTTTCCAAACTCAGTCTGTACGAGAGCTGAGCAAAACCCAAAGGACACGAAGCATGGGTCGTAAACAGAGAAACACACAAAGGTGATGCTTCAAAACCTCTGTATTGTGCTGCTGTTAGGATCACACTGTGAGCACCACGCATACCCCTACAGCTACGACTTGGAGGCGTCTAGTTTCGAAAATGGCAGGGTGACGGGTGCGGACACACTACAGACACTGACGCCATCTAAACTGAGGGATGCCACATAAATGAAAAACACAAAGGACAGGGTTATCACCTTGAGTCATACTGAGGCAGCGGAGACGAGTAGCTGCAAAATAATTTAGAAAGCAAATGGGAGAAATTAATGTACGGTCATTAGAAGCAAGCAACAGACAATGTCAATGACGAGCAAAAGGAAAACCTCAGAAAATGGAACCACAGCACTGAGCATTTGTGGGACAGCCTGGGAGGAAGGTTTGCCTTGGGTGTTGCAGAGCATGGTCCTCGGACTGGCACCAGTGGGTTTGGTCCCAAGTGGGACTTCTCTGGCTGTCATTACGTTTGCTGCTTAAATGTCTGTCTCCAAGAGAAGTTAAAGAAAAGGGTCCTGATGTATTTATTAGTTTCATGTGTGTAATATGATGCATATAACATAGAACATACATGCAGATATATGTGTGCGTGTGTATATAGTTCCAGTGTATGTGTATATGTGTGTGTGCATATATATATATATTTTTCCCCTGTGTGCACACACACACATATATATATATAGTTCTTGTGTGTGTGAATATATATATATATATATATATATATATATATATATATATATATATATATATCTCCTGTGTGTATGTGTGTGCCTGTGTCTGTGCCATAGTGCACACCAATCCTCGGTTTCCACCCTGTTTGAAGGAAGGTCTGTTGTTCACTACTGCACACGCCAGGCGCGCTGGCCAGCCAGCTTCCAGGGATTGTCCAGTCTCTATCTCCCATCTCTCTCTAGGGATGCTGGGACGACAGGTGCTGCTGATGCATCGGGCTTTACGTGGATTGTGTGGACCTGAGCTCCGGTCCTCACATTTGCCTGGGCGCTTTATCCACTAAACCATCTTACTAGCCCAGTAGTTATCATTTCAGCAATTGTTTTTCTCCCATTTCTATGGCTATCGATTACCTCACAAGTGAATTACCTACTGAAGACTCCAGCATCTAGCAGTACATTGATTACCAATTCACTTGTCACAGCAAGCCACCATTCAGTCTTCTGCTAGGAAACAGGGATGAGGAACTCTCTAATGTGGGTCTTATCAGCACTTCTGGGGTACACAGATTGGCATGTGATGTTTTAAAAGTATATTTTCTTTTTTCTTTTTAAAGGGTCATTTTTTTTCTTATTATAACGTAATGCGACATAATTGTGACTTTACTTCAGGAATGCAGAAGATACCAAAGTCAATTGGAAGCCTTCAAGCTTATAGTTCCTTTTTTTTAAAAAATGGCATGGCACAAAACAAACCATCTATTAAAAATGGGCTGATGCTGACCAACAGGAAACTAAGACCAATAGCAGAGTGCCCTGCTTACAGGGGACACCGACTCAGTGAGTGAGGCGAGTCAATAAGACAGTGGGTATTTGAGTATGTGTGTGTGTGTGTGTGTGTGTGTGTGTGTGTGTGTGTGTATGTAGAGTTATAGGTGGCTGACATGTTCCTGCGTGTATGCTCATGTGGAAGCTAGAGACCAACTTGGTGTGCTGCTCCCCAGGCCATGTTTACCTTGGTCTTTGAGACAAGAGTCCCTCACTGACTTGGCACTCATTCATTAGGCTGGGATAGCCGGCCTGCAGACCCCAGTGATCTAGTCAGCACTGCCTCTCCAGCTCTGGGACTGCAGGTTTGAGCCGCCATGCCCCTAGGTTGGGGGGAGGGGGGGACACTCCAACCCAGGTCCTCACACCTGTGTGGCAAGCACTTTCCTGATTGAGCCACTTCCCTAGCTCTATATAATAGTTTTATAGTGAAGAAAAAATATCAGATACCTATGGGGGTGAAAAAGCTTCATTTGAGAAAAAAAATAGGAAAAATAATTTTGTGTTAAATCTTTCCCATTGCAAAGAAATTTTAAAGATTTAAAGATCACAACAGCCAGGAAATGTTGCTGTCTCAACCATCAATGGTTTTTCTGATACTCTGCTTTTAGGAATAGAAACAGACTTGTCCCCAAAATACTTTAACATGATTTACAAGTGCAGACCACACACTCTCACAAACGAGCATCTATTTCACAGGTGAATATATTCGCAGATATGGAGGTGTTTAATACGTATGGATAACTCTAAATAATAAATGCAATGGAGTGTAACGGAATAAAGAGAAATGACATGTGGGCACTTACCCAGAATGCACGGGGCTTGAGACCAGGTTCACATTATCTAACGTGTCTGCTGCCCAACTGTAGTGTCTGAGGGAATCGGAATCAAACTCCCTCGTGAATGTAAGGTGCTGAAAAACAAAGCAGCACATGACATCAACCACCCACACGACACACCGGTTTTCTCTATACACACAAGACGTATCTGTATTTCCTTATAAGCCTAGATAAACAGTCAATATAATAAATTTGGAAACCCTGCTCATGAGGTCTATATCAGGGTTTAAAGAACATTTTAAAGAAATCAATATAGTGTATTGATAAAATACTGGATGTGGAAATACTAAGAAAGCAGCCTGGTATCGTCTGCACGGTACAGGAAACATTGAGAAATTAATTTACATGCTTTTCGGCAGTTCACTTCTGGTCCAAATTAATCCTACAAATTAAAATCTCTTCCCCGTTCTCAAAATACAATCGGGATGACCATGATACCTATGGATCCCGTGGCTGACAGCACGGGATCTGTCTCCCAACAAGAAAGCCCAATTAAAATATAGAGACTCTGAAGTAGCCGAGGGCAGTGTGCACCAGGAGCGAAACTTCAGAGAGTGGGAGATCTGGGAGTCGGCACTTGACTTTCTGTCATTTCTAACTTGGGAACGTTTGTCCATTGTAATTGTAGATAGAATGAGTGTTTACGTGGGCAGAGATAGCTGCTGAAGAAGAGAAGGCCCACTAAGTTCTGACGGACAGCTGGGCAGCGTCAAGCACGCTACACGCTTCTTAGGACATGAGCTGAACTGTGGGGCCGTGCAGAGGACAGGCGGAAAACCTATCCAGAAAAATCCCACGCAGCATGAGGGGGCCTGTCAACAGTTTCTCGAGAAAGTAGATGAAGTCATAGAATTTATACTGGAAAGTGGGCCCAAAGATTGTGTCAGAATTTCAGAAATTCGGAAGACTCCAGAGTACTTCCCTCATTGCAACAAAAACTTGACTGAGTTAAAATGGCCATCAGGATAGGAGGTGTGGCTTAGTAGTCGAACTTCTATGCAAGTCTGCCGACCTAAGCTCAACATCTGGAACCCACATCAAAAGCAGTACACACGCCTGTAATCCCAGCATTCCCACAGAGAGATCAGAGGCAGGGACAGAAGACTTCACATGCTCACATGTGCACAGGCCACACACACACACACACACCCCAAAATAATATTACAATTAAAAAGCAGAGAAAATATAAGGAATCAAAGATCAATACTAGAGGTTTAAATCCTGTTCCACAAACCAACCAACCAACACTTCTAGAAAGAAAGAAAGAAAGAAAGAAAGAAAGAAAGAAAGAAAGAAAGAAAGAAAGAAAGAAAGTTGAAATAGACGATAATAAGGTCCTTTCCCAGATCTGAAGCCTGTGTTCTCAGAGTAAAAAAATCCACTGTGTGACAAGGAGTGAAAGACAGCACTGTGCCCACAGGGTGCATCAGCATGAAATTTCAGAACCTAGAGACAGAGACGGCCACACACCCCTTAGGGAACCAGGATGCATATGTATGTTGGGGGGGGTTGTCAAGCAACCATTTCACAAGGGTCCCCTAAGACAGATACTTACATTACAACTCATGACAGTAGCAAAATGACAGCTATGGGGTAGCGACAAAAACAATCTTACGGTGTGGGGATCACCATGACACGAGGGACTGTATAAGGGTCTCAGCATAAGGAAGGTTGAGAACCACTGCATCAGAGGACGGTCAGGGGCTCAAGGTTGTTGTGTTGCTAGATAGTGAGTGATTTTGAGCCTAGCCTATGCTACATGAAACCTCTCCTCAAAAACAAAGCAAACAAAACCAACCACCCAGCGAACAACCAGCCCCCCTCTGATTTGCAAATATACCCCAAATGTCTCAGATTGTTTGTGTGTGTACATGTAGGTCCACATGTGTGGGGTATTTACATGGTGTGGGGGGAGGGGGGAGGTAGATGGGGAGGGGAAGGAGGAGGGGGAGGGAAGGAGAAGGAAGAGAGGGAGGGGGAGCAAAAGGGAGAG
>CM052720.1:31888914-31937547 GCA_028551405.1 Uromys caudimaculatus | reverse complement strand
GAGAGAGAGAGAGAGAGAGAGAGAGAGAGAGAGAGAGAGAGAGAGAGAGAGAGATATGCTGGGGCTGAAGCTATGGCTCAGCGGCTAAGAGCGCTGGCTGTTCTTCAGAGGGCCCGGGTTTGATCCCCAGCACCCATGTGGCAGCTTGAAACCATCTGCAACCCCAGTTCCAGAGGATCCAACACCTTCTTCTGGCCTCCAAAGACTCTGTACATACTTGGTTCGGGTGTACACACTCAGAACACACAGCTAACATAAGTCTTACAAGCAAACAATCTAATACAGCTGGACAGAACTGAGATTAACCTTGGAGAGCACTAAACCACTTGAGAAACCCATTTTCAGTCGGGCAGTATCTTTTAATCACTTAGAACAGCTTTTAGAGACACCAGCAGCCAGCTGTCACGGTGGGACCATGGACTGAAGGCAAAGCTACTTTAGTATTTTTGGTGATGGTGGTGATTTGGGGGCAGGGGAATTGTGGGGATAGATTACAATTATATGTCTGAGGTCCTGGGGTTATTTTCCATTTGGACCTTTTGGGTTTTTTTTTTTTTTTAAGTCTAATAAATTAATAATCTTCCACCTCTTTGTTAATTACAGTAAATTATTTACCTTCAGTACTCTGAGAAACTTACTGGTGACATTAATAATTAAAACCAGGAATTATACCACACAGAAAGGTATCCCACCAGCATGTAATATTCACGAGGCGGGGTGTGCCAACTTGCCAGGATCCTACACCCCCTTGGATCTGCTTCCTCTCTTTGTCTCCTGTAGCTCTTTGCTGCCCATCAGAGCCTAGTCACAACACAGGTGAGCAGATGGCACACCTGACCTTCCCAGGGACCTAGACTGTGCGGTTGCGCCTCCGAAAGCGAGCGCTCCAATCTAATATGGGTGGCAGAGCAGTTTCTCCTCAGACTCTGCTTTTCCCTTTCACGGAGGTTGGTTCAGGTTTATGAGTGGTTCTGAGTCCAAATAACTTAAATATGAGCTGTCAGAATATTTTTTACTATAGGGGAAGTTTCTAAAGCCAAATAATAGCAACTCGGTCGAATCTGCGGTTTTGTAGGCAGACTGTGAATCAGTAATTTCCTTTCCACCGGTCTCCGCACACTTCGTACAGGCCAGAGGTTAGGGAAAACTGAGCCGAGATGTGCCAGCATCTAGTCATCTTAAAAAACACGGTTCACTTCAGAATATCCTCACAATCAATGCTCAGGACCACCATGGCTCCAAAGCACAGCCTGAGCGCCACCAAGAACCATTTAAAGGGCTAAGCAGAGCACACTGCTGGGTGACCCTTAAAGGAAGAGCAGTAGCTGGGGATGCAGCTCAGTTGACAGAGTACTTGCGGAGAATGTGTGGAGCCCTGGCTCTGACCCCCAGCACCATAGACCTGGCATAACAGCACACATCTGTAATCCTGGCATTTGGAACGTGGGGGCTGGAGGACCGGGAGTTCAAGGTCACCCTCGATTAGGAAGTGAGTTCCAGGCTAGCATGGGCTACGTGAGCCCAGCTCCTAGGTCCCATAGGACCAAGGTGGCACCTAATGAAACAGTTCAGATTTGAGGATGAACCACATACAGCTGGACTTGGCATCTCCTTTCAGCACCTCCTACGGGAGATGACCCTTGCTACTGCCAATTTACTGGAGGTGACTCAAAGGAGATTGTGGGCCTCTTCGGGCCCAGTTTTCACAACACATCTGGAAATGTGGAGTCATTATCTGAGTTTTTTTTTTTTATTTCAGGAAAGGAGTTAGAAGGGCTGGCTGGGGTCCAGCATCCACAGTCTGGTGGTAAGGCCTGCACCTGCACGGAGAGACAGCAGCCTTTCTCCCACCAGCGTCAGCTACTGCAAGGGTGCTGACTACCCTCCAGACTCTCCTGGCCATGAGCACAGGGAGTGCATGTATTTAGGGGATTAGTTTGCATGCCCACTTGGTACAGACAAAGCCAACCTCCAGCAACTGACCCCAATGTGCACAGGGCCCCCCCCTTGCTCCGTATCGTTTCCATGGCAACATCTGCCGGCCTGTGATCCTTGGCGTGTTTCTCCATTTTCCCAGTGTCTTTGTCTTTCATTGGTTGATAAGAGACTTGACGAGAGTGTAAATCACATCCTGGCACTGATGCCATATTGGTGCTAAACTATAATGCGGTGTCTTTAAATGTAAAAAGCCTTCCACTCTCTCCAGAGAACTTTGATTTATGTGCGGTTCTTTTCTTTCTTTCTTTCTTTCTTTCTTTCTTTCTTTCTTTCTTTCTTTCTTTCTTTCTTTCTTTCTTTCTTTCTTTCGGTTTTTCGAGACAGGGTTTCTCTGTGTAGCTCTGGCTGTCCTGGAACTCGCTCTGTAGACCAGGCTGGCCTTGAACTCAGAAATCCACCTGCCTCTGCCTCCCAAGTGCTGGGATTAAAGGCATGCGCCACTACTGCCCGGCATGAGGTTATTTTTTAAAATATAATGATTTATTTGAGGAAAAGAACAAAACCCAAAATGTTTCGGTTTCGGGCCGACCCTGGGACTTTCCAGATGTTTACACGGGATGTGTGTGCCAGCAGACAGCTCCTACTCAGTATTAGCACAAATCTTACAAAAAGGTCCGATTTATTCACTCAAAAAGTGCCTAAAATTTTTTTTTTTTGAGACAGATTCTTGTTACCCAGCTCTGGCTGCTTTGTTGGAAACTGTGTAGTCCAGTCTGGCTTCACAAGCTCATGGCAATCCTCCTGCCTGAGCTTCCTGGGTGCTGGGATAACATGAGTAAGTTATCACCTTGGCTTTCTGTTCTTTTTGGCAGTGCTCCAACAATCCATGGTGCATTAATTCAGGGGTAAAGACTTCCTGCCTTAGGTTCTCCAAGTCCCCAGAACCTTTTAGACCTTGAGGTCACACTATGCTCATTTTACCGTTAAGGAAAAGGAGGCTCTCAGAGATTTAAAAAAAAAAAAAAAAATCTGGCAACACAAAGTCACTGACTGGCACATAGCGGCTAAGGTGGGATAGTACATTAAAAACAATTCACACTGATTTCTTATGGACTTTTACTTCCGGGTCAGAGACCATCGACACACCGTCATCGTCTTGATCTTGGGGCATTATTACAATCAAACTACACATTATTCAAAGGAGTCCAAAGCCTGACTAAATGATGAGGTCACTGTCTCCAAGAGCTTAATATTTTTCTATAAATAGTATCCCAACACATCAGAGGAAAGAAGAGAGTAAGAACACACTGGCCTTATTAACCGGGACACACCCTGAAATTCAGGTCTGGAAATAAACAGAACATGTTGGTCTTACAAAGCAGGACACGCCCAGAAAGCCTAAATCTGGTAATAAATACTAAGTATAGGAGAAGGGGGCAAGAAGGGGGGGGAGGGAAGAAAGGAAGAGAGGGAGGGGAGGGGGAGAGTTGGCTCTATCATCCAGTCACTCCCAACTGCTGACTGTTAGCCCTCAGAGCCAAAAGTATATAGTATATACTTCTAGTATCTATCTCCCAGCGTCCTTCAGTCATTACATGGGACTTTCCAGCGTAGGGGCTGGGCTACCTATCTCCCGGAATCTCTTCCCTATATAATGCAGACATTCTGGTCTCTCTCCCTGTCCGTCTGCATTTCTGAATTTTCTCTCTTCCTGTGTACACATGTTCTTTTTCTTCTTCCTCCCCTCGGTGACTTCCCTGGCCTTGTTCCTTGGGTTCAGTGAACCTGCCCAAGAAGAGCTTCCCAATAAACCTGCCTTTATCTATTTTAATCTGGTTTGAATGGACTCATTTCACTGGCGGAGAATAACATCAATTCTAAACACATGGTAGCCTAATGCACCACGGCATAAATAGCTGAAGAGCGTTGCTTCTTACACTGATGTAATGTTGCATCTCTCTGGGCAAACTTTTAGAGTCTGGGCACTCTCCAGACCATGGGGGAGAGAGGTGGGAGCAACCACGGGATTGAACAACATTGGCTAAGTTGAAATCGACACTACAGAGATTGCTCAGCGTAGAGCACTTGCCTTCCAAGTAGCAAGATGACAAGAGAATCTGGTTCCAAGTAGAGCCTCCCTTCCTCATTCCCCCACTCCCCAGTGTGCTCCAAGACAGGCCAGACATTGGGTCGGGGTAACTTGGCTGCCTAAGAGGAGTCAGGAAACAGATGGAGGCCCAAGTCTCAGCTCTTCCCCAGCCCCAGGCTTCTGTTTGTAAAGTGCAGATAACCCCTATTTCAGCAGAGTATGGTGGGCTTTGGCTGTAACCCCAGCACTTGGGAAGCAGAGACAGATGTTTGACGTGACCTGAGTTTGGCCCCTGGAGCCCATGAAGAAAGCCAGATAGAGTTGTACACATCTGTACCCTGAGCATTCCTGAGGCAGGACAGAAAGAGCCAAATTTCAGAGACATGAGAAGGGAAAGCACCCAAAGCCCCTCCAAGTTATGAAGAATCCCAGAATAATCAATGTTCGCTGTAAAGGATTGCTACTGTTATTGCTTTCACAGACATCATCTAGATAATGAATGCCAAGATAGCAGTGACTCAGCTGTAAGGCTCGGATGTCTATGAGCTTGGGCAGGACTTCATCAATTTCCCCAGATAGAGCCTGAATCTCTCACACAAAGGAAAGGCTCCCTGCGAGTGAGACTTTTTACCCTAGCAACTGTGATCCTGATCAATTGTGCCCTCAGCAACCTCCCACTGAGAAGACAGTGCGGTCAAATTCACTAAATTCCTACTCATGACTGTTGCTATGCAGATAATGAGCTTGGACTCTCTCTTCTCTCTCCCAGGGGCCCTGAGTCGGCTGCCTTTCTTTCCAGCTCTGCTCGGGTCTCATAACCCCCCGTGGTTAAACCTGTATTAAAAAGTCAATAAACCCCCAGCTCTGCTTCACAAACTGGCTGGTCCTGACACCCTTTTCAGTGTCAGAGTCCCCAATCCTAATGTGGCTGAAACTAAGGTCCTTTCAACTCTTGGGGAAACCATGAGCTGCTGAGGACACCTGAGCTGGATGCCAGAGAACTGCCCAAAAGCTTGTGAGTCAGCTAGCCCAGAGTGCACAGCTAGTCCAAGAAACAAGAGCCCTGAGAAGCTGTCCTCTGATCTCTACCCATGAGCTGTGTGGCATGCTCATGTCTACAAACATACACACTGCACATCGTTTGCACAAATACACGCTGGGCACACACAGCAAAGTAAACGAGCCAATAACCGACAGCTCTTCATGGGTGGTTCGATGCTTTAACGTCCCCTATAGGCTCAGGCGTTTAAACACTTGATCCCCAGGTGTTGGTGCTGTCTGGGGTAAATGGTGCATCTTGGCAGGAAGAAGCACATGCCAGTGGGCAGGCTGTGAGAGGTTCTAGCCTTGCCCCACTTCCTGTTTGCTCTCTGTTTTGGGTTTGTGGCTAACGACGTGATCTCCCGGCTTCCAGTTCCTGCCACCATACCTGTGGCCTTCGGCTTCCCCACCCCTCTATCCCCCCTCTCCTGCTCTTGTCCTCCCCTCCATCACCACCATAATGGGCTTTTACTCTCTGAAACCTCTGAAGGTCAAAAGAAACTCTTCCTCGTTGCTTTTGCTCACAGGGTTTTGTCATAGCAACTGAAAGGACACTCACAGGGTGGCTTGGAAGCATGAGAGGAGCTAGCAAACACACGCAGCATGGAACCTTTTAGGAAAGGAGTCCATCAGGGGTGGTGGCTCATCTTATTACACCAGCCCATGAAAGGCAGAGAGAGGCAGGAGAATCCGAAGTTCAAGGTCACCCTTGACTACATGGAGAGTTTATCTAGGCTATGTTAGATCCTGCTTTAAAAACCAAACCAAATCAAGAAACCGCAGACATGGATTCCATAGAAAGAAACCTGAGTCGAGCCAAGGATGGTGGAACACTTCTCTAATCCTGTCCTCAGGAGGCTGAGGCAGAAGGATCTGAAACTCATGGCCATTCTCAGGTGCCCAGTAATTTTGAGTCTACCCTGTACTACATGAAAAACAGGAACAGAACCAACCAAGGCAGGAATGTAAAGATCAGGGCAGGCCTTCTCCTGAAAGCACTTTTTTTTCTTGTTATCAACTACTAATACCTTATAAGGCCTTTTCTACCTTCTTTTTCTGGTACTGAGATTGAACTTAGGGCCTAGGACATGCTAGGGATGTTTTTTTTATCATTGAGCTAAATCTCTGGCTTCTTTTTGCTTGCCATTTTGAAGACCAGGTTGACCTCGAACTTGTGATTTCCCTGCCTTAGTCTCCCCAATAGCTGGGGTGACAAGTGTGTGCTATTGCACCCTGCTAAAGCTTATGTTGAGACTAGAATGTACACTATAATGAAGCCTGGTTCATTTAGATTTCCAAGTCTGATTGATTTCTGTCTAATTTAGCGGTGTTCAACAGAAGAAGGTTAACCAAGGCCAGCCTGAAAGCTGAGCCGATCAGCATATCACCACTAACTAACCCCACAGACTTAAGAAACTCACAGTACCAACTCCTCTGCCTTAAAACAGACCTGTAATCTTACCGAGCCATCTTTGTGAGGTGTTGAGTGGATTCCCCAGGTACTGCTGGCCAAGCACTTCCAGGAAGAAAGCAACATATTAAATATCACCAGGCCAGGTGCTTATCTCCCTGGGGACTATCTAGCAAATCTTTCATTTGAAGCTGGCTCTCTTCTGCCACTATGTTCCTTTTCTGAGTCCTGCCTAGAGGTTGCATAAGCAGAAGAAACAGCAGAGTTAGCAGGTATGGTGGGAGTGGGGGTCGCTGCGGTGAGACACAGAAGGAGGAAACCTAGAAGTTTCTCGTCCTGTTGCTGAGATGACTGACATAATGCTATCGAGACAGGGTTGCTCTGTGTAGCCTGGGCTATCCTAAACTTACTTTGCAGACCAGGCTGGCTTCCAACTCAAAGATCTGCCTACCTTTGCCTCCCCAGTGCTGGGATTAAAGTCATGCACCATCACCGCCTGATGAAAATGTCAAGGTTTTGAGAAAGCAAGCAGTTTCTGCTGGAGTTTCTCCAGTTTACATATAATGGGATAAGACATCAAATAGTCCAACCGCCCATAATGCATATGACACACACAGTCATAACAGTCTCTAAAAGAAAAAAAAAAAAAAACCAACCCAGGTTTAATTCAGAGGAACTAGAATCTCAGGTTGTGAGCTCCCTGAGAGCCTGCCAGGTCAGAGGGTGCCTGCGCACCCGTGACAGCCTCCAAAGGAGTTTGCAGAATTATCTCCACAGTCAGCGCTCAGGCAGACGAGGCGACTGATTAGAAATCACTTTAGTTAAACTTTGAAAACGAGTTACTGTTAGAAGGCCTGCCCTGCATCCGTAGGCAAAAGTCATGAGGGCAAAATGTGGACTGATGATGGTAAAATGTACACTGCGTAAAGATTATCCTTGCATCATTCAAATGCTGGTTTCTGTGCCCCCGTACCTGGTTGCAATCCTCATTCTGAGAATCTCTCAATGTTGTGTAAACATTGCTCCCCAATTATTCCCTGACTGATCAATAAAGAAGCTGATTAGCCAGTGACTGAACAGGGGAGGTAATAAGGGCTAGCCTCTTCCAGTCCAGGAGAGGGGGAAGGAGAGAGAGAAAGTGAGGATTTAGCCGGAGGAGAGGGTTCAGGAGACACCAGAAGAAAAACAGCTGGAGCTGAGAAAGCCAGTATCTTGGAGATTTTGGCTGGGAGGTAGCCAGATTATTTTAGAGGATTAAAATAGATTAATACTGCTCAGTTGTTGTCTTAGAGCTGTTAATTAGTCCTGCGTCACTCATTTGGGAGCTAGCCGGGTTAAGAGAAAACTGCAATGTTTATGAAGTCAACACTAACAGAGTAAAAGGAATCTTGCAGCAGGGA
Organism: Uromys caudimaculatus; assembly: GCA_028551405.1. Lineage (NCBI taxonomy): Eukaryota > Metazoa > Chordata > Mammalia > Rodentia > Muridae > Uromys > Uromys caudimaculatus. The sequence continues at coordinate 31,929,668 of CM052720.1, read as the reverse complement.
GGAGAGCCAATCAGAGAAGGGGGCGGGGCATCTGTCCCACCTCTCTCTTCATGCCTTTATAGCTATTCACTTGAAGGATTGAAAGCTCAGCTTACCTTCCTGTTATTTTGCTAAAGTTCAATCAATTTATTCAAAGATAGTAAGTCTGGAATAATAGAGTCTATCACTTTAAGATGCGGGGAGCCTTCCAGTGTTGCTATGGACACATGGGTGCTTACATCAGATTCCATTGCCACCTGCAGCTGGGATATTAGTAAAGACAGGGACCCAGAGTCCACTGGGACCAGGGCAGGTTGAAATGGAATTACTGGTTTCAATTAAAGCCTCAGTGGTTCTTGCTGCAGGTAGGACTGCATCTAGCCATTCTAGTGTTCTCCTCCCAGAAATGGTGGTGGTCGTCATCTTTATGGCTCAGCCTGTTTCTTCAAAGGCTGGATGTGGTCTATGATATGGCTCAGTGGGCAATAAAGCTTGTGATCATGCCTGGCAACCTAAGTTGTCCCCTGACCTCTACACATATGTACAACACACACACACACACACACACACACACACACACACACACACACACAGCTTTTTTTAAGGCCTAGGCAAAATTGAGTCTTACTAGGCTGCCTCCAATTTCACTTTTTTTTTGGGGGGGGGGGTAAGCCTTTGCTGTTAAGGCTTCCTACAGGAGGAGAAATCCCCTGATAGCCATATTTGGGTCTCAATCTTGGAGGTGAAAAGGAGATTCTACCCTTTTAAAAGTGATCTGACAGAGAAGTGGGTCGGGCAGGCAGAATCCGCCATCAGAGCCTGGCGCTGCTGTTCACAGGCGTGTAAGCAGAAACCCAGCCAAAGGTCAAATATTTCCATTCCTCTCACGGTGGTTAACTTGCCTGCCGTAAGCCTTGGCTCTTCATATCTCATACCCGTTGCCGGATGTTTAAAGCACATTGTTAATAATTGTTAGAAATGAGAATCACGAAGATTCCCGTGCAAAACAGTGGGCCAGAGAGGCACATGACAACCATGGAAATTACCACCAGGTATAAGACCCTCAGAACAGGTATCAGATCTCTGGGCGACTTTCTGGCCTTTCCCCACCTCGAGCAAGGGTGGTAGATACTGCTAAGTAGAGGCAGTAGGGATGGCCAGTGACTCGGCTACTTCAAGTTGTGCCCACAGGGGGTGAGTTATTCCAGTCATGTGGACTCTGCCTTAAATGAGGGTAAGAAATTATCTCCTATGGCTGTCGTGAAGGACAAGAAAATTAATGCCACCAAGATGCGGGAAATAGTTCCAGGCACTTGGGGTGCCATGTTCACTACCGCCATGAATGCCCTCGTTGCCCCTCTGTGGAAGTCCGGGGCGGGGCTAGCTGATGCGGACCGTGTGCCATCGTTTCATAAGCCACACCAGAGAGCTGCTCTCAACAACTCTAACTGAAGAAATGGCAACGCCCACTGATTTCCTTTACGAAAGCCAGGTTTCCTTTGAGACCCCTTCTCCTGCCTTCTCTTCATTAACATCTATTTAGAAAGGTTTAGAAGTGATTCTAAACACAGTTGACAGCCTTTTTCTTTTTTAATTACACTTTAGGAGCTGGAGAGCTAGGTCAGTGGTTAAGAGCACTTATTGCTCACCTGGGGAACCCTGGGGTTTTGAGCCCCAGCACCCAACATACTAGCTAACCACCATCTTTAACTCCTGTTCCCGAGGATCTGACACCCTCTTCTGGCTTCCAGGGGCAAGATACCCATACACGTGAAGTAAATTTAAAAAAAATTTCTAGATTACATTTTAAACTTGTTTGGTGTGAGTTATGCATGTATATACATGTATGAGCACATATGACACATAGTATGTGTGGAGGTCAGAGGGCAGCTTGCAGGAGTCTGTTTTCCGGCCATGTGAGTTCTGAGGGATTGAATGTAGGTCAGCAGGTCAGCAGGCCTGGTGGCAAGAGTCACCTTTACCCAATGAACTATTTTCCCAACTCTTCCTGCTTGGCTGGTCTGATATAGGATCTCATGGACCTGGGCTGGCCTTGAAATCCCTATGGCAGGAAAGAATGCCCTTGAATTCCTGTCTTCACCTTTAAGGGGCTGTGCCAACACGCCTAGGTTTATATAGTGCTGGGGACTAAGCCCAGGGCTCCAGGTATGCTAGCTAGGCGTTTCAACCAACTGGGGCTACATCTGCAGCCTGGAACACAGATGCCACTCTAAGACAACCTGACACACAGACATCGGGACTTAAAAGCAAATAAATACACTCAATAGTGACTGATCAATACACAGCTGTCCACAGGAGAAATCCAGGATCCCTGCCCCACCCGATGCTCTCACCTTCAGGTGCCCAAGTCCATTACATAAGATTGCAGAATTATCATCATAAAATCTACACATTTCCTCCCATACACTGTAACCATATCTAGATACGTATGACACCAACTGTAGTTGCTGTGGTCACATGGCCTTACACAGGGAGCATTGACAGAGGTCGGCAAATGCTCAGTGCTGATGCAATCTGAGTCAGCGGGTGTGGTGTGGAGGAGCTTGGGGCAAGAGACAGCGGGCTACAGTCAGAGAGGGTGTCGATCAGTGTTTCCTGGCTGGGCGTACATCTGAAAATCACCTTTGGAGTTTTAGAATCCACCCATGCTTAGGATCCAGCCGTGGGGGAGTCTCTCTGTGGGCATCTTTTGTTTGTGAAAAGAGCCATAAGGGATTCCTTTGTGCACCTGCAGTTAAGACCTCTGAGTCAGCAGCATCCAATATAATTTGACTCGCAGGTACACTGAAATTCCCATGCCCGGTCCTGCCCAGGCCAACTGAGTCAGGAACTGAGAAATCCTGGCGTTAAAGTTCTCATGGGCGGGGAAGTTGTCTAGAAGGTGCTGACAGATGAATTTACCATTCTACTCTTCTGCCCAAAGTGGGGCTCATGGATGACCAAGGGGCACAGCTGAAAGGGAATGGTCCTATGGAGAAAGAACAAAGCTGTTCACTGACTGTGACTGAGGCCTGGGGGGTGGGAGGGATGGATGCTAACCTCTCTCATGCCCCCTCGGGCTCTGTACTCAGCACAAGATCCTGAGATGGCACAGTGTGACTGTTGATGTTAAATGTCAACTTGACTGAGCTAGAATTGATGGGGAGATGGGCCTCTAGTGATGACTGGGAGGCAGAGGGTATCTTGATTCAATTAGTTGATGTGGGAAGATGCATCTTAATTGTGGCTAATTGTGGGTAGGACCATTTCCGAGGGCAGGGATCCAGGACCTTGTCAGTGGAGAATGTGCACCTAGCACTAGCAGGTTGCTGCTGCTTCAAAGGCTTGACTTTCCTGCAAGGACACACAGACTGGACAGACTTTGTCCTGAACTGTAAGCTAAAATCAACCCTTAAGTTATTATTGTCAGGGTTTTTCACGAAAGCAATAGGAAAAGAGACTAAGATCTTGGGGTCACGGGGTGGCGGCCCAGGCTACCTTGTATCTCAACTGTACTTTAATTATGGTTAATATACAAACATATTAGTCAGCAGGATGATGAAGCAGAGGCGGTTCTCAGCCAGGGGAGGGCCTGCTCTGTAGAAGGAAGTTCACAGAGTTCATTTGCGTCTGTTCCCTGCCCTGATTCGTTAAGAGCAATTCTGGCTGGACAGTGATGTGTAGCTCTGAACCTAAGAGCAAGCCAGGGAGCAGGGGTTCAGGAATGCTTAATGTACGCCATGCCTCCCAAATCAACAGCACCCCAGAGAAGGGATCTTTTGGACTCTGTAAGTACAGACATGAGGGGAGAAGACAGACTACCCATTGTCTTTGTATAGTCTATGTGCATGGGGGCTTTCCCTGTGTGCACACATATGTACCACTGGTGTGCCAAGCTCCTGGGGAGGCCTGAAGGTGGCACTGGATGCCCTGGAACTGAATTTACAGACAGCCGTGAAGCCATCGTGTGGGTGCTAGAGATTGAACCTTGGTCCTCAGCAAACGCAGACAGTGCTCTTAATAGCAGGACCTTCCTCCTAGCCACAGACCATTCATTTTTGATCCTTTGATTTTAATTCAAATGTACTCATGACCTTCAGCAAACATTTCTTCTGAAGCTCTCCCAGGGCAGCAGGAAGCACTTTGCTGACAGCTGCTCTTCCCAGAATCACCTGCTTCTTGTCCTCCACAGTGAACACACCCTCTCAAAATTTTGTTTCCCTCTTTTTTTTTTCCTTTTTCCCTTTTTTCGAAACAGGGTTTCTCTGTATAGCCCTGGCTGTCCGGGAACTCATTCTGTAGACCAGGCTGGCCTCAAACTCAGAAATCCACCTGCCTCTGCCTCCCGAGTGCTGGGATTAAAGGTATGCACCACCACTGCTTGGCTTGTTTCCCTCTTTTAAAAGTTATTTTAAAGGTGTTCATACAAACAAAGTGAAAGAAAAAAAAAGCTATGCAGAATATCCAGCTATCCCGGCACCCAAATCTGACAATCACCATTTGGAAAACGTACATAGAGGGGACGTGGTTGGGTAGCTATCTTCACGGATGAAGAAACTCCCTGTATGGGAGGAGGTCAGAGCCCCCGACAGGAAGGCACGGTGGCTTCCTGCAATGCCAGCACTCGGAAGGCAGAGACAAGCGTCCCTGGAGCAAGTAGATGAGCCAGACTAAGTGATATTAGTTAATCTCTGGTTCCAAGAGGGACTCTGCATCAATGACTAAGGAGGAGAGTAATCAAGAAAGACACCAGACAATATTGACTTCAGGCCTCTGCAAGTACATGCATGCACACAGACAGACAGACAGACAGACAGACAGACAGACAGACACACACACACACACACACACACACACACACACACACACACACACACACACACACAGTGGCGGTTTACATGAGAACGCCCCCTCATAGGCTCATATATTTGAATGCTGGGTCCACAGATGGTAGGACTACTTAAGAAGCATTAGGATTGGGAGGTCCGGCCTTGTCGGAAGAGGGTGTGACAGGGTAGGCTTTGTGATTCTGCTTCTGGATTGGATTTAAGCCCTCAGCTGCTGCTCCAGCCCAGTGCCTCCCTGCCTGCCACCATGTTCTCAGCCACGATGGTCTAATGCCATGATAGTCAGAGTGGGACTAATCCTCTGAAATGCTAAGCAAGTCCCCAGCTAAATGCTATCTTTTATAAGTTGCCTTGGTTGTGGTGTATCTTCACAGCAACAGAACAGTAATTTAGACACACTGTGCGTCCACATCCACAAAACAAAAACCCCCACCTCCCCACCCACATACCCACTGTCAAATTTGCTTTATCTACTCTAGAGACGAACTGTTGGGAAGTAAGTAGCTGGCTTAATTAATTCATTCCTGAAAACTTGGTGACGTGTTTGTTCCCCTATAATACACAGACTCTCCTGTATAACCTTGATTAAAACTCTTTTGTTTTCTTTTTTTTTTGAGACAGGTTTTCTCTGTGTAGCCTTGGCGGTCCTGGAACTTGCTCTGTAGACTAGACAGATCTTTGGTTTTTTTTTTTTTTTGGTTTTTCGAGACAGGGTTTCTCTATGTAGCCCTGGCTGTCCTGGAACTCATTCTGTAGACCAGGCCGGCCTCGAACTCAGAAATCCACCTGCCTCTGCCTCCCAAGTGCTGGGATTAAAGGCGTGCGCCACCACTGCCCGGCTAGACTGATCTTTGAACTCAAGAGATCCAACCCTGTCTCCAGAGTCCTGGGATTAAAGGCATGTGCCACCTCTGCCCCTAAAACATTTTTAAAAAAGATTTATTTATTTTATGTATGTGAGTACACTGTAGCTGTCTTCAGACACATCGGAAGAGTGCATCAGATCCCATTACAGATGGTTGTGAGCCACCATGTGGTTGCTGGGAATTGAACTCAGGACCTCTGGAAGAGCAGTCAGTGCTCTTAACCACTGAGCCATCTCTCCAGCCCCCAAAACATTTTGTTTTACGACTCGCATTTCCTCCACGTTGGTCAAGGACTTGACTGAGTGGTCTTCACTGACAACTTAGTAAAGAAATCGTCTACTGATCTCTACAATTCTTGGGGTTTTGTTTGCTTTTTTCCCCCCAAAGGCTCCTGGTATGCTGTGGTCTGTTTGACTGACTGGAGAACAGTAGAGACGTCCACATAGGGCAGTGGTTCTCAACCTGTGGGTCGTGACCTTTCTGGGGTTGAACGACTGTTTCACAGGGGTAACCCAAGACCATCGGAGAACAGGTGTTTACATTATGACCCATAACAGACGCAAAATTACAACTATGAAGTAGCAGTGAACATAACTTTAAGATTGGTGGTCACCATATCAAGTGGGGTATGAAGAGATCACAGCGTTAAGAAGGTTGAGAACCACTGCGGTAAGTTTTTCTGAGACTGAAGCTGCTAACTGACTCCAAGAGAGCCAGCTTCATCTTGAAGCTCTGGGCCTTTCCTTCCTTTTCACAGATCATTAGTTCTGAGCCCATCCGTCTTGGTAACCGCTACCAACCAACCCAGGGAAGCGAGGGACATCCAAAACATTTATTTTTGATTTATACTTTGATTCTGATGTGGTCATTAAGGCTTCAAAAGCCCGTGCCGGGCCTAGTCTCTCTTTCTGTCACCTGATTGCGGGTCAGATTTAAACTCTCAGCTACTGTTCCAGCGCCATGCCTGCCTGCCACCACGCTCCCAGGCATGAGGCTCATGGACTAACTCTCTGAGACTGTAAGCAAGTTCTCAATTAAATGCTGTCTTTTATAAGTTGCCTTGGCCGTGGCGTCTCTCCACAGATGTGTGGTGCTGATGATAGAAAAAAAAAAAAACAACAACAACTCAATTTCAGACCCTTGCTCTGAAACAAATAGCTAATAAGAAATGATGGCCACAGTTCTATTTAATGAGGAGTCCACCATGGGTCTTGTATGAGTGTAAAGTTTTGTGGGCTTCCCTTAAAGCACTGAGAATAACACCAATATATTGTCTAACACTTCATGTAACTAGGAATGTGCAAAAACCAGGATGAGCATACCAGGCTGTTCAGAAAGTCTCCACCAACACCTGGTGACACCAGGCACCCAAGAGAGCCTAGCCAATCACTAATGTATTACCACAGGCTGTCTCAGACTTACGTCCACCTAAAACTCATGACATATACCATGCCTATAATCACTATACAAAGGTTATTTTTCTTTAGAGTCTGACACTGAAAAGCCTCTGTATTTCCCTCTGGAAGGCCTGGTTATTAAGAATGTTCTAGCCAGTGTAATGTAGCATTCACTGCAGGCCATTGCGGAGTATGACACACACCCGTGGGTGTGACATCAGCATACCCAGACAGGTGGGTGTTCCAAAGGGCTGACCACCTATTGCTGAACTCTAGCTTGGGTGTGGACAGCTGTCACCACCTAGTGCCGTCAGATACCACAAGCTACCTTTAAGTTGGTTTATGGCCCGTGTAGATCCATCAATCACTGGGACCCTACCGTGATCAATCAAAACCAGGCACTGTGTGTGTCTCTACACTTTTCTAGAACCATTCTCAATCCATGTGCAGCAGGACTGTGTCTTCAGGTCTTCTGACAGCATGCACTACCCAATCAACCATAAAACCAGGAAGAAGAAACTAAACAAGCAATGAATGACCCTGCAGAGATGCTGGGACAACAGAAAATACCACCATGCCTCGGGAAACCCTGAACTGAGCACATCCAAAGCAGGACTGATTTAATCTATGATGGTTCGGTATACACTTCCAGTGGACATGCACACTTCACTTAGCAACCATTCATGTGAATAAAGTCAGCTAACTGAACAGCGAATGCATTTGAGTTAGAGACAGGAAAGGTGGAGGTGTCTTTTCTAACATGCTGCAAGTTCTCCTCCGTGGAATATGGGGGACTGCTTGTAAAAGAGAGAGCCATTTCTGATTATGGCACAGCTACTGGTTTTCTTTAACTGGCTAGTATCTGCAAATTTACAAACACTAAATTAAAAATAGTATAGATGATATATACATTAGATATAGGTATAGATATGTAGATTAGATTTAGATATCTAGATTATTAGATATATAGAGATACAGATATATAGATTAGGTATAGATATATAGATTAGATATATATAGATTAGATATAGCTATAGTTATAGATATAGAATATATAGATGATATATAGACATAGATATAGATATCTGCTATTGTTATGGGACCGAGAGCTTACCTGCTCTTTGGACGGTACCAGAAGTTCCTCAATCATCATGCTGTCCCGCGCGTAGGAGCTTCTGTTCAAGGTGTAGGACCTATCCGAACTGAAGGAGCGGAGGCTGTTGTATTTACAGTCACCCATTCAACAGTGGGAGGTGACGATGGGATGAAAGAAAATAAAGGCATGCAACTTTAAGAACAGGCAAGATGGCTAAAAATACCTTTTTTTTAAAGGAATAGTATCAAAATTAAATTCCTTAGATGGACTGAATTTCATAATTGAGATTTTAAAATTTGGCCAATTTGGTGTCAAATCTGAGATGAAACACATGGTGACTTTGGATACTCCACTATGGAGCCAAACCAGCATGGCGTTGAAGAGACCCTCTATGTGATAATGCACGTTTCTTTCTTTCTATGATTTATTTATTTTATATGCATTGGTGTTTTGCCTGTATGTATGTATGTCTGTGTGAGGCTGTCGGATTCCCTGGAACTGGAGGAACAGACAGCTGTGAGCCGCCATGTGGGTGCTGGGAATTGAACCCAGGTCTTCTGGAAGAGTAGCCAGTGCTCTTAACCGCTGAGCCATCTCTCTGGCCCCAACAAGAGGATTTCTTAAGAGGAAGGCTTTGTTAGAGGTGCCTCTTCCAGTCCAACGCTGCTGCTTTTTCACTCTTAGCTGGGACTGTGTCTGCTGAGGCGGGGTCTGTGAGTGAGTCGTTGGAAATCAGCTATGGCTTTGCATACTAAGAGCTCTGGTTTGGAGCTGTCTCTCAAGGACGGTTTCAGGAAGGGAAATAAAAACACAGCCACGTGCACTTGCTGGTTGTGTTTCAGGAGATACCCACATTCCCTGTATTCCAATCCTGCTTTCCTTGGTTCGACTCTTCTTTCTTCTAGCTACTCTTATCATTCTAGACTGTTCCTGAACTTTCCAGGGTGTGCAGCCCACACTTTGCCTGTGTGGACCCTTAAACTGAAAGCCAGTAGATTATGAGGACCTGGGAGGATGATTCTAAAATATCATCTTGGTTAAGGCTCCATATCTCCACATAAGTCCCGTGAAGCAGGGTTATCACTAATCTGAGTCTTGGGTTAATGGCTTTCTCATGATCCTCTGGGGAGAAACAGACCGAGTGTCCACTCACGCTACCCCACTTAACTGGCAGGCTTTCAGAAAAGGATATTCTGTCACCTCTTTGTGACGAGATTTCCCATCTAATCCTTCATGAAGCAGAGCTTCCGGACAGGAAAGATCTGAGATGAAGCCTAGACTTGACTCCCCAGTCATGAAATATCTCCAACTAGTATGATACACACTGACCCCTTTTATTTTGGGGTCCTCACTGGTATAGGGAATGAGGACCATGGGAAACTAGTAGCTTGCTTGCAATATTGCCCACTTAACTGATAAAGTAGGTCTAAGCTGGAGTCAGGGCATCGCCACCAGTTGACCCAGTCAGATTTTGGCATCGTCTTTGCCTAGTACGCATGCGCACACGGGAAGAATGCAAAGACTAGAACAAGGAACGCGTGCCCCCTTAGCACAGCGGGGGTTTCTCTCCCCAGTGCCTGCTGGCTGACATATCATCAGCCATTACACACATCACTCTAAGTGCTGCGCAGAGGCTGCGTCGTTCATCAGGACCAGAGTCTCAGTTTTCTCCGAATCTCATGCTCATGGCTCTGACTCACAACTAACGTTCATTCCAAGGCCATTACCAAACATGCTTAGCAAATATTTACTGTGTCCAGCACCATGACAGCGCGGAGGCGCTTCCCCAGCAAGCCACAGGGCTGCCTGGCCGATCACGTGACCAAGCTTCCTTTCTCGTGGTTGTTTCTTCCTCTTACTAAACCCTTAGTGTCTCTTCAACACAGCAGATGCTTCGCTTGAGCGCTTTCCTTCAATACTGTTCTCTTACTTTCTAAGCCACACATTTCTTCATATCAGGACCGGCATTCCATGATACGTCAGAGATAGGCCGGAGTTGTATCGTAGATAGGCAACCATTTAAAAGCTTTTAAGAGGGGTTACGTAATTGTGATCCTTTCAGCTTTCAAATCTAAGATTTGTGGATTCTTCGCCTCCCTGTTTGTCTGTGAGTGGCAGCTGCAGGTCAGAGCTTAGACTTGGCCCTAGCCACAGAAATGCTTCAAGTTGTGATTCCTAAGGAAACCTACCAAGCGTCAATCCAACGCCCCGATTCACCACAGTACGCTCAGGACCAGAAAAATGTTGATTATTTACATAAGGGGGCCTAGAAAGCTTTAAGTTGATTTGTTGTTATGTTTTGCTTTGCTTTTTCAAGACAGGCTTTCTTTGTGTAGCCTTTCCTGGCTGTCCTGGAACTTGCTCTGGAGACCAGGCTAGCCTCAAACCGCCACTGCCTCCAGAGTGATGGGATTAAAGGTGTACACCGCCACCATGCACCTTTCAGTTGGCTTTTTAACTAAGGTCAGAGAGATTATTTGTAGCCATCATTTTAACCTAAGTGTTAGATGCAGGACCTGTTAGCAAACCATGCTTTCTTGGGCTAAAACGTTATTAGGATGTCTAGGACAGCTCAAACAAGCAGCCACCAGCGAACAACAAACTCTTTTCACTCCGGTCACATGTTCTACAAAACTTGTTAAGGGAAGGGCATTTCTTAAGTGTTCATTCACTATTATATAGGTCAGATTCCTTTTCATAGATTTGTATTTTTTTCCCTTTCCCAAGCATAACTAATTTCCTAAAAAAAAAAAAAAAAAAATTATTTATTTATCTTTTTTAAAAGCACATTGCAGGCTAGCTAGCACAGCACAGCACAGCACAAATGCCAAAACCCAAAACAAACCAAAAAATGGAAATATGGGCTGGGGTCAGGCAGAGGAACACTACAAAAGCGAAACATTTCTTACCTTATCTTGGGACTATTTTAAAGTATTTTTAGGGAAAAAAAAAAAAAAAAAAAAAGTAAAACCAGGAGAAACAGAATGTAAAATTAAAATAAAATCAGACAGGGGGAAAAAAAAAAAGAAAAAAAACAAATGTTATAGTTGAATGAATTATACAGTGAATGTCCCTTTAAATGTTACACTCAGAACAACTGACTTGATAATGCTCTAACTATATGCTTTAGAAACATTAAGTTATTAATTATTTAAAGAGATAGCTATAAACACACACCATGAGAAATATTTGCCTCTGAGTATAACATGAGTCGCCATGGTATATGCGTAACAGCGATTGGTAATGGCTTGGTCAAAATCAGACAGAAAATCCTTAAAATGATCAAGACCAAAAAAAAAATAATAATAATGATCACAAGAGGCAACACTCAGGTTTCATAGCTCACTGGAAGTGAATGGCTAGAATTTTCTAGCAAGGAAGGAGAAAGCAGCTTGTTATGGGAGTATAAATGGTGCCCAATTCTATATAAAAGACAAAAATCAAGCTCTTCAAAGATGTTTTAGTTACAACTTCTTAGAATCTGTGATTGAAATCCTGAACATTTTAAAAGCTCCCCTCTGTCTCTTCTTGTGGGTGACACCTGCTCCGATCATATTTGTAAGCCTTTTAGAAATGTACTTATAAAGAAAAACTTCTAGCTCATGCTGAGATTCCGAAGAAAAGGCCACGCAGTGTCTAAACTGGTTTCACTAACCACCCTGGGAACAATCCCCAAGGTTTACTTTGTGGGAAGTGCCATTTACTATTAGACAATGAAACTTTTTACATCGAATTCCTAAACCATAGGAAAATGTCCTCGGGGCTCTCGCTTAGAAGGTTTAATTATTAGCTTTAAAATAACTTGACAGTCAGCAAACACTGAGCCACACCAGGGGAAAAGATTTCCCAGCCTTTGGGACAAGATCCTGTTCCTTCGCACAGTGAGTGACTTGTAAGTCAAGGCTTTCTCCCCTCAGCTGTACAGGCTGAATTATGCCATTGCTGCCTAGGACTCTTAATAAGTCACAGTCACACTCCTAGCAGGCCCGTTGACCAACACACTAATGGCACAACCTCAATTGCCTATGCATGGCAGACAGTTCACAATTTGTTTTTATCATCAAAAGTGCTGCCTAGCAACCACGAATTAATTCTTTACTAACCAATATAGCAAATGATCCGCATACAAATTTCTCACATATCGTAACTAGAGAGGTCTTCCAGGATGGAGCAAGCTACTTTTGAGACATGAGACTCAGGTTGGTGTTTGCTCATATATCAGGGAGCTCATGCGGTACCATGCTGGAAGGGAAGAGCAAAGATTGACCTATTCTAGCACACATGACTACACGCTGCAAATGATGAGAAAAAAAAAAAATACAGAGCGCGTGCATGTGTGCACGTGCGTGAGTGTGTGTTCACATCGAGAACATTCCACAGGATTCACACGGCATCCAAAGAGCACATTCTGGTGTCATGAGGGAGATGGAATGATGCTGGCTTATGACAGATCATGGTTGCTGTGAGCAAACTCTGAAAAAGGAAAAAAATAACCCCCCAGTGATAATACAGTACCTGGCAGACCGGGCTCCGAGACTGAAGCCCACATAGCCCTCAGCAGGTAGGGAATCATCGCCCAGCTCCTTAAGGTCCTGTGGCCCGAGATACTTGTCAGTGTCCCCTGTGATGGCGTCTTCACCTGCAGGTGGAGAACAAGCCAGTCAGAAGCCCTCCTTCTGGACTATGTGGCAATCAGGGAGAAAACTGACGATCATGGTCTTATCTCCTTCCTAGGCACTCCTGTGGGTTTTCTGTTTTTTTTTTTTAACTGCCATCCAGAAAGAAACAGAGGAGGGAGAGTTTAGTTCCCCATTGCAGTGACCACTGAAGTGGCAAGCTCAGCTAGTATCAAAGATCAATGTAAGCATGACCCCTGCCCCCTCCCTGCCCCCCAGGTTCAGTTCATTAGAGAGATGGAGCTTATCTATCAGGTGAGTCTCCCCCCCTTTACCACCCATGATGACGGCATCTTGTTTGAATGGACACAGCCTGCACAATAAGGCCTATGTCACTAATATTGTCCATAAAGTGAGGGAAAGGAACGGCTTTATTTAGTTATTGACTTGTGTGCATTAGTGTGCACATGCCAAAGTGCACCTGTGGAGGTCAGAGGACAAACGTGAGTCCGTTCTCTGCTTCCATTACGTGGGTTCCGGGATCAAACTTAGGCTTAGCAAGTGCTTTTAAACCAACTGAGCTATTGTACCTGCCTGGGAAAGAGATTGGTGGTTGTTCTTTAAACCAGGATTTCTTAGGATTTCAGGGGCATATCTAGTCTGAGTTTTGTGAGTTAATGGTGGGAGCTGTACCCGCCTGCCTGGGAGACCTCAGAGCACTTTGATTTTGAACTGTTTCTAAACCTCTCAGATTAACGAGTCAGCTCAGCTGTTCCCACTGCTTGAAGCCTACTTGCAAAGCAACTAACTCTGCCTTCTAAAGACCAACCCTGAGCTAGGGGCTCCTGCGGCCAGAAAGGGGGACCAGAGGAACCGTGCTCTGACTGGCTACACAAAGAGTTAATGCATGCAAAATGCTCTTCCGAGCTCTGTGTGCCTAGTGAGCTCACACGGGAAACCACATTCCAAGAGCAACGGGGCAGGTTTTTCCGAATGTCTTTTGCCCTCTGGGATGGTTCCCATCCCACCCAAAGTATAGCACAGGCGGCGCGAGTTCCCTCCACACGAGTAAGCCCGTCTCTCTTTAAAATTACTTTTCTTCCCTTTCTAGATACAAACTGGCTGGCCCAAAGAGATTCCAAATGTGTATATGCTAGGTTCTCTCAGAGGCAAGCGATTCACGGCTTGCTTCTCCATTCACTACTGTTTACAATTCCCATTCATTTCAACTCTCTGGAAACCACAGGAGCCCTACTTTTTTAGCAGCCAATCAGGTCTTGAAACACACTGGCAACTACTTTTTTTTTTTTTTTAATGTAAAAAGCTAAACAGAACGTCTTCCTGCTGCTACTCTGTATCACACTATGTTAAATATTCGCAAGGGAGGGGTATTTGCCTAGAAACCAAACCAGCACCCACCAAGCAGGAATTAAAGAAAGATCTTACTGTGTGGTAAAGCCATTTCCACCACGCCGGGTTGGGGAATACTTTCCGGAGGCTTCCAGGAATTTCTTAAGCAGGGGTTTGGAGTTAGCTGTCCACACCAGCCCCAATCCACACCAGCCTGGTGTGGATCCAAACCCTTCCCTAGTCAGATCTTCTTCACCAGGGCTGTAGCGTTTCCCTCAGTATCTCCAAGTTGTCGTAGGCAATTGAGTAACTGCACATCATTCCTCACTTTTTAACTCCGAAGATTCAAAAAAAAAAAAAATCTCAGACGGAAACATTCAAAAAATTTTGTGTGGCAACACTTAATAGCGACGAACATCCTTCGGACCGCTCCACAGACATCCTTTCAAAGTGCCTTCTGATTGGATTAAGGACACTCTGGCAAGCCTCTTGCAGGACCCAATAGTGACATAAAAGCAAACCCAGGAGTTATTTGTATGTAAATATGAAGTCTGCCTGGGTGTAGACTTTCAGTAATTTGATACCGGTGCAGCTCGAGTAGCTGGGACCCTCACCAGTCCTGAGAGCCCCGGACACTTGTGTAACTGGGAGACTTGGAGACGTGCTCTTCTCAAAAGTGAATGAAGAAACAGCCAAGCCAGGTAGAAGAAAAACAAACGGAGAAAACAAAGGGCCCGGAGCAGGAGTGGCCAGGAGCTGCAGGCAAACTTTCAACTTTGTTCTCGGCTGGGAACGCCGGGAGCCTCTGTTATTTATGGTCCCTGTCAGGTGGAAGGAGGGCAGGAAAGAAGGGAGGGCCTGCCCTTGGGTGGAGATTGGGAAACCGTGGGGCTAGGGAAGCAGCTGTGACATTAGAATTCCCAGGGACACCTCAGATCAAACGCTGCGGGGCAGGCTGGGGAAGTGTTCTTCTGGAGTTGGGGCAAGAGTTCTCTCCATTCTTGAACACGCCAGGGAGTCTCTTGTTTACTGCTTCTCACTCCTGAGAGGGTTCCCGAAGAGTGGGGTGACAGTGGGTAGGAGGAGAAGACTGGGCCCAGGAGGTGACCCTGCCACCTTCCTATTAAGACGTCTCTCCTCTGAAACGTGGGGCCTCTCTCCTATGGGGAAGCGTCCTGCTTCTGTGGGCAGTGAGGAGATGGCCAGCTCTCTGCAGGTCTCACCTGGGTACGCCTGAGAGGCCATTTCAACCGCACGCTCTGATGTACACACCAGAATAGCTGGGTAGTTAGTCTAGGATGTTAGCAAAGTGCTTTGAAACCTAAGTCGTTGTGCCCAGCATGGTTTTTTAAAAAGTTTGTTCTTTAAATTTACTCTTCGAGAATTTTATGTGTACAGTGCAATAGGATCATATCCGCCACCCCCTCCCCCGCCATTTCCAACACCTTCCTGTCCCCTCATGGCCTTCTTTTTTTAAACCCAGTGTCATCAATGCAGCCCATAACTACAAGGATGTGCAGCTATCCAATGGGGCCGAAGCAACTTACCTGTGGCCACACCCCTGGCCACACCCCCAGAGAAGAGTGACTCTCTCTTACCAGCTACTATCTACAGCCCATAGTTCTCCAGTTAGGGGTGGGGCCTCGACAAGCCCTTCCCCATCCCTCCAGCCACCCTCTTGGCCTGTTACTTAAATACGGAGAGATTTGACTCTGTAGGGGGCAGGTGGGGAGCAGAGCTCCTTGGGGTCATGAATGAGCGAATGGATATGACTCCTTAAAGTTAAGAAGATCTGTTTTAATCCGCTCAGTCCGGCTGCAAGCCACACGGAAACTACAGGAGTGGGAGGGAAGCCAGGCTTCGGGAAGAGAAATGTCTGAATGCTAGGCTGTTTTTTTCATATCTAAAAACCACATGCCATCGTGTTTTGTAAGGCGTTCTACACAAGGTTTGTTTCCCATGAGCCTGAGATGTTAAGTGCTAACCCCCCATCCCCACCCCCAGCTACCCAGCACTCAGCTAGCCTTCTACCCCAGCCTGGCCACCGGTCAGGAAGTTAGTTCCTTCAGTCTCTTAAACTCTTAGATTTTGAGCCTGGGCAGGGTATATATTCTTTCTCACGTGACTAATTTCTTCTCCTCACTTTCTGCTCACCATGTGAGAGGGGCGTTCCTTCCCCGGGGGTGTCCTGGGCGTGTGCCTAGCCTCTCACATGGCCTGGTGAAGTCTCTCAGATGGATTGCATATTCGAAGTGCCCTATAGTTTTGGAATTGGTGATTAATAATGAATGAAGAGGCTGGTTGTGTTTTTATTTCCAAGTGTGCATGCTAACCGTGATTTAGTGGTCTTCTGGGATTAAGCTTCATGGAGGGCAAACATGTTGTGTAAACCCACGTTTCTATGTTCTTGTCCTTAGATTTCAGAACGGACACCATAAAACCACGAGGCGCCCTGGGCAGGGTTAGGGTGGGAGCTGTGGGATACTGGTCAAAGATGAATCAGGATTCGATGACCTGACCTGCATGCCCGTAAACATGTCCTCACAATTTAGCACGGTACAAAACATTTCCTTCGGTAGACCTTAGAAGTCAAAGTCAAATTATCATTTTAATTCACGTTGTACGGTAGGCGTTCTGGGTTCAGATTCAAGCTCTAGTGGTTATGAACAGAGACCCTTTAAAATGTCATTTAACATCTCTGAATCACAGTTTGGGCCTTTATGAAAGGTAACTCTAACTAGGACTTCCCTACAACTTCCTGGAAAAGTAACTAAAACTTTGGGCAAAGTGACGACTTCACTTCACCCGGCTGGGACTTTTGGTCTGTAACAGGTATTGTGCCATGAAGGTATATAGTTACCATAAAGGCAAAATCAACAGACACAGCACAGGCGTTCCATGTCTATCCTACAAATAAATGATTAAACAGTAACAACAAACGAAATACCCACCTTTCCACACAAAACATTCCATAATTATCACCTAGCACAACACCCTGTTATGCTGAGGTCAGAGTGAGACAGACTGTATTCAATGTCATGGCTGACTCTAATCCTCTTTATAATAAAACAAAATTGGCCAGCATCAGCCGCTTCCTGGGTTCAAATATTTACAAGCCAGCAAAGGTAATGGTTTAATATTAAACCATGTGGTTTAATATTTATATATTATTTAAAAACCCTAAGCATTTCTGATACTGAAGCGATGTCGTAAATATGTATAAAAGCACCAAGGGCCCTAATTTTTCACTTCCCAAGAAGTAAGTGCCTGGCTCCACACTTGACAGACAGCTTGAGAGCTTCAGTGAGAGCTAGGATTAATGGCTGGATAGTCATGTTATAAATAGGCCTGACTATGATCTGGCAGGGAAGCTGTTTGTCTCTCCAGTTACCCTCTCTACCCAGTCTCCGCTGGACTCTGCTGTCCTTTGCCTGTCTAGGCCCGTGGCTAGGGCCCTTACTTCAATCTGTTTGCCTAGAGTTTTGAACAGTAAAATCTTGGCAAAGTGGCTTTCCAGGGTCTCTAGGTCCTAGAGGAAGAAACCCCGTAGGTTCTCTGTGAGCCCCTTGGAAATGCTTGTCTGTCCCTGGTCAGTGTGGTGTAAGAGATGTTATTAACGTTAAACCATCAAAGTTAGAACGGTAATAACGAAGCTTGAGGTTTATGTACAGGAAGGCAGAGGCTGGTGGGAGGGAGACAGGGAGGGGGAGAAAGAGACAAAGGCAAGGAAGGGGAGAGAGAGAGAGAGGGAGGGAGGGAAGGAGACAGTGTGTGCCAGCTCTCTGCAGTTCTAGACATCCTAGCTGAAGAACCCGACGACTTTGAATGACACCACCTTGCACATCTGGCCATGTGACTCCTGCCTCAGCCACTTTCTGATGCTGCCTCATGAGCTCATGAACAGGAGGGCAATCCCTGAGCTCAGCTGGCCCACAGAAGGATGAAAAGCACCCATTAAGATGCTGAGTGTAGGCACAGGCTGTTATTTTGTAACAGGCCACTAAGATAGAGATGAGAAACCAGGTCCAGAGGTCACACTGTGCTTGCCCAGAGTGTCACTGGCCTGCTCCTCAGCTCTGTACCTCAGCTATGATCACAGGATGAGCACAGACAAGGACCTCAAGCAAGTGGGGTGGCCGATTCTATCCAGTGAGTTCCCATCATGCACTGCTGCCTTTCTGCCTTTCTAAGCATTGATATCTGGGCGCCATCGATCTCACTACTAATCCATCCCTGCCAGTACTCCACCAGGACACAGAGAATGGTGTCAATACAACGTGAACCTTATAGCAAATGCCACCCCTCAAGTGACCGTATCAGTGGCTGTGTTTCACTACCATGCCCAGCCATCCCCGTCTCCCTGCGGCACCTCAATGAAGAGTAGGCTCCCTGTGCTAGAGAGGACCACACAGAGTTGTAATCTCTGTCTATCTGGAAAACAAGATGGAACAGCCTCAGGTCCAAGGACAGAGAGAAAAAGAAACTGTGCTAAATGATATTCAGGGCTGTGCAGGAGCGCACGGGTGCACTCTTGTCTCCTTGGGTCATGTTAACCCATCCTGCATCCTACCCTTCACCATGCCCTCAGCAACCCTTCCCACGCAGCAGAAACAGCTCTTGACCTAATGTAGAACAAATTTTCTGGCCCTAGGCTTGGCCTCTTCTCTCCCTTCCCCTCTCTTCTCTTTTCTCTTCCTTCCCCTCCCCTATCCTTCCCTCTTCTCCCCTCCTCTCTTTTCTTTCCTCCCCTCTCTCCCCCTCCCCCCTTCTCTTTCCTTTCTCTCCCCCTCTCCTTCCCGGCCATCTCTCCCCTCCCCCCTTCCCTCCGTGTGTAACTTTCTTGTAACTTTTCACCCCGAGCTCACCACCACAAAACTCATTTGTTGCTTTTCTAGGGACTTGAAGTCCTTTCTCTATCTGCTCAGAGACCTAAGTCCTGGATGAACCCGCTCAAAATAGCTAAACCAAACTATAGTTAGATATTTTACTCAGAAGGGCTTAATTCTTGTCTTGGAAATCCACCCCGCTCCCAACCACCACCGCCGCCGCCACCGAGAGATTGCTTTCTGTAACATTAAGAGGTGAAATAGCACACACAAAGCCCCTCCAAGTAAACAATAGCCCCAAAGCCTCCAGATGAGAAATGCAGAGGGGTATAATTTGCACAGCCCACTGATTAACCAGGAGCTGACTGCTCTACATGCCAGCACTTAGCAGTCAACCTTAGGCAGCTTCAGCTAAGCTTTAAAATGTGTTTTTTTGATCCCAGCAAAGCGAGACAATGAAAAGTGCAGACTGGTGAGCCTTTTTAACATTATCAGTCTTCGGCAGGACAGGAGGGTGTGATCAGATCACTCGAATCAATGCTTTTATTTATTGAGCATTTACGGTGTGCTGGGTGCTGTGCTTGGTGCTCTCTCTATTATCTCATTTAATTCTCTCCACCTACTCTCTCTGGGTCAGGACCTAGGTCACAACTTTGCAACAATGGAGGTAAGTAATCAAAGGCCACTGAGCATTTGAGAAAGATCCGATATCAAAGGCTGGAGATTAGGCACCTTGTTCTGACTCCTCCAGTGTACTGCGGAGACTCAATGTCCACTGAGGGAGTACTGCTGACAGCGGTGATGAGCAAAGCTCCCGGAGGAGTGTCTGCCTTGTTCCCTGTGTGATCCCCAGAACACTACCCAGCACAGCATAGGTGCTCAGTAAATAGTTGGAATGATTGACAAATCAGGTGTAGCCTCTGAAGAGGTGAGCTACAGTTCCAGAGTGGAGGGGGAGACTTACTTTTCACCAAAACCTCCTGTACTTTGGGAATTTTGAACCATGGGCTTTTATCACCTAGTCAAAAAAATTGAATAAAGTCAATAAAACAAAACAGAACACAGGCACTGCAGATCAATCATGTGGGTCTCATGTTCCATCTACCACAAACACATACATGACAGACACAAGCCTGCCAGGCAGGCATCATGGTGGACACATGTACCAGCGGACATCCAAGCAGACACGGAGAAGAAGCTCTCCTGCCTTATTTGCTTCTGAAGGAAACGGGACACACACAGAGAGAAAGAGCACAGGAAGACGGAAACACACATTATCCATGTGTCAATTTGTATGTATCAGGGGGAATCTGGAAGTGTGTACTGGCCACAATTCCCCAGGCGACTCTGCAGGGCCAGAGCTCAGTTTGGAAAACCATTAAACTTAAGACATTTTACCAGTCAATGCAGCCATCTGCCAGGCCTGCGGACTGTGCTGAATTAGGTCTCTTTCCTAGGTGGGGATTCTGGAATCGCGAATATACCAACTTCAGAAATAGCAGCCTTCCGTCAAGGGCTTACTTGACATTTCTTACTGTTTACACCAAGTTTCAGCAATACAGCAGGCTCTCTCGGCTGGCTGTGATGCCGCGGGTCTGAGAACTAACCACATTGAATATCCAGATGGCAGAGCCAACTATTGTCCCGAAGGCACCCAGTCTCCAATACAGAGAGCCAGGACCCGGATCATGGTATAGATACCACACTGCTACTGTCCAGTGCCATCCATCTGACAGACTGAGCACATTTTATATCATGTGTGCTTTGTTTACCTCCCCCCGCCCTCCCCGCGCGCCTTTTTAAAACAAAACTCTTGTTTTTATTTATTTAATGCCTGTATGTGTATGTCGCAAGTGCGAGGAGATCTTTGGAGTCCAGAGGAGAGCGCTAGCTACAGGTGGGTGTGAGTCACGTGATCTAAGTGAACTGAACTCAGGTCCTCTGAAAGAGCAGAAAGGATTCTTAACCATGGAGCCATCTCTCCAGCCCCATCCCTCCCCTGTTTATAAGTGACAAGTAAATGCATTAGCTCACCTCCTAAATCTCTCATGTCTAACCGTGGGCAGAGTCTCGGCTGGAACAGACAGTCACCCAATCCTTAACTCTGTGCATACGACAATGGCAGAGGGAAAACAAGAAAACTGCAGGTCACCCACGGGTGCTCAGCGGAAGGTGCCACATCTGATGGAGAAGTCTGCCAGGGCTGAGTGGTGGGTGTGTCCATGAAGAGGGCAGTGAGGAGCTGACTTCTCTTGGCTAGAGAGCCTAGCACAGGATGGCAAGTATGGACATGTCCTGAGGACTTTGGGCTGCAAGCTTCATGGAAGCCACGGGCAACTGGGCAGGGAAACACTGGTTGAGCCGTAGTTTATGTCCCTGGACTTGGGTTTTAAAGTAGCTATTGCTAGCAGGCAGCATCTATCTATTGGTGCACGTGCAGTTATCTTGTTGAGGCACTTCTCTATTTAGACTGAAAACTCAGTTACCCTTGCTGTTCTCATCTGCCCTGCTCTCTTGGACCAATTCTAACCCTGAGGCAGAAGCAGGATGGACGCTGGTGAGGCCGTCTGATTGAGAAAAGGACGTACCACGAGATGTGAAGTTGGTTAATGCCTGCGTGTTCTACACGCTGTCTTTATGGCATTTCTGTCTTTACGGCAGTTCTGTCTTTACGGCAGTTCTGTCTTTACGGCAACTACATGAGACGTTACTAAGCTCTTAGATCTATTGGCTAGTGAGATGGGTCAATAGGTAACAGCACTTGTCACCAAGCCTCATGACCCGTATTCGAACTCATAGACCCACACCGTGGGAAAAGAGAACTGATTTCTGCAAGTTGTCCTCTGATATCTATCTATACTTGCTCATGCATGCGTGTGTGTTCGCACACATTTTTAAAAAATGTAACAAGAAACAATATTAGACACTTTTTGCTGATGATTCAAGTAAGGGCTATAAAACATAGATTATATTTTTTTTAACACTTTTCATCATATCAAACCATATCTAAAGGTTTATAATCTCATCTAACTTTCAGAGAAGGCAGTTCAGCCTAAGGGCTTAGGATACAGTTCAGTTGGCAGAGTCCTGGGGGGTCCCACCCCTGTACAGCAAATAAACTGGGTGTCATAGTACAAGATGTAATTCCAGCACTCAGTAGATGAAGGCAGAGGGTCAGAAATTCCAAGTCACCCTAACTGTATAGTGAGTTCAAGACTGGCCTAAGGGGCTGGAGGGACAGATATAGCAGTTAAGAGCACTGACTACTTTTCCAGAGGACCTGGGTTTCATTCCTAGCACCTGCATAGCACCTGACAATCATGTATAACTCCAGTTTCAGGGAATCCAATGTCTAATTTTGGTCTCCTTGGATACCAGGCATGCATGTGTACAGACACATATGCAAGAAAAACACCCAAACACATAAAATAAAATAAATCCATCTTTAAAGAAATACTGACCTTGGTTACATAAGGTCCTGTCTCGATATATAAATAAATGAGTAATGAATAAAATAAAATCCAAACAACAATAGACACTCATATGATGCTCTCCTCTATCTTCTAATACTGTTATTCTTAATAATGAAGAAAGCAGTACAGAAGCCTGGTGTGCTGGCACATGTCTTTAATCCCAGCACTCAGAGCCAGAGGTAGACAGATCTTTGTAAGTTCAATATCAGATCAGTCTACAAAGTTCTGGACCAGCCAAATAGACAAAGTAAGATCTTGCTTCGAAGCAAAACAAAGCAAGCAAGCAGAGAAGCAAACAAAAAGGCACAGAAGGAGAAGATAGGAGAACAGAACCCAGATGCACCCAGACTTTCATTCTGAGTGCTAACTCCATTGTAGTTATACAACAGTAAATAAGAAGTTAGAGTCCAGCGCTCTCTCTCTCTCTCTCTCTCTCTCTCTCTCTCTCTCTCTCTCTCTCTCTCTTTCTCTCTGTTCTTCAGTTGACAGCTAGAACCTGTGTTCACTCAGGCAAGGTTACTGTACTCAGAGAGGAGGGAGAAGACCGGAGGTGAAGGGAGGTGGCTTTAAGTGGCATCTCTGTGTTCCAGGCCCTTCTAGAAGGTGGACAGCATCAAGCACATTAATTGAGGATCCTGTAACAAGGTCAGAGGCATGGCTAGAAGCAGAAGGTGGGGGGCCTAAGTATCTCTGCCTCCTCCTTCTTTTCCACCTGTCCCCTCTATTACAGATGAGCAAATTGTTAGGACTTCCCTTCAACCTTTAGCTTCTCACATCTCTTGGCAGGCAGAGTTACCTCTGAGACCATAGACTAAATGGTGGAATACAGTACCTTTTCACTGTCTATCTCAAAACAAGGGACAACTATTGGCTAAATGAGTGGCAGGCTAAACAGGTGATTTTAGAAGCCTGAAGAACGGTGTCGTCATCACGACTCATGGATCAATAGAGGGAGGACCACCTGTTACACTCATCTATTTCCTAGATCTTGGCTTAAGATTCTGGCCTTGTGAGTGGCCATAGATGAAGAATGAGGTTTGACCGGTCAAGTCCACACCCCTCTGAAACAATGAATTGCCATTACTTCATGGAATAAATGACTCTGTTCAGGTGATCGATTTTAAGAGTACAAAGTCAACTCCCTTCTTCGCTTTTGAGGACTCTGTTCCTTGTAACTGGGGTGTGTTCCTCTCTTAAAACCGTGCAGTAGTTCATTGCTCCCTAATCCGGACTGCAGAGTGTCTGAGGTCGGCATGTGATGACTTGGTGCTGGAAGCTTTCCAGATGGGGCAGTGAGAATGTCCCCGGTGATCATGCTTGGGTTAATAAACAAACCCATCCCAGAAGGGAAAAGGGATTCGGAGTCTCTCCTACAGAAAGGTGGAAAGAGCAAGTGGAGGCAGGCGCTGCCATTTTCTGATGGTTGCAATGCTTGACCTTAATGAAGAAATTCCCCTGGGTTACCTCCGTTAGGACTAGGTATCACGCTGACTTGGGCATAGACTTTGAAGCTGAAGATGGAATCCAGGCAGCAGGGAGTGCGAGGTCACTTTCCCGTTCCCATTACATCAAACCTAAGCCACTGGTAAAGATGGCTAGACAGTGATTCAGCTGCCAGCTACAAACTTGCCCTATGAAATCAGGACCAGGATGCTGGCTGCTGCTTGCTCAATTCCATGGCAACTTGTTCTCTTTGTCCTCGTGTGTACAAAGCCTGTCAGTGTAAAGATGTGCTGCAGCCCAGAAGACAGGCGGTGATATCATTCCTCAGATCCTGTCCACCCTTTTCCCCCCACTGGCTCAGAGCTTACTGATCTGACTACATTGGCTGGCAGCAAGCCCCAAGGATCTACCTTGTTGCTGCCTGCACAATGGGACTTCAAGTGTACACCATCATGCCCGATTTCTTTTTTTTTTTTTTTTTTTTTTTTAAATATGGCTTCTGGGTATCAAACGCAGGTCCTCTTTAAGTGAGCCACCTGTCTGGTCTTGTCTGTGCATTCTTTCTTAGCTATCCATTCTACATCAAACCCACTCCAGCCCTCCTTCACGTCAGTTTTTTCATTATCTGGGTGCATAACATGACTGTGTGTAGAACATGAGAACCCACCATCAGGTAAGGGAGGTCCAGGCATACAGCCCGCCAAGGGCCCACTGTGTGGCCCAAACCTAAACTGTCACCACTGAACCAGGGGGAAAACACTCACCTGTTGGTTTGTTTCAAGTCTATTCCTTGAAGGTATATGCATACAAGGCCGCACAGCATGAGGCTGCCACTCTTACCAGAGCCCAGCCCAGGGAGGGAAGTCACAGGATTAGCAGCATCACTTAGTTCTCTCACCATCCCCTGCTCCCAGATGCTCAAGGCTCTGCCCTCCCCTTGCCCATTCATTCAAGCTGTTTCCTGGGTTCAGCATTCAGCTTCTCAGCAGTAAGGATGCTTACAGTGGGAGGAGCTTACAGTGGGAGGAGCTTACAGTGGGAGGAGCTTACAGTGGGAGGAGGGGCTAAGAGTGAGCAGCTGGGGCTCTACTACTGCATGGGTTGTCAAGTCAAGAATGCTCAGGTAGACAGGCAAGGAAAGAAAAAAAAGGAGGAGTAAAGGAGTCTCTAAAGTTACAGTTGATTCTGGCCAGTAATTAACTGTCTGCAGTGCAGACACATGAAGCCTCAGGCTATCTATCCATTAGGCAGTGTGGGGGCGGTTCCGGCACCTTATTTTATCTCAGCTCTACAGGGAGAAATGCACTGTGTGTCTTTCCTCTCCTACATTACAGCTCAGAGCTCAAATCTGCAACTCTCTTCAATGTCATGGGTAGATGTGATTGGTATTGAGATAACTCCCCATTACTTGTGCTCCCCTGATATTCTCTCTCTCTCTCTCTCTCTCTCTCTCTCTCTCTCTCTCTCTCTCTCATTTCTTGAGACAGGATTTCTCTGTGTGTAACCCTATCTGGAATTTGCTCTGTAGACAAGGCTGGTCTCAAACTCACAGAGATCTGTCTGCCTCTGCCTCCTTAGAGCTGTATCAAAGGCATGTACCACCATCAACCAGCTGATTCCTGCTTTCAAAGAACGTTTCTCCAATGCTTCCACTGGAACCTGCTGGCCCAGATTCTTCCTTCATCCCTTACCACACCCTCTGCATACCCTTTAGCAGTCTTCTTCTGCTTCTATGTCAGTATGCGTAGAAGTTTCTAGACCTGGGTTTCTTCCTGTGCCCTACCTTATCCAGGCCGATGTCTGGCATTACCACCCTGCTCCTGCTTCTGTGTGCCGGACTCTCAGCACAGCTGAATGTAATTTGGGATTCGGAACACCTCTGTCCGATTCCTACCCGTCCTCCTCCCCAACGACCTCTGCTGGTCCAAATTCCAGTCATTCTTCAGCACGTTGTTTCCAGGGTCCTTCAGTGGCTGTTAGTAATCTCTCGAATTCCCCTACCTACCCTGTGATCTCTTCTACAATGCCTCAGTGAGTATGAAGTCTCACCAAGAGACCTAAATTCAAATGCCAGCTCTCTGGACAATGTGAAGTTGTGGAAAAACCATACACCTTCCGAGCCTGATGCTAAAGGTAAGTTAGGACTCATAACACGTTCAGTGCGGGCTCTAATTGTGACGACATATGACTTGGGAGAATGGTAGTAATAAGAATAATAGCCTGAAGTTACTTTGAGAGACTTAAACAGGACGGAGTCAGTAAATGATACGCAACAAGACTTTACTACTTGCGAATTTTAGGCTGCAACTTTCATTCTCGATCACATTGAAAACCTAATGATCCATTCGCTCAGGGGTCTCTAGCTGTGTTACCACACCAAAGCCACATTACAGGTTGAGAGCAAAGGCTTTGAATATCAGCCAGACTTGTGTGTGGTTTTAATCGGTGTTGATAGGAGCCTGGCTGGAGCTGAGACACAGCTATGGGAAGCTAAGGCAGTAAGTAGATGCCTTTAAACAAACAAGGTCAGTTGTGATGGGGTCCCCAGACGCAACAGTGGCCAGCACAGATCTGCTCCTGTACATCAGGCTGTCCAGTTTGAAAGAAAGAAACGAATCACACACTAGAAAATGACGAGCTGTGGCTGAAATCTAGCCTCTTGCCTACTTCCATAAATATACTCAGAGTCCACGGCCACACCTGGGTGTGTGGGCAGTTTTCGGGCTGTTTGTGTACACGGAGGGAAATATGACGGAACCTAGACAGCTGAACTCTGAAAATATTTATCACCGACCACTTACAGAACTACTCTATACTTATGCGCCTGAAACAAATGACTGATTCTGTCAGGAGGCGGAACCAGGAAGAGCTTGCTCAAAAAACAAAACACGATGTAGGAGAGCAAGTTGAGAGAGGCAGCTCTGTAGACCTTAGGTAGAGACTTAGGCGAGCCTGAGACAAGGGAATGCTGGGAAGTTTGCGTTATCTGTGTGTCTCTGCATTATTTTTTTTGGAATGTGTTTGTATTATGAAGAAACATCAGCTACTTTTACTGTGAGGTACAGCTCTTGTACACGTGCACAAGCGTGCATATCAGCACACTGTCATAAAATAAACACCATCCAGGCCAAGAAACAGATTACTGATCTCTCTGCTCCCCCATTGGTCCCTACCCCTCCTCCTATCCCAGCCCACCTTCCCTTCTCATGGTGATCACTTGCTTTAAAATAGCCTTTCCTTTGTAGTTTTCTTTTTCTGTTGTTGTTTTGGCTTTTATTCTGAGACAGGGCTTTGCTAGGTAGCCCAGGCTGGCCAAGAACTTGGGGTCCTTCTGCCTCTGCCTTCTGAGTGCTGGGATCACATATGTAGTGTATGTGTTGCCACATCCAGCATTTTCTTGTTGCCTTCTCCTTCTTCTCCTTCTTCTCCTTCTTCTCCTTCTCCTCCTCCTTCTTCCTCCTCCTTCTTCCTCTTCTTCTTCCTCTTCTTCTTCCTCTTCTTCTTCCTCTTCTTCTTCCTCTTCTTCTTCCTCTTCTTCTTCTTCTTCTTCTTCCTCTTCCTCTTCCTCTTCCTCTTCTTCTTCTTCCTCTTCTTCTTCCTCCTCCTCCTCCTCTTTCTCTTCTTCTTTTGTTATTATCTCACTGTATAACTTTACAATACTGGCTTACTGACGTGTGTGTGTGTGTGTGTGTGTGTGTGTGTGTGTGTGTATGTGTGTGTGCTACCTTTCTATAACCTACACCTCCACAGTTGGACCTATAGATGTGTGCATGTGTGCATTGCTCTGTCCTTCTGACCTTCTGAAGTAAGGGGACTAACTGCTTTAAGCCCCTGATGGCTTGGCTCGGTGGACTGAAACCCGGAACTGCCTGCTTAAGCAAACACCGGCTCCTTGACTTTTGCAAGAGAATTTTTACCACAGCAACTGAAATGAAGCAGAGACGGGGTCTTACCTCCTAGGTTTTCAAAGCTATCATTCTGAGCTCATGTCTGGTACTCATGAGAAGCTAATGGATGTCCATTTGAAAGGTAAACAGAGAAACCCCAGGAAAAAAATGTGGAGAGACACTGCCCACAAGGTATTCCCAAAATGCTAAAAGTTTAAGCAGGAACAGTTCCTGCTGGTCCTATCAACAGTGACACCAGACCCCGCCCTCCTCCTGCCTCCCCCAAAGTTAGCTAATCTTTCTGGCTTCCTTCCAGGCTCAGAAAGTCACTCACATAATGATTCTGTATCTTCATTATGATTACAGATATACTAGGCAAGCAGGACCGTTCCTGGTAGGCTGAGAGCCAGCGTCACACTGCCCAGACCGGTCCTTCAGACTCCCATTCATTTTGGATTATGCCAAGTCAAATTATATTTACTCTCTCCTCACAGAGATTACTCTAGTAGACTTACAAAAAGTCCTTTCTCTGAGGGCCAGAGATATGGCTCAGTGGGTAGAGGTGCTTGCTGCCAAGCGCCCTCCCCCCCGAATTTTAGAAAATTCTTTGCTTGAGTTCTTAAAATCTATCCAAAATTATGCCTACACTTAATTGTCATTGATCATGCACTTTGACCTGCTTAGTCTTCATACCAAGATAGTCTGAAAGAGGCTTATTTCTATTGTCATGTCATTAAATTCTTTTAAAAATATTAGTGCCTTGTGATATTATCATCTTTGCCACAGGGGTGGGTGTGTGTGTGTGTGTGTTGTGTGTGTATTGTGTGTATGGTGTGTGCTTGTGTGCTGTGTGTGAATGTGTGTGTGTTGTGTATATATGTGTGTGTGCTGTGTGTTGTGTGTGCATGGTGTGGTGGTGGTGTGTGTGTGTGTGTGTGCTGTGTGTATGGTATGTGGGTGGGGTATATATGGTGTGTGCTTGTGTGTGTGTTGTGTATGTATGTGTGTGTGCTGTGTGTTGTGTGTGTGTGTACTGTATGTGAGTGTATGTGGGGGGGGAGGGCACCAGGAGTCTTTCTTGTACTCTGGTCACCTTAGTCATTGTTGTAAGGTGGCGCAGCTGTCCAGTTGACTCGGGGGATCGCTTGACTCTTCCCTCTCAGCAATGGAATTAGGTAGGCCCTCACAATTATTTGTGAGCTCTGGAGATCTGAACTAGGCAAACCATCAGGCACACGGGCAAACAATTTAGCTGCTAAACCATCTCCCTAGCCCATAATATTACTACTTTTTGAAGAACACGATTTGTTCTTTCTCTTAAATAGACACTTGGTTTTGTATGTATTTGTGTGTGTGTGTGTGTGGGGGGTGTTCACATGTGTGTGTAGCTCTGAGGGTGATAGTAGAAGTCTTCCTGAGTTGCTCCCCACCTGAGGCCAGGACTCAACAGAAATCAGGGGGTTTTGGCATGTCTAGTACAGCTAGCCTGCTTGCCCAGGGGGTACCAAGTATCTGACTCCTTGGTCAGGTCTGGGATTTCAGGGAGATGCCACGCCCACTTGGCGGAATTTACGGGGTTCTAGGGGTCCAAACTCCAGGTCCTCACATTAAATGGCCAGCTCTTCTCTGTGAACCTGTTCGCCACACACTTTAAAAAACAAACAGTGTGAATAACCCAGACTTTAATTCATTGAATGTCCCTGGACCGAGAATGAGCTGAATGATTTCCTCACTGACCAAGGTATCGTTTCCTAAATTTTATTGCTTTATTGTATCTTTCTATTGCTGTTTTGCTGAGACAAGGTCTCTCCTGGTAGCTCTGACTATCCTGGATATCTATGTAGACCAGGCTGGCCTTGAACTTGACCTCACAGAGATCCATCTGCCTCTGCCTACCAAGGAATAGCTTTGTTGTATCTTACCCTCATCCCTTCTTGGTAACTATTTCTACCACACATGCACTTAGCTTTTCTTTTTCTTTTAGTATTTACTGTCTGCATTCAATCCTGGCAGAGATTTCATAGCTCAATCAAAGTGTCAGCAACTTCAGGCTAGGTCCTCCTTCCTTCCAGGGCTGTGGTCTCCTGACCTGGATCAGTGTCTCTGCACGTTGCTGTCTAGTTTCTATTTTGCATGGCTTGATTCCATGTCCCATTGTGTGCCACCTATTGTTCTTTAAATGGCATTATGCTCCATCCCACTAGAATTGGCAAGCTACAATAACACTGGCACTTTGTTTTCCAATTTGCAAAAATATACACATTACAGGAATTTACAATTAAGGTCCAAGCTTAGCTAGAGCTACTATGGAGCCCCACCCCAACCCCTCTCCACTCTTTATGATCGCTCCACTCACAGTGACAACTCCACCCTGTGAATGCTCCATCCCTTGTGACAGCTCCACCCCCTATGACTGCCCCAACTCCTATAACCACTCCACCCCCTGTGACCACTGCACCCCGTGACAGCCCCTCCCCCCCGCCCCCGTGACGACTCCACCTCCTGTGATCACTCCACCCCCTGTGACGCTCCACCCCCAGTGACCGCTCCGGCCCCTAAAACAGCTCCACCCACTGTGACTGCTCCACCTCCTGTGACTGCTCCGCCTCCTGTGACGCTCCACCCCCTGTGACCGCTCCGCCCCCTAAAACAGCTCCACCCACTGTGACTGCTCCACCTCCTGTGACCACTCCACCCGATGCAAACTAGAAAGCACCTCGGCCCTCGAACTTGACCTCAACTCTTTTCCTTCCTTACATCCCCTCTCCCTTCTCTCTCTCCACCATCTCCCTCTCTTTCTCCTACTCCCCCTCCATCATTCCCTTGTGCTTTTCTTCTTTGTTCCTTCTCTTTCTCCTGTCTTTATTTTCAAGTACAGACTCATTTGCAAAATGTAGGAATCTGAATGGTGACAGAATAAAGATGATTCTTACACACTTGAAGGGTCTAAGTACGTACGCAATGGATATGGCGCGGGGTGGGAGTAGGCTGCGGACAGTGCTGCGTTGTCTACCGCCCCTTTGCCCCCCGGAAGAGCTCACTCCCCCAGGTCTCCCTGCTCCACATAAGGCTGCACTGTCCCCGTTTTGCCATGGTTCTGTTCACGCTTCCATCTTTGCTCTCTGTATCTCCCTGCTCCAGTGTCCTCCTGGGACATTAAATGACAGCAGTGCTTAGATTTTTGTTGTTGTTGCTGTTGTTGTTTTGTTTTGTTTTTGGTTTTTTTTGAGGAACTAATCCAAACATTAAACAAACGTGTCTTACTTATAACAGTTTCTCAAAGGAGACCAAAAGGAAGAAGAGGAAGAAGCAAAACAGACAACGGGGAAAGGAGAGAGACTTCTTGATGTTAACCCTTTAATGTCTATTCCTTCCTAATTTAGGGTTTATACTATTTCCCATAGCACAAACTTCATCCTTGTCTTTCTTGAGATAAGCTGCCAATAAGTGTTGCTTATAAATGGTACTGACCTGGCTTGCCTCAGACAAAGATCAAAGGCGTATACCACGATGTCCAGCTAGTGGCTGAATTATCAAAGACACATTTTCTTCTCTCCCTCCCTCCCCTGTCTGTCTGTATTGAGAAAGGGTTTCTCTGGGTAGCCCTGGCTGGCCTGGAACTCACTCAGACTCATAGAGTTTCTCCTGCCTCTGCCTCTGAGTGCTGGGATTAAAGGTGTGTGCCACCATACCCGGCTCAATGACACATTTTCATCGTCTTCCACGGAGAAGGCAAGCAGCCTCCTTGCTAGGTAGTTCTGTATTGATCAGACTACAACTCCAGCCTTGTGCCCCATTTTAGACACGCAAATTCCTGACAGACATATGTGAGTGGAAACGGATGCAGGGGAATGACCATGTTGAGGAGGGGAGCAGTAAGAGGAAGTGCCTGGGATTGGCCTGAACTGGAGACAAAGATGAAAACTTTGAAATACTTTCTAACACCTGAAGGAAAGATGACTCGGCATGCAAAGGTGCCTGCTACTGAACCTGATAACCTGAGAGTTTGATCCCTCAGGCCCTACAAGGTGTAAGGACAGAACTAACTCACACGTAGTCCTCAGACCTCTGTGCAGTACATACCGACACACACACACAAATCATGAGCTCCCTCTTCCCCCTCCCAATATCCTGCCCTCCCCTGGGGTCACTTCCCCGAGTCCACGTCACATACCTCCCACACACACAATAATTGAATATAATTTTTAAAATATTTAAAATCCTTGAGGGGCTATGACATGGGAGAGTAGATTTTAATTGTAAATAATGAACAAAACCCAACATATGCATTAGCCTGGCCAAATACATCAGAGCCAGAATTGCTAGCTACAAGTTAGAGGGAGTTTAGCCCTGACTGTCCTGGAACTTGCTCTATAGACCAGGCTAGACTTGAACTCATAGAGATCCCACCGCCTGCTTCTGCCTCCTGAGCCCTGAGGATTGAAGGTAGCCGAGGTGGAGGACTTTTAAAGTTTATTCAAATTGGAGAGGCAACTTGAGACATTTGGGCAAAGAATGTTCTAGCAAAAAAATCTAGCTACAGGGGCATTCAAGTAGACTGACCGTCAGGAGTTTTCGCGGTAGCTAGTTCTACATTATAAAATCAAAATCCAGATAACTCCAACAACCCATTAACATACTCTCAGGGGACAAAACAGAGTTTAAAGAAAGACAAAGTGATAATTACAAGCTGCTCTCCATTTCAAGTTTGCAATATAAAGGAAATGACTCTCATTTCTACTTTATTAAGTGAATTAAAGTTTAGAGATTCCATTTTCTCTTGCTTTGAAATTATCTGATAACTGATGCACATAAACAAAGCTATTACATAGTCCATTCAAACCCAGCCAGCCTCTCATCAGGGTGGTAACCTCGGATGTTTTGTTAAAAAAGGTAGAAAAATGGCCACCAATGACTGTCATACTGTATTTCATGAGAATTTCACTTGGGAAACAAACTTTGAATCCTGTTTTGTTTGTGTACCCAGGGAGCACATCTTTCTTTTTAAACCACATTCCATGCATACGAGAAATTACTCTGAACTGTGACAAGAAAATGTGTTGTAATAGCACGTGACAGAGAGACACAAGACTTCTCACAAGGATGCGACCGGCATCGGGTGGGAGAGAAAAGAGGTAGACACACAACTGAGACAAACATCTGTAAAAATAAAAGTGTTAAACCAATCATGTTAGACAGTCAAGAGTCCTGACAACTTCAGGTTGCCCTTCCCGTGTGTGTGCTCATCCAGCCACCAGCGTCTTGGTGTGCCAGTCTAAGTGGCTACGGGATGTCACCAAGGTTATGGCCGCTTAGCATCAGGTAGATTTTCCCCACTACTTATGCTCCCAGTGAATTTGTGAAAATCAAAGAAGGAACAGATAATTAAAATCCTGCTAAGACCGATACAAGTTGGGGGTGGGAGGAAGGGAGTACTCTATAAGGGGGGGGTGCGGGGAGCATCAAGTAAGAAAGTTATTTTAAAAGATTAACTGATTCAATAAATAAATAAGGTCAAGGGCATGGTAGCACATGCCATTCATGTCAGTACTAGGGAGGCAGAGGCAGGTGGATCTCTGCGTTTGAGTCCAGCCTGATCTACAGAGTGAGTTCCAGGACAGCCAGGAAAGACCACACAGAGAAAGCCTGTCTCAACAAACAAACAAACAAACTAACTAACTAACTAAATAAATAAATATACATACATTCAATATAGTAAACATTTCATTATTTCAGTGAAGCTCCAAAATTTGTCATTCTTCCAATATTTATTCACTTATACAATGGCACTTTTCCCACAGACCTTTCAAGCATGTCATAGGCACATGTATGTATGTATACACACACATTCACATAGATGTGAATGACATGGCCAAGAGTATCATTCTTTTGAGTCAAGCAGAAAACGTTAGCTTTATTGAACATATGAAATATAGCCTTATTGTATATCAGTTTCTTTATCAAGCCACTGTTGAAAGTCTAAAGTTTGGGCGTGGTTTGACTCAGGTTGAGTTCTCATGCTTAGTCCCAAAGTCAAAAGCTGATTTTACTGCAGAGCGTACTGACCAGGCATTAGCTCTACAACCTGTGAGGGTGCCTTTTACACTAAGGGGGGGAAAAAAAAAGAACAAAACAACTCTAAACAGTAAGCTGCCCTGTTTAGATTCAGACATAAACAATAAAACTTCAGTTTTCTGCTTCATAGAGACAACAGACAGAGTAACCGTTATAGTTAGTGACATTATTTTCTGCTTAACAGTGGGAAGTGGGCTTAAGAAATCAGGTCTGAAAGAGGATAAGATAGGACCCAGGGCGAGCCTTTAAATGACCCCCATATTAATTCTCGAAATGACATGAGAAGTTAGTAACTCAAGGAAGTGTTACTTTTCAGAGATCAGAAATGAGAGCTGGAGTCAGGAGATTAAGTCTCATCACACGAGAGAGGTATAAATACCTTCTTCACCGTCTGAGATATATTCCCCATCACTGAGCTTTTCGGGGGCGCTGGTTCTCCTTACTGTATGATTTAAGTGATAATAAGAGTGTATGTAAATACTCACCCCCAACGATACAACCCAGCATGTAACCCCCCCCCCCCAAAAAAAAAAAAAACCACATTTGTGACAGTCTTTCTTCAGGAAGCAACAGAGCCACGCTCACTCATCACCATGGCGACCCCTCGAGGACACTGCCATACCTTCATCGTCTGACATATCGAGGACTTCATTCATCGTTTCTGGGACGTTCATTTTGTGCTTCTCCGTGATGGTCTGGGAACAACAACAAACAGTAGTTGCTTGTGTGTAGAAGAACATTTTAAGGAGACTAGTCATTTCTTTCTGAATTGATTGGTTTATATCCCATGGGACTTCGGGGTGGAGAACTTAGAAGGCTTTATAGACAACATGCATCTCTCTTGAGCAGCATGGGGTGGGCGGTTTCTCAGAAATACCCTTCAGATTAGCACAAGGTAGAAGACGCCAAGGGCTTTTCAGAGGACGAGAAGAAAGCATTGCTGTGCTTATCCATGCTAGAAGGACCAAATATTACTTTCCATCAGGGTCGTGGAAGAAGGTAGGGATTTGTCATGATGCCTGGTGCCAAGCCCCTCACTTCCATTGCTTTCTCCACTATGTGTCCATTCCATGGATTTTCCACAGCAAAATACTAAAGTGATATAAGTTATGCATATTTTATAATTATATTCATCCAAAACATTTTAGAGGCCACGTGTCTGGAGGACCATTTTAGCTTCCAAAAATCTTCCTCAAGTCCAGTGTGCTACGGGGCGAGTGCCTTTCTGACTCTAGTTTACTAATTGGTGACTCTCTAACTTTACTTTTTTTTTTTTTTGGTTTTTCGAGACAGGGTTTCTCTGTGTAGCCCTGGCTGTCCTGCAACTCACTCTGTAGACCAGGCTGTCCTCGAACTCAGAAATCTGCCTACCTCTGCCTCCCAAGTGCTGGGATTAAAGGCGTGCACCACCACTGCCCGGCTGACTCTCTAACTTTATAATTTATGTCCATTCAGAAGACAGCATCTGTATCGTTTAAGTTTAAAAAGCAGAAAGCAGGGGCTGGAGAGATGCCTCAGTGGTTAAGAGAAAGTACTCCTCTAGCAAAGTCCCTGGGTTACACCCCCAGCACCCAAATGGTGGCTCACACCACTCTAACTCCAGGTCAGAAGCTTTCTTCTGGTTGGTGCACAGATATACATTCAAGCAAAATACCTACACACACACACACACACACACACACACACACACACACACACACACACACACACACACTGAACATAATAAAAAACAGTAACTGAAAATCGTCCAGGAGTTGAAACTAACAAAGGCTATCAATTCAGTTTCTTATTGGTGTGTGTGTGTGTGTGTGTGTGTGTGTGTGTGTGTGTGTGTATTTGGTAAATGACACTCCTATGATCAATTGTTATGTGGAAATAAACATTTTTGTGCCTCTCTCAGTATACAATACTGAAATTGATCACATCTTTAAAATAAACTTTCAGTTAGGGTTTTTTTTTTTTGGTTTTTCGAGACAGGGTTCCTCTGTGTAGCCCTGGCTGTCCTGGAACTCACTCTGTAGATCAGGCTGTCCTCGAACTCAGAAATCTGCCTGCCTCTGCCTCCTAAGTGCTGGGATTAAAGGCGTGCGCCACCACTGCCCGGCTTTCAGTTAGTTTTATAGACTCAAAAATTGTACAGAAAATCCCCACATACCCCATACTAAGTCATCCTAGTAACGTTTGTTAATATAGAACATTTGTCATTGTGTGCTAATATTAATACATCATTATCAAAGTTTGGGTTACACTGGCATTTCCGTGACTTTGGTCCCCCACTGAGCACATTCTATGTAGATGAAATGGCTCTCTGGGCTATCCTTGGCTGTTAGGATTCTCCACCTTTCTTTGGCATGGAGGACTTGAGGGTCCTGAGCTGTATCAGTCAGTTGTTTACAGAGGCGTCTGTCTCCTGTTTTCTTTTGTGATTACTCTGGAGAAGGAAGGCTGTGGAGGGGAAGCTCCCTTTCTTGTACACCGTCCAACACCACAACAAATGTAGCTCTTTACCTTCTGGCTGAGGTAGTATTTGTCAGTGTTCTCCATCTGTAACTCTGCTCTCTCTGTTCTCCTGCTGGGGTACCGCTCTCATGCGTTTGTGTTTTGGAAGGAGACCACCATGTCAGCTTATATTTGGGCTGTAGGGAATTAGGTTCAATGCTTCCTTGGGAGTGAAGGATTTTTGCACGTTATTGGAATCCTTTGCCAGGGGAGAATTGGCTCCCCACATGTCTCAAGATTGAACATAGGCCCCGAGGCAGTGTTCTGATGACGAACCGTATGCCCTGGAAACTTTCTGTAATTCTTTACTCTCATATTCAGCTGTTTGCTTACACGGGTATGGGCTTAGAAATATTTGCTTCATACTTTGAACTATGTGCTAATACTTTTTGATTTAGTTTTGGTCAAAAGTGTTCCAGTCTTGGATATCCTGAACTTTTTCTATTGCTTTGTGTGTGACCCCCTCCACCCCCTTCCACTGTATTCATATATGTCATTTAACTTTGGTAGTGATGGCAGTGCACGTCCTTGCTGTGCTGGTTAGTATTCATCGACTTGACACAAACTAGAGTCACCTGGAAAGAGGGAACCTCAACTGGAAAATTACTCCTGTCAGATTGGCCTGTAGTTAGGGGTATGTGTGTGTGAGTGTGCGTGTGTGCAGGGAATTCTCTAGAACAGTGACTGATGTAGAAGGGGCCCAGCTCACTAGGGATGGTGCCACTCCTGGGCAGGTGGCCCTGGGTTGTAAAAAAAATACTTGTAACTGAGCGAGCCACGGAGAGTGAGCCAGTAAGCGGTGCCCCTCCACGGCCTGTGTTTCAGCTCCTGCCTCCAGGTTCCTGTTGTGACTTCCTGTCCTGGCTTTTCTCAGTGATGGAGTATAACCTGTCCACATTATAGGAATAACCTGTAAGCTGAGGTGACTGCTCCAAAAGTTGCTTCGGGTCTGTGATTTATCACAGCAGCAGTCAGCAAACTGAAACACTTTACTTTGGAGCAACAGAAGACATTCCAGGCCCACCTTGATGTTCCTACTCTAGTCTCATATCCAGCTATTTCTCGCAGGAGTCCTGGCTCTTTTATGCCGAGCAAGGTGTTAGCAACGGACACCTGGATGCTCAGCATGCCCTGATGGTAGCTTCCAGAGACACTGAGAATTTTAAGCAGCATAATCAAGAGAAATACAACTTCGAGGCCATTAAAGGCAGAATCGTCTCTTCTGAAGCTTTGTTTCTCTTGGTTTGATTCCTCCTGCTGCTGCGACAACAGGAGCACTTAGTAATTTTCTTTCTCAGGATTGCTACATTGTACATGGTTCCCATGTAGGAAAATCTGTTTATAGAAACAATGGCTGCAGAGG
Source organism: Uromys caudimaculatus (assembly GCA_028551405.1). Lineage (NCBI taxonomy): Eukaryota > Metazoa > Chordata > Mammalia > Rodentia > Muridae > Uromys > Uromys caudimaculatus. The sequence goes on along the minus strand of CM052720.1, from coordinate 31,891,951 downwards.
CCCCAGTAACTTTCTGGACCAAGAAGGTGAGTACCGTGGGGGCTGGGCTATGCCATTTAAGATTACAGACACCAAACAAAATCACATCCTCCCATCTGAGGGAATTTATATTCCTTATACATTATAGATGCTTATATATTATAAGCACTAGTGCAGGGCTGAGAAGATAGTGTCTCAGTTTGCAATAAAGTCTCAAGTACCAGGAGGTTGGATTCATCCCTCAGGACTGGCTTCTTTGCTGGCCTCCATGAGCACTTAAGAGTTTATATGGCTTCCCGGGTCAGTCTGGACCTTGATTTTAGCAAACATTATCTTCTGCCAACCAAGCTTAGTGATGACACACACAAGAGAAGTGGCTCTGCTACCACTGACTCTGGTAGGGGCCTGAGCCTTCCCTAAAGCTGCAGCGCCGTCTTCTCCTTCTGTAACTCCAGACTGGTGTGGTTGCTGTGACGTATGGAGAATCCAACTAAGAACCTTGTCTATGCTTTACCAACCAAGATACATGGTCAGCCTTCTAGTTTAGCTTAATGCTTTGAGTGTTTCACTTTTGAAAACATTTTATTTATGTGCCTGTGTGAGTGCCTGAGCATGTGTGTGTGTGTGTGTGTGTGTGTGTGTGTGTGTAATCCCATGTGTGAACAGGTGGCTGTGGAGACCGGAAGAGGTCACGGAATACCCTGATGCCAAAGTTACAAGATATTGGGAGCCTCCGGTGTGGGTGCTGGGAACTGAACCCTGGTCCTCTGGAAGAACAGCTGGAGCACCAAACTGCTGAACCAACTCTCTAGCACAAAGCTTTTATTTTTATCTCACAGAAACAGTGTGAACTTGCCTAGTGGATGAGAAACTTGGTGATGATTTATATTTTGACTATTAGACAGAGTTGCGTTCTAACATTAGAACAGCCGACTTAGGTAGTCATTGTAATTGCTCACATACTTGTAGCATCGTGACACTCATATATCCAGCATCGGGTCACTTGGCCACTGTTAAACAGTTTGTTTTCCTCTTTCCTTTGTCCTCTAGAAAGAGCTACTCAGGGAATCCAGAACATGAAGGCTGGAAAAGCATTGTTTGTATAGCCTTTGTCTAAGAATTTAATAATTAGCCAGGCACGATGGCGGACATCTTTACTCTGGAGACAGAACTAGGAAAATCTCCGTGAGTTTGATGCTAGCCTGCTCTACATAGCATGACTTGTCTCAAAACAAAACAAATAATAACAACAACAACAACAACAACAAAATCCAAAAGAATCTAGTAACAGATTTTGGATTTTAAAAGCTGTATACATCTCTGAGTACAAATTTTCCTCCTAAACTTTAGGGTAATGATAGAGGTAATGATAGAAATAGATTCTGACTAGTGAGCATTTTTCTGTCTTGTAAGTCACACAATTTCTTCTACTCAGCAGATTTATTTTCTAGTCTCTGAAACCTGCGAACTGCCATCTAACTCAGCCGGCACATAGCTGCAGACAGCCTGAGCCCACGGCTTTCTATACAAAGTGCTGCATAGATGAAGAAAGTTATGCACAGTAGCTCTGACTTCCTTCAGATTGGAGATGGTAAAAGGGAAATGATGACGTCAGCCCTAAATTCCACTGTCCTCAGGTATCTTAATCCCAAAGACACTAGACAGGGTTAAAATGATTTGAAGGGTGTGTGTGTGTGTGTGTGTGTGTGTGTGTGTGTGTTGTGTGTTTAAACACATGCAGGGACCAGGACAATAGCTCAGTGTGGAAAGACACTTGCTGGTGGATGACCTGAGTTCAATTCCCAGAACACCCCCCCCCCCCCCGGTAGGAAGACAGAACTGACTCCACAAGTTATCCTCTGACTTTCACACCCACGCCATGGCATGGGTGTACCTCTAACACATACAGTGTAATGTAATAAGACTTCTTAAATGTATCTAGTGACAGGACCTACAAGCAGCCTGGGACAGCAGCCTTCCAGTTTCCTCCTGCGGCAGGGGACACCAGTTCGTGCCACAGAGCCCCATAACCAAATAACACAGGGAGAAGGCTAGCATCCAGGGAGTGTGGACAAGGCCATGAATGGAGGTAAGATGGGTGCCACTGCTCAGCGGGACCTGCTCGGAATCTGCAGAACACTGGGACAGAGGAACAGCCTGGGACAGGAGCCTTCTGGTTTACGCCTCAGGTCAGTACTACGCAGCTTCATACCCAAATAGCGCAGGGAAAGAGCTACCCTCCCAGGAGTGTGGAGAAGCCTATGATCAGGGGTAAGGTCAGCACCTCTGCTCAGAGACCCGTCCAGAACCCTGAGGATATAGGGACTGAGGAGTGACCTTCTGGTTTCCTTCTGAGGCCAGGGAACTGATCCCGTGACACAGGGCTCCATACTCAGTGCCAGGAGAGAGCTGGTCTCCTAGGAGTGCTGACACACCTTTGAGCACAGGAAGACCACCACTTCTGTTCAAATTCTTCAATCAAGAGGGACTCTCGCAGAGCCATCAGGATACAGGAACCAAGGAACAGCCGGGGGACAGGATCCTTCTGGTTTCTATCTGTACCCCAGAGCTGACCCTGTACCACAGCTCTCCAAACCCAAATTCCTCTCAGAGAGAGCTGGTCTACAAGGAGAACTGACAAAAAGGCTTGCAGGAGGGACAAGCCACAGTCAGAGAGAGCAAGACCAGCTAACACCAGAAATAACCAGATGGCAAAAGACAAGGGCAAGAATATAAGGAACAGAAACCAAGGCTACTTGGCATCATCAGAATCAAGTTCTCCCACCACAGTGAGCCCTGGATACCCCAACACACCAGAAAAGCAAGATTCAGATTTAAAATCACATCTCATGATGATGATAGAAGACTTTAAGAAGGAAATAAATAACTCCCTTAAAGAAATACAAGAGAACACAGGTAAACAACTAGAAACCCTTAAAGAGGAAACACAAAAATCCCTTAAAGAATTACAGGAAAACACAATTAAAAAGACAAAGGAAATGAACAAAACCATCCAGGAACTAAAAATAGAAATAGAAACAATAAAGAAATCACAAAG
>CM052720.1:31842415-31888414 GCA_028551405.1 Uromys caudimaculatus | reverse complement strand
GCTATTCTCAACCACAAAAGAACTTCTGGGGGAATCAGCATCCCTGACCTCAAGCTGTACTACAGAGCAGTAGTGATAAAAACTGCATGGTATTGGTACAGTGACAGGCAGGTAGATCAATGGAATAGAATTGAGGACCCAGAAGTGAACCCACTCACATATGGTCACTTGATTTTCGACAAAGGAGCTAAAACCATCCAGTGGAAAAAAGACAGCATTTTCAACAAATGGTGCTGGTTCAACTGGCGATCTACATGTAGAAGAATGAGAATTGATCCATTCCTATCTCCCTGTACAAAGCTCAAGTCCAAGTGGATCAAGGACCTCCACATAAAACCAGGTACACTGAATCTAATAGAAGAGAAAGTGGGGAAAAGTCTCGAACACATGGGCACAGGGGAAAAGTTCCTGAACAGAACATCAATGGCTTAGGCTCTAAGATCAAGAATTGGCAAATAGGACCTCACAAAATTGCAAAGCTTCTGTAAGGCAAAGGACATTGTCAATAGGACAAAACGGCAACCAACAGATTAATTACGTGTCTGTGTGTCTATGTGTATGAGCGCATGTGAGTGCAGTGCCCATAGAGGCCAGAAGAGGGCGATAGATCCCTTGGAGCTGGAGTTAATGGCAATTGTGCAGTGCCGAGGCAGGTGCTGGGCCGCACTGAGTCATCTCTTCAGCTCTGCATGCAATTTTCACAGATATACATTTTCAGTATTTCAAATTTTGCTTATGTCAGAAACTAGAGGTTTGCTACATTGACAGTATTTTAAAAAACTTAGCCTATGAACGGAGGAAGAAGGAACATTCTAGAAAAGCTCAGGGAAACTTGGCTTTCAGAGTGAGAAAGTTCAACATCCATTACTCACAGTGGTGGTCATGATTTCCTCTGTCACGACCTTCAGTGTATCAACCACCGAGATGTAGCCAAGGCGCCGGGCGATGGCCAGGGCTGTGTTCCCATTCTGGAAGCAGGGAAATGTGGAAAAAGTCACTCAGCATGTAACCAATGCAAGGCTGGTCTCGCATCATACCAACCCAACTATCATATGCAAAAGTGTAAATGTTGTAGCTTAATAGTTTGGATCCCAAATGTCACAGAGGCCGTGAGTTCGAAGATGCTGCTGCTACTGGCAGGTTGGGACTGGTGGAGGTGGGGTTGCCACTAGGGGTGTGTCCTTAAAGGGTGTATTGGGATTTTAGCCCCCTCCTGTCTCACTTGCTTTCTGGTGGCTGGGATATGAGTTTCAGTAAGCAGTCCCTGCCATAGTGGCCAACCTAGCTGTAGACTCATGACGTAAAGACTTTTGTTCTATTAAATTACTGGCCTCGGGTATTTTGTCATAGTGACAGAAAGACAGCTAATAGACAGGTTTCGTTAAAGCCCAGCTCATCTGTCTCTTTCTATCCATGTCTGGGCAGCTACATCTTGCTGTATGACAAAGAATCTATGTGAACAGTCAGTGAGACGTACATACTGTTTTCCTTGAAGGCTCTATGTAACGTATCTAAGAAAATAGAAAAGCAACTGGCGTGTCATCGAAATGTAGGAAGACGCCAGAGCCCCTCTGTCTCCCCCACTCCCGCTGTGCTGGCCCATAGCTCACCACAGTGAGTTCATTGGGGGAGGCATTGTTTTGGAGCAAGACGTTGATGATATGTGTGTGGCCCTGCTGAGCTGCCTGGTGCAGTGGCGTGTATCCGTTCTGCAGAAGAAAGAACAGAGAGATAGCATGCACTTCCTTGAATACAAAAACCTAGGGCTTTGCTGGGGAGGAAGGGGGAGGGTGCCTACCTTCGTCTTGGTGTTAACCTTTGCAGAGTGCTGCAGGAGAAAATTGACTATTTTGACGTTTCCATAGTGACAGCCCACGTGGAGCGGTGTGTAGCCCATCTGCAATTACATTTCAGACAAAAAAAAAGAGAAACATTGTAAGTACACTTTTAGTAACAGCTATGCTGAACGGAAGTAAAAGTATTATTTAACTCTCCTTTCCAACTGGAAAATAGATTTAAAAAAAAAAAAAACCTCTTCTCCATAAAAAAAACAAAAAAACAAAAAAACAAAAAAGCCCTTTTCAGAGATAGTCTTAATATATCTGGTTGAATATAAAAATAGGTATCTAACGTCTTCTCTTACATCAGTTCTTTAGTCTCTTCATAGTTGCTCAGGACAGGAAGGAAAGACGGACCAATCAGCAGTCCAGACAGGTGGATTCATAACTGACTGGTGAGGTCAGAGAGTGATATATGGACAGATTGGGTTAGTGTTGATTGAATACTCTGTTCTCTAACAAAATGGCTAAGAGACAAGCCTGGGGGTGGGGTGGGGGGAGGGGGAGAGGCATATTCCTTTACTCTCAGGACTCCAGAGGCAGAGACAGGCAAACCTCTGTGAGTTCCAGGACAGCCAGGTTTACATAGTGAGACCTCAAAGAAAAAAAACAAAACAAAACCAACCGACCAACCAAAAACAAAAAACAAAAACAAACAAAAAACAAAAACAAAACAAAACAAAAAACCCAAAAAAAACAAAACCAAAAATAGTCCACCACAGATAGGCAGAGGTGTAGAAACAGTCAAACTGAGGAGCCCAGTGTGAGTTCCTATTGTCAAAGTATGAACTTGAACCTGCTATAACTGCTCAAGTTAAAGAAAATCGACCTACTCCCTCCCCAGAGCATGGCTGTTTCAAACCCAATGACTGACAAAGAGCAACTAATTCTTTCTTAGACTGACAGCCAATGACTCTCAGGGACTGTCGATTCATATTCTCATATTCTCTCTCTCTCTCTCCCCCCCCCCGTCTATTCTTCTCCCTAAAACTATATATACACATACATATAATTTAATTTATTATTTCAAAAGTAGTGACACTCTGGAGATGGGAGATGTCAGTAAAGTAGTTGCTTTGCAAACAGGAGAACTTGAGTTTAATCCCAGAATGTGCAACACACACACACACACACACACACACACACACACACACACACACACACACGCGCGCGCGCGCGCACACACACACACACACACACACACACACACACACGCACACACACCAAACATGCCAGATCACATATACACACCACACACACACTAGATCACACATACACACACCACATACACACACCACACACACACACACACACCACACACACATATCACACCGTACACACACACCACATATACCAACATATACACCACATACACACACACACCACACACATACACACATTTCACTAGTATGAATATTAAAATGTTCTTCAGGTATTTAACTTGCATAATAACGTAACAGTCTCCATGGGTTCTTGTGAGATTGGATATTTAAATGCTCCATTTAAATGTACAGTTTCCCACCTCACTCTGGGTAAAACGCTAATTTATTATAATGGACTGATGGGCTTAGGTGACTGTGGTCTTTCCCTGTGCCCCTTCCTGTCTATAAACTGAGGTCGCCTCTGCTATACTGTCCTCTGAGACACTAGCCTTCCTGCTGTCCCAAAGCATTTGTTAAAAACAAGTGTGTGGGGGGGCCGGAGAGATGGCTCACCAGGTTTGAATGTTGGTACCATGTTTAAGGGCCTGAGTTCAAATCCATCTCTGGAACCCATGGCCGAAGGGAGAACTGACTTCCAAAAGCCTTCTGTGGTCCACACGTGTACCGTGGCACATATCCTGTACTTGCACACACATCACACGCACAGTAATAAGTACATTTTGCAGCTGTGTACACAGCCAAGAAGAGTCACCTCGTACTCACAGAGATGGGATCTCTGGATCACAGCGTTCCCAGACAAGATGGCGCTGTGCGAAGATAGGCCTAGCATCACACAGCTCAAGAGTCTTTCCAGCTAGCAGCAAGCAGCTTTAGAAAGTGCTGGGTGCACCATGTTTGCTATTATATCATCATTCCCTACATATCACAGGTGCTCAGTAAATATTTTAAATCTTTGGCAAATAAGGGATTGGAAAGAGGGACGCAATCGAGGACTGACTATCATATGTGTGGACTGGACAGACAGAATTGTGTAAGAAGAAATGTCAGAGGTCAGGCATAGTCACTGGGCTTGAGATCTCAGGGCTGCGGGCAGGGACAGGTGCATCCTGGGAACCTGCTGGCCAGCCGGCCTAGCTCAAATGGCAAGCTTCAGGTTTAGGGTGAGACTCTTTCTCAAAAACAAAATACGGTGGGGGGAGGGGGTAATGGGAGAGAAGATTCCTGATGTCTTCCTCTGGCCTCCACACACATGCGTACAGGCATGCACACCAACACGTAGGCACACACCACACATGAATACACCCCCCCCATACACATGAGCATGCATGAAATGGTAACAGGCTCTGGCTACCATTTCCGTGTTACTTCAGTCAAGATTTTATTTGAGATCACCCTGCACCTTCTATGTAGCATGACTCCATGAGAGAATGAAATCCCCACTTTCTCTTCTGCTTAAGATTGGTGGCTCTCCGGGTGTCAGCCCTGGGTTCTCTTTGCACTGAGCACCGTCTTCTTCAGGGACACCTCCACCTACAACGACAGCCTCTGCCACCGCCCAAAGACTGTTTGCTAATTCACTAGGTATTGGGGTGTCTTTTGATATTGTCACAACTAGCTGCTTTAATAATCCTTAATGTTCCTGGAGGGGCTAGTTCAGTGGTAGTGTGTGTGCCTAGCGCCTACAAGGCACTGGTTTGATTCCCAGTATGTCAAAAACAAGCAAACGAACACAGGAATAAATAAATAAATAAAGAGAGGAATAAATAAAGAAATAAGTAAAAGAATGCTATTAGATAACATGGCTCACAAAGATCCAGAGAATACGGAAAAATATTTTTATAAATAGCCATTAGAATTTTAAAAATCACATTTATTTGTGTGTATGTATGTATGTGTGTGTGTATATGTGTGAATGTGTGTGTGTGTATGTGTGTGTGTGTGTGAATGTGTATGTATGTGTGTGTATATATGTATGTATGTATGTGTGTGTATGTGTGTGTATGTATGTATTAGTGTGTGATGTATGTATGTGGGTGTATGTGTATGTGTGTGTATGTGTGTATGTGTGTGTATGTGTATGTATGCATGTGTGTGTGATGTATGTGTGTATATATGTGTATGTGTGTGTATGTGTATGTGTGTGTGAATGTGTATGTATGTATGTGTAGGTATGTGTATGAATGTGTATGTATGTATGTGTGTATATATGTGTGTATGTGTATGTGTGTGTATATGTATGTATGTACATGTGTGTATATGTATGTATGTATGTGCGTGTATGTGTATGTATGCATGTGTGTGTGATGTATGTATGTGGGTGTATGTATGTGTGTGTGTGATGTATGTATGTGGGTGTATATATGTATGTATGTGTGTGTATGTGTATGTATGTATGTGGGTGTGTGATGTATGTATGTGGGTGTATATATGTATGTATGTGTGTGTATGTGTGTATATATGTGTGTGTGTGTGTATGTGTGTATGTGTATATATGTGTGTGTGTGTATGTGTGTGTATATATGTGTGTATGTGTGTGTCCTGTGTACAGCGCAGTGAGCTGCTCCTGCCTCAAACCTCCCCTCAGCCGTCTTCAGAACTAACCCATGTTATGTTCAGCAATGTTTGTATGCACACCATGACATTTAACAGGCATCCATGTCTTTGAAACAGAGTTTCACGTGAGAAAACTCAGCACGGGACTCACTATAGCATAGGCTACCCTTGACCTTGTGCCAAGCCTCCTGCCTCAGCTTATCAAGTGCTGAGACCACAGGGATGAGCCCCTGTGCCCAGCTCAACCTTCTTCCCTGTGTAAACTGACTCACACTGGGAAGACCGGCGCTGGTGCACACTGTTAATCCCAGCATTCCGGAGGGAGAGGCAGGCGGCTCTCTGAGTTTGAGGCCAGCCAGTGCTACATGGGGAGACTCTGTCTCCAATGTTCAGAGGAAAGAAACCCAGAGGAAATGTATCTTTCAGTTACACAGAGTATGTGCTTACACAGTGGCATTGCGTGACATTAGCCAGCACTGCATTTCTTTTTGCAAGAGGTTTTTTACCAGAGGGAGAGGGAGAAAAAGAAAAATGAGAGAAATCACAGTCAACTGCACAATAAGGGATTTATGAAGTAAACAACCATGGGGTATTCTTTCATTCCTCGATAATCACATAGGATAAACTTCAATTGCCACCAAGTCTTTCTTTTTCTATCTTTTTTTTTTTTTTTTTTTTGCCACACTGTCCCCAAAGCAGATATGTGTCAGGATTGCTGATGATAATATAGAATACTGACATGCAGCTAAAGAATTTGGGCCAATAAGGACAGAGCATCTGACCAGAGACTCAAAGAAAAGAGTTGTTCATGGCTGATAGGACTGGGACACCTTTCCGCCTATGCCATGGCTGCAGCCTTCCTACTGAGGCTGGGGTCACTCCAGGGCACTTGGTCAGGCTCCTCCCTCGCGGAATGAGAAAGGAGACTTACCTTCGTCTGCGCATCCACATGGGCCCCTTGGTTGACAAGGACCTCAGCCACATTCACTCGGTCTTCTTGAGCAGCCAGATGGAGTGGCGTGAGGCCGCTCTGTAAGAGATTCCAAGGGCGTGGCCGTCAGTCATAGCGAGGGTGAGCGCATGCAAGGTGAGCGCACGCATGTGGCTGTGTTTGAGATTTGGCTTGTGAGTTCTAGGAGAGTAGCTTTGACTCTTAAAGGAAAACCCACAGAGTAAGGGCATTTACCACTCTGTACGAGCCCTGCATTAGCCCTGCTGATCACGGGCTTCATCAAAATATTTCAGGTGTACTCCAGAGTGGCCGGGATGTTCACCGCAGACTCAATATTGCTCTAGACTATGATGTTTGAGCCATCTGGGGCCTCTTTCCTTCTCAGCCACTTCTTTGTAGTGATATTTTTAAAGCCAAGAGAAGCAACCATACTGTGTTCCCCCAACAACATGTGTGGGTGATCACCACTGTACATCAGAGACTCTAAAATCAAAACCACGCTGGAGTTTTATCAGTGGGGTTAACTTCAGCAAAAAGTCATTGACGATTATTAAAATACTGTATATATTTTATTAATATTAATTAATAATAATTTAACATAATATGTAATATATTTAAATTACTTTTTAATTAATCATGTCTTAATGAATAGATGACAATAAATAATGATAAATTAATAAAATAAATTAATTGGTTAATACAATTAATATTAAATTAATTAATTTAATAGTAATACATAATATTACAATGCTATATGTATTTTAATAATACAGTGCTATATCATGGTAATGTTCTTGCTTGTTAAACTTGTGTGAGTCCATTCTCTTCATCTACCTTGTGGGTCTGAGGGAATCAAACTCCGGTCATCAGGCTTGTCTGTCAACAAATTCCTTAACTTGCTAAGTCATCTTGCCAGCCCTGCATATAATTTCTATGTGAAGTGAAAATTTTGATCGATTTTCAGACTTTTCTGAGGATTTAATTATTGTGGTATGCTCTGTAGAAGGACAAGAAGGGAGTCACCTTATTGCTCAGGTTGACATTAGCGTTTCTACTCAGGAGCAGCGACACCATGTCCACGTGCCCTTCCTGGGCTGCGAGATGGACGGACGCAATCCCTTGCCGGGTGACCGCGTTTGCATCAGCACCGTACTCCAGCAGGGACGTGGCTATGTCCATCTGGTTCTTCTTGGCAGCGATGTGCAGCGGGGTATAACCGTTCTGTCAAAACCAATCACTTGGTCACATCTAGTACCAAGAAAAGATGCATGCAGTGTGTTTTCAGACAGCATGCTTCCCTTTCTAGGGGCTCTCGTTAACCGTATGGGAAAACATGACGAAGTAAAGAAATTGCTAAACCTCATTAGTGTCTCATTAGCGCAGTTCTGGGTAGAGAAAAGTGCAATGTAAATTAACAGAGTTGGCATGCCACTGGTTTCCAGAAAGGACATCTATGGGAGTAGATGCTCAATAAATATTACCGTATTGACTGGGGCTACAGAAGTAAGCCATATGCTATTTGGGGGTGTGCTCAGAGCCATTCAAAACTCCATTCTTCAAACCAGTTTACTGTCTGTCTGTTATGGTTTGAAAGCTGTCCCTAGTCTTCCTGTGCTGGAAACTCTTCTTCCCCCACCCCCAACCCCAATGCCTGTGCAACGGTGTTGGGAATTGGGACCTGTAAGAGATGGTGAGGATGCAGGAGGATTTGCCCTCCAAGAGGCCCTCATAGCTGAGATGGAGGGAAGGGCGGGGCAGGGAGGGGCTGTGCAGGGAGGGGACTGAGGAGAGAATCAGCTTCTGAGAAGAGGAGTTTAGCTCCCGGCTACTTTCTCTCTTTGTTCTTCCACTGTCTACCATGGGATGACGTACAAGACCCTAGCAGGATGTGAACTCCTTGATCGTGGCTTTCCCAGGCTCCAACAGTGAGAAGTCCTCTGTCCTTATCAACATGGTGTCAGAGCAGCTCCCAAAGAATGAAGACACCATGTACTGCCTGCAAGCTGCAATCTTTAATCTTCATGGGAATTGTTTTTCTCATTGATTCCTGATGGTCTGTCTGTCTCTCTGTACGCAATAGCCAGACCCATCGCCTTGCAGGTATTCAGAGAGATTATTGTTTTGGGTTTCCCACAGCCTGCCTATGAAGACAGCATGTGGCAGTTGAAAACTCAACTCAAGGACAATCTCCTCAGGGAACTTGGCTGCTTCTTTTTGTCTCTTGATTTCCAATACCCAGCCACCACTTTGTCTTTGACCCTAGACATTAGTGACACTCTCATTTACATATTTGTCTCTCCTTGACTCCGTTTGAAGCTATCGAGGGCACAGGCTATCTTCTCGTAGCACATTTCAAAGTGACACACTCAATGATTAAGGGAAGAAAGGAGACCCTGCAGTCAGAATTAGATGCTCTAATCCTCTTGGAATCTTTGGCCACCCTTCCCTCAGTTGGTCCCTGATACTCTGTTGTAGACAAAGACCTCTGTTAATTAGTTGGGCCTCAGGAGCCTTGAGTGTCTGACCTGAGAAAGTGCTTTCTGGGACTTTACCATCCACAAAGAAGTTAAGATTGCACTGTGATACAGGCGTGAGCTTGACCGTAGCAAGTAGAAGCGCAGAGTGGAAATGTCACCTCTAGACTCCTCCGACTAGCTAAGCCAGGGGAGAAGGAGGTTTTATATTCCTATTTTTAGTCTTGACCTATGCCACGTGGAAACACCAGCTTAGCTTGAGAACTGTTTGGCCCTCTGACCAAATGCTTGGACACGCCCTTCAGAGACCTATGCCTCCACAGCCCAGAGGAACACTGGACTTTGTCCAAGGCTGTAGTGTAAGTTCACCACCCTCCATAAAAGAGAAAATTCACAAAGAAGCAACAAAAAGAGGAAGCAGGATTAGTCAATGTGCCTAACACTAACAGTGTGGGCGGTAAAGACATGAAGAAGTCCTTATCAGACATCTTCTGTGTTTTTACATTTATAAGGGACAGAACATCCAACTGAGCCTGGTTGTGGCATTGCATGTGTGTAAGTCCTGCATTTGGGAAGCAGGGGCCTGCCTGGGCTACATGGTGAGACCCTGTCTCAAAAACAAATGGCATCAATGAAAGAGAGAGAGAGAGAGGGGAGAGAGAGAGAGAGAGAGAGAGAGAGAGAGAGAGAGAGAGAGAGAGAGAGAGAAGATAATGTGTTAGTCACTTTCTGCCCCCAACCAGGACAGGGCTTGCTATTCTCTCAGATGTGACGATCTTGTTGTCTTCTAACGCATCCCAAAAATTCTAGGCCCCAAGGAACAATTAAAAAAACTCAAGCATCTCTATAACGGGTGACAGGTCTAGACAAAATACACATTATTCTTTATGGTTCTCAACCATCCTAAGGCTGAGACCCTTTGATACTGTTATTCATGTTGTGACCCCCCTAAACATAAAATTATTTTCATCACTACTTTGTGGCTGTAATTTTGCTACTGTTAAATGAATCGTAATGCAAATATCTCCAGTGCAGGATATCTGATGTGCGACCACCAGGGGTCGCTACCTACAGGTTGACAACCGCAGCTTTAAAGGTTCCTCTTGGCTCCTTCTGAGGTACAAATTACACTCTAAGGTAAGAGAACCAAGATCATTTCAGAGACTCTGAGGAAATACTTTCAATAAGAGGCAAAGGATTTATCTGGAGACCCAAAATAAAATTCTGAGCTTCCTAAGCTCCATTTTCAGGAAAGTGAAATGGCGCTTGATTCCTGTAATCAAGGAAGATGTACTAATTTGAGACACCAACCAAGGAGAGTCAATTATAGAATAATCTTTTAAAATGTTTTTATCTTTTCAAAAAAGATTTTAATTATGTGTATGTGTAAGCGCAGGTGCCCATAAAGACCAGATGCTGTTCTCGGATCTGCTGGATCTAGAGTTATGGAGGGTTGGAACTTCCTGGTGTGGTTGCTGGGACCCAAACTGGCCTCAACAAGATCAGGATGATTTGAACCATCTCTGCAGCCCGGCCATGGCATAATCTTACACCTTTACTTTCTCACACTCTAAAACAAAACATTTGTTTTTATTTTATGCGTTTCAGTGTTTTCCTGCATGTATGTGTACCATGTACATGCCTGGTGCCCACAGAGGGCAGAAAAGGGCATGGATCCTGAAACTGGAGGTATAGATGGCTGTTAGCTATCATGTGGGCGCTGGGAATTGAGCCCAGGTCCTCTGCAAGAGTACAAAATGCTCCTGACTGCTCCGCCATCTCTCAAGCCTCACTTCCTGACATTCTTATTGAAGACAAAATATCTGTCACGTGAACCTATGAGTATCACACTAAAAACAGTTATCAAAAGCAATAGATGGCATTTCAGTCCCAACTGACAGTCCCCCACCATGCCTGTACACACACACACACACACACACACACACACACACACACACACACACACACACACTGATATATAAAGTATGACTAGCAACTGCAGGCTCAAGTATTGCTTTTTAATTAGCCTCTTGATTTTGCCAGCAACCAAGCCAAGCTTCTTAATAGCATAGCATCCTGTGTCTGGAGACAGATCGGGTAAAATTAGATGTTAGCATCCCATTATCCCTTAGCATATGTACTTTTTAGTATCCCAGTCACCTAAAGACATGCATCATGTTTCCTAGGATGTCTATAAGGTACCCACGATTTTGAAAAGGGGTAAAGAAGGGCGTGCATAGGGGGTGCAGCTGTGGCGCTAATGGCGCCCTCTGAAGCTCTGTCTACTGGCATTCAGAAACTGAACTTGCGAGAGTGAAAGCCGCAGAATCTATATGCATTCTTTTTAATTGAAAGAAAAACGTGCCCAGCTGAAAACTACCTTTCCCAGCATCTCTTGTGCCAAAAAGTAGCCAATGAGAGATCAAGATCAGAGGTGGGTGGGGCTTCTGGAGGAAACTCTGCAGTCCTGTGAACTTCCTGCTACTTTAAAGAGGCAGAGGTGAGCTTTGTGTTTGCTCCCTTGGTGCTGGTGAAAGAATTCAGCTGTTGAAACCACTGCATGGAGGATTGTTCCCCTAGCAGATAAGCCAGTTCGTAACTGAGATAACTGGTCTGCTCAGGATCAAAGTGTACAAAGTCTCTGGCTTGCAGTGCTGATCTGAAGATGGTGTTACAGGGATGTCAGGACATAAACACTGGCCCAGGCAATGTGCCATGATACGGAGGATCAATGTCCCATTAGAAAAGTTGATGCTTAATTGACTGTGGCCTCGGGTTAATGGGATATAACAGTTATTACTTACTGGTCCTGATCTTCAACTACTGTTCAGTGCATTTGTAAATTTGGAAACATTCATTCTAGATTTTATTTGATAGATGCAAAGCTGGATATTGAGAACTTATTTTATTATTGTATTTTTATTTTTATTTAATTTTATTGAAATAGGATCTTGGGTTCTTTATACTCCACTATGTATCTAAGGGTGGGGAAACCTTGAACTTCTCATTCTCCTGCCTCCGTCTCCAGCATGCTGGGATGACAGGTGTGCTTGGTTTATGTGTGCTTGAGATTAAAATCAGGGCTGTGTGCTTGCTAGACACTCTACCACTGAGCCCCACCCCAAGTCTCTGATCTCTATTTATGAACATAAAAATGAACCTGGCTTATTTCTTTCCATGCATATCGTTCTATAAGTACTGCTACTTCTTGCCTGGTTGTCACTAGTGGGCCAGCATTATTATCCCCGTGTGAGAACAGCGAGATTATCTACTCCCTGCACACTCACTGTTTATCAGGACTCTGGGGCTACTTAGAAACAGGCCCATGAGCACAAAGACACTGTCTTACTTACTTCTCTATTGCTGTGAAGACACGCCATGGTGAAGCCAACTTATAAAAGAAAGCATTTAATTGGGTGCTTGGTTACAATTTCAGAGACCACAATTTTACAGACCACAGTCATGGGGCGGGGAGGAGGTGCAGGGGTAGGGCATGACATCAGGCAGGCAGGCAGGCTTGGCACTGAAGCTAAGATCTTCCATCTTATATGCTTATATGCAAGTTGGAAGGAGAGAGAGAGAGAGAGAGAGAGAGAGAGAGAGAAACAGAGAGAGGGAGAGAAAATGAGGAGAGAGGAGGAGAATGAGGAGAGAGGAGGAGAATGAGGAGAGAGAGAGAGAGACTGGCCATATGAGCTTTTGAAACCTCAAAGCCTACCTCCAGTGACATACCTCCTCCAACAAGGCCACACCTCCTAAATCTTTCCAAAACAGTTCCACCAATTAGGAACCAAATATTCGAATGCATGAGCCTATGGAACCATTCTCAATCTACCACAGACATTAACATGCAATGAAATGAAAGAAGATGGGTATTAAATTCCACTAGCATTTAGGGAAACACACACAGCAAACGTTTCTTACTTAAAGTGGTTTTAAGGGTGATAATCATCACACATGACTTGTCAGTCACACAGTGTCCACCCACCACCATCCCCCCTCTCTAGAAAGCCCTCATTTTCCTCCTGTGTCCATTAACCCAGTTCTTTATCCCTAGTCACTTCTCCACCCCTGTCTGAAGACAATGCGTCATTCTAAGTGGGTAGCGCATGTTCTTCTGTGATTGGCTGCTTAGAGCCAGCCTGCTCTTCTGTGATTGGCTGCTTAGAGCCAGCCTGCAGCCTTAAGCGTCATCCCTGCGGGTGTGTGTCAGAATCTCTCTCCTCGAAGGGCAATGTGACAGACACGGAAAGATAGATATACATTCTCTGTCACATGCTCGACTACTGGTGGGGGAGGGGGAGAGGAAATTGATCCGTAGGAGGAGACTGGAGGACATCAAAGAATCATGGGTAAGTGACTATGGCCAAAGTTTTTATACGTGTATAGACGCTTCACAGTTGTTGGAAACACAAGCCTGTGCCTTTAGGACAGATTCTATAGCCTGAATCAGACCACGCCCGTCTCTGCAGCTCTCTCTAGGACAGAGAGCTAAGCATGAACCAACTGCAGCCTCCTCCTGATTTATGGGGTTACCCAGCACCTAGCTCCTCTCTGCTCCTCGCCCTGTACACTTTGCTGAACTAGATCACATGATATAAAGCTTCCTGCTGTCCCTAAAAGGTAATTGAAACTCATGTCTTTCCTTTGTTCTTGGGATTGGTCTGGAGACTCCTCATGGAGGTTTGCTGGGAAAACTGACCTGAAGAATCTCCTCTTGCCTGCCTTCACCGTCCTCCCACTCCCTCTCTCATGAAGCCTCTTTCCTTCCCTCTAAGGCCCCATCACGGTTAGCTCTCCATTTCCGGTCCTGCCCACATCTAATGCTCTCCCTCCCACCTTGGGGACCAATCCCTCTTGTTCTCTAACCTCATTGGAGGGAATTAAGGATTCCTGCTCAGCTCCATCCATCTTTTCTGTTTATCATGGGTGACAACACCAACACTGGTTATTCTGTATAACGTAGGTATAATAAAATGGCAATAAAAAGACTTCCCTTCCAGGTCGGGCATGGTGGAGCATGCAGGGAGTCTCAGTACTCTACAGAGTGAGTTCCGGACCAGCTAGGGATACACAGTGAGACCCTGCCTCTAAGCAAGAGCAAGGAAGAGAAGGAGGAGGAAGGGGGGAGGAGGAGGAGGAGGAGGAGGAGGAAGAGGAGGAGGGAAAGGAGGAGGAGGAAGAGGAGGAAGAGGAAGAGCAGGAGGAAGAGGAAGAGGAGGAGGAGGAAGGGGAGGAGGAAGCAATGACAAAAAGACTCAAATGTCCTTTTCCCTTCAAGCCTACACCACCACCCATGCATGTATACAGCCTACATTTTCTCTACTTGTGCATACATTGATGGATACTGGACTGACTAACTCTTTGGGCTGTTGACTAATGGTTCTTATATGCCTTAATTTTTCTTCTTCTTCTAAAGCTCTTGTTTGTTTTTGTCTAAGGATGGAGTTGTGTGAGGAGAATTCTGAGTGGTTCTGAGAAAACGCTAAGACAACATGACAAGAATCTTATGACCTTAGTTTCTTCAGAAACAGAATTGTTCCTGGAATGTGCTTTTGTGCTCCTCCCAGGTGTAGTAGATCAGAGTTAAGTTAGATTATTCATTAAAACTGGCTATTGTTAGTTCTTTATATGTCTCTATAGAAAAATGTGGTTTTGCCATATGATGCTCATCCATCACAGGCAACTTATCCTTGACTGGAGACTTCACTCTTGTGACTCTTAACCCTCAGAATATAAACTGTCTGATGCTCTGACACTTTGGTCTGCCTTATTTTTAAGCTCCACTCTCCGAGGTTCACATTCCCAATACTCTCCACAAAAAGGTGGGCTCTTGTTTGTTTGTTCTGTTTTTATTTTTTGCAAACGTATTGCTAAGAAGGCTTTCTTTACAGCTGAGCCCACGCCAAGGTTGAAACTCTGGGGGAAAGTATCTAGAATTTAAGTTTTGAGCAGATTTCACTGAGTAGAGAAAATGACTTAAAAATCTGGGAAGGAGATTCTGAGGATAAACCTGTACCCCTGGGGGAAGCGAGGGAATATCAGGTAAAGACATTGGGTGTCAAACCTATGATTCTGGAATCTCCAGAGCACCAACCTCTGCAAAATTTCTTCTGACCCCCACATGTACAGAGAGAGAGGGGAGGGAGGGAAAAACAAACAAATAAACAAACAACAATAACAACAACAACAACAACAAAAAGCCACGACAACAATAACAACTTTTCTGATGGAGGAAGTATCCAGAACATTCTCTCTTATAGTACCGCAACCTAGAACAGTCCTGGCTCATTGATCTGCAGTGTAACGAACTTGACACAACCCTGAAGAACACTCAAGGTACAGTGCAAAAGCATTAGGGACACCAAAGGGTCCTTGAACCAACAAAACACATGAAAAGACTCAGAAAAGAGTTTTAGATTCTGGTTTGTACTGGTTCGGTGCCTTCCGCTTAGCAACCAGGCATTTTTAAGGAGGCTGCATTACGACATGCCAGGTCCGAACAGCGGGGCGACACGAGAGCTGAATGCACTATACTCTGTGTTTATTTCTCAGAAATCTAAGACGTCCACTGGTCAAAAGTTCCCCAATAATAATAACAACAACACAATAGTCCCCTTAACAGTAATAGAAACTCACATATGAAACTCTTTAGGCTGTTCTGCGGAACACAAAGTTCCTTCAGGCAGTGTTTTTCTGAGGGAAATGCAATCTGTGTTCTTGTATAAATTTTGATAAATCAGGGCTTCTCTGCGAGTGTGTGCGCCCGCATGTGCGTATGCGTTGTGTACGCATGCGCGTATGCACTGTGTACGCATGCGCGTATGCACTGTGTACGCATGCGCGTATGCACAGTGTACGCATGCGCCTATGAGTGTGTAGGACAGAGGCTGATGTTGGGTGTCTTCCTCAGTTGCTTCTCCGCTTTATCTTTTGAGAAAGGGTCTCTTACTGAATCTGCAGCTTGGTGATTAGACTAGCCGCGCTCCCAGCATTCCCCACCAATCTTTCTGTCTCTGCCTCCGCAGCTCCGGAACTGTGGGCATGTGTCTTTATACTTGACTTTTTGCATGGGCACTGGGAAATGGGATTCAGGTACTTAAGTTCGTGTAGCAAGCACTTTACCAAACTCAGATATCTCCTGGCTCTCACTAGTTAGAGCTTTACATTTTCTTAGGCTCTGTGGATGTTTTCAATCTGGCTGAGGAGTATTCGAACTCCCTTTCCTTCCCAGGATGTCCTGGGGATCCCAAGGAAATCAACTGACAAGTACCTATTTATTGAGCATCTACTACACAGGGGTGACTAAACACCGGAAGGCATATACCTTTCTGGCCACTCTGTAACTTTTATAAGCCAGGTCTAAACCATGAGAAGACTACACAATTAGCAGGAAGGGATGCTTGTATGGAGACAGATGGGTGATACACACTCAGTTCTTACATTGTGAGTTACAAATACCTTTGCGGCTGCGTGGGGTGAGGCTCCCTGGTCCAAAAGCAGAAGGGCCACTTTCTGATTATCGTAATGTGCTGCTACATGCAGTGGAGTTAGCCCGCTCTGAAAACACGTGCAGAGACAACCAGGGTCAAAAGTGTCTGAGTAGGAGATTCTTAGATTTAGGACATGGGATTAGATTGGATTCAACAGAGTATTATTGACGTTCAGGTTCCGTTGTATGTAAGCCAGCATTCACCTGATCCCGAATATTCTTCACCGTAGTAGTGAGACTTCAACACGTCTTAGGTACCATCAGAGTGACTGGGTGTGTGGGGGTGGGGGGGGTGGTATTAGCGAGTGCTGGTTTGTTATTGTGGAAGTGGCCTGATGACGTCATACCTTCCCAGCGGCATCAGGGGACGCACTCTTCTGCAGTAGGAGACTTGCGACTTCGAGCTTTCCATATTTTGCAGCCACGTGCAGAGGGGTGAATCCCTTCTGAAGAGGGAAATGTAAAAACATTCATGAATGGAGGTTACCCAGGGCAGGGCTTCTCAGGGCTGATGGCTTACTCTAGTGGTGAGGATGAATTAACATGTATGTTTACGTAAGGTCCGAGGTAGCACATAACAACTGAAGACTTTTCTAATCCTTAGGGATATGCAGACTCCACCTACCAGCAGCCTGCCACCTGCGAGGTCATAAGTGTTTCACAGAAGCTAGGACTGTGGCCTAACACAGTTGTAGACCACGGGGTTGTGTAACTGTCAAAAGGTTAGGCATCTCTGAAGAGAAAGAGAATATTTTCCCCTCTGCTGACTGAACCATAGCGGTCACTCATTCCTGCACAAACATCATGACCAAGAAGCACGTTGGGGAGGAAAGGGTTTATTGAGCTTACACTTCCACACTGCTGTTCATCACTAAAGGAAGTCAGGACTGGAACTCAAGCAGGGCAGGAAGCAGGAGCTGATGCAGAGGCCATGGAGGGATGTAACTTACTGGCTTGCTTGCTTCCTCTGGCTTGCTCAGCCTGCTTTCTTATAGAACCCAAGACTACCAGCCCAGGGATGGCACCACCCACAAAGGGCCCTCCCCCCCTTGATCACTAATTGAGAAAATGCCTTACCGCTGGATCTCATGGAGGCATTTTCTTAACTGAAACTCCTTTCTCTGTGATAACTCCAGCTTGTGTCAAGTTGACACAAAAAATCTAGCCAGTACAGATACTAATCAAATTTCTCCCCAACACAACACTAATAAGCTGGATCTGGAAATTATTCCAGGCCATTTGGGGGTGTCAGACTGTGAGAAAATTGGCTTCCATGCATCTCATTGCAGGCCAATGGTGGTGTGCTTCGAAAACCCCTCTGTGAGCTCACATCAGCAGAGGCCATGTGCCTTCCCCCTTTCCCCCTCTTCCCCACAAATGCACACAATGTCTTGAGGCACACTCCTGCCTCCAGGAGCAGTTAGAAGTCCTTTCATCTTTGCTCTCTGAGGTGAACTGAGTAATGACACATGCAAGACTTAGATGCTTAGAGTTCCCGATTGTTCTCCCATGATTCCTGATCCTGCAAGGATCTGGGTATCAAGAAGTCAGTCAACACACAACATTAGGGAGGGTCCCAAGCTTTCATCAGGGACTGGAGCAGGACCAACACATATTACCTCACAAGACTACTGCCAACTAGAGCCAGTAGGTGGCTAAGATGGAGAAGGGCTAGGGGTACCCTGTGATCCCCATCACCCGTTATTCTGTCTCACATTCTAAATGACATCCAGAAACTTATAACTCGATTTTCCTAAACAGCCCAAGGAATCATGGGAGATGAAGTTTGGGGCAGTCACTATTTATTCAGGTGTTTGTTCTATAAGTATGTGTGGTAGTTTGAATATGCTTGGCCCAGGGAGCAGAACTACTGGGAGGTGTGGCCTGTTGGAGAAAGTATGTCACTGTGGGCGTGGGCTTTGAGACCTTCTTCCTTGTTTCCTGGAAAGCAGTCTTCTCATGACAGCCTCCAGATCACAATGTAGACCTCTCAGCTCCTCCAGTTGCTATGCCTGCCTGGATGCTGCCATGTTTCCCACCTTGATGATAATGGACCAAACTTCTGAACCTGTAAGCCAGCCCCGATTAAATGCTGTCCTTATAAGAGTTGCCGTGGTCATGGTGTCTCTTCACAGCAATGGAAACCCTAACTAAGACAGTATGTATAATAATTTTTTTAAATCGATTATATACTAGTCCTTCTTATCCATAGCCAGAAAAGAGACTACAGTACCCAATAGTCTCTTCTCAGGACATGTCATAGGCCAATTTGTCTTGTTAGGCCAATAACACTTGTTATGTATACAGAGTTTTCAATAAAGCAGAGAAACAGACAAACCAATTATGCATTCTGTGAGCACATTCTGGCCGTGGGAGGGTATTACTTAAAGACACCAGAGATAAATTCATCAAACCATAGGTCACAAAGGAAATCAGCAGGTTTACTTCAAACTGCCATTTAAGTCTCTTAAGTAATTTAAAAAAAAAATTCTCTAATTCTGGATGCCATTAAGATATTCTTAGAAGATGATATATTGAGAAACTTAAGACCAAAAGAAAATTCCTCAAATAGCAGTAGCTACCTCCCTGCCGGGCGAGACTTTGCTGGCCAGGGCCATGACTAGGCTGGGGGGCTCCCTGTAGATCTAGAATCACAGCCTCTTAACCCATCGTCACTGTGTGGGAGACTAAGCAGGGTGTGCTTTGGGGGCCGCGTCTTCATACCTTTGTTGTTATGGATAACGATGCTCCGTGATCCAGAAGGAACGCGGCCACATCCTCATGCCCCTCCCGGGCCGAAAGGTGAAGGGGGGTGTACCCAGAAGTTGTTGCTGCATTGGGGGACGCTCCTTGCTGTAACAGTTGTTGCACTATGTCAGCCTTCCCGAGTCGAGCTGAGATGTGGAGTGGGGTCTGGTCATCCTAGATGCAAGGTAGAAACACAAGGCTTGTGAGCCTGCAAGGAGATGGTGCCCTACGAGAAATGCAGGGGACGTTAACTGCCCCACGTCAGAGGTGCGTGCAACTCTAATGCCGTGCTAAAGGGGACCTCATTTCCCTTTTTCTACGAGGTTTGGAATTGTGAGGGTGGAAGGTCTTCAAGACCCTTGCACTGACCTATTTGTGTGAGAGTATGTAAGGCAGTGCTACCTGAATCCTGCCACAGAGCGTCAGTTGTGATCTATAGGCTCTGGGGTTTGTTTGTTTGTTTTGTTGTTGTTGTTTGTTTGTTTGTTTTGGTGGGCAGGCCAGAGGGGATGAGAACTAATCTCAATAAGACTCATGCCTGGGCGTTATATTTACTTCTACAAGCCATTCCGACATGACTTTATTGCTGCTCTATGAGTGTCATGTTTTCCCACAGTCAAAAGCTAGGCAGGACAGAATAGGGCCTTGCAAGGATCCTGTCTTTGTTTGTCAAACTGTGCATCCTGGCAGCCAGGGCTGCACTGGCCGACAATAAAGGGATAACTTATTACAGTCTCACACTAAGGCATGAAGCTCACGCTGAGTCCTGCACAGGAGGGAGCTTGGGACAACTGGGAGGGCCCCCCTTTCCTAATCTGACCAGAGAGGTGCCCCAAAATGTTCCATGTCATTCCACCAAGCGAAATACCCACTAAAATGTGTCAGTGTCTTTAAACGCCCCTGATAGGAGAGGCAGAGAGAAGGGCAGACCAGAATATGGGTATTTCTTTGCATGAAAGTCGAGACTGAGACCAGAGAGGCTACTCGAGCAGTCGGAAGCCTAGGGGGAGTGCTGTGGGTGTGTGTGAAGTGTTCCTCACAGGCTCATGTGTTTGCATACTTGCTCCTTAGCGGTGGCACTGTCTGGGAAGGTTGTGGAATCCTTAGGGACCAGAGCCTCGCTGGGGGGAAGAGGGCAGAGTGCTGGTTTTTAATGTTTGAGTTTCTGACTTCACCAATACTCATTGGCAGAATTTTAGCTCAATTCGGATGGGATTCCTAATGATTTCAAAAATGGCCCTCAACATTTTATATAAATTAAAGCAGTGGTCTCAGCATTGACAATTACGAAATCAAAGTGTAGATGAACTCTGAAAAACTGAAGATGTTCTAAATCCTAGAGTCTCAACTCTTCAGCCAAGATTTCATCCTTTATGAAAAGATAAATGGACACATGCATCATTAACGTGTAGATTTGCTTTCAGTTTCTTTCCTTTTTTTTTTTTTTTTTGATTCTTTATTTACATTTCCAATGTTTCCCCTTTCAGTTTCAACGAATGCTGAAGTTCTATGTATGTCACAAAGTTGACTTAAAGTATATTTATTTATGCTCTGTCATTAGGAAATGCATAATTTGTATTGTGTCCTGCCCTATATATCTACAGATCTCCGATGACAAATGGCAGCATTTTAAAAGTTCTGTTCTAGAAAGGGAAAGGCTGCATGTCAGTCAGCTGCCCCAGAGGCATCTTGAGACAGTCAGCTGAGGAGATCTCGGCCAGCAGCTCTCCCCCATCACGCCCCCCTTCATGACATTCAAAGTATAAATGTCATCTTCAGAATCAACTAGATACTCTGTTGGTAACCAGCACTCATGAATGTGACAGTTCTTTTTAACACTAATAGGTTAATCTCTCTGGTTATTCCATGTTAGGGACCCCACACAGCTACCATGGAAGGAAAATCAATAAGTTAAGAAATTATTCAGCCGGGGGTGTCAGCTCAGCGTTCCAAATGTTCGGACTTCTGTGATGAGCCAGTCTTCCCAAGCCTAATCTGAATCTGAGGCATTATGGTTCTGTATTTTATAGAAGGGAAAGAAGACCACATCCTTTTTCCTTTTGAGGCTGTGCCAGGTGACAGACATATAAGTCAACCCCAAATGTGGACTCATGTTTATAGGCCATGATTGTTCTAGAGATTTCCACCCTAAAACTATCCCAGTGTGACGAGCTCTGGACCTGTTTAGATCCAGTTTCTAACCTGTTAGGGCTTCACACCATGCCCAGGGCAGTTTCTTATTCTACGTAGCTGTGCTACAACAGCTGAATGGCTATGAAGCACAGTATTTTTATATGATTCTTGGGTGGAGGCCTTAATCCCTGGAATGTCTGATTAATAAAGCTCTGCTTTTGAGAGGCAGTAGGCATCCACCTAAAGGTTTGCTGAACCCCAGACTTCCGCCTCAGTTTCAGTTTTAAGGTACCACGCCACGCCCTTACCTTAGCTTTTGCTTCTACCTGAGCGCCATCTTGGACCAGATACCGCACCACTTCTGCTTGCCCCGACCGAGCCGCCATATGCAATGCTGTTTCTCCTCTCTGGGGAACATAAGACGAAGTCAATTAATGGCAACTCTCAAGACAATTGGCAGGCTTCATTGGCATGAAGTTATAGTGACTGTTTTGTTTTGTTTTAAACAAACAAAGAATAGTGCCCTGAGCACTTTCTTGCTGGAAATATAGGAAAATAAACACATGAAAACTTTCCCAGGAACCTGACCCAGGCTGGCAAGGACACGGTGTAACCCTGAGGAGCCCAGCCACTGATGCTATGAGAAGCACATCTCGGGAATCTACAGCAAGGCATCCTTAGGGTTGAGATGGTATCAACACTTCCAGGGGAAGAAGGCATGAATGGTGAAGTACACAGGGTGAGCCAAAGCGAGAGGAGAGCCTCAGACCTGCCTGCCCTGTGCTTGCTGCTGTAATCCACGGTGGATGCAAGCCTCCCCATGGCACGCCGTCATATTTTCAGGGAACAGGCAGTCTAGACTAGTGTCAGTTTACCAATTCTTAAATACTGACTATAAAATTAGAATTAAACATAAACCCTGCCCAGGGGCACCAAAACCACACTGGAGTCAGATGTGGCTCACTTGCAGTGACCTCAATAGATCAGATTCCATTTCTTGGTACCTTCATGAGGTGCACTGCCCTCCCTTTACCCTTTCGGCCAATAGTCTCTAACTCAGACTACTCATTCATTCATTCATTCATTCATTCATTCATTCATTCATTCATTCATTCATTCACAAAATGCCAACACGACAGAGAGTATACACTGAGATATAAACATCATAAAAACCAAATATGTTTGCTCACATAAGCAAAATCCACGTTGAAGTGTCTTTTGTAAAATAAGCTTTGCCCAACAAGCCATCTATTTGAATATTCTGAGAGGAAGGTGGCCTCATGGGAGACATGCCTTGTGCTCATTGGAAAGAAACTGAGGTTGCTGTTTGCCTTATTGCACACTGTTTTTTATAAAGGAAAATAACATCTGGTTTTAACCCTACACAAGGGTATGTGCAAGACCTCACGGTATACCATCTCTGTGTTTAATACTGCTTGTCTTTGCTTCTTTATTGCCCATGAGTTAAGCCGGCGGTCTTATGCTTGTGGTCCATGGTGCTAAAAAGATGAGGTCAAATCTGAAAGACTGCAAAACCACGTGGATGGCACAGCATGCTCTGGGTGAGCAGCTACTGCTCAGGTAATTACGCTAAATCATCTCGTGGATTTGATGGCGACGCTCGGCTGAGGGAAACATTGTCTGGTGATCTGCTCACTGAGATGTCCGTGATTTTGCTACAACATGGTAGAACACTCTTTAAAGAGGATGCCTTTGAAGTTGTGTGAAAACACGTCTTCACATGTGATGGCACTGTGCGGGTCACACTCTCAACATGCAGAGATTTTGACGGATTCTGTCAGAGAACGCCAGAGTACCACGTTTCCCTTCTGGGATCCAATAGTGACCACGTAAATGCAGAAAAGCCACTTTCCCCAGCATCTTAAAAACCCGCGACTCATCTCGTTAAGGCTACTTACCACGTTGGTGGTGTTTGGGGAGGCTCCATGATGCATTAGCTGTGACACAATATTTACATGTCCCATGAAGGCAGCAACATGGATTGGGGTAAGGCCCGACTACAGGGAAAGGAAGAAACACTGGTTGTTGGCTTATGATTCAAGAGGCTGACCCCTCCAGGGTTTCCCTGCTCAGAGATAAAATCACTGTTCTGTACGAGAAACACCAGGGCACCTCACATGCAGATACGAGTCTCACGAAATGCCCTTTCTCTGGCATGTCTAACCAATGTCTACTGAGAACTTAGAAACATTTTGAGGCAAGGCAACCATGCCACATACAAGGAATAGGTACAGGAGCTTGTGTGTCCAGCATCAAGCATTCAACAAGACTTCCTGAACTGTGGGCATGTGAGGACAGGAAGGCTGGGTCTGTGGGTTCTGGGGACACAGGGGAGTCACAGGGTCATAGGTATGATAACTGGATACTAGCATGCGTAGAAAGATGCTCATGGCTGTCCCGTGGAGAGCACCCAGGGCTAGGCAGGCAGTAAGGGCCGCTTTCCTGGGAGAGGTGGTCCAGACGTGCAGGACCAGCCTGGAAAATGAATGGGACACACACACGTGCTCTAGGAGAAGAGCCCATGCTCCAATTTGTAGAGTGCCTGGAGTTGGGAAGGTGGAGAGGTGGAGTGGGGTGGGGCAGTTCTGGAGTGGGCGATACAGGCCTGTTTGCTATGCGGAGACCCGGCACTGACCCACAAGGTGGATTCTCTCCGTGGGTTCAGAGGAAAAGCACCCAGGGCTTCCCTGCTCGTAACTGCAACGCTCGCATCCTTTCCTCACTGTAACTGTCCGCACAGACTAGCCCTTACTCTGTCTCAGCACAGGAACACGTTTTTCAGTCTTTCAGCCAGCCACCTGCAGCCAAGCGTGGATCGTTTGGTAGCCCTGCCAGCCTCTACCCAAGGAGATGCCCGTTAGGAGACACACTACCCTACAGCTGCTTCCCTAGAGGGAAACCCAGGGTCCCCTGAGTCCGGCAAGTACTGTCACCTCGGTTACGGCTTGAATAGATGCACCGTGCTTCAGTAGGAGTTCCATTACTCGGATGCGGTTCTTTTTGCAGGCGATATGGAGAGGGGTGAAGCCGTTCTGTAAGGGACAAACACACATATCTACTTAACTTCAATCCACGCGAGTCAGTTCCCACGGTGTGCAGGAAGAGACGGCTAGTACGATAAGGTGCCGTGCGGACTTCACGTGGCTTTTCTTTGCTGGAAGGAAAAGGAGCCTAGACTGCTTCCTAGCAAGGTTCCCAGGTTGTAAGTTCCTTGTCAGGAAAGGCAAAATGTACATGCACTTCCTTTATTTTATTTTAGAGTTCACTGTTTCAAATGACTTTTTTTTAAATCTCATTTTGAGTTTTGACTCAGAGTTCCATTATGTAAAGCCAAGCTGGACTCAGACGTGTGTTTTCTGATTTTTTTTTTTTTTTTCTTCAAGACAGGGTTTCTCTGTATAGCCCTGGCTGTCCTGGAACTCACTCTGTAGACCAGGCTGCCCTCGAACTCAGAAATCCGCCTGCCTCTGCCTCCCGAGTGCTGGGATTAAAGGTGTGTGCCACCACAGCCCGGCTTCATTTTTTCTTTTTAAGTTATTATTATTACTTCAAATATTTATTTTATGTATACGAGTACACTGTCACTGTCTTCAGATATACCAGAAGAGGGCATTGGATCCCATTACAGATGGTTGTGAGCCACCTGTGGTTGCTGGGAATTGAACTCAGGACCTCCGGAAGAGCAGACAGTGCTTTTAACCATTGGTTGAGCCATCTGTCCAGCCTTTAAGTTATTATTTTATGTGCGTGGATGCTACATGTATATCTGCCCATGGGGTGTACACAATGCCCAGTGGAAGTCAGATCCCTTGGAACTGGAGTCACAAACAGTTGTGAGCTGCTATGCAGGTGCTGGGAATTGAACCCGTGTCCTCTAAGAGAGCAGCCAGTGTTCTTAACCACTGAGCCATGTCTCCAGCCCTCCTACTTTTTCCTTTGGATGGTTTGGACTGCAGGCATGTGCCATTACCCTAGTGGAAGTGCTTTGTTTTGCCGGGGGAGCTTTAAATGCTTGTGCCACCACTGACCAGCCTGTCCTCACTCAGGCCAGTTGGCCCTTCAGATTACCCTTGATTGACTTACTATGATGTAAGTGTGTTAAGGTTTCAGACCTGGGACAAGCAGCTGAGGTGCCTATTAACATATCAAAGTAGACCTGGCTTCCAGGTTCTCCCAGCATCCCTCAGTCCCTGCCTGGTTCAGGTAATGGCTGGTATACTCTTCCCTCTGTCCTGGACTTTCCATCCCAGGGGCTGGGCTGCCCTTCCCCCAGAGGCTCCTCCCTATATAATCCTCTCTTCCTCCCCCTTACCCCCTCTTCTCTCCTTTTGCACCCTTGGCCTCCTGGCTGCTGCACTTGGTTCCCTCTCTCCTTTCCCCTCCCCTTCTCCCATATGTTGGTCAGGGTCATGACCCCTCAAGATTCTCCCCGATGAGTCTGCCTCTATGTCTGCCCTATATCTGTAATAAACTTTCTCCTCCACCATACCTAGGAGCGGTCATGTCCTTTCCTTTCTTTTTATTTCTTTTATTTCATTCAAAGCGCTCACTCTCTTCCTGCCTCTGGACAATTCTGTACAAGAAACACAGCCTTATAAAACACTGCTGTCCGGATTTATAAACTTTGAATACCAGACTCCTAAATTCAGAGAGGACAAATTTGCCTTCCAGAGAAGCTTTAGTGTACCTTGTACCTGGGTTCCCAGGCATTTGGACTGAGCCTTCTGAGACTCGGTAGTAAGGGACCAGAGTATGTTCACTGAGCACTTTCCATTCCTCTATGTACTGAATTCAGGAGCTAACATTCCTTTCTGCCTCACTTCACATACGAAAACAGCTGGGGGTAAACACCAGCATAAAGTGCGTGAGTTTGTTTGCACAGTCAACCTTTGCCAGTGCCTGCTTGGACTTGTCCCTTGTGTGACAGGACATTTGTATTTACAAGTCCTAGAGAGTTTTCTTTATTTTGTTGTTTTAAGACTCAAGCACACAGCAGCACAACAGTGGTGTTTCAGGTCTTTAATCCCAGCAGAGGCAGGCGGATCTCTGTGTTTGAGGCCAGCCTGGTCTACACAGTAAATTTCAGGAGAGCCGGGACTATTCAGAGAAACTTTATCTCAAAAAAGCAAAAACCAAACCAAACCAAAAGACTCAAGAGCATGGGCTTACTCTAAAGACACAGGAACTTAGATGACTCAACAGCATGTAGCTCATTTGCTCAAAGGTTTAATCTCGTAAAAGAATCGGCGTTTAAACAAATTACCCAACAAACTGTTCTCTGTCCAACAGCTGAGGCTGGGCCGCCTATTTCAGCTGTCAGTAGGGAACTGTACAAACACAGAGGTTTACCATACAGGCTGAAGTCAAAGCGACAGCAGGTGCCTCTGAGCAGGTTCCAGGGACTCTTATTTTTGTTTTTGGCTATAATCCAGCCCAGGGTAACTGTCTACAATGTCCCTCTGTTGGGAAAACTTTAGTCATAGGAAAATGAAAGTTAAGCCCACGCCCTGCTTTAAGTCCTTTCCCCTCCTATGGAAAAAGAGTGACTCACGGTCATTCAGGGGTCCCCTCCCTTCTCAGAAGGCAGAGGCTTCTGACACACTGGGCAGGCCAACAGCTCCTAAAATACTTTTTTGGTAGAAGCTGTTGGGATTACAAAGACAAAGGCACTGCTGGCTGTGTACAGAATGCCAAACTCCCCCCTCTCTGCTGAATTTCAGGCCCCCCGAGGCAGAGGCACAGAGGTTCTGAAGGGCAAAGTCACAAGGCAGCATTTGAGGGAAGCAGAAGCCTGCCAGGAAGGGTTGTTTGGAGTCAACCTTTACCTCAAAATTACTAGTAAATTAACATGTTCCCTGGAATTGGGCATTTTTGTTCTTTCCCTGAGTGCAAGTGCTTAGTCTGAATAAAATGTCAACACTTCGCTAAGGATTATTTATTTTAACCTCACTAAGGACTATTTAGTTTAACAATAGCAAGCATTGTCTTATCAAGAAAATCAAAGGTTAGCATCATTTCAGCTCAAAAATTCTTGGGCAAATATTATTATTTTTAAGACAGGGTCTCACTGTGTATGTAGCTCTGGTTAGCCTGGGACTTGTTATTAGATCTGGCTGGCCTTGAACTCAGAACTCTCCTGCTTCTGCCATTATGTCTAGCTGCCCATATATATGTGTATATGTGTGTATGTATGTATATATATATATATATATATATATATATATATACACACACACACACACGTGTGTGTATACATGCATACAAATATATATATTATATGTATTTGCATATGTATATGTACATGCATACATACATACATACACACACATACATTATTATTATTTTTATCTGAAACAAAGTCTCTTTCTGTAGATCAGGCTGGTTTTGAACTCATAGTAATCCTCCTGTCTCAGCCTTACAAGGGCTGGGATAAGAGGTTTAAGCTGTCATGTCTAGTTTGCGTCAAGATTCTATGCATCACAAAGAAAACAACAGAGCCCCACAAATGTCTAACCCGAAGAATCATGACATTATCACAGTGAGGTCAGGTCAGTCTTTTTATAATCGTTCAGTGTCGGGCGTTCTCTCTGGTGAGAACCAGAGTGGGACCCTGAAGAAGGAGACATTTTGCTCTATCAGCTTTATTCCCACCAGCACAGGAGGCTTTGTCTACTCCCAAGGACGTTTGGAAAGATTAACAAAGTACAATGATTGGATGGACATTCTGTCTTTATCTCTGAAGAGCAGTCCCTCCACACGCAAGGCGTCATACTGCCGGCAAGACGTCGCTTGGGTTGGACGTCAGGACTACTCACCAGCGCTTTGGCATTGGGGTTGGCTTTCTTATCCAAAAGAACCTTGGCAACTTTGTAATGGCCGCAGTGGGCCGCCACGTGGAGGGCGGTCAGGTAGTCGTTGGTGACGTCATCCACGGGCACGTTGTGCTGGAGGAGGAGCTGAACGCAGTTTAGATGGTCTCCTTGTGTGGCCATGTGCAGTGGGGACAGTCCATTCTGGAACAGAGAAGGAGAAGAGGACTCATTGTTTTTCCTTTTTAGCTCAAATGAGAGAAATAACAAAACAAACAGGAACATGTTAAAAAAAAAAAAACAAACAAACTCCGATTCTTCATTTGGAAATATCTTACGTTTTTAAAAGGCATTGACAATCCTTTTGAATGGCTCCTGCTTTAAAAACAAACCTTTTCTTTCTCGCGTCAAAGAAAAAACAGTCAAGGGCAATTTCTTTCCCCGATTTAAAACTTATATGGTTTGTACCAGCGGCCAGAAGTTACTGTATTCTCAGTAGGATTTATCATTTAAAACTATAAGGAAAAAAAAATACCCTGCAAGCTGATTTATAACTACTGAACTGTTGTGGTTTTGCCCTTGCAGATGACCAGAAAAGTACTGAGCTGCAGCTACAAGACTGCATGGTAGCAGGTAAAACCCTCATCTATTTCTAGAAGTCTGGCGCCCCCGTGTGTCAACGAGTAAAAAGAAGCCACTGACCATCAGCCTAGAGATTTAACCTCAGCTTAAATCATCCTGCCTCGTGTGCAGTGTGAAGAAGTTGAAGATGTATTTCAAGATCTCAGAAAAGAAATGAGCATGGGAGCCCTTAGGTTCGGTCTTCAGCACTGAAGGGAAAAGGTTTGGAACGGCAGTCACTCCTCAGTGGTTGGATGAGTGAATCAAGGCCGATCAGTCCTTTCAAGCTTCCATTGCATGTGGAAGCTAAGTGGGAGAGCCTGGGGATTCTCAGCAGGTTCGTTTACCACAGGGAGGTCTACATTACTGATCGTATAATTATACGATAATAATAATTATAATATTAATAATTAGCACATTAAATAAGCCAAACAAGCCGTTTCCTCTATGATAACAGCAAATTCTGTTTTCAAAAATGTAGTCATCAATAGTGTTTAAAGTGGGACAGAATGACAGGAA
Organism: Uromys caudimaculatus; assembly: GCA_028551405.1. Lineage (NCBI taxonomy): Eukaryota > Metazoa > Chordata > Mammalia > Rodentia > Muridae > Uromys > Uromys caudimaculatus. The sequence continues at coordinate 31,859,091 of CM052720.1, read as the reverse complement.
AAAAATTCTTAGACAAATCAATGTGAAATCACTTAGCCATCCTGTTATCGCTGACAGCCACATATTTCAGATATCCATGTTCCTTAAAGGTAAGAAATTTATGGTAGTATTTCCCCATACTGCCTAGCAGAGAGTTCTGCAGATAGAAAATAGGATAAAAACGCAATAAATACTGAGATAAATTTAAATATTTGGGTAGCTGTTGGGAATTGGGAAATTCCTGCCTCAATTATCTCCTCTTCCCCCTATTCTGAACCAAAGTAGACACTAAAGGTGATGCCAAGGCCTGGGGCATTTCCCATCTGACACTGCCCCCAACAGGTCTTCCCTCACTTCCACCAAATCCTCCTTTGCTTTGTGTTTTCCTGTAGTCTTAGAGGAAGTGCAAAGGAAATAAATCTCAGAGAACACAGGACTTCTTGCAGGCTGTAAGTGGAAAGACGTGTCAAAAACAGAAAGAGGCTCTATCCTGCTGAGACTCAACCATCAATTTGATATACCTGGAGCTGCCTGGGCAGGAATTCTCAACTGAAGGACTGCCCAAATCAGCTCAGCCTGCAGGCACATCCATAGGGGATTGTATTGATTTGGTAACTGATATAGGAAGGCCCAGTCCACTGTGGGTGACACCATTCCCTAGGCAGGTGGGCCTGGGTGCTATGAGAAAGCTAGGTATGCCTGAGACAGCAAGCAAGTGGGTGACCTGGAAGTGTAAGCCAAATAAACCCTTTCCTCTCCAAATGGTTTTTGGTCAGAATATTCTATCACAGCAGGAGAGCAGAAACTAGAACACTCACGAATGATGCATAGAATAATGTCACATGGTGGAAAACTAACTCAGTGTCACGGGGAATGACAACAAGAATGAAAAGGGAAAATCAAGTAGCCCATGGAAAGGGCTCATGCATATGGCGCCCGAAGGATGGCTTCAGGAGTGATAGGCTTTCTTAGTTCAGCAATATAAGAAAGGCTTAAGGGACCGGACAGATTGACTTAAAGCTAGGCTTGCAGCGATCTATGACTTCTCTCTCAGTACATATTTATCCAGTGTCTTCATAAGTCCTGTGTACTAATCTAGGGGCTTGAGCTGAACAAAACAACATTCTGACTTTCATTCTACCAAAGAAAGACAGGTAGCAAGTGTGTACCAACGGAAGCAGAGAGGTTCTTTTTCAACAGTGTAAGGAGCATTGACGGGGAATGAACTCTGCCCAGATGACGCTGGCTTAAAGACCCGGTGAGCATAGGTAGGACAGACAGTCAAAAAGGTCTGTTTGGTGGGCCAGGGATGTGGTGGAGTTGGCAAAATGCTTGCCGCACAAACTTCAGGACCTGACTTCGATCCCCTTGGAACCCACATAAAAAGCCAGGCATGGCAGCACATGCCTGTCATGGCATTGTGAGGACAGATGAGAGACTCCGTGGAGCTTGCTTGTCACCCAGCAAGGCTTCAGGGATGCTCTTCAGGCTCCTTGAGGGATCCCGAGTACGTACACATCTGTACGTGAACGTGCTGAGCAAGGTTTAACAAGCAGCCCTCTGAAATGACAAAGCTCTCAACGTACCCCAGATCCCAATGTGTAGGTTCCTTGCTAGGACCAATTGCGAGTTGCCCTTGTCACTGTTAAACATGGAACCAGGGAGAGAGATGCGTGTTTGGTTTTGTGAGCTGACACAAGGTTCCCCTAGACAGCTGGGAGGGGGAAGGCCAGGCAGGCTTATCCTTCAGATCTTATACAGTGGCGGGGATGGATAAGCAGAGTTTTAATGTTTTAAATTGGCAGTGGGGGGTGTAGAAAAAGAATCAAGCCAGGAGGTAGAGCTTTAAGTCTCTTTAAAGCAGTAGTCAGCTGAGCCCTGAAAGTCTCTTTCTGTAACAATAAATAGTAAGCATAATAGACCAAATAACAAATAAAAAAAAAATGGCAGCATTCACAAAGGCTTCATAAACCTAACCTTAATTTGCATGTGTGTGTGTGCATACTCAGGTGTGCAAGCACACATGCATGCTTGCATGCAGATGCCTGGACGACAGTGGATATAGTCTGCCTCCCTCACTTGCCTCTTTATCTATTGAGAGAGGATCTCTTGCTGACCCCTCTTCTTACTGGTTCTGGTTCATCTAACTAGCAGGCTTACAGGGGGTTCTTCTGTCTCGCTTTCTGAGTACTGGGATTACAGGTGGACACTCGTTTTTTACAGCTTCAGTGTGGGATCTGGCGACCTGAAGCACAGCCCTCATGCCAGCAGAGCAAGCCTTTGTCCTCCGAGCCATCTCCCCAGTCCCAAAGCTCCCCTAAAGAAGTGATGATCCATTCCATTTAGCAGTGCTGGTGACTGTGCGCTCCTGACATCCGAAAGGCTCAGATCTGAGCAGCGTACGATGTCCAGGTACTTACCTTAGTTTTTGAAAGGATGGGGGCAGCTCTATCAAGCAGCATCTCCACCACCTGCTCGTGGCCACTTCTTGCCCCACAGTGCAGTGGGGTCAGACCGTCCTGTGGAACAAAGGCGATACCAGAAGTCAGTACGTTTCAGTGTGTTGTTCATGTCCCTCCCATCATGGTATAAACCCTCTAGGATGCTGTGGGCCAGGCGGCATTCAAAGATGTGCTGCTCACGGATTTCATAAAGTAGTTTTATATTTTAAAACCTGGAATTATGTTTTTGTAAATGTAAGCCCCAGAGAGAGATTCGACTGTCTCTGCCTCCCCATGACAGGGATTATAGAAGCCCTGTGCTTTCTGTGGGTTCTGGGGATTGGAATCAGGTCCCCAAATTTGCACAGCAGGCATTCTGCTAACTGAGCTGTCTTCTCAGACCTAAGTCGTTAAAGAAGAATTATGAGAGGAACTGTATAGTGACCCTTCCTTCTCTTACATGCCATACTCCCTGAATACTTTTTCTTAAGGTAACTTTGTGCTTGAGTGTGGACTAATCGGCACATCACAGCCTCTAGTGTGAGCATATATAAATTTAAATTTAAGACAGCTTTTCTGATTTCTTGAGAACACAGCTTCTGAATATCGAAATAGATCCGATTACAATGATTAATCCAACTGTTCAAACATGACCGATCAAAAAACAAAAACTATCAATAATTGTGTGATTATTAAATGATTTGTTTAAGACCTTTTTAAGGAACTAGGCATCCCCACGGTCAGTTCCCTATCTGCTACTACGGATGACTTACTGGTAGAAGGAGACATGCTCCGGACTACAAACACCATTTCTAATTTTTGCTTCTATGGATGTTACTGGTAAGAAATTTTGTTTGCAGAGTAGACTGACTAGTAACAGTCACTGTACAAGCTCTATGACTGCTGGGAATTTAAATACACTCAATATTTGAGCAAAAATTTCTCATGTTTCATTGGTTCCTTTTTTTGTGTTTCTAGATTTAATTACTTAATTTTATTAATTGTATTTATTTATTTTATTTTTATAACTAAAATGATTTTATTTACTTTATTTTTATTTATGTGTATGTGTCCGTTTGAGTGTACCATGTGTATATTTTATGGGTGTCCTTGGAAGCCAGAAGAGAGTGTTTTATCTGCTGGAGCCAGAGTTACAGGAGAGATTGTGAGCCCTCCAACCTGTGTGCGGGGACCCAAACTTCTGTTCTTTGAAAAAGCAGCAAGTGCTTTTAGCTGCTGAGCTATCTTTTTAGCACCCTGAGTCCTTCCTTGTCATCAGCAGTAATGGATGTGTGACCCATTTTGACAACTCTTCTGATAGTCAGGAGAATCTGTTTTCCATCTATTGGGGTCACAAGCTCTCAACAGGATGGTGATTGTTCCCCTTCTTCCTTTCATTGCTCACCTCCCAGAGCTTTGCACCCCTAGACCCTGTGGGCCCTTCCTTCAGTTCCCATAGACAGGGACCAGCTGTTAAGGGATAATTAAGAAAAGAGACACAGCAGGGAACCGAGTGAGCAGAAAGTCACTCAAAGCTGTCCAAGCCTCCTGGAGTTTTCACAGACTCCAGTGGGAAGATTCCTGCATATCATAAAACCTGCCCTAAAGACAGCCACCAGCGTTTGATCCAGCATCCTGGATTCATTTTTGAGCTGGGCAGATCTGAGGAGTAAGGCTGAGGTGAAAGGCTGGCGACTGTGATGTGGAAGAGAGCAGGCAGGTCCAGATGCGTGAATTACTACAACTCTAAGGAGCATCCGTGTTCTTTAAAACTGAATTTCGATCACGAGCAGCCCATGAGCCAACTGGAGTATTCTCCAGGGACATTTAACTATCTATCTTCCCGTTCATGTTGACATCAAGTGTTTGCTGTATAAGTCAGAGCAATGCAGTCTTTCAGGAGGAAACCACGGGTAAAGCAGAACACAAGCAAACAAACCAACAGCATCCCAAACACACCCACTGCCAAGTCCCGGTGGTTTCCTAGTAACGAAACACCCGAGCTTGTCTAAGGAGAAACAGAGTAGTGGAGACTCTGCCCTCACCTTGCCTCCCTGAGACGGTTCATACACACACACCACACATACACACCACACGCACACACCACATGCACACACATGCACACACAACAACCCCCCCACAGACACATACCATATACTCATACACACACACACACACACACCATACACACACCCCACACATACACACCACACACACATACCACACACTCACACATGCATATACAACAGACCCTTCACGAACATACACAGACACACAAACACACACACATATACGCAAATAAACACACACATACACAAACACACAAGCACACCGAGAAATAGAGAGAGACCAAGAGGTGACAAAGCGAAAGAACATGGATTTTGTGTAAGTCACAGTTCATCAATTATCCTTGACAAAAACAAGATATTGCTAACCTATTGTAGGTAACTGATAAACTAAGGAGTGGAGGCCCTGTAGGAGCCACAATAGATGTGATAGCTTTAAGAAATGTTTATACATTTTCACAGACCAAACACACACACACACACACACACACACACACACACACACACACGGCCATTCAGTGACTGCCATCAGTGGACGAAAATGCCAGATTGCAGAGACTCTACAGTGTGTGTAGAAAATCACGAGCTAACGCCCTGCAGACAGAGAAATTCTCCTCACTCCACATGCTACACACCATATCACCAAATGTGGCTGGCTTAGCCAAACCCGTGACACACCCACCACATGACCATGTGTGGGCCCCTCAGCAGAACACACTACACACCCCAAGCATCCTGGGTGGCCATTTCAGCAAAATCAAATACAAGTACTGACTCTAAGTAGTTTTAGGCACACTGCCCCAACCCGGGGACATTTTTTTTTCCTGAGTATACCTTTAAAAATAAGTTTTTATTTTGGAAAAAAATAATTGAACATAGTTTAGGATTCAGGAAGCAGTTTTCCGCTTCAAGGTCAAGTGTGATTTCTCTCTCTGTAGACCTTTCTGATCCCTGGGTCTATTTTTTCTGAAGGCACCACACACAATTTTATCCTTCCAATCATTCCTACATGGAAAATATTCTTCCCTCTGGATGAGACCAGAGGGAACGTGGGCACAGCTCAGGGACTGACCCCCGCAGGTGTGAGACCCTAGGTCTATCCCCACACTGCAAGGATATTTGCCAGGAGAGGTTAAGGCTGTTAATGACTAGTCAGGATGACCAAGGGGCAGGGAAGACCAATCCCCACGCTCAGATTTTCAACAGTCACCCTTCCTTCTGCTACAGCCTAGCGCTTATATATCTGGTATCTACTGCAAATAGGTGGACCCTGCAGATTCAAGATAGGAAGATCTTCTCATCCATGGGAGAGCAGGACCCTGGCACTCTTGTAGCCTCTGCTCCCTCCACCACCTTGCTTCAGTGACGCAGTCAGCTGTTTCCCAAGGTCAGATTCATCAGTCCTCCTACACTGCCAAGAGCAGCCAACAGGAGAGTCCTCGAAATGCTTTTAATGCTGGCCTCGTCCCATCAGCTGCAAAGGTGACCTGGCAATCTTCAGATTATACTGCTTTCAAGAACAGTCCCAGCAGGAGAGAGGCCCCCCCAAGGAAGCCGGGCATCCTGTCACGAAGGCCAGCTGTACAGGTGGGGCTGGCTGAGCTTCTAGGGACGATTGTAGGTCAATAGAACCCAGCACTGTGAGTTAAGGGTTTTACTGCTGTGAACAAACACCATTAGTGAGCAGCCCAGTTATTTTATTTTTTATTTTTTTACAATCAAGGACACTGAGGTTGCCCAGCGACTATGTAAGACCTAAGGTATGCACACTTTATAAGCCATACTTGATTCAGTCAAAACGAGTATGGAAAATTGGCAGACACTCCCTATACCTTATATCTTTCGGGGAAAAAAATATGGCATGCACCTTGAAGTTTTTGGCTTTATTGCTGAATGGCGGCTTACTGTCCCCAGCACCGTCTCCCAGCACAGAGTTCTGTTTAGGAAGGATTCCAGTAACTGCCATTTACTTCTCTGTGAATTTTAAGTTCTTCAGCGTGGTGCTGGGGAGGAAGTTCGGTGGATAAAAGTGCTGGCGAGCAAGCATGAGGACCTCAGTTCGAATCCCCAGCATCCATGTAAGAAACTGGTCACGGCCATGCATACCCTCTGCCTCAATGTTGCCAGTGCTGAGGAAGGAGTGTTGGACTGTGGGGGCAGAAGATGCTGGGGCTTTACCAGTTGCTATCAGCCTAGTCAAAAATCAGCAAGCTCCAAGTTCAAGGGGAGACCCCCATCTCAAGGCAGAGAGTAAGAGAGGACTGCACTTGACAAGGCTCTCCAAAAATTATTCTCTACACTGTCCCCTCTGCACAGGAGCACACCCCAGCACATAGCAACACCTACGTGCACAAAATTAAAACAATTCTTCAGGTGGCATTTCAAACCTTTTAGCATCTATCTCAGCTTCGTCCTGGCTTTCTCTGCTCCCTTCCCTTCTCCGTTTAGCACACTTGTGGTCACCCCTGCCATGAGACAATCTTTTGAGAGACACTCATTCTGAGATCCAAATCCTTAACGATACAGCGTTCTATCTCTCTTACTCCTTTATTTTATTTTTTTTAAATTTCCTTGAGACAGCATCTCATGTAGGCGAGGCTAGCCTCAAACTCACTATGTTGCCCAGGATGACCCTGAACTCTAAATTCTCCTGCCTCTACCTTCTGAGTGCTAGCGTTCCAGGTGTGCACCACTGTGCCCAGTTTACCCAGTACTGGTGACTGAACCCAGCTTCCTGCAACAAGATCAGAACCAATCCACGATAGCAATACCTATCAACCTTCCTAAGGCTGCAGCCCTTTAGTACAGTTCCTGTGGTGGTCACCCCCCCAACCATAAAATTATTTTCGTTGCCACTTCATAACTGGAATTCTGCTACTGTTATGAACCATAATGTAAATATCTGAAATGCAGGACATCTGATATGTGACCCCCTTGTGAAAGCGTCGTTCAACTCCCAAGGAAATCGAGACCCATAGGTTGAGAACCGCTGCACTATCTTAGAAGGCTCCCCAAAACCTCCACATAACCTCCGTACCTCCGACATTTCTGTCTTCTTTACTGCACCGCCTTTGGGGAACATCTAACTTGCCCCTACAGCTGCCGCCCATCAGTGCCCCAACTTTGAAGGTTCTGCTCTTTCACCTCTACTTCCCCTGGAAGGGAACCTTGCAACGTCAGCTCGGAGAGATTCCCCAACCCGTGATCCACTACAGTCCCTTCACCCCACCCTGCACCATCTTAGCACCTGAATCTACCTTCAGAAAAGGATTCTGTCTGCCATGTTGCTTTAGCCACAATCTCTCCACCACACGATGCTCCCTCTTAGTAACTTTTGGAGCTCTGCTTCTCATTCACACCTTAACTTTCCTTGTTGTCCTCAGAGTTGAGCTGTACTCTCCCTTCCCTTGGTTTGTATGATGAGGCTCTGTAGTAGAGAAATTTGTCTGACTTAACTATTTTTAAATAAAGATTTATTTATTTTATGTATATGAGTACACTGTCCCTCTCTTCAGACACACCAGAAGAGGGCATCAGATCCCATTACAAATGGTTGTGAGCCACCATGGGGTTGCTGGGAATTGAACTCAGGACCTCAGGAAGAGCAGTCAGTGCTCTTAACCACTGAGCCAACTCTCCAACCCCCTGACTTATCAACTTTTATAAGACTTATCTCTACTGTTACATGTGTATACACATGTGTGCATGTATCCAGGTACCCACAGAGGCTAGAAGAGAACGTCAGATCCCCTGTACTTGTAGTTCCAGGTGGTTATGGGTACTGGAAATTAAACAAGGCTCCTCTGGAAGAGCAGCAAGTGTTCTTAACCACTGAGCCATCTTTCCAGGCATTCTTTAATAAGTATTATGAATATTTTTTCTTCAACATTAGTCTAGTCTCCCCTAATCCCAAAGGTAAGATAAACTATGAAGGGGTAACTGAATCTAACAAGGCATGATGGGACACTCTGCCTGTGCCAGGGAGACTGAAGCAGGGGCAAAGGGAGCATGGGGGATAGCCTGAACTACAAAGGCAGTTTGGGGCTATCCTAGACTACACAGAAAGGCCTTATATCAGAAAAATGAAAGAAAATAAAACAAAAAACCAACAAAACAAAACAAACAAACAACCCCCCTTCTCCCGATTGCTAGTTAATGGACAGAGTGAGTGAATGCCTTTTCGAGGGTGTTTGCTTGTTAGTTTGTTTTTGAGTCAGTGTATTGGGTAGTTCTGGCTTCTAACCTGGTATGGGGGCTGAGGGATGACCTTGAGCTTCTAATTTTCCTATCTCCCCCTCTCAGTACGGAGATTATCCAGTCACCCTGTCCCTTTTATGTGATGCCGGGGATCTAACTCAGGGCGTCATACATGCTAGGCAAGCATTCTACTCACTGAGCCCTGTCCCCAGACCTCAAACTAATCTTTACACAAGTATTTTCTAGTTCGATGATTATGATTAAAAAAAATGTTTACGCTTTGCATTCATTTGTTTGTGTGTGCGTGTTTGTGTCATGGCATGCTTTGGAGGTCAGAGGACAACTTCAGGAGCTGGGTTTCTCCTTCTACCATGTGGGTCCTGGGGAACAAGTACAGGCTGCCAGCCTCGGCAGCAAGCTCCTCTACCCGCTGAGCCATCCCACAGGTCCTGTTTTCCCTTTTGTTCTGGATTCATTTTATTTAATGCTGAAACACTATTGAAATATCTCATCCTTAAAAACAACAACAACGAAAACAAAACCCCAAAAAACAAAAAGGCAAAAACAACAACAACAAAAAAACCCCACCCAACCCCCTGAACTTCTCCCTGGAGGAAGCTGTTTGTCACTGAAGATTAGATTGGAGAGTATGATTCAATCTGTTAACTCTCAGAATTTGTTCTAATAAGATTTTCCTGTCTTGTAAACCAGGATACTGCAAGCGTAAAAAAGGCCTTTTAGGGATAATGTGCTTGCCAACAAAACACTTAGGCATTCCTCTTTCTCAAATTACGCAAATGTTGGTGGGTTTGTTTGTTTGTTTGTTTGGCACAAGAATTCGGTTTTTTGGTTATCGACCCCTGAAAACTTGCAATGTATATAAAGTGCCAATTAGAAGGAGTCCTGGACCAAAAAAAAAAAAAAAAGCTGTTCTCCAACCTCATGTAATATTAACTCTCATCTGACAGATTCTTGGCAAAGGCAATTTTAGGGGAGGTGAGGGAGCCCACTTCCATACCAAACATATATAACAGACTAGACAGGATCAAGTGGGATGCTGAGTTGCCATGGCGACGTTATGGGCGGGAAATGGAATTGCAAGGGATTGGCAATTTTCTTTCCAGTTTCCTAGATTTTTTAAAGTACTAACGAAATGAATGGGTTTCCCTTGGGCAGACTTTTGAATCGCCCATACTGGCTGGTCCTGGGCTTGTATTTCATCTCGGTGACGGTAATCTTATAAGTGAGGTGGGAACTGCGTGCTGCTGGCTGAACAGAATGCTCTCTCCTGGTAGACAAAGAGCCAAGCCTTATGTACACAGAGGCCCAAAAGACCTTCCTTCAGTCTGACCTCAGTGCAGAGTACAGACAGCAGGACTAAGACCAGAAAGCTGGGGACAGTAGGGTGTCACATTAGAGAATGCTATCCAGAACAGACACTTACCATGTGGATTCTGCTCAAAGCCAAGACTAGAGGGGTATGTATTCATGGCTGGGAGAGGAATTTCCAGAAGTAACGTGTTTATTTTGGTCTGTGTTCACTAGGCTCTTCTCTTTCTTTCCTAAGCACCCTCCCCCCTTCTAGAAACAGAGAAGGAAGTAAAGCCAGGAGAACTCTGAGGGATACTTGTGTGTAAAGTATAACGTTATATTGAAGTGACTGAGACCAGAAAAGTAACACAAAATAATGCACCCGAGAAGAGTTGGTACGGCAGTCAAGACCCACCAACGAACACTGACTAGAGTTTAACTGAAAAGCTCATTCTTTATGGCATTTGCACCCACTCAAAACTTGACTGACCCTTGCTTTAAACATCAGGCAGTTGTAGAGCTAACCCAAGAGAAAATTGAGGGCCATTTTTAATGTCCTCTGTTACAGGAGCTTTGTACTTGGGGTCTTATTTTATTTGGACCACTGCTCCATGGGGGAGGTCTTAGGGGTTCTATTTATAGATCAGGAAACTGCTCAGGAGGGTTGATGTAACTATCCAAGGTCGCACAGGAAGCCAAGGGTCGCAATGAGAGTTCATGTGTAGACTTGCCTCGGAAACACTGGGTTTCATTGACTAAGTCAAATATTAATCAATACATGCATCCAGTACTCTCTTCCAATCAAGACTTCATTTCTGCCATTATATATGGACACGTCACACCAGAGAATATTATCTTCCTTCTCTTCCTGATTGCGGGGCTGATCATTCCGTTAAAACAAAAATGGGAGCTGGTGAAAGGACTCAGACTGTAAAGATGCAACCTGTCCCCTGACCTCACACACATGCTGTAGCCCATGTACACACACGCACACACGTGCAAACATAAAAGAGAATCTAAAACAAGTTGAAGGAGGAGAATTTGAAACCCTTTGGCCTTTCTCTACTTATAAACTACAGTTTTTGGAGAGAAAACAACCCGCTATTAGTTGGTGTTTCTACCCTGGTTTAGTGGGGTTTGTGTCTCTTGTCTTGCTTCAGGCTGAGTGTTATTTAGAATGCTAAGCTATAAGAATGTTCATCAATGCACCCATCCGCTCATTATCTACCTATCAGCCACCTGTATAAATTCTCTCTCTCTCTCTCTCTCTCTCTCTCTCTCTCTCTCTCTCTCTCGTCTTCTCATTGGACTTTTTAGCTAAATCTTTTTATGGTAGTGACTACCCTGAAGACTATAATATATACTCTACATGATCATAAGCCAACTGTCATTGTGTTACAGCAGCATCAATCTTATGACTGCTATGTGTTGAAGTAATATTATACTTAACTTTATGAACAACATGAGAATTCTGTAATGTAATTCCATTCACTCTATTTGGTTTGATTTGGGGATTATAAATATGACATGATTTTCATGCATTATAAATCTCCCAACAAACTGATTTGTTAAGTGTGAATGTTAAATGCGATTATACATTTTCTGAAATTAGACACTTGGTATGCACAAATACTTCTCCAGAGAATGTTCTATGCTGAAAAAGAAATCATATGAAGGCTCAGAATGAAATCCAACAGTGAGTTATTTATTTGTCGTGACTGTGTTTTTAAGAACGGGGCACAATCAGAATATTTACAGGGGATCACTGTGGAGTACTTGGGTGTCTAGCTGGTTTGAGTTATTTCAGAGAAGTTGAGGGAAACAGGAGATTAAGTAGGGTGCCTGCAGCTGTGACTGAATGGCAAGCAACACGACCGTCTTAAGCTTGCTGGTTAGATTCTTCTAGAGAAACAGGCACGCAGCATTTATGCATGACGCTGCACTCTCTCCTGAGAAAAACAGTCTTTCCAGTGTGCCCTCAAAATGTCAGGACAAAGGAAAAGAGTCTCTTGTCTTCTTCTGAGGCTGTGGAATGTACTCATTTCTTCAAAAAGGAAGCCTGGGGTGTTTCTTCTTTACATCTCTGAATTTAAGCAAAAGCTCTCAGGGTTCAATACTTGTTAAGAATGATTTTTACTTTAGGCGGATGAGTGTTCTCTCTGCATACGTACATATATGTAACATGTGTGGGCACCAGCCCACGCGGACTAGACGAAGGTGTTTGATCCCTTGGAACTGGAGTTACAGGCGGTTGTGAGCTGCCATGTTGGTGCTGGGAACTGAACCAGGGGCCTCAGGAAGTAGTATTCATTCTTAACCACGGAGTCACCGCTCCACCTCCTGTCAATATTTGGGTTTTTAATGCTGTCGCTTATGTTTTTGAGATGGGGGGTGGGGTCCAGTCTGACCTTGAACTCTTGATCCTCCTGCCTCTCCTTCCCAAGTGCTGAGATTTGAGATGTGCGTCCATCACCACACTGGGCTAAGTTCCCAACAGGTGTGACAGAAAATGGAAGCCATCAGTCCATTTTGTATGACGTGAAGAATTATTTTCAACTAGTTTTGGTTCATGAATAAACCCGGAACCTTTCATGCTGTCTAATGTTTGTGTCAACAATTTGAACTCTGACAAAGCTGTATTTTAATATCTCCTCTCTTGGGAGAGGCTCTAACAGTTTGAATATGCTTGGCCTGGGGAGTGGCACTATTAGGAGGTGTGGCCCTGTTGGAGTAGGTGTGGCCATGTTGGAGTAGGTGTGTCACTGTGGGTTGGGCTTTAAGACCCTCATCCTAGCTGCCTGGAAGCCAGTTTTCTCCTAGCAGCCTTCAGATGAAGATGTAGAACTCTCAGCTCCTCCTGCACCATGCCTGCCTGGATGCTACCCTGCTCCTGCCTTGATGATAATGGACTGAACCTCTGAACCTGTAAACCAGCCCCAATTAAATGTTGTCCTTGTAAGAGTTGCCTTGGTCATGGTGTTTGTTCACAGCAGTAAAACCCTAAGGCCTTTCAATGACTTTGTTTTTGGCAAGAGTTTGTTTTTAACTAGGACAATCACACTCCCAAGTCTGTAAAGGCAAGCAGAAGTTTGGTTTTCTTTTTCTTAGTTTTAAACTGAGAAATATAACCAGTTACATTCCAGGGTTGGAATGTGTGTGTGTGTGGGGGGGGGGTAGAGTAAATATATAAACTATGACTGTGTTCTCTGGAAAACATCTCAGGGTAATAGACTGAAGGAATTATGAAGACCACCTCCCCTCGCATCTCTATCTGTGTATTAATTTCTTCTTACCCTTACATGAGACTCGAATGCCACTAAGGTTGGGGAGAAAAATTACATCATAGAAGGACCAGTGTCCAGTCAAGCCCATTAAGGCCTTTGAACAAATGTAACATTAGGGCATCCATCTTGTCTTCATTTGTCCAGTGAATGAATACTTTTGTAGTATGTACTGCATGCTATGCACTATGGGTAGAGATGGACATGTGTGTCTCCATGCTGACATGTGGCTCCGTGTGCGATGCTGAGTGATGGGGTATGTGAGGACGGGGCACTGGACTTGCAGGGCAGGGCAGGCTTAGAGGCTTGGTGCCAGCATCCTGGGAGTCAGCACTGCCCTCAGAGCCCCCAACACATCTTACCCGGAAATGCAAGCTTGCAGCCTTGTTAGTAAATGGTGAGAAGTTAGTCAAGAGAGGGAACTCGGCATTTAGAATTGTTCTAGAATAAGGACTATATCGAGTCTCTGACTGGGCTGGGAACTGACGCAAAAGAAATAAAAATGGTAAGAGACCATCTGCCACAGGGAGTCTTCCCTCAACAAGTACCCAGCATTCATGCTAGCTTGGAAGACAGTGTTCAATGCAGAGAACAGCAGGTGGTCCTCGGCAGAGCATCCTTGACTATAAAGAAACCCAGCCATGAAGATCTTACTGGAAAATAGCAACTTCCATAAAGCCCTTGAATCAAGAACAGCATCTAGACCAGGTCCAAAGTGCTTCCCTGGTGAGTGTGCAGACCCCATCCAGTCCACCGTCATCCCTGGTGAGTGCTCACAGCCCACCCACTCCACCATCATCCCTGGTGAGTGCTCACACCTCACCCACTCCCACTGTCATCCTGGTGAGTGCTCACACCCCACCCACTCCCACCGTCCTCACACAAGCACCTGCAGGCCATGTCTCTGTGTTGGCAAGAGCTACTAGAATGAGCCAACAGGCCTGGCAATATCAGTTCAGCACGATGGCCCTGGGGACTTGGGGAACGCTTTCTTGCAACGGAATAAACAGAGACCCAAATACTCTGGAACATCAGGTTCTCCTAAACTCCAGGAAGATTTATATGTAAGCATCCTGAAACTTCTAGTATGCCTCTCCTTTTTTATCACCATGGTGCTGGGGATTGGATCTAGAGACTTCTATATGCTAGGCAAGAGTTCTACCATTGAGTTATGGCTTAGCCCTAATTACTCTTTGTGTGTGTGTGTGCGTGTGTATTTCATGTGTGTGTAGGGACATGTGTGTTGTGGAGGGAGAGGTTGATGCTGAGTGTAGTCTTTGACCACTCTTCATTTTATATATTGAGGCAGGGTTTCTCAGTTGAACCCACAGCTCACCAATCCACTAAGTCCAGTGAGGTAGCCTGCTCTAAGGTTCCCTGCCTTCATGTTCTTGGATTACAGGGGAGCTGCTGTGTCCATCTGGAATTTATGTGGGTACTGGGGATCTGAACTCTGGTCCTCACACTTGTGTGATACACGCTCTGCCCACTGAGTCCATGTCCCCAGCCCTAACTATTAGAGTTACAATACCCATGGTTCTTCTTACTGAGAAATGGATTTAATGATGAGGAAGTTTACTGGCTGTATTAGGAAGGGAAGGAGGGTGGGGGGGGTCATGGTTGGGAATCATTCATGCAGAGAATGCCATGTAGCTCACACGTTTGAGGGATATACTTCACTCTCTTCCATTTATTTAGGCAGGAGTTTGGTCTGCACAGAATTAGAAATGTCCCCCAACCCACTCCATAGCAGAACGTAAGAAAGCAAGACAGGTCTTTCCTCTTCTGAATCCTCTGGGCCAACGGTATTCAAATTGTGGTGGAGACTGCTTTGGGGGTGGGGTCACACACCAAGTATCCTGCATATCAGGTGTTTATATTACAGTTCACAACAGTAGCAAAATTGTCGTTATGGAGTTGCGATGAAATAATCTTACGGTTGGGGGTCAGCACAGCACAAGGAGCTGTATTAAAGGGTCGTAGCATTAGGAAGGTTGAGAACCATTGATCTAGCAGTGCTTCCTTTATATCTACATTTTATATCTACATTTCTTCCTGACAGGGCTGAAGGCATATATAGCTAGATAACACTGAGCAGGTCGTAGTGAGGGGATCCCCTCCCCCCATTTATTGACAGTAATCCAGAAGTCCGCGGGTACAGAAATAAAGCTGCCTACCATCTCAATTAGCTGCTGGTGTTCATCTGGACTCTAATGTTTGACTCCCTGTCAGGTGACCGTATGTAAACCCTGTTGCGGTTTGAATGTGCCATGTCCCCTATGGGCTCATGTGTTAAAATAATTGGTCCCCAGAGAGTGGTGCTGTTTGGGAAGGCTGTGGAGTCTTTAGGAGCCTTCACTTAAGGAAGCGGGTCACTGGGAGAGGAATTGAAGCTTACTTCCTGTCCACACTCAGCTTCCTGTGTCTTTAAGATCTGAGGAGGTGTGGAGTCCCGGTTGCACACACCTCCTTCTACAACGTAGCTGCCCACAGCTATGCTTTCTCTGCTATGATGGGCTGTTTCCTCTCCAATGAACTCTTCCTCCCTGTAGCTGCGTTTTTTTTCAGGCATTTCGTCACAGATACGAGAAACCTTATTGGCTATCTGAACTTCCTGTGGCCGTGGTTCCCGGCCTTCCTGATACCGTGACGCTTTAACACAGTTCCTCCTGTTGTAGTGACCCCCAACCATAACATTCTTTCATTGCTACTCATAACTGCAATTTTGCTACCGTTATGAATTGTATTGTAAATATCTGCTCTGCATCCCTGTAAAAGGGATCTGAAGGGGTCACGACCCACAGATTGAGAACCGCTGTCCTATGTGTATGCAGACGCAAGATAAGAAATAATTTGTTCTTTTTGTGAGCAAAGACTACCAACAGTAAGAGAAATAAGGTCCTCTTCAATCAACTAAAGTCCCAGAGGATGGCCAGCATCCCAGACTGCTCTTCTGCTTGGCTCCCACACCTATCATTCCTCCATGACAAAGATTCCTAGTGTCCACAAACGATGCTGCACCTCCTTGTGACTAAGTTGCAAGAGCAATCACTGCCCCACCACTGCCCTCTACAACTTCTTTCCAGAGCTCATGCTTAGCAGAGCTAAGAACAGGTCTAGCTTTCTTGACATACTGAAAATTTCTATTGAGATGTAGAAAGGCCAATTCAGGAAGACCCAACTCAATTGCTCTGTAGAGAGATGGTCCCTTCAGGGAGCATCTTTTACAATTCCTCATTTCTCTCTCTAGTAAGATTGTTTCTCAGCCGGGCAGTGGTGGCGCACGCCTTTAATCCCAGCACTTGGGAGGCAGAGGCAGGTGGATTTCTGAGTTGGAGGCCAGGCTGGTCTACAGAGTGAGTTCCAGGACAGCCAGGGCTACACAGAGAAACCCTGTCTCG
>CM052720.1:31737651-31834469 GCA_028551405.1 Uromys caudimaculatus | reverse complement strand
GGCATATACCCAGAAGATGCTCCAACATATAATAAAGACACATGCTCCACTATGTTCATCGAAGCTATATTTATAATAGCCAGAAGCTGGAAACAACCCAGATGTCCCTCAACAGAGGAATGGATACATTTACACAATGGGATACTACTCAGCTGTTAAAGACAATGACTTCATGAAATTCACAGGCAAATGGATGGAACTTGAAAATATCATCCTGAGCGAGGTAACTCAGTCACAAAAGAACGAACACGGTATGTACTCACTGATAAGTGGATATTAGCCCAAAAGTTCGGAATACCCAAGTTTCACTTCACAGTAACTGTTGGACTGAGAGTGAGGTCCCAGATGGAGGAGTTGGAGAAGGGACTGAAGGAGCTGAGGGAGTTTGCAGCCCCATGGAGGGAGCAACAGTGTTAACTGGCCTGACGCCTCCCCCCCTCCCCCCCCCCCTCGTGCTCCTAGAGACTGGACCACCAACCAAAGAATACACATGGAGGGACCTATGGTTGGGACCACATATGTGGCAGAGGAGGGCCTTGTTGGCCATCAGGGGGAGGAGAGACCCTTGGGCCTGAGGGTGTTAGAGGCTCCAGTATAGGGGAATGCCAAGGTGGGAAGACGGGAGTATGTGGGTGGGGGAATACTCTCATAGAGGCAGGGGGAGGGGGAGGGGATAGGGGGTTTCCAAAGTAGAGATCTGGAAAGGGGGAAACACTGGAAATGTAAATAAAGTATCAAAAAATAAAAATTAAAATAAAAAAAAAGAAAAGTAAATAGTCAGAGGACATTGTAGTTTTTCAAGTAATGCCCTCTACCTCGATGTCAGCTGGTTTCTCGCAGCCACCAACCAGCACTCAAAAAAAAAAAAAAAAAAAGAAAGAAAGAATTCATTGGTAGCACGGTTGGGATCACAGCTCTACCCACAGTCCCTCTTACACTAGTATTCTAGGGTAGGGATCTGTCTAAAGACTGCTTCTCAAGTGTTAAATGATCTTCATACTGATAGGTACTGGGTCCCTTGCCATCCCTACATCCCATAATAGCTGGTCCTGAGAACTGGGAGCAAATAAAGCCGAAAGGAGCTCTGGTGGCGGAACTGATGGGTATTTGCGTATTGATTGTTCCCTTAAGGAGGTCTCCTGCCTTCCCCACGCACAGGGCCAGAACTGTGTTTGTATTGTGAAGGCAACAGCAGCAGATTGAAAAAGGCAGATGATGTCCAGAGACTGAAAGCTTTGTTTCTCAGAGCCCGTGCTTCCTACTGGGATTGTGTCAGTTGGTACGAGCTTGCTGGGATTCAAGCTGCATGAAGAGCCTTCGATTCCCCAACTGCAGATAGAAGGATGGGTTTGGATGCCATAGTGGAAAGGCCTCCAAATGTGCCAACCTTGAGGCCAGGCATACTCCTTACCAAAGCCTGGGCCAGCACGGAAGCCCCCTGGGCGGAGCCTAGCTCAGATTGACAAGCAGAACAGCCAACAGCAGGAGAGAATTCTGCTGGTCAGCTGAGATGAGGGGGAGGACTGACAAGTGGGGTGTTTTTGAGTCTAGGCAAAGTCTCCGTTGGAGGAATCTGAAGACTAGGTAAAGCGAAAGCTCTGCTGAGTGCACTCCTGATGACCAGATTCTGTCTCTCACATCCACTCAACCTCTGTGTCATCTCTCCAGGCCAGTGTTCAACATTCTTAGCGGAGAAAACTCACTGCTTTAAGACTCTATGTCATCCCGTTCAGAATGGCCGCCTTTGTTAAACGAACGGCAGGGAACACAGGCTTGATGTGGAGAAAGAGGAACCCTTATGTACCACTGCACGGAGTGTAAGCTTGCTTATCAATTATGGAAATTACCCAAAATCGGAAACTAGAACTACCAAATGGTCCGAGTGTGCCCATTGGGATTCAGAACAGAGGACTGAAATCAACACATTACAAGACACTTGCGAGTCCTACGCATAGCTACACTCACTGCAGCCTCGTTGTAGAGTCTGCTAGTGTCCATCAAGAGATGTATAGCTACAGAAAACGAGGTGTATGTACACAATGACATTCTTCCGTGTAGTGCGCGCTTGTTCATCTCTGTGGATTCGAGAATGCTTGTGTGCACATCCGTGTGCATGCATGCCCGTGTGTGTTGGTCCTATCCTTTCTGCCTTGTTTGCGATAGCTCCCCCACTCCCCACTGTGTGAGCTCATAGGCTACCTGTGCACTTCTGAGGAGTCTCCTGTTTCTCTCTCCCACCTCCCTGTAGGGATACATTTAAATGAGAGATTCATATGTCACTGTATTTGGCTTTTATGTGGGTACTGAGGAGCTGAACTTAGTACTTTTACTCAGTAACCCACCTCCTCAATCCCTCAATGGGATTTTATACAACAGTAAAGAAAAATAAAATCATGCCAAAATGAATGGGACCTACTAATCAAAAGGCAGACAGACTCAGAGACACAAATACCTCATGTTTTCTTGTGCTCAGAACCTAAGTTTAAAAGTGTGTCTGTGTATGCAGATGCTCATGGAGACCACAAACCCAGAAGGGGACCCTCAAGGGGTGCAGGAAACGTTAATGGATGTGGAAATGTGAGATGGTCATGGCACATGAACAATAAGAAAGAAGTGAAGACTGAGAAGAGAGGGAACCGGCCTGAGTGGACAGGGTACATGGGAGGGGGGTGGAGGGAAGCAAATGAAAACAGAGTATACGTTTGTATAGAACTTAAACAATTATTAAAAGAGACAGATGGAATTTCAGCCAAGAGATGGAGTTCTCAAGAAAGCCTAATGAAATGCTTAATTATATATATAATACTATATATATGTTATATAATACTATATATACATATATAACATATATATGCTATATAATACTATTTATATTATATAGTATACATAACATATACTATATATAGTATATTTATTATATATAGTGTATATTCTATGTATATAATATTATATATTATATATAGATTATATAGTATATTTATTATATAGCATAATATAGTAATATACTAGATATAATATATTATATAAAAATATACTATATATAATATACAAAATATATAATACGATATACTATATTATATATTGTAAATATATAATAAATAAAAATATATAATCTCAGAAATGAAGAATTCCTTTAATTAGGCTCATGAGTAGACAGCTTTAGAGCAGGGCAAAGAATCAAGGAAGTTAAAAGATATGTCAGTTAATAAAATTTTTACATTAAGATATAAAGAGAGAGAAATACCAGGAGCGGCCTAAGAAAATACAGAGTCAGATACGAGGAATATGAGAACACTCACGGGTGAAGAACGGACCCAAAGCACTGTAAGAAACAAACTACATGCTCTGGGGCAGAAGGGTCACCAGCTGAACACCCTACCAACAACTCACAAACAGGACACAGTCAGAGTGCTGGAGACGGAAATGTACTGTGAGTTCTGGAAGGTGAAAGAAACCACTTACTACTAACAGACTTCAAACAGGGAAACAGACGGATGTTCCCAAGACAGGAAGAGCATGGCTACCACGCAGACATACATGATGAAAGGGGGCCTCTGGAGACGACAAGAATGAAGAGAAATATAGGAAATAAGCCACCACATAAAGTAGAAACAACTGGAACAATTGTGGGTTTCATGGTGTATACAAGAATGTGCACCCCAAACTTGTGTAGTCACAGGGAGGCCTCAGAGCTCTCCTGTCACAGGACTCTTACGTCCTACGTAAGGTGAGCGGACATTTGAAAGAATACTGAGAGACCAGTAGGAAGTAAGATACATGACCTCATATTATGTAAGACACAGAAGAGCAGAAGTCCCTGGATATTTGCACACACACACATTTAAAAAGGTCTATATACACATAGGACAGACCAACAACTCACTTGTCATTCATGGGAGGGTTGTAACATCTTATGTACCCTCATCTTTTCTAAAAATAACAGTCATGGATGTGGGCACAGGGCACAGTGGGAAAGTGGGCACTCTTCAGTCCAACCTGACCTGCAACGCGCCAACACTGCCTAGGTTGTGGCTGACACCATCTGTGTTCACTACTGTGACAGGCCCAGATCAGCGTTACCTGCTCAGAAACATTCCTCACATCTGAGCTCTGAGGGAAGCTCCCGGCCCAGATGGCTCCTGAAGCTAAACGTATGTCACTACTTTCTGCCACCCTTAATACATAAAATCCACTGCGGCAGAAGATCTGTTATCTGTGATGAGAAATCTAGATTAAAATACAGAAAAAAATAACTTCAAGCTAGCCAGAGTCTCTAATCTGATGTGATTTGTCTTTGAGATAGCATTTTACCAAGTAACTGAAGGTGACCTTGAACTCTTCACCGGCCTACCTGCCTCCCAAGTGCCTGGTTCACAGTAATGGGCTGGGCAAAGCTGACTTGATAGGAATTTTGAACAAACTAAAGAAGATTTTGCTTTAGCATGAATTAGCATATTAATTGAATGTGTCTTTTTTTTCTTTTACCAAAGGATTTTTTTTTTCTTGGTACATTCAAAATGTTATGGAATACATTAGCATTTGACAATGTGCTTTAACAGATAAGGGCATCAGAATTTATTCGGTCTAATGGCCAAGAGAGAAAAAACTCAGGGTGGTTAAGCCATTTACGGAACTTGGATCTGGCCAAGTTCTACAGCTCCCAATTCCTAGGTATCATCCTTCCCACTGAACCAAAACCTTTGGGCTTCCTTAAAGCCACATTTTCATCACCAATAAAAACTTTTCCATAATGTTATTAGATGTAATTACCACTCGACCTGAAAAGTAGAGCATTAATAAGCCTATCCTATGGCTTCCTTTCCCTGTCATTTACTTCTCAATCATTTTTATATATGATGGCTACACACACACACACACACACACACACACACACACACACACACAGAGTTGAACTCATACACACACATATGCTTTATATACTATGAAAATAATTGGCTATATAAATATTTACATAGGATACTAGCAGGATCAGGATAACTATTTAGAATATTGAGTAAACAAATTTACAGGATAAGCAAGCTTAATTATTTAAAACTTCTGGACCCGTTATCTGGCCAGATGCCTAACAAAACACAGGCCATGGCTGTTTCCCTGTTGGGAACGTCTGCTGTCACTCTTACACGGGGCTTCCTGGCCCTTTCGTCAACCACCTGCTCCCTGGACTTTCAGACGACCTTTGCACCTTCACCCCTTAAAGGCATCAAACTATGAAACTTTGTAGGGCATATTTTGCCTCCTGCTTCTCATGAAAGGGAACAACAATCACCAGAACACAGTGATTGTCTCCTGGGCTTTGTACAAGTGTGTCGGATCATTTCCTAGGATATTTTACAACGACAGTTATTTAAAGCTTTTCTTTTAAAAAAAGATCTCATTTTATTTTTGTTATGCATACATGTGTCTGTATCTGTGTGTGGGTGTGTTCACATGAACAAAGGTGCTCTCCAAGAGGTCAGAGGCACTGGAATGCTTGGAGAGGAGCAGAAATTACCAGCAGCTGGTGCTGGGAACTGAACTCGGGTCCTCTGGAAGAGCGGCAGTGCTGTTAACCACTGAGTCGTTTTTTACCAATCTATTCTTCTATTTGCTTTCATTGTGTATTTAAGATATGTGCGTGTGGGTCCCTGTGTATCACGGTGCATGTGTGGAGTTGGTTTTTTTCTTCCCCCTTTACGTAACGTCCAGGGATCAAGACTCAGGTTGCCCGGCATCCACAGCAGGCACTTTTCCCTCACTGAGTCATCTCAGAGCATGACCACTGTTTACATTAAGATGACTACCCCCGCCCCCAGACCCTGCAAGGACCTGCACTATGTATTTTCAACTCTAAAACTGGCTTAGAAATAGAAAGAAGATTGTTAACAATGAGTTTGGGACAGAGAAGAAATTCCACGCTGGTAGTAACTTTATAGGCATTGCTTATACACCCACTTAGACGCACACTTCACCGAGCGTGAAACAGGCCCGATACCCAATCTCCTACTTGTGCTTTCGTGCTGGCTGCTGGAGGGGAATGGGCTGTACCCTGTAATTCTATATGTGTGTCCATGTGACAAATACCTCGATCACAGGGCTGGCAAGAGATACAACTGTGGTGGAATACTCCTTAAATTCTAGCACCTGAGAGGCAGAGGAACACAGATCTCCACAAGCTCAAGAACAGGCGGGTCTACAGAGCGAGTTCCAGGCCAGAAGAGTCACGTAAAAAACGAGGAAGGAAACGTCAAAAATATTCCTTATTTTTACCTCACTTAATACAAGATGGTCCTAGAAAGAGCTATTAAGCTTGTCCATATTTTACGAATGACCTCCAAGACTCAAAGTAATTTGGCACAACCTAGTTTGCCTGACCCTGGGTTGATACTTCCTTCACTAGATTAGTGCTGTGTTGGTGAGAAATAACATACAATGAACTTCCAATCTTAGGGACCTATGGAGAATCTAGAAGAAGGCCACAGTGGCGGGGGATTGGGGCTGCCGGACTGCCCACACTCAGTTCTAGAGCTTAGATACTAAGTGCACAATTTTAGGCAAACGAATTGAATTTCTTGGCATTGCATATTTCTTACCCATAAAATCAGGCTATTAACGCTCCTGACAAGACTGCCAAGAGGCCTGCATAGTAGGTGCAGAGATTAAAAATGGCGCTCAGAGGGCAGTCCAATGGGTCACTGGGTAAAGGTGCTTGCTGCCAACCCTGATGCCCTGAGTTCAATCCCTGGGACCCACAGGAGGCGAGAATGAATATCCGCAGCTTGTCCTCTGGCCTCCACATGTGCCTGTAGCATGCATGGATGCATGCCTAAAGGTGTGCAAGTGTGTGCGTGAGTGCGTGCATACGTGTGAGCACACACATACACACACACATACACATACACACAGAGTGTATGTATGTGCTCACATGCACACAATTAAATGCAATAAAAGAAATAAAAGGGACAGATGCCTGGCAGTTAAGAAGCAAACAAGCGCTAGGCAGGACACTCATTATTATATAGACAGTGACCAAAGCATATGAGATATCGCTCCTCTCGAGGCTATTATGAAATAATTTTTTGGATAGAAAAACTTCAGAGGATGCAGGCATGGAGTCACCTGGTGAAACCAGAAGGTTCTAGAAGAGGCAGCTCTCAAGATGAATGCAGGGGGTATCGGAAGAGAATGTCTAGGGCCACAGCAAGACTGTGCTGCTGTTGAGCACAGCAGAGAAACCTGGGACTGAGGAGCAAAAGACACCACACCGGAGGCACACATGGTAACTAACAATCGGTAGGAAGGGTTGGGGTCCTTTCTACCCGTGGCTGTTAATGCCAGAGATCTGCTGAGGAATGCTTAGTTATTTCTCCCCTCTCAACCTCCTCATGAAAACTCAAGTTCACTTAAACCATCTCCAAGCAAGGTCATTTCTGCTTTTCCCTACAGCAAGGGCAGGTCCTACCTTTGGGCAGGCTGATTCCCTACCTTGCTATGACAATGCAGAATTTACATCAGGTTTAAATTAAATGGAGGAGGACTGGAGACTGGGTGAAGAAAAATGTGTGGGAAGGGTTACCACTAAGAGGTCGGTGCCATCTTAGCTCCGAGGCCCCTCCCTCCTGGCTTCATAGCCCGCAGGACTCTTGTGTAGCTAGCACAGTGGGGTGGCTTTCAATATACTAATAATGGTAAATTACGGATACCTTAACATTTTTTGTTTTAGCCACTGAGTGCACAGTGGAGTAAGCCTTCCGTGACTCACACTGTGGCACAAACTCCCTTTAGAATTCTTTGCATCTTCAAAAGTGGAACTAACTGTACCTAAGAAGCAACCCGTCACGCATTCATTCTGCTTCTGTCTGTGTCTATCTGTCCTGGACATTTCATGGAGGTGATCGCCTCAGCATTTGCGTTTACTGTGATAGATCATTTCACCTGAGCAGAGGTCCTTTTCGTGGCATCTGGTGTGTAGTGTGTAGGTTTCTCTTACTTTTCTTGAGGTTGAGTGACAGTCTAAACATGCGTGTGCCACCTCCTGCTGATCCATTTACCTGCCCCTGGACACCGGGGTCTTCAGTTTCTGGATTTTCCTGAATGCTGCTAGGAACCCAGGTGGACAATCTCCCTAGACAATGCTTTCTTTTTGTGGGGTTGGGCTGGGCATGTACGCAGAAGTAGAATTAATGGTGCCTACAATAATTTTCGCGCTCTCTCTCTTTAAAAAAAAGATTTATTTATGTAATGAATATGAGTGCTCTATCTGCATGTACACCTGCGTGCCAGAAGAGGGCATCAAATCCCATCAGAGATGGTTGTGAGCCACCATGTGGTTGCTGGGAATTGAACTCAGGACCTCTGGAAGAGCAGTCAGTGCTCTTAACCATTGAGCCATCTCTCCAGCCCCCTTACAATAATTCTGCTAAGCAAACAAACACTCAACTCTTTCCCTGGTGGCCAGATGAGTTTACTGTCCTACCATGTATGTAAGAGTTCCCTGGTCTCCAGACCCTTGCTAAGGCGAGTCTTATCTAAGCTGCTACCCCAACAGGCATTCAATACATGATATCAATGCTTTGTTATTCTTGTTTCAGATCAGTGGTTCTCAACCTTCCTAAGGCTGCAACCCTTTAATACAATTCCTCATGTTGTGGTGACCCCCAACCATAAAATTATTTTTGTTGCGACTTCATAACTGTAGTGTTGCTATGGTTACGAATTGTAATGCAAATATCTAAAATACAGGACATCTGACATGCTTCCCTGTGAAATGGTCGGTCAACCATCAAAGGGGTCATGACCCAGAGGATGAGAACCACTGAAGTAAGAGCGAAGATCTACTATCTGTAGACCAGGCTGGCCAGGAACTCATGGTAATTCTCCTGTCTCAGTCTCCCAGGTGCTAGGATTACAGTTGCCAGCCATGATACCCAACTCTACGCTTTTAAAATATGTCTTTCAAACTGCATCTCAGTGATTCCATAAAAGATGAGCAATCAGGGGAGAAGGGCTCAGGAATTCATACATACAACGGAGAGCTGCCGGAAGTTAATGGTTGCTAGGAGAGAGAGGCAGTGTTCTTCAGGCGTGTGGGCTCATGGGTTGCCTCTGTCCCAGTGGATGAGCCCTATGCCCAGGCACTCACCAGAAGCTGTAACAGGACTCAGGGAGGCCTGAGAACAACCAACCAAACAAACAACAAACAAGGATGTGAAGCCAGAGCTGGGAATTGGAAGGAAGGTTCTGGGGAAGTTGAAGGGGATTGGGTGGATATAGTCAAAATACATTGTACTATGTATGAAATTCTCAGATAACAGGTAAAGGAAACTAACAAAAAGAGAAATGAATGTTTTTAACTTGGGGGGGTGGGTGGGAGGGGAAATGAGGTCTGGTGAGCACTGAAGAATGACATAGTAAATTGGGCACTGGAGAGATGGCTCAGCAGTTATGAACAATGGTCGCTCTTCCAGACGACCCAGGTTGGACTCCCGGTTCCTCATGGTGGCTCAAAACCATTTGTAACTCCAATTCTGGAGGATCTGACTCTCTCTGCTGGTTTCCACAGACACACCAGGTACACAGGTGGTGCCCAGACACATAGGCAGCAAAACACCCATACATGTAAAATAAAATAATTAAACTTAAAGAAGTTGTAAAAACGCAAAACCAATTTCCTTTCTGTATATTGAAGAGTGTCATCTCAAAATTTAAGTTGAGCGAGGTTGTCTAGAGATTCTAGACTTCTAGTGATACTTCTCATAAATAGAGTGGTTTCAAGAAATCATTCCAACCAGTGTTTTTTTTTTTTTTTTTTTGGTTTTTTCGAGACAGGGTTTCTCTGTGTAGCCCTGGCTGTCCTGGAACTCACTCTATAGACCGAGCTGGCCTTGAACTCAGAAATCCACCACCTCTGCCTCCCAAGAGCTGGGATTAAAGGCGTGTGTCACCACTGCCCAGCCAACCAGTGTTCTAAAGTTCCACCACCCAAGCTACCAAGCCAAAACATGGAGGGACATCAGAATGGTACATCTTCCTTACTACTCAATCAACATTGATACATCCGGAGTGTATTTCCACGTGGGATTTTTTCCTTCTATTCCCCCTAGAAAGTAAAACATCTCTTGCAGATTTTAGGATCCCAGCTCTTTGGAAATGTAGGGTTTTTTTCCCCCCTCTTGGATAATTGGCCTCCATTTTGTCTTCAGATAAACAGGGCACTCGCTCAAGTTCTAGACACATGAAGGAATGAAAATAGTACCTTTGAGGCTTCTAAGCAAACAGGGCTAGAGACAGATGCCTCTGCAAGGTGCAGAGCCTTTGTCCTAAGCAGTAGATACGTTCTCCTAAGGACCAAGATGAAGCTACTGCCAAGAGCCAGAGCCTAGTCCTCAGCTTTCTAGCCTACTGTGCCCTGAGCTCATGCTCCTCCAGCTCAGTGGATGCTCTAGCTCTGATGGTTCAGAACTGAAGCCATGAGACTGGAGAATGATCCTGAGTTCAAATCCCTGCCCTGTCACTTTATTCCAGGTAAGACCTGGGACCATCAGTTCCTTGGTGACTTCAATGTTTTTCCTCTGTAAAAAATAGTTGTTCTTGTGGGGTCCGAAGGAAACACTACATATACATGTCCATTGCTTTAAAATGCAATGTAAATGCAGATTGCTATTAAAAGTGTTATAAACATTAAGAGAATGCCAGGGCTGGAAGGCAGGAGTGGGTGGGTGGGTGGGTGGGGGAGCACCCTCATCGAGGCAGGGGGAGGGGAGTTGGGATGGGGGTTTCCGGAGGGGAGACCTGGAAAGGGGATAACATTTGAAATGGAAATAAAGAAAATATTCAATAAAAGAAACAAGAAAAGAGAAAAGAGCCAATGACTTTTTTTTTTTAAAAAAGATTATTTAAAAAATCTCTATGATGTAACTTTGGGCAACTTGTAGACAAAGATTCTCCCAACCTGACCTTGGTCAATATTTCCTAATCTTGTCTGATCAGAAGAATCATGGGACATGCTTGTTGAAAACATGACTGGCCAAGTGCCCACTACTTTGAGAGTCAGCAAGAGGCCCTCACTAATGAACTATTGGGAAATTTGTTTTCAACCTCAAGACTCATTGGGCCTCACTCCTCATAGTAAAAAGCTTCCCTTGTCTGCCTTGCCAAAAATGTGTGTTCCGTGTCTTTGTTATGAGGTCACCAGATTTCTAGCGATGGAAGTTCATTCCAAATATTCAAAGCATGATTATTAAAGAATAAATGATGGATTTAATTCATCCTGTACCTGGATACTCCCAGAGAACAAACTGCCAGCCATCAGGTTTCTCTGGCCTGCAGCCTGCATGACGTTTATATGTAGGCACACATGGGACCTCTGGTGTCAGAATCCAACTTCATTTTTCTCTTATGTTGATTACACACAGACACACACACACACACACACACACACACGGTTTCTTTTGTGGTGTGTGTATGTGTATATGTATGTATGTACATATGTGTGCATATGTGTGTATGTGTGTATATGTGTGTATGTGTATATGTACATATGTGTGTGCATGTGTATGTGTGCATATGTGTGAATGTATGTGTATGTGTGCGTGTGTGCGTGTGTGTGTGTGTGTATGTGTATGTATGCAGAAGGCAGAGGTTGATATCCGGTATCTTTCTCAATTGCTCCAGCTCCTGCCACTCCTCCATCATCTCCTCGAGTTCCAGGGCTGTAGCTAAGTGTCACCATGCCTGGCTTTTTATGTGACTTCTGGGATCCCAGCTCATGTCCTCATGCTGGCAGAGCAGGCTCTTTCCTGGCTAAGCCATCTCCGTAGGCCCTGTTTCTATCCCAAACTACTCCAGAGTCATGCACACACAGTTACTTTCTAGCTCTGGTCTAAAATGGAAACCACTGCCCTCCTCAAGGGTTTACAGAGAGTTCTATGTGTAAGTAGAGTCCTGTGGGGGACACTCATCACTGCACCCCCTGTTCAACAAGGGAGGAGCCTAGGTCGGTTGGAATTCTGCATGATTTTCTTCTATTTCTTTTCAAAGTTCGTGTAGTACAAACGAAGATGCTGTTTGGTGTCCCTAAGGGAGAAATCTCAAGGTGAGCATCAACTTCTAGAGCAGCAGTTCACAACTGAGACACCACCTGAGCAGCAAAGTTACAGTTACTGAGCAGCAATGAAAATAAATTGATGGTTGGGGTTTCTAAGACCATTGGAAATATGTGTTTTCCGATGGCTCAGACACACAGGTTGAGAAGCACTGGTCTAGACTTCCTCCACTTCTCTTCTTCCAGGGATGTGGTCCAGCTCTGTCACATGACTGTAAATAGATGCTTGGTTCAAAGTGTTTGGGCACTTGTCTTATGAACACTGGACTACTCCATGTGGGGTTTGAAGCAGACCTTTCCTATGCACAGAGGCTGGGCTACTCAGGACCACTCTCATCACATGCTAAGCCTTGTGAAGACCAGAAATGCCTCTAGGGTGCAAAAAATCAAAGTGCATAATCTATAAGTAGGAAAATGCCATAATGAAGCCCACCACTATGCATAATATATGCTAATAGCGAACAAAAGTCCTCTATCAATTACGAAGTCTTCCAAGGAGAATGATGCTCCCGTATCCCTTGAGAGGTTCTGGGAGGATTGTGGAGAGCACAGAAACCAGAGTTGGCTATGTCTCACCCACAGCCCTGTGCTATACGTGACCAGGGACGGCAAGCGTTCCCAACCACTGGCTTCCACTCACTTCAAAATGTACAAAGAACACTTCTATCTTAGCTTCTCCATGTGGACCACCAATAACTGCTGTCTACGTGCAGGACCCGGCCAGTGCCCCCAGCCTGGCTGTCACTGCCCTGATTGGCCCAATCACGCCGCTGCAGACTCATTCACACTTGGATCGGAGAGGCAGCCTCCGTGGCTCTTCTCCTTTCTGGTTTTAAGACTTCTTCCAGGCAGTGCCTCAAACTGCACATGCCCCACCTCAGAACTCCTTCATATTTTGGCCGGCTCCAGTAACTGTGTTTCTAGTGAAGTGTCACCTCAACAGGCTTTCCACATATGCTAACCCACACAGGGCTCCTTCCTGAATGGGTCTTCACGGACTCTCTTGCTTCGAAGTGGACCGTGCGTGTGCCCACAGGCAGTTTCCCCTTGACTCTGAGGTTTGAAAAGTGCTAACTTCTTCCCCTTATGGGCTTCTCTGCCCTTCTACAATCTTCAAGCCACCAGAGAAAGAGTCTGCCTTCCTTCCCGTTTCTACGGAGATGCCAGTAGTCACAGAGGCTGGGACAAGGGTACAGCTGAGTAACCCAAAAGTGACATCTGCCAACGGGCAGTGTGGGGAATGTACTGGAATGTTTAATGGGAGGTCAGCCCAGGTCGTGGCAGCCCAGTGCAGCTTCTGGAGCTAACTGGTGGGAAGAAAAACTCTAAAGCATTTTTTTTTTTAAAGTGCAAATGGGGAAAGTTAAGCTCCGCTGACTCCAGCCTTAATAGAATTTTGATTTGCAGGATTTCAAAATAGAATTTATTCAGGTCACTGAAAAATGCTCTCAGTGCATGGATTGAAGTCTAAGGGAAATAAATGGGAGAGAGACAGGTAGGTGCCTTTTGGTTTCTGTCACATTTTTTTGTTCATTATTGGAGTTCTTCCTTCTCCAGGCTATACCACATGACTAACTTCTTTTTAATTCAAGATTTATTTTATCTTTATCATGTGCATGTCTGTGTGTCCGTGGGTGCCAAGGGGGCCAGAAGGGGACATCCTATCCCCTGGTGCCTCAGTCGTGAGCTGCCTCACATGGAGACTGGGAACCAAACTCCAGTCCTCTGCAAGAGCAGCGAGTGCTCTGAACTGCAGAGCCATCTCTCCCCATCCTTTAAACACTGACGAAAGGCTGACTTTGCGCTGCTGACCTAAACCACAGCAAACTGTCCTGCAGGACATTCTGGAGGTGACATTTCTGATTACCAAAGTGCTCCAGAGATCTGCCACAATGCTACCTATTGGACACGTGCCATGCTCTTGAGGGAAGTCTGCCTTAGAGCGAGTGAGTGCCATGGTGAAGCAAGGCCATCTGCCAAGGTCCTGTGTGTCCCCTTTCTCTGCTTCACGTTGCGGGCGACTGCGACACTCACCTCTTTGGGTGAGGAACAGATGTAGCTCATGGGTAAGAGCTCGTGTCTAAGGCAAACATATTTCTTCAGGGAAAACATGCAGGAGATTCCCCAAGAGGGTGGAATTTAGAAAAACACTGACAAAGAACACAAATTGTAAGAGTAATCTACACAAGGGTAGATTCCTCTACCCACCTTGTAAACACTCACTTATTTTGTCCCTTCCTAGTTAGAAATGTTACTATGACCACGGCAACGGGAGTATGGTGGGTGTAGGGACTATGTAAGGTGGCTACGTCCCAACAGTTCATATCCTTTTACCAACATTCTCAAGTCCTCACTTCTATTTTAATGTTTTTTTTAAAGCCTTTGATGTGGTAGAGCCTACATTTGGAGATATAACCGATTTTCAGAACAGGTATATCTATAATGATAAAATGCAAATCAATAGAAGCTATAGGTGTCTCTAATTCCTCCTATTTGACTTACGAATGAATTGTAATTTCTGGGAGACACATTTTAAACCTGTGCGTGTAAAGATTCTGTTCCGGAAACCAACGTCTAGTGTCATTAATCCTGAATTTGTAAAATAGTCAATAGGGGTTCAGTCATACGCTTAAAAAAAAAAAGGTATTTATTTATTTATTTATTTATTTATTTATTTATTTATTTATTTATTTATATGAGTGCTCTTGCATGCATGCCTACATAACAGGATAGGGCATCAGATCCCATTATAGTTAGTTGTGAGACACCATGTAGTTGATGGGAATTGAACTCAGGACCTTTGGAGGAGCAGTCAGTGTTCTTAACCGCTAAGCCATCTCTCTAGCCCCAGCCATACTCCTGACTGGGACATGCTGATATCCTTCTCTACACCCCCTCTGGAAGTTGCCTAGACTGTGCTCTCACATCCCGAGTCTGAGGTCCTGATGCTAACCCCCTGAAACCCCGTGGCTTGGCTGTCTTGTCTCCCAAGGCCATCTACACATGTGAGTTGAATGGTGCTCAGAGTAGCTCATCCTTCAGCACCCAACATTCACCCCTTGGGTTTGGTGAATGGCTTGGGGAATTCCGCTGACTCTCATGGCGTCCCTCCTTCCTCGGTATAGCCGATCTTGGGTGGGGAGCAGCTTCTAAGTCTAAACAGGTTTCAGACCAAAGCAATGGGAGTTTGGTGAACTGGGAAAGAATCAGGCTTGAGAACAAGATCCACTCATGTGTAATGGGCAGGGAATCCCAGAATTGATGTTGTCATTCCATTTTGAACTTTGTAAGCTTACACTCAGTCTCTCCCAGGGCCAGGTGCTGAGCTTTCAACCCTGTAGACGCCACAGTGTGCAAGAAGACACAGATTTGACCTTGAGGAATTAAAAATCTCATGTATAGCAGGCTATGGGAGGGAGCTGTTAGTATATTTTATTACATTTCAGTCCTCACATATAATTGAGATATTAAGTGGAAGCAGGAATTTATTACATGCTTAATTAATTATAGCTTTTGAATCACTGTTGTCATAAGTTCTACCGAGGAAAGAGGGAAGGAAACAGGGAGGCTTCTTAATGCTGTTCACACTTAGAGACAGCCCTCCAGTTGACTGGAATGCCACAGAGCCTTCTGGTGACTCCATTGGTATGCTGGTATGCCAAGGGTGCCTGCTCATGGCAGGGAGACAAAGGGCTCTCTGGCCACACAAATATCCTGCCTTCTTGTTTTCAGAACAGTGAGGAATGGTTTTCTAAACTACATGGTTTTTTCTCTTCAAAGAGCCATATCTACAAGAAGCACATTGACTGTGCATAGTGAGGTCTGCCCTGGAAGGCTCAGAGGATGAAGCTCATGTCAAAGTCAACAGCACAGAGGCCAGTGTGGAGAGATGTCTGGGAAGCAGAAAGAAGCTATAGATATCGGCGGCGGTCTCGAAAGTCTGGCACTCGTAGACATTGCATAATGGAGATGCCAAACAGAATGTGTGATGTGCACACAGTAGGGTTAACAGGATGCTCAAAGACTAGTGAAGAATGGACACCTATTGGGCAGGGAGCAAACACCTTCCCTGAGAGGCAGGTGACATTCAGAGATCACTGTGCTGTAATAGGGAAGGCAGGCCTGGGATGTGGGGGGTGGGGGGGTGGGGGTGGGGTGAGAACAAAGTCGAGCTAATCTCTGACAGTACCAAAGTGTTACATACCAGTGGCATGTACTACACAAGCTGCGTGCCATAGGCGAATGGTGAGCACCTGGAATGTTATTGAAAAGGTAGGACATGAAATGGTAAGGGTCCTACTATGTAGCCCGACTGGCCTGGAACTGCTTGTGTAGATTTCAGTGGCCTCAATCTTGCAGAGATCTGCCTTGTTTAGTGTGCTACCATGCTCAGCCCAAAGGATATACCTTTTAAATTCAGTTTCAGGGAAAATTAGCCACACTCACGAATGGCTCGGGCGGCCCAGGCTTGGAGCAAACAGCTCTCGCTTCTTGCTTGGGCTCCAAGGGTTCTCAAAGTAATGGAAAGTAGATCACATGAGCCAGCTATACAAGTGCTGGTATTTATGACCAGGACTCTGATTCAGAATGTCACAGAGATCCTTGGATACCGATGTTTACTGCCAATATCACAATGCATTATATGTATGCATATGTATGTACAGAGTATGAAATTGTCAGAGCATTGAATTAATAAAGTGTGTAAAATAGAAGCACTTATGCATTTATAATCCATATTCCATGTATACATGTGTACATATATTAAAAGCTTGGAATCTACATTTGTTATATTCATTCATTCCCCAATTCATAGCAGTCACCTGGCAACAAACACTTGCCTTTCCTTTTTTTTTTTTTTTTTGGTTTTTTGAGCCAGGGTTTCTCTGTGTAGCCCTGGCTGTCCTGGAACTCACTCTGTAGACCAGGCTGGCCTTGAACTCAGAAATCCACCTGCCTCTGCCTCCCAAGTGCTGGGATTAAAGGCGTGCGCCACCACTGCCCGGCTACACTTGCCTTTTCTAATCCATCCTTCTAGACCTACTCTGTCTGTTTTAACCTGTAAGCCACCTGAGATCTTCTAGAACGAACCTCTAACCCTTTCAAGGGTCAGACTAGGAAGTATTAAGCAGGAGGACATGTGAATCTCCTTCAGTCAACAGGAGGGACTTGACAAACATCCACTCAATGTGATTTGGCCTTTCCACACCCCAGCCTGTAAGTGGTCCTTCCTGGAATGACAATCAGTAGGACCTCTGAGGTATCTCAGTTTTATTCTCTTCCCCAAGATAGGGAGGCTTTGCAGTGAGAACAAGGGTCGGGCATCCGTTCAGATGGTGACAGAGCTGCAGGCTGCAGAAAGCTCATGTGCACTGCAGTCTTTAACAGTTCTATAGGAGGCCCGGGGACGGTGTGGGTTAGCTGCGTAGATAATACAAGAAGACACACTGAAGGTGTCAGCTGGAGTAGTTTATAAATACAGGGCAAAGTCGCAATGCAAAGATCGAAACTGTTAGGATGCAAGTCTGGGAAACGTGGTGATGAAATGTGGAGCTGTCCTGCCCTTCGGTTGTCAGAATGGCTGGTGGGGGTCCACTTGCCTCCCCTTCGTCATGCTGGTTTGTGTCTGTCCCTCGTCCGTTTCAGAAACACCTTCATCTGCAAAGTGCTATTCTGGCTTCTATTCATCTGGCTTTTGACTAGTTAATATACACTCTCTGTCCTTCCCCAGCCTACAGCACTGCCACTGGCCACCAGCCTAAATCTTCAAAAGTTCAGTCTTCCTTTGTACCCAGTCATGGTAAGCACACAGAACCCACCCCTCCCTCCCTAAAGACAAAGGCTGCGTCTGCTGTTTGGTATTTCACCTTAAATATCTCCTACACCACCACCCTCACCTGGCTCTGAATCTGAATTGTGGTTATAATTTGCAGCTGGTTCTTAGCACGTGACATTAACCAGCTTCCCTTCATCATTCTGAGCAGCATGAATGGGACTCTAATTGCAGTTTACCTGCTTCTTTCTAGAGGGAAACCATGACCAAATATGCCTTTGAGTTTAGGTAGGGATAGACCTCTGAACTACCCTAGTGCAAATGACAGGTTCCTAAAGATGGCGTTACTAGGAATTTGGAACATAAGATGGGCAAGCTCCTTCTAAAGAGTCTTCTCTGACACCCTAAAGCCAGTCATCCATCACCTCCAACAAAGAGAAGCAGAGGCTGCTGGGAGCCAGCAAGAGTGCAAGGCTCCTATGCCTAATATATAACCCAACTGCACTACAACCTTTGCCACACGGTGTCGAGAGGCCTCATCATTGGGACAGGCCAGGGAGGACGACTTCTGGAGCTAGCACACAGCAGCAAGTGTGGTATATTTTATACCAACACAAGTTGGTATCTTGTTTTACATCACATTTCGGTGATGCATTGAGGTTAACATGCAGGTCTGAGGTTTCTATTGATCTTTAATCAATAAAGGCTCATCACTCATAATGAGCGCAGTCATCGTCAGGAGGGAAATGGACACACTCGGGTTGCTTAAAGGAGCGTGACAACGTTGCCATTCTCTCTCATTTGCTTAGACATCCCCTCAAATCTGAATGTATCCTCAGCAGCAATGGGCACTTTCTCAATGACGGCAGTGGCCAGCTTCGAAGACATCTAGACACGGACTTTCCAAAGGTCTTAATTAAAAGACCTGCACTGGCTGGGTTTGTGTGTCAACTTGACACAAGCTGGAGTTATCACAGAGAAAGGAGCTTCCGTTGAGAAAATGCTTCCATGAGATCCATCGGTAAGGCATTTTCTCAATTAGTGATCAAGGGGGGAGGGCCTATTGTGGGTACGGCCATCCCTGGGCTGGTAGTCTTGGGTTCTATAAGAAAGCCAGCTGAGCAAGCCAGAGGAAGCAAGTCAGTAAGTAACATCCCTCCATAGCCTCTGCATCAGCTCCTGCTTCCTGACCTGCTTGAGTTCCAGTCCTAACTCCCTTGGGTGATGAACAGCAGCGTGGAAGTGTAAGCTGAATAAACCCTTTCCTCCCCAACTTGCTTTTTGGTCATGCTGTTTGTGCAGGAATAGAAACCATGACTAAGACAAGACCTTAGGTTTTGACTACACTGTGAATTATACAAACCCAAAAGGCCGAATCTGGACTCTAGTGTTAATACGGGCTAATGGAAGTGCTCTGAAGTTTTCCTTCTGAGTGTCAAAGGTGGACTCAGAGCCAAATGGAGGTACTAGCAGAATCCCAAATGAGCGGAAGTAATTCTCTCTAGCCACTCACAAACCAACAAAGGTTTTCAATGCATGGATGGCCACAGTGTCGATCTACAATGGTGCCACCTGAATACTCGCTAATTTTCTCTAGAACTAATGAACCATAAGAAGGCTGGGCAACTGCCTTACGTCAGATAGGGGAGATGATGTAAGTCACTTAGTTCTTTGAGTCTGAAATCCTGCTTCCTCTTAACCACCAGCTCGAAGATCAGGGCTAAGCCTACTTTGCCTGTCAAATAGGGACGAATTCAGCTTTTCTTCTGGAGATAAAATGTTTGGCCTAGTCCTGCTCACCTACCAACGATTTCAAAGGTGATTTTACTTTTACTGCTACACAGCTAGTACTGGCTTTACACCCCATCTCACCTCAACCCATCTTTCTAGAAGAAGAACTTGCCTCAAAGATAATGCCTTGGACATTATGGCGTTCAGCTGTGGGCGTGTCGTGTGGTGGTGTTCTGTCCCTAGCTTTCTGTGACAGGATAGTGGATTGACATCACTTTATTATGTCTATTACCTTTACTCATAAATAGCAAACTTACAACACACAGAGAATTTCATATATGTGTACAATGGGTTATGATCATAACCACCCTCCAATTTCCCTCTCCAAATTTATTTGGACCCCTCCAATATGTCCCTCCACCAACTTAATCCCCACCCCCTTAAAAAATATCACATTGAGTCAAATTAGTGCCACCTTGCACATAGGTCTGGGGTCATCCCCTGGAACACAGATAACCCTTCATGGCCACAAATCTCAGAGAAAAATGACTTTCCTTCCTCTAGTCACCATCAACTGCCAATAGCTTCTCAGACGGTGCCGGGAGTGGGGCCATGGGGGCCCCTCCCATTCCCACACAACCAAGTCATTTCTTTTTCTTTTTTTTCTTTTTTTTTCTTTTTTCTTTTCTTCGAGACAGGGTTTCTCTGTATAGCCCTGGCTGTCCTGGAACTCACTCTGTAGACCAGGCTGGCCTCGAACTTAGAAATCCACCTGCCTCTGCCTCCCGAGTGCTGGGATTAAAGGCGTGCGCCACCACCGCCTGGCCAACCAAGTAATTTCTAACTCTTCTAGAATAGTTCACATGGACAACTGCATGCAGTTTCCAGATGTGGGAACTACAATCACTTACATGTATTTTCTCTGTAAGAGTTTATTATCTGTGATCCATTCCATTGATGTACACTCCCAATCTTTATTTCCCCTTTTAGGAAACAAGCATCCCTCTATAATAAGGAGAGGTATGCCAGGTAAGGTAACAAGTCTGATTTCTCAATGACTGGAAGGTCATACCACCTATCAAAGCCATTTGAGAGTCTTTGAAGATGGGACACTTTGCCACATACTCACCCGAGCAGTGAAGTCCACGGCAGCCGCTCGGTTTAACAGCAATGTGGCCACATTGATATTCCCGTAGTGGGCAGCTATGTGGAGCGGGGTGAAGCCACTCTGTGAAGAAAACACACCAAATGGTTGGCTGATTCCTTCCAGTTCTTCCTATGCTCAAATAAAAACGAGGGAAGGAGATATGCTGGGGTCCACATTCCGGTCTGTGCTAGGCTTTGGCCAGGGTCCATGGTTTGTAGGGTTTCTAAGAAAACCCACAGTCACAGGCAGAGGGAGAGCCAAGGAAAACCCAGGGATGGAGACTGATGAGTTTAAAGAATCCACTAGCAGAACTATGCGGAAGCCAACATCTCAAAACCCCTTATAGTTCACAGCTGTGTGGCTCCATTACCACTACTGTGCTAGGCAGGTAAAAGAACTGGCCATGGAGACTCTTGAAAATAAATTCATTTAGCTTACATGACAAGTCAGGTGAGCCAACAGGAATGTCGGTCTTAAGGACTAAAGCAATTTGGGGGTGGGCAGAGGTATTAGACCATCAAGATTTTTATATTAAGGAAGATCGTGTTCTACAAAGAACCGGGGTGCTCGTCTGTTTTGTTAGCACCTGCCTGCTCAGAAACACAATTTTATGGATGTTTTTCTGCCATGGTCATTTTGTTTCCTTTAAAAAAAAAAAAAAAAAAAAAAAAAAAAAAAAAAAAGTCACACATGCAGCAATTCATTTCCCCCATCCCGTGCCAAATCGAACCCTAAAAGAGGTGATGCGGGTCTAGTTTGTTAGCAAGCTTCTGAGCCATGCTAGCCATCTCTGCCTCTTATGGAAGGTGGGTCAGGTTGCCCTGTTCTGAGAAACTCTCCTGTTGCTGACACCACGGAGGGTAAGTGTCATGCGGAACCCTAAAAGACTGAGTCTTGGAGGAGCGACAGGGGTGTCTGCAGCTTTAGGTAGAGCCGATAAGCACCAGTAGCGTCATCTTTATAACAGTGCTCATAGATATTTTGAGGAGTCCTAAATCTTCCTTCCCAATGCCGAGTTCAGCTGCAGAAAGCCCTGGCAATTAACCTGCTGTCTGCTATCGCTCATGCTCCTTCAGGGCCAGGGGACGGGTGAAGCAGGGTTCTAGCCTACAGAAGGCAATGCGAAGAAGGGGGAGGGGCAGGGTGGGGGAGGGGTGTGGTGAGGCAGCAAATCCAGAAAATGGAAAGCGATGAAGCAGATCCCGATTACACAAAAACAAAACAAAACAAAAAAAGAAAACCAAACCAACGGAAACAGATACATAAATATACCTCGGTTGCTCTATTCACCACCATCTAGGTTAACACATGGGGAGGCAAAAGAGGAGGAAAAAATGAACGGTTAGTTCACTCGGTGACGTGGACGGCAGGAAGCTCATGGCAGCTACGGGATGAAGATGGAAGCTAAGATGGAAGGGGGTCGGGTGCAGGAAGAAAGCTAGACTCCACAACGAACAGCTACACAGAGGCCGAGTCCGTCGCCCTGTTTCCCCCCTACGGACTGCCAAGCAAGACTACGGTAGGAGTCTTCGGCTGTGGCTCTTTCCCCACGCATGCTTTCCACAGCGCATCCGCCCTGGCTGTGCTGCCTGTGGCGGTCAACCTCTTGGAAGTTTGCACACGCGGTCACTAGCATTTTGTAGCGTGGCCCTCATGTTTGAGCTGTACTGTCCCATACATCCCTTCGTGAAACGGGAAGGGAGGAAACGGTGGAAGCATGGAAATCCTTTTCTTTGGAAGTTGCCTCCCTTTTGGCATGCATAAGGCGACACGACACGACACGACACGGACAGCATTCTCTGGCTTCTCAGGCTGAGGCAGGGAGCGTGGGCTGGCACGGCACACATGTTCTCATCCCTTTTAGTGATGTCCTATTTCTTTTGGCACAAGCTTGCCGGGAGGAAGGCCGGGTGTTCCCGAAGGTTGCCCGTCTGACTTAAAACTGGGATGTGAAAGGCTGACGCGATCTGGGCCCTACCTTTGACTCCACATCCGCGTTGGTGTCATTCTGCAGGAGCAGAGCTGCCGCCTTGGTGTCGTCTTTCCGGGCCGCGATGTGGAGGGCTGGGAGGCGCACTTTTCCCTTCGTGTCGTTCTCGAGTAGGAGGGACACGACTTGGTCGTGACCTTGTTGCAGAGCCACGGCCAATGGCGTGAAGCCGTCCTGCAAACAGAAGGAAGTGTCAAGACCAGCCAGGTGGGTAGTTTCTTAGGATTCCGTTATCAAATCCGGCCGAGGACCAGTTTTTGTTTAGGGTTTAGCAGATTTAAAATCACAGAAGCATATACCCATTACTTAGTTACAGCTATAATAACACATGTGTATATACTCAAAAAACAAGACATTTCTGTTTATGAATTTTTTCCTATCAAGGGTATTAATTACACACTAATTAGAATAAAAATCACGTAAAGGTGCTATGTAAACAGAAATGATGTCCAAATGTCAGTATACATAAGGCACTCTTATGAAACAGTATTGTCAAGTTCAATCTAGGCAAAGTTTCCAAAGGAGATTTTAAATGAGTTGTAAACTTTCTCATTGATACTTTAAAGATGGGGGAGGGCTCATTATGACCCAGCCTATGTCTGGAGGACAGTATGGCCGTCACCATATTAGGAAAGGCCTATGTGAGAGGCTCTTGGCTTCTCTAAGCAGCGAGGGGAATTACACAGCAGTCATGTAGTACCTGACTTTAATAGTTTGTTATCTCAACTGTGTGTATTTATAGGGACAATATGATGTTGTGACTTATGACTACAACAGAATCACGAAATTAAGTTACTAAGCATACATGCCCTCTCAACTGCCTAATATTCTTATGGCAAGAACAATAGAAACATGTTCTTTCAGCAATCCTGGTCTACACAGCATGCTCCGACTACAGAGCCATGTGGCGTGACAGATCCCCACATGTCGCGAGCCTTCTGTATGGACTCTTTGCCCAATATTTCCCAGTGTTCCCCACTGCTGAACCGAGGGTGCCTGTTCTTCCGGGAGTTCAGTGAAATGGAATTCCAGAATCTATCTGGATGTACGTGTCAA
This sequence comes from Uromys caudimaculatus, assembly GCA_028551405.1. NCBI lineage: Eukaryota > Metazoa > Chordata > Mammalia > Rodentia > Muridae > Uromys > Uromys caudimaculatus. Next base: position 31,810,675 of record CM052720.1, on the reverse strand, counting down.
TCCTGCACATCCCATGTTTACACTCTGAAGCTTCCGGGACTTGACGAAGAAGAGACAGGTATAGATTCCACAGAGCTTCGTTAAATTGGGCCTGGTGTAATGTCACTGAGCAGAGAGAATAATAACACAGGAGGAAACACCCCAACAATGTCTCACACGGTACTTCTACCTTGGCTTCGTTTCTATATACCCAAAGGAACGCTAAAAGTGATTTTTATTGGTGAACAGATGGGTAAGATTTCTTATCATTTTTACTGTGGTCCTGGTTATTTCTGTAGTCCTCTGGTGCGGATACGTCAAAGAGCATCAGTGAGGCCGAAGAGGGAACTAGGTACCTGGATGCTAACGAAGACATTCATCATTAGCTCCTTTGCTGGAAAATTGATAAAAGCCTCCATCCTTGCCGGACTGGATACACACTGCCACGTTCATATTCAAGGATTGCACAATATCAGACAGGGACTGTCAGGGACAATTCTGCCCATTTTTTTTCCTGTGTGGATTCTATCCACAAGTTTCACCACTAACTGAGGGTGGGTACAGGAATTCCTGTTTGATTCCATGATCAAATCAGAAGGCAATGGGACGGCCTCTCTTTCCTGTCTGTGTTTGGTTCTCACCTCCACTCCCCCTCTAGGATCTGGCTACCCATTTCTCTCAATTATACTATCCAAGACAATAAGAAAGAAAAGGATACTCTTATAAATTTTAGTGAGACACCAAGCAGGCCCGAACCAAGACATCGGCAACGTGAAATCATAGCTTCACCCGTATGCACACGGAGTGTAGAATACAGCGTAATATAATTCAAAAAGATTACTTCTTAATCTTTTAATATAAGATTTTATATATTAATGTATTTAATGTATATATATTAATGTATACTTAATGTATGTAAGATTATCATTATATACATGAGGGTCTATGCAAGAATCATTTTCATATACACCCCAGTGTACTCATCTATGCAAAGATATGATGGGTGAACCAGGCCTTATCTATAGAGGAAAATTTTAGAGTTTTTCTTTTCATTGTATTCTGTGATTGAAAGAGTACGTGTGAGTTAAACTTGAGGTTCAGCACCCTGCTGCTGCGTGCTCTGTCCAGGAACCCCGTGCATTTTTTTTTTTTTGAAGATGCATGTGAGAACAGAAAATGCATGTGAAGAGTCAACTCTGCACCCCATTGAAAACCTTGAAGCAGGGTCAGAGTAGCATTGACAGCCCCGGTCTGCTTTGAGCCATAACAAAGAGTTCTGTCTTCACCGGTACAAATGCTCAGCAGATAATCCGATTAGTACCAATAAGACCGAGCTTCTAGCATAAGCCAATTAAGGACCCAGCGATTACACCCCCCCACACACACACACATACACTTTGAGGTGTTAATTGCTAAACTTTGTGGCTCTGGTTTTGCTTGACTTCTCAAGAGAAGTCAAGGCAGAAAGGAAATGTGGCCAAACTTCTTGAGAGAAGAGCTTGGCCCTTGGTACCGGCCACAGCATCACCTTCGCATGGTAGGAGGGATGCTAACCAAGGTTTTAATGATTGCTTGTGGTGAAACAACCAAATTTAACCTCATGCTTCCGAGTGGCAAAACACAAAATGGAGCAACAACTGCCAAAGATGCCATATGTAGAACTTAGAAATGAGAAGCACGTTTCCTTAAGCACAACCACCTCAAACCCTGAGGTGTGGCCGAGCAGCAGCGTGGGCGTTTGGCATGGAGTCTGGTCCTGAGTTTGATCCCATCACCAAGAAGAGAGATGAGAAAAAGAAATTCGGCCCATCCTTTAGTCCTTTTAAAATCCTGTTTAAAAAATCTGCTATTTAATGTATCCTTCAGCTGCCTTCCCTACAGAGAGCACTGTCTACAGGGTGCTCAGAATGAGAGCTGATTGGAAAGCCAACACTGCATTTTGATTGGCTTCTGAACAAAAGAGTTTACTTGTATTGATTTTCTTTGGGTCTCTAACACTAAAAGAATAGGAAGAAACTATTCACCTGAAGGATCAGCTGTCTGTGGTGAATCAGATCTTATCTGTGTAGACTGTGAGGGCAACCCACATAAAGACACTTGTATCAAAAGATAGGGGTCTCTCCTCTACTGCCTGCTCCATAAAACTAAAAAATAGTGTAGCAGGAAGGAGCCTTAGGCAGTAGTCAGCTGTTCATCCAAAGGTAGATAAGTCCTCTGACTGAATGCAGCCTCCAAATGTGTGCTCATAGTCTGTTTAACTGGGTGTCACGGCACAAGAGCCTTCTGGTTGCGTCATGTTGTGTTTGCCCAGCCCTTCTGCACAGAACAGGCTTGCTTGCCATGGAGACAGGACCTCCACTTTGGGATATTCTTATCATGAAATCATGCCTCATATGAGATATGGAAATTCTAGTGTTTGCTTTTTTTATAACTATTCTCATTAATTAATCTTAATGAACCCTACCGTGATATTTTTTAAAACCCTAAAAACCAATAACATAAGTTTGTGTTGGTTAGTTTCTTGTCAAGTTGACACAAGCAAACGTCATCTGAGAAGAGAAGCCTCAATTGAGAAGTGCCTTCGTCAGACTGGCCTGTCGACAAGTGTGTGCGAGCATCTTCTTGATAAATGATCGGTGTGGGAAGGTCCAGCCCACTGTGGATGGTACCTCCCTGGGCTGGTGGGCCTGGGTTGTATAAGGAAGTAGGCTGAGCAAGCCCTGGGGAGTAAGCCAGCTATCAGCTTCCTCTATGGCTTCTGACTCAGCTCCTGCATCCAGGTTCCTGCTCTGACTTTCCTCCATGATGGACTAATTATATGTATGAGGTGAAGTAAACTCTGTTCCCCTTTTGGCCATGGCCTTTAATCACAGAAAGAAAAAAAGAAAAAAAAAAAAAAAAGAAAGAAAACAACAAAGGCAAAGTTAAATTACTAAAAGATAACAGTACCTCTTTATTATTGTTTTTTAAAAAGATATATTGATTTTTATTTTAGGTGTATTCCCTGTTCTGTTTGCACAGGTATTATGGACCATGTGCATGCAGTACCCACAAAAGTCAGCAGAGGGCTTCAGATCCCCCTGAAACTGGAGTTACAGGTAATCGTTGCGTTACCTTGTGGGTGCTGGGAACACTATCTGGGTCCTCTGAAAGAGCAGGCCAGTGATATTAACTACACAGCCATCTCTCCAGCTCAAAGGAACCATGTCTTAACTAGATTTAAGAATATTCTCATATAGACTACAGATTCTCATGACGAAATCCCAGACAGAAAGGGAGGGTAGGGAGTGAGGTTTGCGGCAGTGGGAAGAATGCGCCCACCGTGGACATATCGCTCCATCTGTGCCATAATCTCGCTCATGTTCAATATTGCTAGGTAGCATACCGTCAGATGGACGTGGCAGCATTTACTGATTGCTCCATAGGTGCATAGTTAGGCCTCATTCAGTTTTTAGAAACTAGTCCTGTAACCTACTTTTATATTCATTATCTGTAACAGGAAGAGGTGGCATTTCTTCTAGGCTCCGCCCCACAGTTACCTGGCAACAGTCAGGTGTGCCTAACTCACTATAAAAGGGGCTGCTCGCCCCCTCCTCACTCTCTTCTCTTGCTCTTTTTACTCTCTTACCCCCTTTCCCCTCTGTCCCCTCTCTCCTCATTCCCCTCCTCCATCTCTCTCCACGTGCTCATGGCCAGCCTCTACTCTACTCCTCCCTCCCCCCTTTCTCTTTCTCTTTCCCTTTCTCCGTCTCCCCTCTCTCCCTCCCTCTCTCTGCCTTTCTCTGTCTCTACTACCCCCTCAACTCCCCTCCCCATGTCCTAAATAAACTCTATTCTATACTATACCATCTTAAGGCTGGTCCCTCAGGGGGAAGGGATGCTGAGGTTGGGCCCACAGAGACAACCCTCCCTCCCTCCCTCCCTCGTACCACACCTCCACCAAACATACCCCTGGCTTCTCACTCTTTTTTATAAAACACAACAGAAAGTCTTCCCACAAATGACATAATCATTAATTTTTGGGAGGCCACCAGGTGCTCAGCACCCGTGTTGTGCCCGCTTATCAGCGGCAACAATGTTGTAGGTAGCATTGTGCCCGCTTATCAGCGGCAACAATGTTGTAGGTAGCATTGTGCCCGCTTATCAGCGGCAACAATGTTGTAGGTAGCATTGTGCCCGCTTATCAGCGGCAACAATGTTGTAGGTAGCTCAGTTTTCCTCTCTCAACCTTTTCCCTTTTAATCAAGGCCCAAAGACTGGATCTTTTTGACCAGATAAGAGTTCATGTCCTATTGGTCATCTTCTGTATGAACGGTTTCTTCATTCAGGAAAAGTCCAAGGCTGGGTGAGAAACACCCAGTCTCACGTCTCCTTCCTTCTTTCCCGTACCACTTAGAAGCCTCCCCAGCCTCCTGGCCAGAGTCGTGGCTTTGTGGTAAGCTAACCAACGATCTACTAGAATTCATTATTGAATTAAAAGTGAAGAATAAACCAGACTCTGATCTTTACTATTAGCAACAGATTTCGAGTGACATGTTTGATCAGTGATGGCAGTGCCCATCAACAGATTAAAAAAAGTCTACATTTCCTAAGACAGTACCAGAGGCTTAAATAATTTTCATTTTTAAAGTAATTTTTCTATTCAAGATTGTAGAAGATATTCTCCCCAACAAATACCACTGTTATTGGGTAGTTAAATATGTATAATAGTCTTATTTGGAAGTATGGATTAAGTATAATTAATTAACTTCACACACACACACACATATATATATATTCATTCATTCATTCAATTATTGTAATTAGCCTAACACTAATCTGGAAAAAAAAACACATTTACAGTTAATATTCATTAAAACAATGGTTGCCTTGGAGGCAAGATTGTTAAGAAGCAAAAATTATTATTAATAAAATATGTTAAGAATTAAAATGATAGCTTAATTGTAGGGTAGACCAGGAACTTGAGCAGATAAAGAGTATCTGTTCAATGAGAGAATTTTCAAAGATTAAAAATAGAGTTTCTAGGGCGTCTCATAAAAAAGTCAACACGTTAGACATCCAACAACAGCACTAAGAAAAATTCTTAGCTCCGGGCTTACAAAAAACGCCTTTTGAACACACGGGTTCAACTACGGAAGAATGGAGGGTGCCTCACCTCTGTGGCCAGGCTTTGGCTGGCCCCATTGTCCAGAAGAAACCTGACGACTTCCAAGTGGTTCTCCTGGGCCGCCATATACAACGGCGTGAAGCCATTCTGTAAAAGAAGAAAACAAGAATCCTGTGAGCTGCTCCGCCAAGCTGGCACGGAGCACGCCTATTCTGATCAGTGCTTGCATAAAATGACTTCGGTAATCCTTCATTGCAAACATTTATAGTCATCAGAGAACTGAGTGCAGCAGCTCATACCATGGTCATTATTTAAGTGTCTGTAATTTATGATCATACTCAATTTTAGACTGCTAGTCATAAAGGGTAGAGTTAGTATTCACAGTCAATATTCTTAAAGAAACTTCTAGCAACTTATGCACCATAGGTGAACAAGCATAGTTGTGTATCGTCAACCATGTTTGAGGTACTACCGTGAGTGAAATGTTTTACTAGTGGCTGCAAGGATACAGAGGAAAATGGAATTCAGCTGCTATTCTCCAAGTATCAATCATTTAGTGCAAATAAAGATGTAACTGTTTTCATATAAAAGTAGGCATTTCAGAGAGTTCCAGCTTGGGAAGGAAATTATTTTAACTTCAAATTACTTCAAACATATGACAGATGTTTTTTTTACAGATCAAAGAAAGAAAGATTTGAATGTAAAATAGTATGGCTGCGCATAACTGCTTCCCACAACTACTTCCCTGCTTTCTTTTCTTTGGCAGCAAGATCTCACGTACCCTAGGTTGGCCTAGAATCTACTACAAAGCTGAGGCTAGCCTTAAACTTCTGATCCTTTACCTCCTAAGTGCTGAGGTCACAGGTGTGTGATCATACTGTGCCTGGCTCCCTCTTTGGTTTAGGGCTTGAAATGGTTTGTATTTGCTCAGCCCAGGGAGTGGCACTATTAGTAGTAGGTGTGGCCTTGTTGGAGTAGGTGTGTCTCTGTGGGTGTGGGCTTTAAGACCCTCATCCTAGCTGCCTGGACGTCAGTATTCTGCTAGCAGCCTTCAGATGAAGATGTAGAACTCTCAGCTCCTCCTGTGCCATGCCTGCCTGGATGCTGCCATGCTCCTGCCTTGATGATAATGGACTGAACCTCTGATCCTGTAAGCCAGCCTCAATTAAATGTTGTCCTTATAAGAGTTGCCTTGGTCATGGTGTCTGCTCACAGCAGTAAACCCTAAGACAGGGCTTCTTGCCTTTCTAACACTAAGACCAGAGAAACTGATCTTTTCCAAAGTCACATTCCTGTTCGCTTTTTGATTCCTAAAAATACATGTTTGTTGACACTGAATTCTCACTGCATAAAACTCATCCTTATGAAATATACAGTTCAGTGGGGGTTATGTGCTCACGGAACTGGGATGAGAGCCTTGCTGGGCAAGAACCATTGGGAGATGCTGCCCACTCATCCCTCACCCTGCATCTGTTGGTACCAATTTTCGACATCTGCCTTTTTCTATAACCTTGGCAACCACCCATCTCCATCCTGTGTCAATGGCTTTGTTTACTTCAGACATTTCATATGAATGAGATCACCCAGTATGTAGCCCTGAAGGGTCTTACTCTCTTTCTGCTATCTGTGCTGATGAAATGTTTTTGTGTTTCCCTCCCTTACAAGAATGCTCCGTTTCAATACCAAATGCCCCCTCAGGGATTATGGTTGAATATTTGATTCCTATTTAAAAATGTAGAAGGCCTTGCTAAGAGATTGGATAGTGAGCTCTTTGATCAGTGGATGAATCCATTACAGATCTGTATTGGAGAGACAGTGGGCAGTGTGGGGGTAGGGTCTGCTGTGTTTTATAGCAAGCTAGGCCTACCTGGCTGTTGCCAGGTAACTGTTGGGTGGAGCCTAGAAGGAACACTAACACTAACACTAACACTAACACTAGTGAGAGGAAGCAGGCCATTGGAAGAGGGGGCCTTTGGCTCTTTCTAATTTTCTTCTGCTTAATGGTTACCTTGAGGTGAGCAGCTGGGACCTGCCTTGGCTGGACACTTAGATGGGCCTGCTCCTCTCTGATGACGGTGTAGACATGTAGATGAGCTATCTTTGTTTACCTTTTAGCTTTCTCTCCTGAACTGTGTTCTCCCCGGACCCCATCAGCAACCTCAAGGGATGTCGTCAAAGGCTCTCTTACCCTTTGGCTCTGGCTAGATTCTCCTGCCCTCTACTCCAATGATCAATTTTCCAGAACTTTCTGTCTCCTCTTTAGCTTTCTGTTCTCAGTGTCCCCAATCCAACACCAATAAACTCTTTGGAAACTTCTTGAGCTCTTTTAATCCAAATAACTCCAATTATATAATATATATATTATCTATTCTATGAATAAAGAATCTACAAGTATCTTTTGAAGAGACTGACGAAAAAAAATCTTGCCACTAGACTAGCCCAGAGGCATAAGGCACCTCCTATAATTCACAGTATCACCATGGGGAAGCCTACAACTATCACACCTGTTGGTGAGAAGGTACTTAAACCCAGGGGATGGCCAGATTTGAGGAAGATGTTTCTTCTCCGTTTTCACATTCGACTAAAATTTAGGAAAATGTCAAAACAGAGCCAGTTAAGACAGGAACATCCTGGAGCTCGATTTACATTTTCTTCTCTGTGGCAATAGTAGATTGAATTCCCCCAACGAAGGGCAGCTTAAGACACAGTCAGGGTGCTATTTCAAATCTGATTTTATTTATTATCTCCAATACCTTCTGCTCTCAATGTTTACAGGGGGGCTATTATATGCATGCAAACCTGCAGACTAAGGACTTTGAAGAGCATGGAGGCGTGCTCCATCATACCCAACCTGGCAGAGGAAAAGAAAAACAAGAACCATACTAACCAACCAACCAAACAAACTCCACAAAACTGCCTCAATCTGAAGGACGCTCCTTCCTGTGCTTTCTTTATCATGGCCAACCACTACACACAGTTAAGTATTTCACTGAAGCCTGTGTGACACTAAGTTCTGTGACAGTCAGATTAAAGGTCAAAAGTCAGAGGGCATCTAGACCAGTCACCTACCTGTCTGACTGTGAGAATCTGGTTCTTCTCAAACAGGGGACATCTGGATGTGGGCTAAACCCTCAAGGGTACTCAAAAGAGTACCTTTTTTGACTTGAGGTATTTTGTCCTTTGTTAAAACAAGTAAGAAAACTTGCTCTTTCAAAATAGATCCATAGCCAAAAATACTACCAGAGACAGACCCTGCCTGTATAAACAGTCGGCTATGCCTTTGGATTCAGTCAAAGATGAGAGAGAAAAGGGAAGTCCGCGACTTTATCCGAGCAGTTTCTTTGTCTTAAATGGTAAACACTGTATATTACTATTGTATTCAGTGTAAAACACTAAAGGGTTAAAAAGAAATGAGCTCTTTACAATTACAATTCAGTTAGCCAATGGTGTGTGTGTGTGTGTGTTTAGGCTAGTCTAGTTAACCAGCTTGCTCTGGGGAATCGATGCCAACCCTCCTGTGTGCTGGGATTCCTTATTTATTTTAAAGACAGTTTTATGTAGTCCAGGTTGGCCTTGCACTTGCTCTATCAACAAAGATGATCTTGAACTTCTGATCCTTCTGCCTCTACTTCCCAAATGCTGGGATCAGAACCATGAACCACCATGCACAGTTTATGTGAGGCTGGGATCGAACATGGGGCTCTGTGCATGCTTAGCAAATACTTGACCCATTGAGCTACAGCGTCTTCTTCTAGGCCATTGCTGCCTTTTTTGGTCTATGTAAAGTTCCTGTGTAAGAGTTGTATAGACTTCTGGTTCCGAAGCACGGTTATCCTACTGGTCCTTCTAGCCATATCATGGCTCAGGAGGCACACAAGGACAGGTTTCAGATGCAGGAGTGTGTGTGTGTGTGTGTGTGTGTGTGTGTGTGTGTGTGTGTGTGTGACACGAGGATCTCCAGTCACAGCTGCGAGGAGAGGGACTTCACAGGCTCGGTTCTTTCTCTTACGGCATCATCAGTGTGGAACGTGTATAAATTGAAATTAAAACGGATTTGTGCTTCATTCATCTCAACCACAGCTTTCCCACTTACTGATGGCAGGTTTGTAGCTACGGCTGCCCTAGGACATAATCAGGAATGTGTGCAGGATTTGAAGGAGATGTTCTGACTGGAAACAGATTCAAGACTTGTCCTACTATCTCACTGCTTGCTGCTCACTGCTCACTAGTTTTCAGTAGGCAAAACTGTAGCAATGTTTGTTAGGGGGAAGTGTGACGTAGGCCATTGAGATGGCTCGGCAGGTGAAAGTGTTTACTTCAATCCTGACAACTGAGTTGGATCCCTGGGACCCACGTGGCGGGAGGAAAGAACTGACTTGGCCAGTTGTCATCTGACTTCCACATGTGCCCTAGCTCACACATGGCCTCTCCGCCCACAAAATTAAATGCAACTAAAAGAAAACATTTAAAGCGTACGCTTCTCATTTTCTTTTGTAGTTGGCTTGTTAATATTTGAAAGTATATTTGCTAAACTTTAATTTGATATTGTTCCTTTCTGGAAAAGCATTTTTGTTCAGAGCGAACTTCTCACAGCCAATGGAACAAGAGTCTAAATCCAGGGAAGTAACAAGAAAGGGGGGTGAAGGATCGTGAGGGATCCTGCAGTTCCCAGTGGAGAATGTTGGCTTCCCTGATACTGATGGTCACTAGGGCCGAGGCTCTTACACTGATGCTGTTAGTCATTGTGAATCCGCAGATGTCTCACATAGAAGACATTCATCAGCCAAAGACACCCAAAGACAATGAGCCAAGCACACTTAACAGAGACCAAAAGACCTTCGGGTAACTAAAAAACTAAAGTGTGCTTTGGGTCATTGTGAGACTGAGTGAGATACTTACCTCCAAGTCTCATGACCAGAGTTCAATCCTCAGAACTCACAGGGTAGAAGGAGAGATCTGACTCCCCCAAGTTGTTCTCTGGCCCTCCACCAGAGAGCAAAGACACACATACACATGATAAATAAGTATAATAATTTTTATTGTAAATATAAAGGTGGTGTGCATCTTTTATCCGGGAACTAAATGGTCAAAGGTGGAGTAGAATCCATAGATTGGAATTAAAATTGTCTACAACAGTCCTCTATGGTTGCTGGCACTTACAAAATGTCTGCTTTGCTGTATGGCCTTTGAAGGACACTGTGCTAATGTCAGTGACTGGATGATGAGTACCTGCTCTTTTAAACCAGTAAAGTACAAAAGCTAATTTAAAAATTTTTTTTTTAAGATTCAAAGACTAAGATAGTAGGTAGTCTACGGTGCTTTCTCTAGGACCTCATGTGACTGTCTACAGAGATGACAGGAAAACTTATATTCAGCACAAATAGTTGAAACATTTTAAAGTTTGGGGACTTTTAGAATTTCTGGTGTTTTTTTGTTTGTTTGTTTAGGATGTTATTTGTTTCAGAAAACAACAATAATTCTATCTTTCTTAGTAAAGAGGGATTAAGCAGTCCGCCCCGCCCTCGCGCCCGACTAATAAAGTACCATGTATCCTGAAAATCGAGAAGTTTTTTTCTTATTTATAAATTTCCTCATTTCCCATGTAAACTAGCAACATTGAGAATGGACCCAAGTCAGACGTCCTAAAAAAAACAGTGAAAAAGACCCCATTTTAAACATCTGTTGGACATTTGTGTGTGGCTGCCACTCACAGCCTTTTGTAGGCCTACCTTTCACAGGTGGACCACGGTGGAAAATTCTACCTCTCCCTATACAAATTGTAAAAGAAGATACATTTAAACTCTAGGAACTCTCACTACTTGATAAAACAGGCCTGCAAGGGACATGCCCTTAGCTGGCGTGTAACTCAAGCCAACGCCTGGTCCTGAAGTCTTATTGGTAAATAATGGCCAAGGTCCTTTGCAATACGGTTGTAAGTTCACCTGAGATTGTGCGTTGACATTCGCTCCGTTCGTAACCAAGACCTTGACCACTTCCGCTTGCCCAGCCAAAGACGCGATGTGTAAGGCTGTGTTTCCTTTCTGTGAAATGAGAGGGAAGACACATGAGCTCATAGCCCGTTGTTCAACGCCTCTGTGAGGCACAGATGATGAAGCTGTTGAGCAAGCAGCTCACGAGAATGGTAGCCTTTTTCTTACGGAGGGTTGACCTTTTAGAGACCGGACAACTGTCACCAAAGGCACCAATCCCATGACACTGACCTTTGTGGCTGCATCGACGTTGGCTTCCCTCTGCAGCAGCTCGGAGACCACTTCCACATGGCCTTCTTTGGAAGCAAGATGGAGCGCGTTCAACCCATTCTGACGGGAAGAGAAAGGAGACCAAACTGGAAACAGTGCTCTCAACAGTCCACAGCCCACCACATGCTCCTCAGTGGTGTCCCCCATGTGTGCGCAGCACGGGGAATGTGGAGCGGAAGTAAAATGTGAAACCTAGGAAGGCTGGCCGGTTCCTATCAGTCATAAGTCACTGCATGGCATCCCTTTGTTGGAGACTAATCGGACAATGTTGGGCGGACAAAATTTAATAACAACAGAACCAACCTCCTGACAAGTGGAGAAAGATCCCGCCAAGAGCTAAAGGAGACTTTAAGGAACCTGCGAGTCTTAACAAAAATCCCAAACCAGAACAATAACCACAACTGACCTGGTTACAGATGTTGACGTCTACTCCATTCTTGATGTAGTCAAGGGCCTTTTCTAGGTGCCCCGCTCGAGCTGCTCTCAAGTAACTTGCATTGGCATCAGACTAGGAAGAAAGAAGAAAAGGCATTGTGGTGACAAAGCTGGCTAAGGGGCCCATGTACAGGTACCCAGCCATACCCAGCCAATGGTACAAAACAGGAGGAAAGCATTGGCCCAGCCACACCTGGCCACACCCGGCCACACCCAGCCATACCCAACCAATGGTACAAAACAGGAGGAAAGCATTGGCCTAGCCACACCCAGTCACACCCAGCCACACCCAGACAATGGCACAAAACAGGAGGAAAGCATTGGCCCAACCACACCCAGCCACACCCAGCCAATGGTACAAAACAGGAGGAGAGCATTGGCCCAGCTACACCCAGTCCATGATACAAAGCAGGAGGGAAGCACTGGACTATTTTATATGGAAACACTATAGCATTTTCTAATAAGTCAAGAGGAATGGGGCAAACTTTTAGCCCAGGAATTAAAAGGCTGTTCTTACAGAGGACCCAGGTTTGAGTCTCAGCATCCACAAGGTGGCTCACAAACATCTGTAATAGCTTTAGGGGATCCAATGCCTTCTTCCGGCCTCTGTGGGCACCAGGCACACATTGAACATATATGCACGCTGACACACAGGCAAACACTCATACATACTCATGAAAAAGTTCTGAGCACACCAAGTTATTCCTTTTGAGAGATCCCAACTTATTCTGCATTGAGATTGATAATTTTTCACGAAATGTGACCACCTTAAATCAATATACAGTCTCCAGGGAAACTGCTCCATCATCACGTCATGAAGACCTAGGTGCCCTCTACCAGAAGTTCACCACTGATTCCATATTCATGGATTCATCGCAGCCAGTCTTCCCAAAGCAAGAAGCATATTTCCTGTTCTCACACTGCCTTAGTGGGCTGCTAAGTCTTCAGTTGCTAACTTCCTGCCACGGTGCCTATGGGACTCCACCCCGTTTTAAGAGCAGGACCCTATCCCATGTTAAAGGCATGTCTTTCCTTATGAAGATCATGCAGCCAAGATAGGAATTTCCTACATATTTTCAAGCTGAGTTGAGGCTGCAGCCTGGAGAACTCTCTCAGGAGCGGCATACAATATCTAAACAGGACAAAAAACAAGATGGACATTTTTGTGTCTCTGCTAGCTACCCATTTCTAAAGCCAACAAAGGCTGGGGAAGCCCACCAGCAATGAAAGAAGACGGCACAGTGGTGGAAAGAAAAGATGGGCCCGAAAAATGCAGGAGGGAGCCTGTTGGGTGCATTGCAAGCCAGAGCAGGTTTTCCTAAAACTGCATCCAGAAACATCTCCCCACCAGTTTGAAACACAACCATGCAGAAAAAGGCTTTGAAGAAGACTACGTCTTGTAACCACATAGGGACCATCTCCTTCAAAGGCCCTTGTCAAATATTTCTCCATTTGTGAAACCTGGTCAAGATACTGGGGCTCCCAACAAACACATCCATTCCACCCAGTGCTGGGCAATCATGACACAAAAGCATAGGTTTTAAAATACCCATCCTTTCCCCACACAGAACCATAAGCCCCTCTGGAACAAGCCAGGACATATTAGGAACCATGAGTCTGGAAAGCCACCAAGATGGCGGTCTTTCAGGAGCAATCCATTCAAGCCTGATGCTGTAACTAAGATGAAGGAAGTTTCAGCCTGCCAAAGATCACTGGTTCTGTGGTGTAAATAAGTGAGTGCTGATTTGTTAGGAACCTCCCAAAGAGAGGCCACCTCCCCCAGGAACCCTGTCACCCTCCCCTATGTCACAGTAAGCCTCACTCTGGGGGAATATCCCTTATATGCCATCTTCTTAGAAGCCTCACCACTACTAACATTTTGATTTGAATGGCCCTTCTGTGGGGCCCACTTTGCTCACTGTTCAATGCACACCACCTTCGGTGCCCTGTGCCACTGACACCCCTTCGTGATGACTAAACATGTTCCCAGAACTGCCATCTGTCCAGAGGGCCAGCCCCTTTCAGAAAAAGCAGCTGTCAATAAATAAAACTTCTTACTTCAAAATTATAGCCTTAAGGAGGTGTCAATCTTGGGCCCTCTTGGGTTGCCATATGCAAGGAAGAGACCCTGTGTGTGACATCCATCTTTCTATTTCCCTTTAACTAACAGCAACCTGGACATACAGGTGCCTGTAAAGGTTTTTGTGACTGAATCAATAAATATATACATTGTATAGAAATAACTAATAATCAACTTTAGTTTTAGAACAGTAGAGGAGGCTTCTGTGGCAGTAAAAGCTGCAGCCACCCAATTTGGTTTGATACTCTGCCATGACACAACACCAAGACAGATACCAGAAATGAAACATAGTGTTGGCTTGATACTCGGCCATGACACTGAGGCGGATGCCAGAAATGAAACATTGTGATGGAACCAGGGCCTAGAACACTATAGTACTATCAGAAGGTTGATGTCTAGGGTTCTATTGCTATGAAGAGATACCATGACCACAGCAACTCTTATAAAGGAAAACATTTAGTTGGGGTTGGCTTTCAGTTTCAGAGGTTCAGTCCATTACCATCATGGTGGCAAGCATGGCAGCGTGCAAGGCAGACATGGTGCTAGAAGAGCAGAGAGTTCTATATCCAGATCCACAGGCAGCAGATGGAGACTGTGTGCCACACTGGGAGTAGCTTGGGCATAGGTGACATCAAGGCCTGTCTCCACAGTGACACATTTCCTCCATCAAGGCCACACTTCTTAATAGTGCCACTTTCTATGGCCAAGCATTCAAACACAAGTCTATGGGGGCCATTCCTACCAAACCACCATGGTTGGCTTCTTTGTTGATGAGTGAAAATTATGAATTAATATTCTCCTTACAACTGTCACACGCTGTGCTGGCTATTATGATGTCAACTTGTTACTCAAAATAGAGTTATCTGAAACCTTAATTGAGAAAGTCTTCCATAAGATCCAGCTGTAAGGCATTTCTCAATTAGTGACCAATGTGGGAGGGCCTAGCCCATTGTGGGTGGTGTCATTCCTATGCTGGTGGTCCTAGATTCTGTAAGAAAGCAGGCTGAGCAAGCCATGAGAAGCAAGCCAGTAAGCAGCACCCCTCCATGGCCTCTGCATCAGCTCCTTCCTCCAGGTTCCTGCCCTGCTTGAATTCCTGTCCTAGTTTCCTCTAATGAAGGACTATGATCTGGAAGTGTAAGCCAAATAAGCCCTTTCCTCCCCGACCTGCTTTACCAAGTCATGGTGTTTCATTGCAGTAATATAAGCCCTAACTAAGACACACACATGTCGACCCTGTTCATCCCAAGATATATGGATCTGTCCTGTTTATCTACATATATGGACTTATGTAGCTGGGAATCAAGAATGCTTGAGAGAGAGAGAGATAGATGGACAGACAGACAGACAGACCTGTGCAGGTATATAAGGGTGAGTTTACTTATTTATTCTGTGGCTTGTCTTTATTCTTTCCTTTTCTTTCTTTTTTTTTTTTTTTTTCGAGACAGGGTTTCTCCGTGTAGCCCTGGCTGTCCTGGAACTCACTCTGCCTCCCAAGTGCTGGGATTAAAGGCATGCACCACCACTGCCTGGCTTGTCTTTATTCTTAAATAGTACTATATAACAACTACTTTACTTGATACTAGTTAATTACTAAAATCAGAATGTGCATTAAGCATGTAAGCCATTTACACGGGGTAGATAAGGAGAGGGGAGAGGGGAAAAGGAGGGAAAAAAGGGAGGGGAGGGAGAGAATGCACGTATTAGAGTTCAGACCAGTCAAACAATCCCCAGGGATTCAAGGGAAAACCTCAGTGTGTAAGGAGCTCTTCTACTGTGGGAAGGTGGACCTTTTAAGTTCAGACAGAGCCAGCTACGCAAGGACGGCTCGCTGGACAATAACCTCTGACCCCTGTGCCCGCTTGACGCTTATCAGTGCCTGTGCATGGAAAGGCTGTGTTGTGCTGACACAGGGACATCATCAGCCGGCCTGCACATCTCAGCTGCCAGAGGCAGGAGCTGTAAACTATGCGTTTGGATTCTGACTCGGGTAGCTAAAAACTGCAGCTCAGGAGGCTAAAAGGAGGTGTGATAATTCAAGGAAAAGAGACGCTGAACCGATCTCAGATTTAAAAAAGATCTGGCAATTCTGAACGTGGCCCATTTTCCTAAAAAAAAAAAAAAAAAAAAAAAAAAGAAAGAAAGAAAAAGTCTTCCCATGAGTCTTAAGCAAAACACACACAACCAGTTTGAGACAACTTCCTTTTAACCCTGGATTTCTTTGGTTTTAACCTATCTGAGGTGTGGATTGTCACGAGACTAGTACAAGTTACCAACTGGCTTCCTTCAGATAACACACACGGCCGACCTCTGTTTGAGGGTGTCATACTATTTTGCACTGTGTGTGCTGGATAGTGTTTGTGGGTTTGGCACATCATGACTTTCTAATGTAAAATGTGCTTACGCTGCACTTATGTGACATTAGTGATAAGTAGTCTACCTGGAGCCTGTGGATGCTACACATGGGTTCTATGCAGATACTATACCACTTTATATGAGACTTGAGTACCAAGGACCTTGGGATGGGTGGGGGTGGGCATCTCGGAAACAACGCCCTTTGGACACCATGAGAAGCTGTTCATGCTGCATATGTGTATGTAATCTACACACTATTTTATGTATCTCAGGAGGCTAGGGTTTTGGTTTCTATTGAAGAAAATTATACTGTATTGATGATATGTTCTTTAGTAGGGCTGGTGAGACAGTTCGGTGGGCCTGATAACATGAGTTCAATACCAACACCTGGCAGTGGTTGTCTGACCTCCGCACATACACAACGGCATGTGTGACCTCACCTTAACTAAACAAATAAATATAAAACTCTTTCAGTGCACACCTTCCGATTGTTTCTTTTACAGAGAGACCCTGGGACTGACCCCGGTTCTTTGAGTCGGCTTATTCACAGTCTCAGAACATCAGGAGGCTCAGGAATGGGCAACAGTTATCTTCACTGTTCCCAGCCCTTGGTCACACCTTTACCACTGTCACAGGCGAGCTACCAGCTTAGAGGGGATGGTTAATGAGGGGAGAAGCCAGAACACAGGAACAAAGACAGCCGTGAAGAAAACCGATACCTCAGGGCATAGACTTAAGTTCAAGTAGCGTCTCATTTCCCCCCTCAACCATCTGAAAGCGCCTCAGTACATCATCCTGCCTCACGTACGTAGTGAGCACCGACTGCACGTGAGCTGCCACGCCACTACTTGGCATGCACAAAGAAGGGTAGGTTTATCTTCATCTCAGTATCTTTTGCTCTCTTCCAAATCACCTTGTATAGGCAGCAGCATAGAACCGCTGGCCCTGAACTTGATGGCGTGGCCTGAAAAACCCATCATAAGCTGAAAATATTGTAAGTTGGAAAGGATCTATGTAGCCTACCGTACATCCTGGGTTTAGCAGGACAGTATCCTAGCAACACAGTATCCTAGCAACACAGTGTCCTGGAGAATTCCCAGTGGTTCACCCTTGCGATCAAGCAGCTGAGAGGAATCTGTGGTTCACTACCATTGTGTTTTAAGAAAGTGCTATAGTGCGCGTGGCTAGCCCAGAAAAAGACCCAAGTTAAACACTGTAACTATCATTTTTCTGACTGTAGGTAGCTTTTTGTAGCCTCATAGACATGAAAAATGGTGTTAAGTTATTAAGTCTGGACTCTCTGTCATGCCTATATATTATTGTTTTCTTGACAATAAGAAGCTCCATACCACTCTGTATTACACCATTTAAATTCTTGTCTCCTCAAATAACCAAGCTTATCCTTAACATAGGCTACAGGCTCCCTCCCTCCCTTCATCCCTCCTTCCTCCCTCCCTCCCTCCCTCTCTTTCTCCTTCTTTGTTATTTTCTTTCTTTCTTTCTTTCTTTCTTTTTCTTTCTTTCTTTCTTTCTTTCTTTCTTTCTTTCTTTCTTTCTTTCTTTCTTTCTTTCTTTCTTTCTTTCTTTCCTTCCTTCCTTCCTTCCTTCCTTCCTTCCTTCCTTCCTTCCTTCTTTCTTTCTCTCTTTCCTTTCAAATCTTGATTATCCTATCTGAACAATGACACTTCACATATTGTATTTAAACAGGCATTTAAAGATGGCAGCTGACAATATCCACAGAGGGAATTCAGGCAGAAAGAGAAGCTCAGGTTTCCTGCGCAGCTAGCTGCACAGGTGAGAACACTGCTCATAGATGAGACAGGAATCAGAGCTGAATGCAAACAGACAGGCAGCGCTGGCTTTCCCTCAGCCACCCAAAGGAACAACATGAAGCTGAAAATCTCTTTTGACATAGTTTAAGATCTTGTTTCCTTGGCCATCCTTTTGGACAGGAAAGGAAAAAGGTGTCTCTTGTCAAGGAACTAGCCGCAGGGACAGAAGCACACATTAGTATGAATAAGGTCTCCTCACCTACCCCAGGATATTGACAGTATTTCATAGAGTCCAGTGGCTGCAAAGAACAACAGTTTGCTGAGTGCCAGTCTCAGTAGTATGCGACACTTCATACCCCTGACGATATGCGAAGTACCTTGTAAGTGGTCATATTAACTCAGTTACATCATTGCAAACTACTCTAATATGTGCTACTTGTGTAAACACTTCGTAACTGACCCGATTCTTGTAATGCTTCCGTGAGGTGCTAAAGAAAGCACAATGGTGCTCCCCACAAGATTCATGACCACTGTATCCTCAGCAAATGGCCTTATTAGGAAGTAGGAGCTTCAGAGATGTGTCTGGCTTGATGAGGACACAGTCAGAATGAGATCTAAATCTTCTTAGCATTCTGATATGGTGAGGACACACACTGATGAGCAAGAGACAGCCATTCAAGGGCAGAGGCAGAAAGGAGAGCCATGTTGCCTCTGCAGAGGTGACCAACAGTCTCCAGGAAAGCATCTCTTCTAACAGCCCTCAGGAGAGGTATAACCATGCTGGGCCCTTGACTTCACATGGCTGCGACTGTTCACGCCTCAGTTTTGGCCCTTGAGTTCTCAGACCTTTGGGAGAACAAAGCCCATTACTTTAAGCCACTTGACTTGAAAACCAAAAATTCACTTTGTCCATGCTGAAAGATAAGCCCAGTAGGTGGAATGACTAGCCTCACTTTGCAGAAGCACATACAGGAGAGGTAAGGACAGGTGACCTCCCATGGCACACAGTGTGTCAATAAGGGATGAAAACCATCTAGTGTTCTCATACTGGAGTCTAGGCTGTGGATTATAGTCCTAAGAGTGGGCTTCAACTCTACTAGATAATTATGAACTGGGTGTGGTGGTCCATGCCCATAATCCCAGCACTTGGGAGGCTCAGATAGGAGGACTGCTCTGAGTTTGAGTCAAGCCAAGGCTTCAGAGTGAGACCTTATCTCAAACAAACAAAACAAAAAACAAACAAAACTCTCAGCAAAACAAAATTAAACAAACAAAGAAAATATACCAACATACCAATTTGAGATTACTTATTGGGAGCCCATATTTTTTAGAAATGGCTCCTGGTGATTTTTTTTCAAAAAGGATTTATTATTTTATATATATGTGAGTATGTTGTCACTATCTTCAGATACATCAGAAAAGTGCATCAAATTCCATTACAGATGGTTGTGAGCCACCATGTGGTTGCTGGGAATTGAACTCAGGACCTCTGGAAGAGCAGTCGGTGCTCTTAACCACTGAGCCATCTCTCCAGTCCCTTGGTGATGATTTTATTTAGCACATCTGCCCATGCTGCCATAGCTCGAGAGGAATCTGAGCTTACTTCTGCCAGGCTCTACCAATCCAAGGGGAGTTAGAAAATAAATGCTTGCCTTTAGGATTGCTCATCTTCTGGATATACATGTGAATTATTATCACAAACTGGTAATGATAGGAGAGATTCTTGAGGGTTACACAATCCTCAGGAGGAGACTTTCTTTCCCTTTTGTCTTGTGTAAAATGGAGCCAGGCAGGCTTTTCCTGTAGTTTCTCTTTGATAAGTTTGTCTCCTGTCCACTTTGCCATTGCTGTTCAGCATAAGTACTGTGGGGCTTCTCAATAGAGCAGGGGCCCTGGACGTATTCTACAATTTGTCCCCTGCGTTGTGTTCATGTGGTTGTTGCTTCCATGTAATATTTGACCTCTGCAGTTTCTCAAAAGGCTGATTTTTGTTGTTTTCCCAAAGTCTGAGCTTTCTCTGCAGCTGAAAATAAACCCAACTCCTTCCTATCCTCCATTTACTCTGCTGCTTGGCTAGTCAGGCCCTTGGTATAGGATAACCAGATCACAAACATCAACAACCAACCAACCAAACAACCAACCATCCAACCAACCATCCAACCAACCAACCAACCAACCAACCAACCAACCAACCAACCAACCATCCAACCAACCAATCAACTAGCCAACCAACCATCCAACCAATCAACCAACCAATCAACCAACCAACCAACCAACCAATCAACTAACCAACCAACAAACCAACCAACCAATCAACCAACCAACCAACCAACCAACCAATCAACCAACCAACCAATCAACCAACCAACCAATCAACCAACCAACCAATCAATCAACCAACCAACCAACAAACCAACCAACCAATCAACCAACCAACCAACCAACCAATCAACCAACCAACCAATCAATCAACCAACCAACCAATCAACCAACCAACCAATCAATTAGCCAACCAACCAGCCAACCAATCAACCAGCCAACCAACCAATCAACCAACCAACCAGCCAACCAATCAACCAAACAACCAGCCAACCAAACAATCAGCCAACCAACCAATCAACCAACCAACCAGCCAACCAACCAATCAACCAACCAACCAGCCAACCAGCCAACCAACCAATCAACCAACCAACCCAACCAATTAAACACCAGGTGCAATAATTTAATTTGTCATAAGTGTGGAACAATCTTCACACATTCCCAGGACATCACTTCTAGTTCTTAGCAAGTCATACCAGAGTCAACAGCTGCATTTTACTGAGAATCTTCTGACAAGGACACCATGAAACACATTTTATATATTCTTATAATATGTTACTAATTATATATTCATTGTTACTAGTCATTCTGCTTTAACTTTTAAAATATTTATTTATTTAGTGTATGTCTGTATGATGTATATGTGGGGGTATTAGAGGTTCAGATGTATGAGTGTAAGATCAGAGTACATATTTGGAGAGTTGGTTCTCTCCTTCCAGTTTTACCTAGGTTCTGGGAATTAAACTCAGTTCATCACAGAGCTACCTTGCTGACTTGCCAGTCATTCCTTACATATTTAATTAACCAAGAAAGGAATCATTCCTACAGAAGCAGAAGTTTTACAAGTTGAGTCTCTTTTCCAAGGAAACATGGCCAATAAGCAATTGGCAAGAACTAAAACGTACGATCACAAGCCTATACTGTCCACATCAGTGGCTTTCAAACTGGGATCTCCATGTCTCTGAGACTGGAAACTCAGTACCTTGATGGTGGTCTGGGAGGAACCAAAGCTCAGTAAGCCATATTACATGCCTGTCTTCAACTTCTAATCAAGGGCATGTGCTTGTATCTGCTTTGACATTGGTGTTGGAAGATAAATTTCCTTTGACAAAAGCTCACTGCTTCTAACTCAGCATCTCTCATGCATCCGCTTCTAACTCAGTGCTTTCTATCCATTCAGTGAAATAATTCCAAAGGTCCTTAAAAACCTGCCCCAATCAAACACATATTTCCAATCTGAGATAAGACAGGGACACTTTTCTTGAAGGCACCCTAGACAATGTACCAGGCCTGGACTGGCCTTCACAGTCCCCTAACACTGTGGCCTCACCCAGAACCATCTGTCTTCTAATGATGCTCATCAATCTGCTGCATACCTCTTCCACAAGAGGATTCTCCAACACTCACAAATGAAAGCCTACATCTAGCTCAAAGACCCCACATTTGTTATTTCAGATAGACCCCTTGCTCTTGCTGGACCCCTACAGTATTTTCTCTGTTCTGCTGAAGTACTAGCTGCTGTCCCATAAGGAGAGACTGAATTCTTGTTGAAAATTGGTCCTTATTCTCTAGCTCAAGGATGCCATCACACAGACAACGAGAATTCACAAATAAGCCTGCAGTGATGAGTCAAGAAAGACCTGTTCCCTCAACAGACCTGTTCCTGCAACTCAGACATGTAGCTGGGGAAACCAGAGGAAGAAGCAGGACTTCAGAGTGATGCTTGGTTGGTGAAGAGAGAAAAGAAAAGAAGATTCCAGTAGGTTCCAGAAGTAGAAAGGACAATCTCTCTGGTAAAGAAGAAACACCCCGAGAGATGAGAAACGACAGGAGATGCAGGGAAGTGCTCCAGTGCCTGAGACAGCAGATATAACTTCATCTGGAAGCTAGGAAGCCGTTCTGAGCTGGATCTGTTCTGAAGGGTTCTGAGCAGATTCAGCATATAGCCTATGAATTATTCCAATTAGTCGACAGCGTAAACAACAGAGGACATACTGCCAACCTTTCATGCCTCAAGGTTCCCCTCAAAACACACACACACACACACACACACACACACACACACACACACACACACACACACACGTCCTACCCCAGAGATGGAAACTCCATTTTTCTAAGATGAGATGCTCTGTCAAAGATAGCTTAGTTGAGTTTAATGGACATCCTAGGACCAGGGACTTTGAATCAGTTAATCATTCAAATACTGCTTTGTCAGTCTTCACAGGAGACACCGAATCCAAGAGTCCATCAGTGGAGAAACAGGTTAAAGAAACATGGTATATACATACAACAGGATCCTACTCAGCCATTAAAAGCCTGCAAGGTAGGCATGTGGATGAATCTGGAGATGTTAAATGAAATCTGACAGTCGGAGAAAGAGCCACGCCACATGGCCTCACTCACGTGTGGATTTATTTGACGCTGATCTTATAGAAGTTGGAAGTAAACTGCTGGCGAGGAGAAGGAGGGGAATGTCGGGGGGGGGGGTGTGAACACACGGCAAGGTTAATCAGCAGCGCTATGCAGCAGTTGGAAAGAGTACATTCTGCTGAGCTTCTAGACAGGCAGGGGACTGCAGCTCACACTGAGCTGTGTGTCCAGAAGGCTGAAGGAGAGGGTGGGGTGTGTTTTCACCACAGAGATAACAAATGGGTAAGATGGTCTCTGCAGCCATGACCTTCATGTAGCATTGAACAAGGACCACATATACACAGACCTTAGACAGAGGTGTAGAACCATGTGCTTGTCAAAAATGAAATAAACATATGGTTATGTGTGCTAACACGGGTTGTAGAGCTGGGAGAAGGCACCTGCATGGAAAAGCAAGGAGTGTGAGAGGCATTTTTGAAGGTGTTTTTAATACATGTAAAGGAATATCTTAATACATGTAAGGAATATTAAGGTCTTAGATAGATGTGGCACATACTTTTAATCTCCGTACTTGGGCTCTGCCTCAAAACGCACAGAGGGGGGGTATTAAATCTTAATTAAGCCCCAAATAAATATTTAGCTTTTAAAATTATTTCAAATTTAACATGACCCCACTTTCCCCCCACTCTTTCATGGCCCACTTTCCAAAGACAAAAATTGTATCAAGACACTAAGGATATGGGTCTTTCTTACAGTGCCAAACTTTATTGATGAATAAAGTAATGGATGTATATAAATTGTTCTCATGCAAGAAAAGCCTTACAGAGTAGGACAGCCTGCTTAGGAACACTCATGAAGTCATTTACAGCTCTGAAATATAAGCAGAGCCACTTTGCAGAGATTGGCACGAACATGGACTAATGCTTATTTAGAATGCTGTGTCCTTCACTCAAGATAAGTTGAGTGCCTTGAGACTCTCCTTCTGTGATCAAGGCTTTGGGGACAGGAGGATCAGAATCCCTTGTCAAGCACATCAAACAAAGAATGTCACATATAATCTTACATGATACAGCCTATGACCTCACAGCCCTAGCTAGCACTTGGGAGACTCGAAGCATGATGCTTGGACACTCAAGACTGGCTTCGGGTAAATGATGAAGTCCAAGACTCAAAAGAACAAAGATAACACTGAAATTAAACGATTATTTATTCTCTCTACAAGACTAGAGCTGAACCACACACTGGAACACAAGTAGACACAGGGACCATTCAGAGTCTCCAGAGGCTGGAGTGTAAGATGTGTGATATTTTCCAGATCTCTCCCCCAGTGGTCTTGACTTCCACTAAGTTCAGAAGAATGCCAACAACTGCACACTCTCAAACAGTGTCACACAAGTGTGACATTCATGCTACAGCATGCTGCCTGTCAATGAAGCCCTGGCCGTCTAGTGCCTTCTTGGCCTTTCTAGTTGCTGCCCGACTCAAGGGGTGCTTAATTGTAGGTAGGACAATCCTTTGTAAGGCATGTGTTTGGAAGTGGGGTACAGGTCTTCAATACAAGAGAACTTTTTAGGCATCGTCACACGGCCAGGCCTTGATGAAAAGTGGAACGGTTGGAACTGCTTACACTCCGTTTAATTGCTATCTAGTAACTGGAAACAAGCCAGCACTTTCTACCCATCAATCAGTCAGAAGAGGAAGAGAAGGAAGTAGGTAGTTACTTAATGAGTGTGGGCAATGTTACCGAAGGCTATCTCTGTGAGCAATCGTCTTTGTCAAGACAGCTCATCTCCAAAGCTGCATCTGTGCATCCATGTGACAGCCAAACGGCTGTCTGCCTGCTGGGATTCTGCCTGGAAGGAACCTCAGTTGTTCCCTAAAACGAGGCCACTGTCCCCTAACACGTTAGGCATGGCTACTATCTTCACACTGGGACCTCGGCCAGGCCAGCCCTGCTGTTGGACATTTCAAGCATGCTGAGCATCTGTGCAGAGGACTGCCTCTCAAACTGAGTGCAAAACAATATCCCACGGTTATCTTTAAACCTAGGGGGCAGGGGTGGGGAGCAGCTCAGAAGCACACAAGGCACTGGTATAGGTTAGAGGTGGCGTTTTGAAGAGATTGCCCATGCTGTGTCCTGATAAACCCCAACTGTCCTCTGTCTACCATGATCTGGTTTACCTCAAAGGGAAGCACCAGTATCTTAGCCCCCAGGGACTTCTTGCCTCACTCAGTATGCTGACCTCTGAGCTTTTAACTGGAGCCCGATTAGAAATAAAAATATAGACACAATTTTAATTTTTGACCATTGGGATGTTAGTGGGGGTGGGTGGATAAAGGGTGAGTTATTTTCCAACATAAAGTTGACACTGGTGACAGAACAGGATGCGCATTGATCTTAAAATTTTTGAGGTATTAAGGAGCCAAGTTTGAGCCTAAGCAGGAAGGCTCACTCCTGTAATCACAACTCTGGGGAAACTGAGGTCGGAGGGTCCTCCAGGGTGAGGCCATGTCTCAAAACCACCAACACGCACGCACGCACACACACACACACACACACACACACACACACACATACACACACACCTGGTTGGCTTTCATTTCAAAGGATAGAATATACCAAGGGAAGAGTTGTGACATCTTAATTCTACAACACAGAAGCATTTTGTCTTGACTTATGCTAGTGGAGTTTCAAAGCATTTTTACTAGAAACTTCAGTTGTCCTCATAATATGGAGGCTGTATGATGCTGCAGTGGCTTTGGGGACAGTCCTTCTTACGCTGCCAGGATTCTTAAGCAACGTTTAAGGATTGACACAACGATGTGATCAGATGACCTGATACCTCCAGATGCAGACACCACTCCTATGACTAATGGTGAATTGTGAATGTTCCAACTTCTCAAAGACTGTAACAATGTTAATCATGCTGTGGCGAGGATACTGTAAAAATAGGTGTGGCTACTCATTTAAGGTATCTGTGACCCTTAACCTTAGGAACCCTCACTTTATTCCACACAAGGGTATTTTTGTATAGGACAGGCTTGTCTGTACTTGATAAGGGTGAAGCCATACAAAAGGATACACTAATCTTAAATCTTACACTTAATCTGATATGTAACTGGTTGTATCAATAGGCTAAAAAGTAACCATGGGCATAGAAATTATTTTTGAGAAGTATACTTGGCAGATGTATTTATTACCAGACTTGAGCTTGGGCATGCTTTAGTTCTGGGAACAAAGAGACACAAGAGAAGTCTTAACTCACATAATGGAAGACCATCTTCCACAGCTTTGTCAGAGCTCAGGAGTCCTGGCCTGTGAACAGTGCTGGTGTCTTAGTTACTTTCCTGTTGCTGTGGTAAGATACCCAGATAAAAGCAACTTTAAGGGACAAAGGATTTATTTATTTTCGATTACAGTTTAAAGGTTAGTCCATTATGGTGGGCATCTTGGTTAACTGTCTACTTAATATAACCCAGAATTACCTGAGAAGAAAATCTCAATGGGAGAACTGCCTAGGTCTGGTTGGCTTATGGGTTAGATTGGTCTGTGGGGGATTGTCTTGATTGTTATGTTTGGAGGGTCCACTGTGGGCGGTAAAAGCCCTAGGCAGGTGGTGCCGAACCATATAAGAAAGCTAGATGAGAATAAAACAGCCTGTGGACTAGCAGGCAGCATCCTCTAGGGATGCTGTGCGTTCTTCTACCAGAGGTAAGGATGTGTGAATAGCAAACGGGGCTGCCACCAGGTTCCTGCCTTGACTTCCCTCAACTTCCCTCCATGATGGTCAGAAGCCTGGAATTTCAAGGTGGAATAAATCTTTTTCTTCCTTAATTTTTTTTGTTAGTTTTGTTTTTGGATAAAACTAGAACCCTGGGGCCCTGGTTATGAACTCGGAGGCAGCTGGTCACATTGTATCCGCATTGTATCTCCGCACTCTCAGAAGGCGGAGGGAGAGGGCCTGCCCAGCTCACTCTCTCTGTTTTATTCAGCCCAGGACCACAGCCTATGGGATGGTGCCTCCCACAGTTAAGGTGGCTCTTCCCATCTCAATTAACCTGATCTAGATAATTCTTTCATAGCCACTCCCAGAGGCTTGTCTCCTGGCTGGTCCCAGGTCCCTCCAATTGACAGTCGATATTAAGAATTTCCTTATCTAAACACACACATTCAAGGAAACTCAGTCCTTTTGGTGACCGCATTTATTGCAGGGGATTTCTTTTCCCAAAGGAGAACACAATGGGAATTGGAAGAAGACAGAAGCTAACATTGATATAGTCTATACATAAGGTGGATGATAGAGATTCCCACCATTAATGTGAGACCTAAATCTTTTCTTGTCTGTTGGGAAGAATAGCAGAGCCACGAGACCTTAACCTTTCTTTCTTTAAATTATTTATTTTATGTATATGAGTACACTTTAGCTGTCTTCAGACACACCAGAAGAGGGCATCAGATCCCATTACAGATGGTTGTGAGCCACCGTGTGGTTGCTGGGAATTGAACTCAGGACCTCTGGAAGAGCAGTCAGTGCTCTTAACCGCTGAGCCATTGCTCCAGCCCCTGACTTTAACCTTTCTTATGGTCAGTCATTCCCTGCTTAGTTCTTGCCACAGTTATCATCTGGTTCCTTTGTCTCTGGTTTTCCTCACGTGATCATGTCTTGTTTGCCTGTAACTTAGAGGAAGCCTGCAAAGTATCGGATACAGAATCTATGCTTCCTTGGCTACCAGGGAATGTGGCTGTCTGGAGCAACCAGGTCCTGCCATACCTCAAGGGACCTTAGGTGTATATCATGAAGTCTCTATTTACAATGTGGTTAGTGTGCTAGGTCCTTATGTACTTGTCTTGACTCACTTCAATATTGTTTATTAAATAGTGAGTATATTAAATATTAAATGGTGAGTATATTAAATATTGTTTATTAAATAGTGAGCTTAGTGCTTAAAACCAGTAGATTCCATACACTAATGATTCAGTATCAACCAGTAACTTGTTGTTACAGAATGACAATGTACGATTCTGTTTTTTTAAGCACATTTTATTTCCTGAGGTAAGTAAAAGTCACCATGCCTTGTCTTTTGTATATGGCTAGAAAACTGAAGGAAAGAAAAATCATTCAAAATGGCCCTTGGGTTCTGTGGTGCTATGATTTGAGTATGAAATGTCCCCTGTAGGCTCGTGTGCTTGAACACTTAGTCTCCAGCAGGTGGCACTGTTTTGGAAGGTCATGGAAGCTTTGGGAGGTGGGGTCATGCTGAAGGAAGTGGGTCTCTCACTGGAGGGCTGGCCTCACTGCTGGCTGCTTTTGGACTGCAGAGGCAGTGTATGCAGCCACCTCAGCCTTAAGTTGTCTGCCTTTCCCACCAAGTTGCTTCCAGCAAGGAAGTAACTGGTCAACACGGACTTAATGCTTTTCTCCATCCTTCATGCTACAAAAACACAGCACTACATTACAATGTAAATTAGTAGAATGACTTGACTGAACCTCCCCGCCCCCACCCTTCCCAGTTTCCTCCTCTCCCTGCACCCCCCATTGATCCAACCTCCCTTTGCACAGAGGACAATCCATGTCATTTCGTGTGGCCTAGAGAGTACAGTCACTTATCTAGGTCTAAATAGGATCTACTCGTCACGTGACAATATGACCATGGCAGACAGGTCTGTCTTTTAAAGAGAAACGAAGAAGGAGAGTATCATGGAACCAAGACTTGGAGGTCTTTGTTAACAAGACAAATATGAATTTATTCTATGGATTATCGAAACAAGAGCTTCAAAAATACCCCCTTACACGACTGGATGTTGCAGGCACTCGGAATTCACTTAGAAGCAACTTCCGGTATTCTCTGTGTGGGATTACATAAATATGTCCGCTGCTTGGGACTTTTCCATTTATTTAGCATATTGTGAATCAAAACCAGGTTGAAAAGCTCAAGCCTCGGGATCCTTATTAGGTGGGAGCTCTTGGCCATGTGTCCTAACAGATTTAATCCAGGGACCAATTTAAACGTTAGCAACTCAAAACAGCAATAAGCTAAAACTGAGCTAGGTAAACAGAGAAGAAACATTTACTTGAGTAGATGAACATTTTCTTGAGTTCTTTATGAAAAAAAAAATTTTTTTTAAGATCATGGATGACTTTGTTTCTGAGTGTGGTCAGGCTTACTATTGTGAACGACAATTCTATCTTGCGCTCCACAAATAACATTCTTTGTGGTAAGATCAGCCAGGAAATGACACTATACCGGACTTGGATTCCTAGTTATATAATTAAAGGCCTGGAGACCAAAGGCCAGCAGCAATTGAAGGGTGAGCCACGCTGCACCAGAGGAAGGGGTTGTTAGCCGGTGAGATGAAGGCTTCTTGAATTGATCATACTAAACTGTGCACACCAGCTGGTGCAGCTGGAGTTGTTGGTAAAAGAAACTGTCCCCCTTTTATGAGTCTGCTGAGAGGAGACTCAATATGCCACGGTTCTTCCCATTTGAATTTCAATAATTCCTGGGGTTGAACATGATAATTCAACACACATTCCCAATGTCGGATGATCAAATCAGGACGTCTATCAAACGTTCATTTCCATGTTAGCCCATGGTTAATAAGAGGGTTTTAAAAGTCTGTGCTAAAGACACCGTGGAAAGTGGGGTTCTGCTGCTGTTCTGGTGGTGGCGGGGATTGAACTCAGGATCTCTCCCAGCTTAGGAAAGCACTGGACTCCTGGGTTACATCCACAGCCCTCAATGAATTCTGACTGGATGATAACGTACTGAGCGAGGACTATGAATAAAAATGGATTCCAAGAATCGGTAAAGTGAAATCAGACAAGAGTCTGACAGAAACATGGAATGATTTGGGTATCTTAATTCATCCATCCTTTCCTTGGTTAAAATTTGAAAAGGAAACACTATTAGTTTCCCACTGAATACAGAAACATTTAAGTAAAACATTTAAGAGAAGACTTTATCCTATCCTCAAGGTGGTTTGTCTTGGTTATTGGAAAGGTTATCGAAAACTGTAGTTCTGAACAGTTAGAAGATGATAGGGCTTTGGGGCTACTGTAGTTTTAATAGTCAGATACACCACAAAACATACTGGGAGTGAAGACTAACACTGGGGAGCTGCGCCTGTATGGAGCTAAATGAGCTAGCTCAGACTACTCAGAGCCAAACGAGCTAGCTCAGACTACTTGGAGCCAAATGAGCTAGCTTAGACTACTCAGAGCCGAACGAGCTAGCTCAGACTACTCTAGCATGTATGGCGAGTGCTTGGTTAATCCACCATTCGCTTGCTTAGCCATTTCAGACTTTAGGCTCTATACCCATGATGCCTCAGTTCAAACCTGCCTCAACTCACAAGTGACATGACCTTACAAGACCAGAAATTCAAACCATAACAGACCCTCACTGTAAAGTAAAAACAACTCTAAGATTCAGCTCCCAGGACTGCTAACCTCAAAGGACTGATACAAATGAAATAGTGCAAAAGGGCTCCCTGATCACCACGAACCATTCATTGTTACTTTAAAGTTGTCTCTTACAGCTTGCATGCTGAGTTGTTTGGTTGAGACAATTAAAGTGTCCACCCAGGAAATGACTCCAAGAACCTGACCTAACTTGCATAATGCTTCTTAGCAACCGAGCTGAGCATAAAACCGGAAAACGCTGACCAGGCAGTGTGTCGACAGCCACATCCCTTGAGGTCACTTGTCTCAGGGGGCCCCTGTCCATTCTCAACGATCATTCATGATACCCAGGAAAAATAAAACCAGAAAAACATTTAAATTAATTTATTTTCAAATAACAAAAGCAACTTTATTACATGGAACATTAGATGTACGTGATGGGAAAATAACGATTGTATTTTTTTTCTGAAATAAAGAAGGCAAAAAGACTGCTCTTATTTTAAGGGTATGCAAATGTCTTAAGGTCTGGCAGGAGAAGACAAGTCCACGTGCTGCTTGGCAGAAGTCTGAGGGGGCTTCTGACCTCAAGCTGTTAATTTAAGTAGGAGGTGAGAGCCTTCCTCTTGAGGGTCTTGGGGCATCTATGGGGTCTGTAAGCACTCTTTGAAAGTGGTGGGTCTACAGCACTGTTTCTCCATGACTGGCATTGTGATAGCAGGTAGAACACCTTATAAGAGAGCAACAGGCACGGCAAAGCGTGGAATTGGAGCTTAAACAGAGTCACCACCACTGCACAGTGCAGAACGCTACCTTCTTAGTTCTCGCTCAAGCTGGCTTTGTCTGTCTCCTTGACAGTCCCTCTCTGCTCCCAGATTCCCAAAACATAAACTCTACACACTTCTCTGGGAAAGAACACTGCCTTCAGATTGTCCCCTCCAAAGTTCCTGGAAAGAATATGGGAATAGCAATTCCCTTCGTGGGACCTGCCTCTGCGGAGAAGCACAGGAATGTTCTTCATGATCAGTACCCTACCAGTGCCACAGAAACAACCGTGGCCACTAATCCCACAACTGGGAACTTCCAGACTGGAACTAATAGGCTGGCTTTAGTCACTGACATGGACCAGTATCTGATAGATTTTCCTCTTTAAATCATTTTCAAATATTTAAGTCTAGTCTCTTGTAGGAGAATGTGTACTCTTCAAAGGTGAGGCTGAATTAAAATCCCCACAAGCATAGCCTGAGAGCTTAATGGGAGTCTGCTGTGGGGGTGGAGAGATGACCAAGAGAGAGTCTGGGTTTAACAGTGATTTCTTTGGAACAATCTATCTGAGTTGTCTCAAAACATGACAGATTTATAGAAATGTGTGGCTTGAGAAGATACAAGAACAATGAGTTTGAGGTGCAAAACATTCTAGAATTCTGAACCGAATTTGAAAGCGCACCCCGATGATACAAAGTGGCTTTAATGCTGCTTATTGACACTTGTCAAAAGTTACATATCCCTTGGCTAAAGGAAAATCGAAACAAGCAAACAAAAAATCACCACAGTACCAAGGACCCAAAATGATCGCTACCACAGTGTAAAGAGACTCCTAAAGGGACTTACTCACTACAAATTTGTATGTTTCATTGGTTGCTGTAGATATTTGCTTAATAAACAGTGAAATTGATATTATGCAATGCCCTGACATCTGTTTATCCACACTCTAATTGGGTGGCACAGTTTAGTGTTGATT
Organism: Uromys caudimaculatus; assembly: GCA_028551405.1. Classification (NCBI taxonomy): domain Eukaryota; kingdom Metazoa; phylum Chordata; class Mammalia; order Rodentia; family Muridae; genus Uromys; species Uromys caudimaculatus. The sequence goes on along the minus strand of CM052720.1, from coordinate 31,778,854 downwards.
TCCAGCTCTTGCTGGTATGAAGAAAACATAAATACAAATATTTTGCATTTGGATAAAAAGTTTGCAAGTATATCTTTTGCCTTATGCCCAAAAATTTTTTAAAAAGCAGAGAGAAGGTTAAAAACCCAAGTTGTTTTCAGTTCTCTTTTGGTTTATAAATATTAGTTTAACTTCATTTTTTATTAAGCAAATTAAGCACTATGAAGCAAATCGATAGCGCTATCATACCATCATCAAAATAAACTTATTTGATGATAAATAAATGTTGGACCTACTATGTCACTAAATGCTTTCACCTCAAAACAACCAACTCGAGTCTCAGCAGCAAAAGACAAGTTTTAGGTACCTTCAAGGTCAAGGAAGGTCCTGATTCAAGGACGGTCCTTGAAGATCTTATACGACTATATACATCATCTCACCACTCTCTGTTTTCCTGAAGTAAAAATCATTAACAATAAAATGAGAGATCCTTCCAACAACTAAATATGCATTTATTATTCTATGGATGATTGAAAAACCAGATGCAAAACAGAAGAAATCAGAGTTGAAAGACATAAAACCACATAATTCTAAAACCTTCCATTTGATACTGTAGGGTACTTCCCTAGGGTTTTGAGAGAATTCCTAAAAGAATTTTGCCAGCAGCTGCTTCGAGAGTCCACACTACAAGCGGTCTACACTCGGGACTCCTTTTACTGCTGTGCATCGATTCTCAAGCATTATTCCAGGGCTCAAGTTTAAGACTTAACTTTCCAGCAGTTGTTGACGCCAAAGCTAATTCTTCCACACGGACTTGATTAAAAGCAAACCGGGAGAGGCTGTTTCTAAAGTTAGTAAAGGCGCACCTGTCTACGCCCGGGCTGCAAATCTCTCAATAACCAGGTTACGAAATCACTCTCAGTATCTCCCCAACATAAACCCCATACTGTTGTAGCAAAGTCTCTCCCCATCACAGTGGGGGCCACACACCAAACAGAATCAGCAGCGAGCCCGGCAGCAAGCACTTATGAAGTCTAATTGTCTACTATACCCTCTTAGCAAGGACCTTCTCCATAGAGCAGCTCACGCAGACAAACGGTTCACACTTCCTTTCCCCTCACGAAGGAAGCCGGGAGAGGAAGGATTCCTTCTCATTGTCCAGCAGAGCTGGGTCCAGCATCATCTGTGCTCTGTTGTGACAGGACTTCTCTGTGATCTGTGCCGGGTCAGTACCCTTCCAGAGACACCGCTCAGGGCATGGGAGCTTCAAATTCAGCCTGTCATTTTATTACACATTTTAAAAAAACAGCTTGCCTACCAAAACAGAAAATTCTGCACATATGGGCTGGGGTCGGGTGCTTTCACCGCTGAGCTGATATATTCTGACATGAAAAGGAACGGATATGCATACTATGACCTGGCGTTCCTCTTAGGTCTCAGCTATTTTTAATTTTAAGCCCATTGATTCTTAAAAGAGCAGTGTTTTTCAGGCTCATTCTTTAATACTTGTTATATCTGTGCTCAGCTGTAATAGTTCAGAGCATTTAGTATTTCTCAAAGCCAGGGCTGAGTAACTTCTGATTTTGTACGTAAAGCTTTTGTTCTGCAGAACACACACCTGAATTGAACAATATAGCTTGTAATTTTTGATAAGTTGATTACTTTTCGGGTGACACAGTTTTTTAGAATGCTTGTCCCTAGCACGTTATACTGTGCACAGCTCTAATATGGATTTCAAAGCGTCATTTGAAAAGGCCTTTGTCTGAGGCACACGGAATGTTGGCGGAGGCCCTCAGAGGTTAAAATTCCATCCATTAGCTGTAATGTAGTTACATTTCCCAAAGGTCACTGAGGGTTAATACTGCAGCGAAGAGAACTGTCTTTAAGCGTACCAAGATGGCACCTAAATCCACTTAAAACTGTGGCAGAATTCTCTAGATTACCTTTTCTTTTTTTCTTTTTAGGAAACAGTGAAATGACAGTTCCTTTCTTAACACCACCAGCACGCCTGACTTCCTGAACAAGTAGCAATGTTCTCATTTTTATAATGCCTTTGTTATAGTCATTATAACTGACATGTTCACTCTGTGCCCAGGATTTGATGTGTTCACAATAAAGCACACCCCCCTCTGTTGAAAGCACAAGTGTTCTTGAGCAAACTATTCCGACTGAAGGGCAGGACATCACACATAACCCTTCATGGCATGCCATCTAAGCAATCCTATACATTGCCTAGAAGCAAACACCTCAAAGTTTTAGTCACGTAAACCAAACAACCACCCCCTTATTGTCACACCACAAAAGCTGCATGCACATGCCTTGAATTTATTTTGAGAGATGTGTCGCTCAAGGAGACTTCTCACACTTTGCCTTCACCCGCTTTCCCCTGTCCCCAACCACACAGCAGCTTCTGCCATCTTATTATGCGTCATCTCTGTGAGCCGGGTCGCTCCAGGACACACTCCACATTCTGTCACAGGCAAAACATACCTCAAGTCCAGATCCCAGCAACACAGAACGGACGTCTTACATGTCCTGAGCTCACACCTTTAGTAACAGACCCATCTCTGCCCTCTCCAGTAATATACATATATATATATATATATATATATATATATATATATATATATATATATATATATATTTAAGGATACAATTATTTAGGGCAAAGCAACAGTTGCATAGGGGGAAAACCCCACCAATTTAGAAGCAGTTAAATGCTTACTTCTTCTGGGAAGCCCTCTGACTCTTCCACTGCCATTCTCTGAGGCCAAATACAAAACCTGATAACTCAATTAGTTAACACTTCGGGCAGAGCATCCTGCCTAAAAATATCCGCCTTGGAAAATGTAAAGACGGCTCCCAACCTCCTAGTAAGGAAACAGGAGCTGGCCAGAGAAGCGGCTATTTAAATGGAGGGGTGGGGTCAGACAAGAGCAGGGAGCCTTGTAAGCAGTGTAGTATCTCCCAGAATTCACTGAGGACTTACCATATCTGTGGCCTGCAGCCAAGCCCAGAGTACTTAGTCCTGATATGTGGAATTCTGAAAATAGCAAGCTAATCAGCTGGGTCCTGTGCCCTGGCTGCCGGGAGTCGCTCAGGGAGCTGGCTTCTGGTGCCTGCTTCTCTACAGCCATCTCTGCACCCTGCTCTGATGTCTTTTCCAGAGACAATGTCACCACGCTCTGTGGCTCTGGTATCCCATTAGCCTGCATATTGAACTTCTATTTTGTTTCCCTCTGTGAGCTGTACTGGTGAGTGACGTATGAGAACATGTTTACACAGGTGACAAATACTGACTCAATGCTCTGGTCATTGGGGGGGCACTTTATAAATTATTCCATTTAGATCATTAGGTTTGGGGACACAACACGGGGCGACATTTTACTGTTTGCGCTCTTTGGTATAAGGGGGTTCAAAAGTCTATTGTTATACAGAGTGGCATTCTGGCTTTATCTAGTTCTAACTTGGTCCCCTCCTGCCCTCTTTGAGGCAAGAAGTTAAATGTCGGATGGGCTCTGATTCTGGGAATGCCCAGTGTAGGTCTATTTGTGTGAAACATTTTTATAAAGAGCCTACTAAGTGTTAGCTAGACACTATTCTAAACTATAAGGTGGTTTGGTTAGATACAGAATATCAGAAAACAAAAGAAAATAAAATTGACCTTGACGAAGCTAGCATATAAGTTGAGGCAGCGTAATAATTACATTCACACGGTGTTCAGTGGGAAAGGCGCTATTGGGGGAGGGGGCCACAAGTGTGTGTTTAGGGGGGAGTGTTAACAGTCATGAAGATCAATAGTGTCAAAGTCACAGTACAGCTAATCATCTTATCAACATCTGTTAACATTAATTTTAATTCTTAATGAACAATTTAGATAAATTGGGACTTCATATTGAAATTATGATATGAACTCTATGAAACTGGCATCCCCCCCCCTTTGTTTTTCCAAGACAGGGTCCTGCTGTATTGCCCAGTCTGGCCTAAAATCTACTCTCCTCCTGCCTCAGTTTCCCAGGTACTTGACGTCCCAGGCAAATTCCATTATGCCCAGCCTGTTTCACATTTTCATAAGCTCAACGCAGGGCCTAAATTCTCCCAATATGCGGTCTAACATCACAGAACCGCAGCTATTAATTACCAAAACTCATCAAGCATGCAATGTACTATATTAATTTCTTCTTAGCCACTAAAAACTGTTTCACAGACAGAGGGGCACACATGCCGAAGTGCACAGGTAAGTACAAGTCAGTACAGTGCACGTGTGGAGGTCAGAGGGCAACCTGAACCTCTCCTTCCACCTCCGGAGTCCCAGGCATCAAAGCTAGCTCATCAGTTTTAGCCTAAGTGCCTTTACCCCCTGGTCTGCATTCATCCTCTCAATTTCTTGACATGCATTGCTCAAGCTTTCAAAGAAATTCCAGGAAGAATTTTATCCCATATTTGCAGGTAAAACCAGAGATGAGAGAAGTTAAATAGTTCTCAAAGGCCAATAGGTCGGAGTTAGGACTTGAGTTGCCGTGATTCTAAAGGTTTGGCATTAACACATACTCATTAACACCCCCCCCCCAGCCCTCCCTCTCTTTGGTGGTCAGGGAGAGCATCAAGAGGCTTGAATGACATAAGCCAAGCTGAAGCCATAACAGTTCTTGACCCCAAAAGTTGTTACAAAGCCACAATCATCAAAACAGTATGACTGCTGCCTAAAAATAGACTTGCAGACGAACAGTAGAACAGAAGACCCAAAACCAAACTTCTTATCTGCAGGCAACTGATTTGACAGAAGAGGGAAGCATCTCCAGTGAATGGTACTGACAGAACCAAGTATCTACATGAGGCTGACTCAAAAGGAGCCCAGATCTATAAATGGATGGAAAGCAACTGGGGACAAGCACATTGATATATGTATATGTGCGTGTATGTGTACACACACACACATATATAATACAAACATATATACATAAATACATATACACACATATATGTATATGTGTAGATTGTTGTCTGTACACAGGTGAGGGCAGGTGAAAGGGATAGAGCCTGTGATTGGGCAGTGGAAAAAGAAGGCGGGGCTAAGAGTTGTAGAGAGGGCTAGAGACAGAGAGGAAACAGGGACGAGGAGAAAAGATGGAACCTATAGGAGAAGAAGATGAACTCGATCCATGTGGCTTGAAAGAGTCACAGGTAGCTATGGATATCACAGAAGAACAGTAGAGTAACATAGGGTGCATTTGCCCCATCTAGATGAATAGCTTGTGTTTATATCAATTGAGCTTCAAGTTCTTTATGTGGGCATTTTGGGGTTAAGAATTTACTAATATAAATAAATAAATATATATATATATATTTATATTAAATAAATTATAAAGCCTCTGTAGTTTTCTTTATACTGGGCTTGGGGTTTAGAGCCAGTCTTGGCAGACTAGCCACAGGGTACAGATGACTGGGAATAGGAGCAGTTGTGTGCATATATATGTATGCATGTGTGTGTGTATATATATGTATATATACATATACATGTGGTATATATACATATACACACATAATACAAACATATATACATATATACACATATACATCTATATGTGTGTGTATATGTATATACACACATATATGTGTATACATACACACACACACACACACACACGTATATATATATGCTAAAAATCATTGCTGGGCCAACCCAAAGTTCAGGACACAAACACAAAGCTGAATGGATGAGACCACCTGAAACTAAACAGCTTCTGCCCAGTAACAAAACCAATCAGTGTAAGAATACACTGGTAGTCAATAGGACACAATAATCAAAAGGTTTTGAAGTCCTACAGCTGTTAAGGAGCAAACATCCAAAGTGTGTAAGAAACCCTTTTAGCTGGATAGAGTTGAAAACAAAACAATCCACTTAAAAAGGGCAAAGGATCCACAGCTATTTCTCAAAAGAAGATACGCTAATGGCCACCTGGAAGGCACTGGGCATCACTAAGCCTTTGGAGGATGAGGTCCCCCACATCTCTTAGAGTGGGCTTCACCAGCAGGCTAGAAGGTGACAGTGTTGGTGAAGACACAAGAGAGAAAAATAGAAGAATTCTGGTGCGACATTGGTAGAAACATAGAGCCATTTATGAATAATCACATGAAAGTTCCCCAGAAAATTAAAGACAGGACCACTTTACGATCCAGCCTGCCCTCCTCCCTGGTGTACAGCCACAGAAATGAAATCCATGTCTGGATGGTGGGCGTTCCTGCTCAGTAAGGCATCCTTCATAATAGCCAAGTTATGGAGACAACCAGAGGCTTTGAGGACAGATGAGTGGCTAAACAAAATGTGGTATGTAGACTCCTTAGCCACAAGGAGAGTGGCAATCTCCCATTTTGATGACACAACAGGCAAAAAGACAAACACCGTATCCACCATACCTAGGTGAGGTTTACAGTGCGGAACCCACAGAAATAGAAGCATGGTGTCCAGGGACTGAAGGACTGAAGGGGACTCAGAGAGAGGTGCTCAAGGGTGCAGAGCTTCTGCTATACAGAATGAGTTCTGAGGACCTGATATCGAGAAAGATATCTCTCTCTCTCTCTCTCTCTCTCTCTCTCTCTCTCTCTCTCTCCCTCCCTCTCTCTCTGTTTCTCTCTCTCTGTCTCACATAGACACACACAGACACACACACAGGCACACACAGACACAGCTTACTGTATAAGTTAATTGTGTCAAGAGGGCCATTGTGGGTGCACACATGGAGTAGAGAAAATGACTAAATATGAAAGGTAGTGGCTATGTTAATTAGTCAGGCTGAGAGGATCATTTTTCCCAATGCATATGCATGGTAAAGCATTAGTTATCTACATTGTAAATATATACAAATTCACTTGTCCAATTATACCTTATTACAGTTGAGAATATTTTAATTAGTTGCCAACATGTGAAAATTGGGAGACATCATCAGCTCCAGAGTTCCAGTTCTGGATTGCTTGCTGTACATTGCCTCTTTCCCTGTGTATTTTCCTGTCTCGTTCACTCAAGAATAAAACCTCTACACTAATGTGAGCACACTATATGCTAGAAAGTGTTTTATGACAGGAGCAATGGGAATACATCATCCTCTCTTCTCTATGTCTGCTTAAGAACTGGTACCCAGTGATGAGAAGCCAGCATCTTCTATGGGATACAGGGAGCCAGCATCCTCTATGGGATACAGAGAACCAGCATCCTTTATGGGATACAGGGAACCAGTGTTCTTTATGGGATGCAGGACACTAGCCTGCCTGCAGCTGGGGTGAAACAGGTAGAAAAGTGGCTGGCAGTGTCCTCTGTGGATGCTCAGAGTTGAGTCTGGTCCTAAACTCCTCTCTGTCCCCAGGCTGGGCACCTTCAAGTGAGGGTAAACTATGCTTTCCACCAAATCCCAGGACATGCCCGGAAGCCCTGGGTTCTCCAGATGCAGCTGACTTTATTCTAAGTACGTTCTTGCTACTTGGTTCTGCTTTCTTCACCGCCGTCCTCCACCTTTGTTCTAACTACCTGCTTTATCCAAGTGTGGAGAGTAATCCGTGATGGTGCTGGGAATCCAGACCTTCAGATCTGTCCTGTGGATCCTACAGTCTTTCGTGCCTGCAGTGGAAGTCTTGGAGTGAGAGACAGGACACCCAAGCTCTATCCACAGACGGTTTCCCCCGGGAACTCCCTCTAGAGGCCAGTGAAGCGCTCTGCAGCACCATCGAACCTCTTGGCAGGGCACTGTGCTGCACTTCTCTGTACTCTTCTACCAAAGTCTTCATCCATCTCCACGGGAGGAAAAGAGACAGGTTTTCATCTCTTAAACACTCAGCATGGTTGCCCTCCCCCCCTAACCTCCCACTCTCTCCTCCCTAGGATAAATAACTCCAACTGATTCAACCTTTCTCCAGAGCTCTGCAGAGAGCAGCAGTCTGTAATTATACTAAATAAGAGGAATAATAATTCCTATAATTGTGTCTTTCAACCCACCCCCTGGCCAGGACATTTTGTTTCCCAAACTCTGGTGGCTCATCTTGCAGCTCTTGCAGCTGGAGAGTAGGCGCACGGGCAGAGGTCAACGTCCTTGAGTGGTGGAGATTCAGGTGAATATTAGAGTTCTAGTGGAGACGCTGAGCACCCCACCATGGGGTATAATGGCGACTTTTCTACCTCGTTTTATGAGAACAATCATTTCCTACCTATGAAAATCCAAGACGCAAAGTATTTAACGAAGAAGAGGAAACACAAATTCATCTTCCCCAAATGCAATCTCTGACTTGCCATCAAACCCCGGCATTTTTAAGGGTGAAGAAACAGAAGCCCAGAAAGTTTCCATGACCATGAACCAGTGCTACCCCTGTGCCAAGAATACAAAACGAGACTCCTTTAGTGAGCACAGAGAAACAAAGTGTGAAGAAACTGAATTTTCAAAATGAGATCCCTGTGTGTTATTGGCTGGTTTTGTGTGTCAACTTGACACGAGCTGGAGTTATCACAGAGAAAGGGGCTTCAGTTGAGGAAATGCCTCCATGAGATCCAGCGGTAAGTCATTTTCTCAATTAGTGATCAAGGGGGAGGGCCCCTTGTGGGTGGTACCATCTGTGGGCTGGTAGTCTTGGGCTCTATAAGAAAGCAGGCTGAGCAAGCCAGGAGGAGCAAGCAAGCCAGTAAGAAACATCCCTTCATGGCTTCTGCATCAGCTCCTGCTTCCTGACCTGCTTGAGTTCCAGTCCTGACTTCCTTTGGTGATGAACAGCAGTGTGGAAGTGTAAGCTCAATAAACCCTTTCCTCCCCAACTTGCATCTTGGTCATGATGTTTGTGCAGGAACAGAAACCCTAAGACATTGTGTGATGACAGTTAACGGTTACCTAGGCTGTTCAACGATGGGACAGAATACTCCCGAAGAAGAGTGGCATCATAGGAACTGTTTGGTGTCCTGAGTCACTCTAGCTTGGAAAGGGCAGGGACATCATCTGATCAAGCAGAGGATGTGGTGTAGGTGGTGCCGGGGGCTGGTGCTGAGGATGCAGCAAACTGTCTCCCCTTTAAATCACCTGCTGGTCCCGAGCATGGTCTTCTGCTCTTGTGTGTGCTGACAGGTTTTGAGTGTGCACGTGCTGCCTTTGAATTCACACTACTAAGCTCTAACCAAGAGCAGCCTATGTTAGACACTCCATACGTGCTTGAGAAAGAGAGGGGACGGTGGCAGAGACGATCGGAGGAAAACTCCATGTACCAAATGGTTCCCTTGGGTGTTCTCCAATGCCAGACATTACTTTAAGGGAGGGGAAGAGAGCTCTTCTCTCTGTCACTCCTGGATTCACAAATCCTTGAAGACCCGGCCAATAAATATCTAGAGCTCATGTTTCCATCCTGTCTGTCCCAAGAATGAGGCCCTCCTATTACTAATGTTTAGCAATTGGAGGTTATCATTTCTCAAGATGTCTGCTAGCCCAGCTCAACCAACTACAAGTTTTATTCTGTGCTGCAGGGTCTCACATGGTCTAGGTGATTTTCAAACTTACTACCTAGCTCAGACAACCTTGAACTTCTGATTCTTCTGGGATTATAAGCATGTGCCAGCATGACAACCTTAGATTTTTATATTTTTTAATTAGTTGGGGGGAATACCCTACAAAAGAACAGTGCTATGGCACCTGGAAATTTATATTCTTTAAATGCCAAAGGTCACAGTTCAAACTGGATTGAAGACAACTTTGGTTCTGTATCTTGGAAATGTCTGTGGCTACTTGCACAAAACATGGCCCTAGGGACTTGGGCGATATCAAATAGCCAACAGAAAGCAACTCCTGAGTTTTTATATGTCCCTATTCAGAAAGGCTTATTTGGAGGTGGCTGATGTGTCTTTGGGAGGCATACTTTTAAATTAAATGAAAGGCTGTGGATTTCTGATAATTCCGATATTGAAAAAAAAAAGGGCAGAAACCCTCATCCTCCCAGCAGAGTCTGTCCAGCTATGTACATAGGACCCAAAACATTAAAAATAAAGTGAGATTTTAAAAGTTACCATCTTCCCACGGAATCATGTAAAATATTAATCTGTTCTCTATCCTCCCAAGGTATTGTTCCAAACCAGACTCTCTGCACTGGGGCCTGCTTTTCACAGAATTTTCTTTGTTCCTTGTTCAGCCAAAACATGACATGTTTTTCCTAAAGTAGGAAATAAAATTCCAGCGACATTGGCCTCACTGATGTGACAACTGAAAACTCTTGCAGAAAAGCGTATTGTCGTCTATGTTTTCATCCTCATTTCAGACAGAGGCTGTGGTTCGGACATTAGTCATAGGAACCCACGGAAAAACTCAGTTCATGGAACTCCAAGTGGGCAGCTGATTGTCACCCACAAGGGACCTTTTAAAACAGCACACAAGGCCAGGCTGGCTGTCCTCAGATTGTCCCACAAGTTTCCTTCCAGCATGTTCTAGTCTCCTTTATTCACAGATATAGCGGAGAAGGTCAAGAATAAAAGCAAACCCCAGAGACCAAATCTGACAGGAGACTCCAGACCTCTGGGGTTAGAAACGTCATCTGTGGGGATGGCACAGTCGGGGGTGGGGTGGGGTGGGAGGCTGTTTCTGTCTAGTTCTTTGTATTCCCAGCCTTCCCTGTCTAAAACCTGTTGATACCTTGTGTGGTCAAGAGCACATGCCATCTGCCTTGGGGTCATTTCCCCTAATCTAATAAGAAGCTATTTCTTCCATACTCAAAGGTGGACTATCCTTCAGGAAGCCTGGATTACTGACGACAGTATGGATCTGAATGACTATACATGTGTCTTGGGGACCTGCTACTTTAAGAGTTGCTCCTCTTATTAGGGTCAGCCATTCCTGTCCTCGGCTTCAACAATCCTGCCCCCACGTTCTGCTACCGAGTTCTTTCTCTCTCTCTCTCTCTCTCTCTCTCTCTCTCTCTCTCTCTCTCTCTCTGTCTCTCTCTCTCTCTCCCTCTCTCCTACTTGTGTGTTTGTGTGTGTGTGTGTGTCTATACTCATGTATACAGAGGTGGAGGTTAGACGCCCTGGAGCTGGGGATACCAGATGCTTACGAGCTGCCCTACACAGATGCTGAGAACCGAGTTATGGTCCTTCTGAAGAGAAGCTAATGCTCTCAACCACTGAACCATCTCTCCAGGCTCTACCACATTCTTCCAAAACCATGTATTCCAGGATAATTCAACACACCACGTTTTTCTGACTGTCATAAACCATCTGTATGTGAATGGGCTGACGGATAAAGACAACACAAAAGAATAAAAGGCCAGAACGTAACACCTCAGGCCTTCACAGGGTGTCCAGCAACTGCTCCTTTATTTTCACAGCTAACGAAAATATCAGAAGTATGTCCCACTGTGGAGGTGCATGCCTTTTTATTAGCGTAGACAGTGTGGGTAGAGCCAGGCCATTTCTGAACCGCCAGGGCTGTGTCGAGATGGAACATCAAGCAGCTTCTTCCTCATTTCACAGACATAATTCACGATTATTACAAAATGACCACTTCCCTTCTTCCCAGAGGGTCTCCAGTGAAGGATAAGATTCCTAACTAGCTGTCATTGGCTACGTTTTAGCTGTCTGGCTTAATCAGGGCTTGAGGATGCGGATGTGGAGAAGGGAATGCTCTGTGAGCTTTGATAAGGCCCACCACATGCTTTTAAAGATGACAAGCTAAGCTCACAACTGTACTTCTTACATCCGACACGTGACTCCAGGAGCACATCCTGAGAAACTACATCAGCACACATCTCCGAAGAGGATTTAGGAAGACTGCAGAGACTTGCGCCCCGTAGCCCCGCCCACACTCTAGATGCTAACACTCTGCCCGGTAGCCCCGCCCACACTCTGGATGCTTAGGCTCTGCCTGATGGGAAGGAAAATTCACTGGAGTGGTGGATTCAATCAATACCAACAGCTCTTAAAGCTTTCTCTGAACTTCCAGCATCCGAAAGGAAGAAGCCAGAGGGGGAGGGGAATGAAAGCAGAAGAGAACGGGAGGAAAGATACCTGCAACTTTATTTTAAAAACAGTCACAGTTCATTGTCAAACTCTGTAAGTGTAGAAGATTCATAGAAAAATCCAAACTTCTGCTTATTTGGTAATTAAGAAACCAAACCCAAAACCAAAACAGACGCTTCAAGTAAACCAAGCCCCTCTCCTCTGCTTAGTTATCCGATTCAGCCATAGGAGATAGTGACTACACAGCCTCCCCATTCACCATCATGAAGGGGTCTGTCTGACTGGTCAGGTGGGTCCTCCATAGCAGGTCAGATGGGGGTGAGAGGGGGGACTAAGGTCAAGTTGGGAAGGTCACTCAGGTAACTGTGTCCCTTGCACCTTGGTACCTCTTTCACTCATCAGGATCCATTAGAGATGTCTGCTACACTGAGCAGAAAAGGACAGAGTATATCCTGTCAGGCAATGGCCCTTGCTTCCAGGATGCCGGCGGCAACATCACCGAAGCTTCATTGGGGTCAAAACATCACTAGAAGACACACCCTCAAGAGACTGGAGGTTCTGAGTCACAGGTACAGGAAGCCAGCGACTTCTGAGCAACTGATGAGTCACAGGAAAAGAAGTAAGCATGGCCAGTTAACAGCCATAGGAGTTGGGTCCTGGAAGCATTAGCAGGGATGAGAAGCTAATGAGCCTCCTATTAGTCAGGTGGATAACTGTGTGGAGCAAGGAGCAAGTGCTGACTTGGCTCCATCACTCTTCCTTCATTGCAGGGGAGCAGTTCGTGAGCAGGAAGATAGCCTGCTCCACCGGGCAGAGCTTAGCTCCGCCCACTCTCAGCTCCATTCATTTCCTCCTGAATTCTGCCATCCATCACTACTTCCCGCATTCTTCAGACTGTTTTTCTGACCTTAAGTCTTCTTCCCCAATAACCAGCACTTGCAGAAATTGTCCCGTCTTCCAGTTTAGAACCAGTCCTCTGATGTGTTTGCTGTTTACAGGAAAGATTTCACAAGTTTTCTGAGAGGTTCTACCAGTATCTGACCAATACAGATGTAGATACTCACAGTCAATCATCAGACTGAGCCCGGGGACCCCAGTGGAAGAGCCAGGGGAAGGACTGAAGGAGCTGAAGGGGATTGCAATCCCATAGGAAGAACATCAGCTAACTGGACCACCCAGAGCTCCCAGGGTCTAAATCCTCGACCAAAGAGTATATACATGGAGGGACCCATGGCTCCAGCTGCATTTGTAGCCAAAGATTGCCTTATCTTGGCATCAATGGCAGGGGAGGCCCTTGGTCCTCTGGAGGCTTGATGCCCCAGCGTAGAGGGATGCCGGAGCAGTGTGTGGGTGAGTGGGTGGAGGAGCACCCTCATAGAGGCAAAGGGGAGGAGGGAGAGGGGGGTATGGGGGTTGTGGAGAGGAAACTGGGAAGGGGGACATCATTTGAAATGTAAATTAATAAATTGATTAATTAAAAAAAGAGGTCTCAGATGAGACCAAAGATTAAATGGTATAACAGGTGATAATGGACAAAATTTATGGACCATCTTTGATTGATCAGAGCCTCCCAGATGTCAATGAGTCTCCTTCCACCTGGGGGGGGGGGGGAGGAGAAGGTGAGGAAGAGGGAGGGAGAGAGAGACTGGAGCTTCTAGCAGGATTTACTCTTATTTCATCCTCTGACTCTGTTTCCCCTTTTGCAGAGCCTCTATCTAGGGTGGTACATATCTCGGTTACCTTAGTGTCTGTCTGCTCTAGGATGAGTTCCTCTAAAGTCAGCTTTCTGTTAGTTTTGGGAATGTCTCTTGCATCGAGAACAGTGTTCAATATGCTGCGAATACTTTTTTGAGTGGCTGACTGAATAAGTAACACTTTCTATAGAGGATTCTAATTAGGATGCTTTCAGGGAACCAAGTTGAACAGACCCAGGTTTTAAGTGACATATCTTCCATCAGCTGGTACCTATTTACATTGCCTAATATAAACAAAATTTTATAATATTGGTGATATTAACTGGATACTGATAATATGTTCTAGTCACTAGGATAAGCACGTTACATCTTTTCTCTAGTTAGTTTTCATGATATTATAAGAATTTATTGTTACTCATTTTACAAGCAGACTGCCCAAGGTCTTGTTACTACACCTTTGGGCTACCCTAGGATAACCTACTAAATATTACTTCTAACAGACGTTGACTACATTTTCTCAGAAAGCGGCATTCTGTCAACTGTATTATGTAAATAGACCTAGATCTGGTCCAGGCATGACATGCAGATGAGGGCTCACTCCTGAGACCATGCAACCAAGAGCAAGCCATCAGTCCCTGGAAAAACAAAACACATATTCCCATGGACCCATCACATGGCTACAAAACCATATGAGATCCTCTGGACTGAAAACCCAAGTCCTCCTCTTCAGAGGCAGAGAACATTTTATGTAGAAGAGTAGACCTGCTAACTGGAGGGTTGGGTGGCATCTGAGGTGGCTGCGGTCCACTTATAAAGGTGACAAGGGGGCTGGAGAGATGGCTCAGGGCTTAAGAGCGCCAACTGCTCTTTTGAAGGTCATGAGTTCAAATCCCAGCAACCACATGGTGGCTCACAGCCATCCATAATGAGATCTGATGCCCTCTTCTGGGGTGTCTGAAGACAGCTACAGTGAGCAGGCTGGAGCGAGAAGAAAAAGTGTCTGAAGACAGCTATAGTACATTTACATATAATAAATACATATTTTTTAAAAAAAGGTGACAAGGACAAGAAGGTAGATCCTCCTCCAGGAGTACTCCTCGCCATTAAAAAAAAAAAAAAAAAAAAAAAAGTGTTGCTAACTCATTAGAAAAACTGTCCATGTTCTAGAAAGAACAGGCCTAAGGGAATACAGGGTGTTGGGAAGCAGGTCCCTTTTTCTTGCCCTCACTAACTAACAGGGTAAGAATTTGATTCTGTGATCGTGTTGAATGTCAACTCACCAGATTGTAGAACCCGGTGGGACGAGCCTAAGAGAGATTATTTAGCCCCTGCTAGTGCCTGTGAAGGCATCATTCTGAGCCAACCGACTCCACAGCTAGATCTTCACGTGTCTCTGAACTCAGGACAAGAAATTCAGATGTCGTCTTTATGCATGGCAGCATGAGAGACAGAAGCAGGATTTATAACTCAGAAAATTAAGAACTGTCACTCCAGGACACTAAGGAGAACACTCTTCCCCACGGTACACACTTTTCAAAAGTGTCCTTTGGATGCTAATACAGATCGGATATTTAAATATACAATTTCAAAGATTACCAAATACCGGGACAGGTTGGAGAAGGCAGTGCTCATCAATCTGAGAAGACCCCACGGATTACCCCTAGGGCCTGTGGCATTCAAGGTCAGTTGGATTCTGGGTAGGAAGACATGTGACGTCACTGTATCATAAAAAATACTCCACTGAAGCAGCTTGGTCCAGGATCCTGTGTATGAGGCAATGAGGGCTTCTCCCTGTGTCCCCAGAGGACAGGAAGGTTGGGGAAGCTGGCAATTTTAATGCAAATGATCGACAGTGGCTGTAGATTGTTACTGACTGGGTGGCCCATTTCTTTCTGTCACAAATATGGCACAGAATTTTACAATGGGCAGACCTCTGCAGGAGGGGCGGGCATGGTTTCTAGGGCCTGATTGATTTGCTCATTATTTAATGTAACCGGCGAATTGCACACACTGTTCGAACAGGCAGATGTTTGTGAAGAGTTGGTGTTGTTTCTGAGGCTGCCCTAACACTTCCATTAACTAGAAACTTATTTGTGCATCTCTACAACTCTTAGTGAGTGTTCCCTGGGAGCCTACTGTATCCCAGAGCATCTTGGAAGGGTAAACTTGTCACCAGGCAACGTTTCCCCCATGTCCACTGGTCTCTCTTCCTGCCTAGAAGTGTACACAGTAGGAGCTTCATAAATATTCAGTGCATTCTAAAAGGAGGAAGCTCTTCCCAGCTGCCTCTTAGCCCAGATGGACGGTTCTGCTGTTAAAGGCACACACACATACACACAGGCACAGACAGGTACACACATTCACACATATATATACACATGCACACACATACACACAAGCACAGGTACACACACACGCACACACACACATATACACACATGCACGCATATACACACACAAATATGCACATACCCACAGGCATGGGGACACACACACACCTGCACATACATATGTACACAGGCATGGGGACACACACACACACACACACACTCCTATGTGTTGAAATGAGAAGACAGGGATAGGTGGATACTCTGTGTGTGGTTTGGCTTCATCTCCAGCACGAACACCCAGAGGAGACCATCCGTAAAGGTTCTCTTCCGAGCTATGTATACACGCATCACTTACAAGTGCTCATCCACCCGTCTTTTTTTCCCCTTTCTGTCCCAATAGGAAGGTTAAGATATCCCTGAGGCTGAGAAAAGACAAACGAACTATTTTGGCCACTGGGTCATAACTGAAAAATGGCATTTCTCAGGTAGAAGCATTTGCTTGTGGTATGCGATTCTGCAAGGCACACCCAGCCAATAGCCCTGGGCCCTACGTGACTTTTTGAAGCGGAGGATAGCTATGAATGTAGATCAACATAAAATCGTAAATTACTAAAAACATCGAGATTATTTTCCCAAGTAAAAGGTCTTGAGTTTGAACTTTTGGGGCCAACTTTGGTGGAGTCATGATGTCAGAAGGTGGTGCAAACCTAAAAGTAGAGGGCTTTCCTGTCCTGTGCGATGGCCATACATTGAAGATAGGGATCAAACCATGAGGAGCTATGTTTTCTATATACCCCGCCCCTGACGAGCATACGAGCAACATATACTTTTATACACTCTCTGCTGCTTTCTAACCCTGGCTTTCCTGTCTCCTCTTAGCAGTTTCCTGCTGTGTCTAGTTTGCTTAAGAAAGTTAATGCTGGTGTGATCTTGGTATACAAAAGATCAGGGTAAATTTCTAAGTGTGATGCTTGCTCTTTTTAACTTCTTTTTTTTTTGGAGGGGTGGATGCTTGGGCATTGATTTCTATTCCCATTTTATCCACCTTTCTGTGTCTAAATGTTCAGACTTTCAGATATACCCACTCCAGTATCTCCCCCTCTTCTCCTTTAGGTCACAGACCAGTTTTCCCTGGAAGTGTTCTCTGACTATCAGGCCAGCAGCACCAGCCAGCATCACAGCCAAATTTCTTCCATAGATCCTCCTACTGTCAGTTATTTGGGATGTTTGGTGGATATAGATTGCTGGACCCTGCTCCTTTTAGAGAGTAGCTTTGCAAGGCAGGAAACATGTTTATTAACCGGGTGTACATTTGTTTGTATCTGAGCACATGGCTTGGAGTCCGATATTCCTGGTGGGGGAGGGGCAGCGGGGAGGAGCCAAGTGGCTCCGTTCCATGGTAGTACTGATGGAGTGAGGCGTCCACTGTAAGCATTCTGCCTTCTATGCCTGTGCTTCAGAAGGTTCTAGAACTGCCAGAACCCAGGCCACATCATAGGAGGAGGCAAACTGAATTTTCTGCTTTGTTAAGAGAGCAGGCTTGGCTTTTGTTTCTTTTCTAAGTAGACAGATACAATACGTATTAGTGTGTAAATTTAGAACGAGATGATGTTGCTAAATGCTGCCTTAGGCAAGCTTTCTGTCCTTCTGCACCAACTCCACTCCCACACTCTATTAATTCTTCCTTTCCTTATACCAAAGCAAAATAGTCCATAACAATGACATCACTTTCTAGATCCAAGGTCCCCCATCTTCTCTTTTGATGATATGTATCAGGATGAAGATAGGCTCCTAGGGCAGTGTTGTGGGGATTGTTGAACCCCAAGAAAAGTTCAAGTGTTGTGTGACTTGAGCTAATAAGAGTCCACCAGTCCCTCCACACCTCCTCAGCCTCACGGGATAAAAGCTAAGAGACACTCTTGGCTCTCCAGTTCCCCAACCAAAGGATCACTGGAAACAATCAGACAGGTGAAAACCCACTGGCTTTCCAGGAGCAGCCCTCGAGGATTCTGACTTACTGGACCTGCTAAAGTGTCACACCACAGCCCAGGCTAGCCTCCAACTCCTTAAGTAGCCCATGCTGGTCTCAAACTCATACAGATCCTACTACCTCAGCATCCCAAGTGTGGGGATGACAGGTGTGAACCACCATGCCTGGCTGTTGCTTTTGAGACAGTCTTATTATGCAGCCTTGGTTGGCTTTAGCATCTCTATGTGAACTCATGATTCTCCAGCCCCAGCCTTCCCAGTGCAAGGATCACGCTTGTTCACCATCACATTATTTTAAGGCATTTTTCCAGGAGTCTTAGCCAGGTTGGCAAGTTATTACCATAGACTCTGCTTTTCAGAAAGGTGTGTTTTCAAACATGGGTTGATTCCAGTTACTGTAACAAAATGCCCTGACAAAAGGATTTTATGGGAGAAAAAGGTTTATTCCACTCACAGTGCCAGGTCACGGATTTTGTGGAGAAGTCAAGGCAGCAGGAACTTGAAGTAACTAGTTATATCATTAAGACCAGAGACAGAATGCCTGCACACATGCTTAGTGCTCAGCTCACATTCTTTCTCCTTTACAGTTGGTCAGGCCAGGGCCCCAAGCTTAGGGAATGGTACCGCCCACAGTGGGCAGATTTTCCTATGTCAGTTGAAGTAACCAAGATTGCTCCACACAGACGTTCTCACAGGTCAGTATGATCTAGTTAATCTCTCATTGAGACTCTCTCTTCCCAGGTGGTTCTTCATAGTGTCAAGTCAACAAAACTAGACAGTCCAATCACCAACCAAACTCTTCAAACTGACAGAATTGAACAGTCCAATCACCAACCAAACTCTTCATTGAATCTTTCCCGTGGAGGAATCCTTCCTAAAAGGACTGAAAATCATCTTCAAATATGCCTGTTCTATCTATTCAAATTTAAGCTTGAGCCACCTCAAGACACAAAGACCTAGAGCCTATTAGTGGTGACTCTCCTGAGAAGACACTGAAAAACTGTAAGCTAACACAACCAGAAAGGAAAGCTTCGCTGTACTATCAAGTCTATAGAATTATGCAGGTTCATGAAATCATTTTGTGTGGTTGAGTATGGGTGTGCCCGAGTGTGTATCTGTACACTATGTGCCTGCAGTACTTGTGTAGGCCAGAAGAGGGCAGCAGACCCCCTGGAACTGGAGCTACAGAGAGTTGTGGGATTTTACATGGGTACTGGGACACACCCAGGGTCCTGTATAAGAGCAGCCAGTGCTCTTAACCACTGAGCCATCTCTCCAGCCCCTCCCTTATCTCTTATACAGCGATATTGATATTAGACGATAAATCAAAGATGATGAAGATACAGATGCTGTTGCTGAAGAAATGTTAAGCGTGTACAAAGATTTATCCGTGAGTGCTCACTGTGTGTTTATTTTTTTTTAGGAGCAATTGGTGCCAATGCTAGCAGAACAGAGGATAAAATAAGTCTGCCCCAAGGTACAATTCCCTGCAGGCATTATGTTAATATTTATAAATAACATAGAATGGTCTCACAAAATGCTTAAATGCAATGTTAACTAAAAGAAAGGATCCAAAATTAATTTTATCATTATGTAATAATATAATATATATTTATTAATATAAATTAATATTGTAATATAGCATATTATATAATATGCTAATATATATGTTAATGAATATGTCACATATAATATGTTAATGAATATATTAGATATTTATTATTAACATGCAATATATTTATTGACATAGTACATATTTGTACTTATAATTATTTTATAACCATATAAAAGGCATTTTATATGTCCAAGTATTATACACGGAAAACAAAATATTAGGCAGTACAGCAAATGTAAATCTGCTTTTCTCTCTCTTAATGGCAGATCCTGCACGTGTGCTCTAGGTATGTGTGTGTGCACAGGGTGTGTGCACTTGTACATCACCTGCTTGTGTGTGAAGGCCAGAAGTTGTAGTCAAGTGTCTTCCTCTATCACTCCATTTTATTTTTTGAGCTCCGTTCTCTGGAGGGATGCAGAGCTTCCTGATTTTACAAGGTCTTCCTCACTGTAAACCCAACAGGTCAGCCCCACGCCCAGCCAACACATTCCCTTCTCCCCTCCTGCTAAAACCTGGTAACGAACCAAACTCGTCTCCCCAGATTTAGAAAATATAAAGAACTCATTATTTCAAACTAAGACACAATTTACACCAAGGACCAATCGGTTAGGACTGAGGACCTCGATTCCTTTGTCAAGGGATATCGGGCGTCATGGACCAATTCAGAGAAACCATTTGAAAGATCAAAAACACAGTTTTCACATCGGTTTCTGGCAGGTAGAGTCACTGCTTTGTTTTTATTTCATCAGACTTAGTGTCTTCTGTGTATGTGTGTATTAGGGGGAGATGCTCACATTTGTGTGTTTGTGCCCCTGCACACGGCAGCCAGAGGTCATCAAGGAGGGTCCAGTATACTGGCTGACAACTAGTCATCCCTAAGAATCCACCTCTCTTCCCTCTTAGTAAGTCTTCAGAGACTCACAGCATCAGGAAGTGTACCCACATGGGGAACTCATTTCTTTTTCTTTTGTTCCACTCTAAGGTTGCTTTGCATTGTGCTGATCTCAGCATCCAGGGGCATCAGTAAGTTACCATTCTCTTCCTGATTAAAACCAATTAAGACATCCTCCACATTACCAGCACACACAAATGAGCACATTTCCTTAATGTTCTGTTTTTAAATTGAGAAGGATAGAAAGAAGCCATTCTGGGCTCTATTCGGAACGATATTTCCTGTTGGAGACATATGCAGCTTATTTATATGCAAAATACCTGAATCCAATAGACAGAGAAAAAACGGAACCAGACATTCAAGTTCACGCTCACCCTGTGCAGTGTGAACTTGGCCAGGGCTGAGCTCTGGGTGTTGTCTCCCTTGGTCTCATGTCAGCACCAAACACATAGTTTTCCTTTTCAATATTTCTTGACTGCTGGTAGTTGTAACCCTTTGAAGTCACCTCAGGATTGGCCCAGTTTGGGGACACATGGAAGGGACAGCAGGGGCTGCTTCAGCGTGACAACTGTCAGTGTTACTACACGTTTGCTTGGCAAGAGCTACTGAAAGAGAGCAAATGGAACAGACAGACATGCAGGGAGGGCCAATATAAACACATGTGCTAGCACCAGGCTCTGAGGCCCCAGCCCGAAGGAACAAAGGCATTGCAATAGCCTGACAACTGTCTGTAGGGACCGGTCTGTGGCGGACACTCGGGACTGGCCACCTTTGGGGTTTCTAAGACTGACTTAACTTTGACCATTAGAATCCAACCTTTAAGACGGGATCAGAGATCCAGCCAGCTGGGGTATCTGGCTGTGATGGGAGAGACTGGTAAGGAGGAACACGGAAGAATAGACCATGCTGTAACAGAGTTAGAAATTAAACCACCTCCAGGCAAGGAGAGCGTGAGTATCAATAATTCCCCTTCTAAGATACACGTACAACTTTAGACATGGTTTTCTTTTGTAATAGAGTCCACAGGCAGCCCAGGCTGGCACTGAATATCCGATCCCCTTGCCTCCATCTCAGGGTGCTAAGAATACGCATACTTGCCAACCGTACAAGTTTGTACAGTGCAGAACCCAGGGCCTTGGGCATGGGTAATTAGTGTTCTGCCTACTCGGGTACGTTTCTATCCCTAATTGATGGGCTTCAATGAGGCTCCTTGAAACTTTCAAGTTCTGATCAGGACCTTCAGTAGGACACAGCGTCTGTCTCCGATGCCCACAAATTTCCATAGTGATTTTAAGGTGAATTTTCGTTTCTAGAAAAGCATCAACCATACATGCATCATGCTGTCTGGGACTGAGGATACTGATACTACCCTCTCTATTTCTGTCAGCTGTCCACAGAGGACACGGACACACACACACACACACACACACACACACACACACACACACACACACATACCCCTTAATTATGCTTTTTAAAAATTCTCCCTGCTAAGCACTCATAGGCTTTTCACTGGGGAGAAATCAACAATAAAGAATAAAAAGGTAAAAAAAAGAAGAACAGATGTCAGGAATTCAAACAATTTTGGTGAGTGTCTGTGCCTCATGCACTGCGTTTGATGTCTTGATATGCTGGGTACTAATTGCCAAACGTCTGTTCAACTAATAAAGGTTTTATAAACACTGAATGCAGTTAACATGTACTTCACATGTCTACAGCTCGGCCACACTGAATGCTTTTCACCACTTTATTTAATTTGAAAGTGTAGTTCTGGAAGATATACATCCCTGATCAATATGGGCCATACTTGGGGCACACAAGCTACACTACAATGCACCCCCTTTGCACTTCAGAAAGCATTTGCTACTGTGGTTATGCTTTTCCATCTTAGCCACCCCATCTCCCAGTCCCACCTCAGAAGGAGCCTGTATCAGCCTGTATCACCACGTGGGAAGCGGCAGCACTTACTGGTAAGTCTTCTCGCTTGTTCAAAGTTGGTAGGATGTATTAAAGGAAAGGGTAGCCTTGGGTACTTAGCAACAGCTTAATTCTTTTAGACTGATCTGTGTGTGCAAGGTGTGTGTACCATGCGTGTGTGTACAATGTGCAAGTGTGGAGGTCAGAAGACAACTTTATGGGGTAAGTCCTCTCCTTCTACCATGTGGGTCCTGGGAACTGAACACAGGTCAGGCTTGCTGGTAAGCTCCTTACCTGGCTGACCAATATTGTCAGCTCTCTTTTTTAAAAAAAAAAAATATAAAAGAGTTCAATTGTATGTATGCATATATGTCTGTCGGTCTGTATGCCATCTGAGCTGTGTGCAGCTACCCGAGGTGGGCAGGAGGAGGGTGTCAGATTCACTGGAGCTGGAGTAAACCACCTGACCTGGGTGCTGGGCCATGTTTTTAATGTAAGATGAAGGGTGTTTTGGGTCTTCAGCAATGGGGTAACTTTTAATCTGACTGTACTAAGGACTGTTGGAGCTGCTTTTGCCTTAGAGTGAGCCAAGGATAGACCCCTTTAGTGGTAAGAATCTTCACACAATAGGCATAGGTAGTACTTGAACCTGAACTCATAAGTTTGGACTTGGACTAAATCCAAGTATTCCTGAAATGTCCTTTGATGTACCTGTCTGTCTGGAGCTGTGGAATCAACCATTCTCATCGGATTTCCAGGGTCTGACATTCTGGCTTTATGTGCCATTAAAGTCATACTACCATGTCACTCTGAAGGAGTCATTTGGATTTTTTTTTTTTTTAAGCTGGGTTACTCCGCAGCACAGGTGACCTCAACTTTGGGGCAATCCTCCTGTCTCAGCCTTCCAAGTTCTGTTACAAGTTCAAAGCCATCACATTTGGCTTCTGGATTGTGATTATAATGTCCCGGGGCTCAGTCACCTGTGAAAGTACATGCTACTTGGAGAAAAAGGACTTAGGGAGACATATATCAGGGGGTTCAGAGAGCATGGCCTGGGCGAACAGTATCTCTCAAAGGGACAGTGGCAGTATCTGGGTGGCTAGGAATGAGTTTCTGTACGGACAACTGCAAATAGGTCTTTAAAGGCAAACTTTAAATGCTTTGATTTTATCTTCTCAGAGGTCAGAAAAGGGTTTGTTGTCTCAAAGTAAAAATGGCACGCCAAGACATGGAACAACTTGATACAACACATAGTAGAGAGCTGCTTCTTCTTCTTTTTTTTTTTTTTTTTATTTTATACCAGGTAGGCTGAAAGTGTTCTCTTCCAGACAATCTACTGTCATCTTCAAACAAGACATGCTAGATCTGGACACTGCCACTGCTTGGTAGCCTGAAGTAAGCACACCTGCCTGTATCTCAGCCATGATGTATAATTACAGAACAGCAAGGAAGTGCAAAGTCTCAAGCTATAAACACCCACGGGGAAGGGGTTCCTCAGAAGTTGGAATTCTGAGCAACCGGAATCGAGAGTTAGAGTTAACAGACCAGAATTTTAATGAGCACACCAGACATCACAGACACTGCCCACAGCTGCATAGCTGCTTGGATGGCAGAGAGAGAATGTCAACCCAGCTTGGGTCACAGGAGCCAGAGGATAAGAACTTTTTACTTTTTTATTTTTTTTTTTTGTTCAGGTCCAATAACCACTAATGACCAATGATAACATAAAAAAAGCCCAGGAAGAAGAAGAAGAAGAAGAAGAAGAAGGAGGAGGAGGAGGAGGAGGAGGAGGAGGAGGAGGAGGAGGAGGAGGAGGAGGAGGAGGAGGAGGAGGAGAAGAAGAAGAAGAAGAAGAAGAAGAAGAAGAAGAAGAAGAAGAAGAAGAAGAAGAAGAAGAAGAAGAAGAAGAAGAAGAAGAAGAAAAACCTACAACCAGAGTACAGTCTTTGGGTTTTGAAGATTTGTGATCACTGGTGGTCACTGACAACACTTTAAACCGAGTTGTGGGAAAGGGGAGCCCCCTAGTAGGGAGCAGGCAAAAGTCCTTCTGGAGTGGGTTAAACATCAAAGGCTGCAACTAAGATAATCTTTAAAACTTTTTATTCATTAATTAAGTTAGTGTGTGTGTGTGTGTGTGTGTGTGTGTGTGTGTGTGTGTGTGTATGTGTGTGTGTGTGTGTGTGTGTATGTGGAGATCAGAGAATGCTGGGGAATTTTTTTTCCCTCTTCTTCCACCTTTTCACGAGTTCTAGGGATAGAACACAGGTTACCAGGTTGGCGCAGGCAGTGCTTTATCTGCTGGGCCATCTCAGCCCTAAGTTGCCCTGGCAAAGATGGCAAAAGCAGAGAGCAGCCTCCATGGGGAGCCTGGGCCACCAAGGCAGTGTTGGGGCTGGCTGAGAAACAGGCAGCAGGCTGTGAGAAGCTTGGGAAGGCGTTGAAAAGCTTAAGAAACACATATGAGAGACTGATGGGACCACGCCCCCTGTACTGCCTATGCCTCTGACCACTCAACCAATCACAGAACTCCATTGCTCACGTGGGGTGGGGTGGGGTGTAAGCGCTAAGACCACCCTGCCGACCTTAATCCAAAACATCGGTGCTCAAGGACTCTGTTTCCTGGAAGAACACAGACACTGTCACAGGTCGTGTAAGGACATTTTAGCTCATGGTGCACCAATTCTGATAGAGGTTCTAGAACATTCTGCAGCCTAGGGACGTCCCGGTGGCATTGTAGTTTACATGTATTTGAGGTGGTCTCTTGATGACCTCACCTAACCATGCCTTTTTAAGAGCCTGTTCCTGGCGTTCCTGATTCCTGAGAATGTCCACGTACTGGAAAGGAAGCTAGTGATAAGATTCGTTTCTAGTTGGGTTGAACGTGGAGAGATCGTTGTGTTGCCTATTTTATTTTAGGGCTTCTCTTTTTCTAAGGTTTTTGTGCATTTTGAAAGAGAAAGTAGCATGGTTTATTAGTGAAGAAGTTAAAAATGCATTTCACTTAATGAATGGCTAGCTGTGTGTTTTATAGATAGCATTCTGTGCCTTTGACCTTTTGACCCCAGAGGCCACGCCCAGTTGAACAGGCTTACAACTAGGCAACAGCACAGGGCCTTAGGCTGTAAAGAGGGGGGTCCCTTCCGGGGACCCTTCTGTGGTATACCATCGGCTCTTCTCCTGGTCAGGGGGACCCTTCTGTGGTATACCATCGGCTCTTCTCCTGGTCAGGGCGCGTGAGTGCTGGCCACTGCATGATCAGCTGACCCAGGAGAGCCCTGACCTCTTGTTCGTCAGGCTGTAGAAGGAACTAGATCCCAGTGGCTGTCAATGGAAGGAAGCCTGTAGACCCAACGACAGAGGACGGATAGTGTGGGCACGGACCAAAATACACAGCAGTGGCTCCCAGAGGACTGGGGTGCTTGTGACGATACAAAGCTAGTCATTGTGGAGGGAACTCTCCTTTGATGATAAAATGATAAGACAACAAGAGGCCTTGAAGCCCTTCAGCCCAGCCTAGCAAATCCAATGTTAGATGCCGCCCCTCCCCCATGCTTTTTATCTTCTCTCCCGCCCACAGCCTTCTCTGTCATTCAGACTTTGTCGGCCCCACCTCAGTCCCCCATTCTTGTCGAAATTTGTGCATGGATGCTCTCCTGGGTTACACACAACCCTTTCTGTTTTCTTCCAAGCACCCATCGGTCTCCTCCACCATTTTCTTTCTTCCCTCAGCCACAGAAGTTTCTCTTATCAGGCTCCCACGGAATATTTTCCACTCTTAATTCTAGGCTTCCCTCCAACCACACAATCTCTTTGAGTTTTTTTGACTTTTCCTGAGTTGGTCCTCACGGCTCAGCCCCCTTCGCTCTCAGGGATGGCTCCATTCTAAGCAGCAAGCTTATAGTTACCAAAGGGTGTGGCGATACTCGGAAGTGCTGGTGCGGACTACAGCATCCTGAAGGTGGATGAGCTTGGGATCCCTGCAGGCCTTGAGGGATGAGGGCAAGCCCTAGATGGTCTTTGAGCATCTCCGTGAGGGACACTGAAGTATTTATCTTGGACTGATGCATTAGAGGTCAGTTGTGGCGCTGACTTATACCATTCTTTGAGTTTTACATTTGACTTTCCGACAATATTTTGTCTAATTCCATAGATTTTACTACATCCCCTTAGTATATATAATATATTATATAGCAAATATGTCATATATTATATAACATGTGACTATATATTATATATCTAATATATACTATATATTCACTTAAATATATATTATATATTATATGTACTACATAGTATATATACATGTAGTATATATACTATATAGAATATATACATATTCTCTCTGTCATATATATAAATATATATATATACACTAAGGGGATGTAGTAAAAGCAATAGAATTATATATGTGTGTGAGTATACATATATACATATATATACATATATATGTAAAAATAAAATGTAAAAATGCCTACTGATGTATGTGATCACAGACAATAGTAACAACAACAACAAAATAGAACCCCCCCCTTCTTCATCAGGGTGTCATTATGTAGTCATGGATGACTTGAAACCCACTAAGTAGACCAGATTGGCCTCAAACTCACAATGATCACCCTGCTTCTGTCTCCTAAGTACTGGGATTAAAGGTGTGTGTCACCATGCCTGGTTAGACTGTCTTAACAATGACTGTTTTATAATGTCCACAACATCAGGGCACACTCCTGATGTGTCAACATGGGCCAAGCAAAAGGAACACAACTGGGTTTGTGACCGTGCGGACCATGTGTGAAGACTGAGGAACTCCTACTGCTAACATGTAAGGCTCAGAAGAGAACCCCCATTCCTAAGAGAAGGCTGTATGTCCAGGCACTGTGAAAGCTATCGGCACTTTACCATCTTCTATGGTGACTAAGATGGAGAGGAAGAGGGTATAAAGAGAAGTGCCCCTTAGTCTCATAAAATCATTAACTTTCTAAACAAATGGCAGATAGCCTCACACACACACACACACACACACACACACACACACACACACACACACACACAAAATCTTCCAACACACACACACACACACACACAAAATCTTCCAACAATTATTTTCTTCTCTCTTAAATTTTAATGCAAAAAACTTTTATTTCCTTGAAGGTTTTTTCCTTGTTTTTTTTTTTTTTTCACCCAGCAAGTGGGTGCCACATTTGAGTCGAGAAGCCACCGGGTGCAGAGGAAGCCCTTACAGATATTTGGTGACTATCCAAAGAAAGGATCAGAATATACTCTGGGAGCTGAGCAAAGCAGAATGGGTTCTTGTTGATTTCTTTGTTAGTCCCAAAATAGATCTGTGTTTATTCGCTGGGAAAAAAAAAATAGTTCTAGCATGATTCAAAGTCTCAGACACTAAGTGGTACATTTTCCAAGTGCTGTATAGCTCAGTAGCTTCCATTAACATCTGTGGGAGTTTAACCCTTCACGAGGCTAGGGAAATACAGTCTGCTCAGAGACCAAGAATATTTTGGCAGTGTGGAATGAGATGAAAATGTCGGCACAGAGACTAACAGCAGGGAGTCTTCTGAGACTGTCCTCTGAGGAAGGGAAAGAAGACCTTGTCATCTCTACTGATAAATGCTAATGGGAATTTCTCAGGGGCTCCAGTTACTCATGAACATGTCATTGATAGTAATTCCTGCCCCCCAGTGTGGTCTGTGAGTCAGCTCTCCTTGTCATTTAAAACAATAATGGGCCTTTTGTCTGGTGAACCTATTGATTTTTAAGAAAGATCAGATTACTGGGTGTGGCCACATATGCCTGTAAGCACGGTGCCATGGGGGAAGAGACCCGGAGGGCTGTTGGATCTTACTCACCACTAGCCTAGCTCTAGGTTCAGTGAGAGACTCTGATCAAAAGGATAAGGTAGAGAGTTATAGAGAGTACCAGACATCCTTAAACACATAAATAAACACACATAAATACACACAAGCATGCATGTGTTCACATGCACGGGTAGACACTGCACATACCACAGTCACAGTTCTGACTATCATCTATCTCTCTGTCTATATGTATATGCTGTCACTCAAGCCAAGCGCCAAGTCTTTTCTTCCACAGATACAAAGCACAGTATTTATCTTACGCCATTAAAAATATATATATATAAAATGAATAATGCAGACTGGGTCTGCTGATTCATAGAGAGAATGCTCACCTTGCAGAGTTGGGCTGAGGCCTTTGGGTACAGGGAAGGAAAGTAACAGAGCCGAGAGCCCAAGGGGTGAAATCATACTTACTCTGAGGTGCTTACAGAGACTTAGAGCCCTTTGGCAGCAGATGCAATGACATCTGCCCTAAGCATTTGTTTCTCGTAGTAACTGGGACAGGACTGATACCCACCTGGAAACGTCCAAGACTTAAAAGCATAATGATTAGTATAACCTTTCAACATGCTTTATTTCAAATAATTCTTACCAAAAAAGGCCAGTAGAAGTATTGGTTTTTTCCTTCTATGGATCAGAGGAAAGACTAGGGACACCAATTCTGAACAGCCAGCTCACATGGCTTTAATCCATAAGTCTCTCTCTATGGACTTCCCAGGCATAATTCCATTTATCTCCATGATCCTACAAAATCTACAATGTTTATCTTTTGGCTGGTAAGAACACTGAAGGTTACAGAAATGAGGAAGCTTATCCACCTCATAGTCAACACAAGCAGCCTAGACTTGAAGCTGATATGCAGGGTTATTTGGCTGGAGAGCAGAAAACCTGAATTCTTATCTTGCATTTTCTGCCTCTCGCCCCCTCTCACACTGCCCTGGTTTTATTCTGTTGCTGTGACATTTGACTTATGCTTCCAGGTCGCAGTTCATCCCTGATGGAAGTCAGCAAGAACTTGAAGCAGAAGCCATGGAGCAATACTAACTGCTGGTTCATATTAAGACCATGCTTAGCCTTCTTCTATAGGCCAAGACCACCTGCCTAGGGATGGCGCTGCCCACAGTGGGCTGGGCCCTTCTGCATCAATTAACAATCAAGACAATCTCTTACAGACCTGCCACAGGTTGATCTGATTTAGGCAATTCCTCAAGTGAGGCTTCTCCTCTTTATCAAGTTGGCAGTGAAGACTAACCAGGACAGGGACCTACTCTACCTGGTCACCGTAACTCTTCCTTACACACCAGTACTGCCACTGAGAAATGTGACCTTCCTTTTTTCTCCAGCCTCAGCACAGGCTGCTCAGCTCTATGTCCTGTCACCAACATTGGGGACATTTCTATTTCTTGACAAAGTCTAAGACAGCAGGGATGCTCTCAGGAAGGGTTTTAGAAATGATAATATAATTATCTGGTGATAGTTCTTTGCTGCTCTGTGATGGTTCATATATCTACTTCTTATAGCTTTTGCTTCTTTTAATATAACCTGAATAGCTTTACTCATGTCTAGCTTCATGCTCAGGATTTCAAGGGTACACACAAGGATAGATTTAGGTATCCCAGAATCTACCAATTAGCATTCATAATTAGCAGGCACAAGTAGATACTATCAGAGGAGGTTTCATTTTAATAATAATAATAATAATAATAATAATAATAATAATAATATATTATTAGTGTTATTATTATTTTGGTCTTTTAAGACAGGGTTTCTCCATGTAGCCCTGGCTGTCCGAAAACTCTCACTCTGTAGACCTCGAACACACAGAGATCTGTCTGCCTCTGCCTCCCGAGTGCTAGGATTAAAGGTATATGCCACTACAGCCTAGCTCTAAATACCAGGAAGCTTCCTAATGTTAAGTTTGCAATATCTAGGTTGATTTAAGTGTCCCATGAGTGGATCTAGTCACGTGAAACACAGGTTTCATGTCAATGTCAGGTTCTTGGTGTGGTGATCATTTTTATAAGTGAGAGTGTGTATTTCAGAGGTGGCTCAGCTAGGAATGATGCCCAGAAAGATAAATGTCGACCGGTTTCCTTCGAGATGGCAAACTAAGAATTCCTGAGAAGGGCGGAGAAGGAGCAGAAGCAGGAACATAGGTTTTTGGATGAAATCAAGGAAATGTTCCCTTGGTCAAAATAAACTAATAAATATCTTTGTTATCTGCTCTATGTCCATATACAGTGCCTGATACAATCTGCACTACATTGAAATATGGTACTTCCTCCTCAAGAACTCAGTGTTTGGGCCCGAGGTAGCTCAGTGAGGAAGCATATACCAGGCACGTGTAAGGCTGTGAATGTGAATTTAGTCTCTAGCACTGTCAAAGAAGGGGAGATGCACAGAACAAAACTGATTCCTCAGAAATAGGAATCATACAGAAACCAATCACTCTCCAAAGCCAGTTACCTCCAAACCAGCCTTTTATTTCAGTAGACACAAATCTGAATACTAAATTGTGAACCTGAAGGATCAGGCAGGAGTGTATTTCTGGGGTTTTCCCTCATCATTAAAAGAGTATTTTAAGAAAATTACTAGGTGGCTGCATTTTTTTCTGAAAGAAAGGATCTTCAGATATTACATTGGTTAAGGCCATGACGTCTGAACAGTGTGCCAGGTGAAGTAGGCAACCGGCTCCAAGCAGAATGGAGGAAGGATGAGGTCATCTGCCTCACCGTGGGACAGTGCTCCCCAGGGGTAAGTTCTGTGTATGACAAACTCTGAGGAAGATCTCATGTGAAGGAAGTTTCCTGGCCCATCAGCCCAGAAGGTCCTAAGTCCCTGTCCTCCAGTCAGAGAACAATGTCTCTTGGGACGCGAAGAATCTCGGAGCACCTTAGATTCCAGTGATCCCTGAGTGTAGAGCACTGCATCCCCTTAACATCTACAGAAAAGGTCTTCAGGAGCTCATCCTGCAACATGGAGGCCAGGAGCCAGGCCGAGGCAAGCGATCGCAGGTCAGAGTAGACATCATAAGAGGCACTGAAGGACGAGTCAGTCATGTCCTTCTTCAGCGTCAGGGGAGACCGAGCCAACCACCCTGTTAAAATCTCAGCTCCCAGCTTTAAGAGGCAACATTATCAAGTGATTTATTATATAGTATGGTAGCTACACTGACCATCAAAATCCTGGGAGAGGGCTGAATATTATCAAAATATAAAATGTTGAGGAATTAAAATATATTTCTAAAAGGTAGAACTAATTGTTTCTGGTATGTGTTTGTGTGTGTTTGAGACAAGGTCTTACTATGTAGCTTTGGCTGGCCTAGAACTCACTATGAAGACAAGGCTGGCCTTTGACTCATAACTTCACCTGCCTCTGCCTCCCAAGTGCTAGATTTAAAGGTTTACTGTTTTACACACACATTAAAAGATTTATTATTTTTATTTTATGTATATGGGTATTTTGCCTATATGCGATCTGTGTACCACACGCGTGCCTAGTACCCGTGGAAGCCAAAAGCCAGTGACGGATGCCCTAGGACAGGCAATGAGTCAACACGTGGGTGCTGGGACTTGAACCTGGGTCTTTTGGAAGAGCAGCCAGTGCTATTAGTGATCTCTCCAGCTTCTTGGGATATATTTTTAGAGTAGGGAAAGCTATCAATGTACTGAAACCCAGAAATGACCAAAAATAATTTATCTGAGTGGTGAGACTTCAGGTTCCCCTACGGGGCCTTTGGTTTTAAATCTAAAATTGGGTTTACACATCATGTGGGGAGTTAAGGGGGGGAAGAACACAGGCACACGTGTGAATGCATCCTATGATCACAAAGGAAGGAGGAGACAGTCAGATGCTCCCGGCACCTGGACCTCTAAAGACAAACGATGCTTTGGTTGATGTTGGTGTGGACGGTCCAAGGACCCTAATCTGAGAACCATGATGGGAGTTAGCATTAAACCTGATCCATAAAAACAGATGCCGCGTGGCCATGGTGGCCACTTCTATGTAAAGGGCACGCTTCCAACATCCAAACCCAGTCGGTAACAAAGAGGAAGGAGCACTCGTTGGAAGTCACCTGGAGTCTAGTTAGGAGTGTCTAGTATGTCTACAGAGACTTCACATTCTGCAAGGAATGCCATCCAGAGAGACATTTTCATTGCTTCAAAAAATTGCAAGACAGTGATTAAGGCAATTTGTTAAATGCCAGAGACCCAGAGACTATCCAAGTCATTGCTACTATTACTTATCACTGTTATTATTAATATCATCATCATCATCATCACCATCACCATCACCATCATCATTTTAGACAGAGTCTTAGGTCTTATATATCCCAGGCTGGCTTCAACTCAAGGAGACTTTGAACTTCTGATCCTCTGTTTTAATCTCCCACGTGCTGGAGAGATTCCTAGGTGAGAAGAATTGCTCTTTACTAACCAGGCTCCATGCCCTACTCAAGTATTACTAGACTTCAGGTGAGCTAGAGGAACAAAGATATACAGCTTAAAGAACTATACAGACAGCAAAGAGACAAAGAATTCTACACCCCACCAGATTCCTGTGGACATAGTTCACTATAAAGAACGCTTCCCTCCGCAGCTATCAATAACCACCCTGAGAACATCTTTAAACAAAACGGAGAACCTTAAAAAGCCTTTAAAAATTTCAATTACGAATACGGTGTAACAAACTTGTCCCAAGCTATCGCTAGGCACTTATGATAATAAAAACGTAGTGTAATGAACAGGTTTGCAGGACAGTGCCATAGCAAAACCCTTGGCTTTGGGTGCTAAACTTAATCAGTGAGAAATCCTTTAAAGGCAATGCCCATATCCCTGCTTCCTTTGCTAACACAGAAGGACCTACAAACAGACATTTGGTCAACTGGAAAGGAGCAAAAGGAATTCAGTAAACAGGTCATGCTTGCTCACAGAGACTAGGAAATAGACACAGGTTTCTCTTTCTCCAAGGCCTGCAGAGGCTCTGAGGTGGTTTGGAACAAAGAAGGCTGCTCATGTCCCTGCTTTGTCTCCTCCCTGCGTGGCGCTCAAAACACCGACTCAGCAGCAGACACTAGGGACGCAATCTTACCGTCAGGGCTGCTCTGCACACTCCCTGCCTCGAGCGAGCATTAAATTTGATTTATGATGTGATTTATTTTATGTTGCAGAAGCAGAAAGCTATCATGACCAACATCCCGAAAATAAGAATGCTAACATCCCAGCTGGGCTTAACTTTCACACAATTTATTCTGGCTTTTCTCCCCATGAGTGGACACACACACACACACACACACACACACACACACACACACACACTGTTGACACAGCACATTACTAATTTCTGTATTTTCTGATTTCTTTTCTAGCAATCCATCTTATTGGTCTTTAATGGTCCTTGCTACTGGCATCTTGCTGATCTATAAGTGCTATAGAAGAATTCTTACACACTCAATGTTCCCTCTTCTGATTGGTTTAGTTGCCTTTGGGTAGATACTTAGGTTTTATGGCGAGAGTCATAGCCCTCACTTCAAAGTCTCTAAATTACATCCATACAAGGCTATGACTTCTTTACTTGAATAAAATATATGAACATTTTATAGAATGAAAAGTCATACTATATGAATTAATTCATAAAATCTGTATATACTAATAACTTTTCTTCCCTAGGCCCCTATGGAATTTAAACATTCTGTGAATGTATCACAGAACACACCAAATATATTCAGAGGGGGTGTATACCCACACACCGTGTCATACATAATGATGTTTATGTAGGCATTTATTCTGGGGATTTTTTGTTTGTTTTCTGTTCTGTTTTGAGACTGGGTCTTAACTTTGGGCTGGCCTGGAACTCACTATGCAAACCTAGCTGGCCTCAAAACCACAGAGATCCCCCTGCCTCTGCCCCTGCCCCTTCTCAGAGTGTTAGGATTAAAAAGGTATGTACAATCACACACGCTTCCCTGTCCTGGGGATAGAATCCAGGCCCTTGAGTCTGCTAGTCAACACGCCATCTGTGAGGTCCTTCCCAGATCATCTTGTACTCATGACATAAATGTCTTTTCCAAATGACTTTCACCCCTTTCCTATTGTCCATGGGAAGATGTTTAGAGAAATGTAGTGTCACATGAACTGATCTGGGGGAAATGCCAGAAAAATCTAATCGCTAGTTCAGGAATAATTAGATCAATACCGTGAGAGTTTAATAGGTAAGGGAACTGGCCTTTAAAATCAGCAGGATAAGAGGACTCATTTACCGTGATTGTGACTGGAGCCTGTGACTGTCTGTGGCTGCCCTTGAGACATACGAAACTATACCAGGATGAGTGAGATAGCTCAGTGAGTAAGGTCCCTTACAATCCGATCCTACAGACCCGAGTTTGATTCCTAGGGTCCATATAGAGGAGAGAAGGGACTCCTGAAAATTATCACTTAACCTACACACATGTTACGGCATGTGTGTGTACACATATCATGCATCCACACAACAACACAACGAATTTTTAAAAATTCAGTACAAAATAAAACCAGAAAACAGACACACGAACACAAAGATGAACGTTTTTATGGTTTTGACTCGGGGAATCCTTTTTTTGTTTGAACTTATTATTCATTTTATTTTAGGCGCATTGATGTTTTGCCTGCATGTATGTCTTTGTGAGGGGGTTGGATCCCCTGGAACTGGAGTCACAGACAGTTCTGAGCTGCCATGTAGGTGCTGGGAAATGAGCCCGAGTCCTCTGGAAGAGCAGTCAGTGCTCTAAACTGCTGAGCCATCTCTCCAGCCCTGAAACAGGGAAGTCTAATTAGGGGCTAAATCCAAAGTTCATATGGAATATAGGTATAGCTTTGTGCATAGAAAATACACGATTCTTATATAACCCACAGAAAAGGATAAGAACTAATGGGAGAAAAAAAAAAACAAACAACCATGCAACTCATAACTAGAGGCTGCAATCCACACAGTACAGTTCACACAGCACAATCCACACAGTACAGTTCACACAGTACAGTCCACACAGTACAGTCCGCACAGCACAGTCCACACAGTACAGTCCGCACAGCACAGTCCACACAGTACAGTCCACACAGTACAGTCCACACAGTACAGTCCACACAGTACAGTCCACACAGTACAGTCCACACAGGACAGTTCACACAGTACAGCCCACACAGCACGGTCCACACAGCACGGTCCACACAGCACAGCCCACGCAGTACAGCCCACACAGTACAGTCTGCACAGCACAGTCCACACAGTACAGTCCACACAGTACAGTCCACACAGGACAGTTCACACAGTACAGCCCACACAGCACGGTCCACACAGCACGGTCCACGCAGCACAGCCCACGCAGTACAGCCCACACAGTACAGTCCGCACAGCACAGTCTGCACAGCACAGTCCACCAGTACAGCCCACACAGTACAGCCCACACAGTACAGTCCACACAGTACAGTTCACACAGTACAGCCCACGCAGTACAGCCCACACAGCACAGCCCACGCAGTACAGCCCACACAGTACAGCCCACACAGCACGGTCCACACAGTACAGTCCACACAGTACAGTCCACACAGGACAGTTCACACAGTACAGTCCACACAGTACAGCCCACACAGTACAGTCCGCACAGCACAGTCTGCACAGTACAGTCCACACAGCACAGTCCACACAGCACAGCCCACGCAGTACAGCCCACACAATACAGTCCACACAGTACAGCCCACACAGTACAGTCCACACAGTACAGTCCACACAGTACCACTTCTCACAGACTGACCCTCTGGGGAAAAGTAACAGGCAAAGGGTGGAAATTAGTGAAGCATGTAAATTATTCTTATATTTGAAATGGTTGCATACAAAACGTATGGAATATCCCCCCCAAAAAACTAGTAGAGGTTAAAACAAAACTAGTAGAGGTTAAAACACTGATAATCACCAAGGGAAAGATGACTGTGTCTTATTATAAGAAATATGAAACTATTTGCTAACCAATTATGACTGGAAATTTAAATGCTCTGAATCACTCACAGTTTGGAAAGATGTATACGAAGATACACAAAGACAAAGACACACACACACACACACACACACACACACACACACACAGAGTGAGCGGAGCCTCATATTTTTTGCTCTAGGCCAAAGGAACTGCTCCCACTTACTGATTACAGATGCTTATTCTCCTGGAAAATACTGGCGGTTTGAACTATACAGCATTTATCTTCTGACCCTCAGGGCCCTCGTCCTTGACGTGGTCTCTGCGGCTTCATGTTTCTTAGCCCTGCTGGTCTGGCTTACCTTGTTTTTGAAGAGTTTTGTGATAGCTGCTCTTTGGAATCACTTAAGACCATCTATTATTTTTTGGTCCCTATCGAAAACAGGTGCAGCACCCTACACACATCAGAGAAGCATCTTCCAAGTTCCCTGCACACCTGCCAGTGTTCAAATGACTCATGGGTTCCAGGGAGAGCCACTCACGGCCATCACTCTACACAGAGGGATACACGCTCAGTCTCATCACCTAAATTCAGTATAAAGATTTTTTTGAATACTTTCTAAGGAAATGTCAGTTTGGTTGACTTTTCATAAAGATAAGCATGAACATATGCAGGAGGAAGAGTATTCAATTTAGAAAAGAAAATTAAATTTGCCCACAAAGAGGGTTTTCTACTCTTGGCTTGGCTAACTGCCCTGATGGACTGAGAGCAGCTCTGTGGGACTGGATATCTTGTCTAATTCTTAGACTTCATCCCAGGAACATGGGTCAGATCTGAAGAGAAGTATTCTGGTTACTTTTTTTTGGTTAACTTGACACAGCTTGAGTCTGCTGATAAGAGGGACTTCAGTTGAAAAAAAATCCTTCATTGTATTGCTTGTTGGCAAGCCTATGAGTGCATTTTCTTTAATAATGATGACTGGGGGGGGGGGGGTGTCTCAGCCCACTGTGGGCAGTGCCACCTCCTAGGCAGGTGGTCCAGGTTTATATAAAAGAGCAAGGTGAGCAAGCCGTGGAGAGCTAGCAGGTAAGTACCATTGTTTTCGTGACCTCTGCTTCAGTTCTTGCATCTAGGGTCCTGCTTGTGAGGCTGTCATTAAGTGGACCGGAAGATGGCTAAGTTGGTAGAAATTCTTGACACACAAGTGTGAGGCTTTTTGAGTTTAAATCCTAAGAGGCCCTATACAAAGGTAGGGCATGTAAAGGAGAGTCTAGAATCCCAGGGCTCCTGCCGAGGTGGCAGATGGAAGCAGGAACATCCTTCGAAGCTGGCAGGCCAGCCAGTCCACTGTGCAAGGGAGAAAGTGGTTGAGGACGCCCTGGATGAAGTCAGCCCTGGGTTTGCACTCTAGCTCAGAAACACATTAACAAGTTGCCCAGGACTAGAGACTTAGTGTTTAAGAGCCCCAGGCTCTTCTTAACAGTTGTACATTTTCCTTCCGGTTTGTCCTTTTTTAAACCTTACTTTTTGGTCTGCCATGTAGAAGTGTTACATTTGATGTTAAATAAGAACATGTTACTCACGTCACAGAGTTGAGTCACCTCCATAGGATATTATACTGGAAGGGCTTCACACAGAATAGAGACCCTGCATCTGGAAACTTCCAGGCCACGGCAGGAAGGTAATAGAATACATTTTTCTTTGTTACTCTCATGAGATGTTGTTCTTTTTGTTTTGTTTTGGTTTTTGGTTTCGTCTTTTTGAGACAGGGTTTCTCTGTATAGCTCTGGCTGTCCTGGAACTCACTCTGTAGACCAGGCTGGCCTCAAACTTAGAAATCCGCCTGCCTCTGCCTCCCAAGTGCTGGGATTAAAGGCATGCGCCACCACTGCCCAGTGAGTATTTTTTATTTTACAAAAAGTTACCCCTAAAAGAAGACTACAGATTTCAAAAGCCACACAAGAAACTAACTCACATAAGACTCATCCAGGTCAGGCCCAATATGCCTGGTACACAGACATGCGTAGGATGGGTCGACCCTACCAGTAATGAGAGTCGAAAGTGGACGCCAGCTTTGAAAGACAGGAGGGCTGGAGAGGCAGCTCGGGGTAAGTGCAGTTGACGCAGAAGCTGAGGACCTCAGTTCAAAGTCCCAGCATCTACACCAAAGACTGGGTGGAGGCTGTGCATTTGGCTGTGTGGGGTGGAGACAAGGGGATTATTGGGGCTTGCTGGACAGCCAGCCTAGGCAAGAGACCTGTAAATCTCAGGCTCACTGAAAAAAAAAAACAGGCTTCAAGGAATAAGGCAGAAGGTGGTTATAAAGCAGGAAACTCAATGTCTGTCTGTCTGTCTGTCTCTCTCTCTCTCACACACACACATGCATACACACACATGCACACACACACAGATACACAGACACACAGACATACACACACAGAGACACACAACACAGATACATACAGAGACACACAGATGACACACACACACAGAGACACATACAGATACACATATGCACACACACATGCACACAGACACACCACACACAGGCACATTCACACACAGAGATACATACACACAGGCACACATACATGCACACAGGCAAACACAGATACACACTCATATACAGATACACGTGCACACATAAAGATACACACACAGACAGACACACACAGAGGTACACACAGATACATACAGAGACACACAAGCATACACACAGAGACACACACTCCCAGACACTGTGCACATTGCCCCGGTTGGATTCCCATCTCTCTCCTGTTCCAGCATGAACTTGAACTTGTGGCAGCCACGCCCTGTGACCACTGAGCGAGTGGAAATAAGGTGACTCATGAGAGAAGCAGATGAGAGGGTGAACACCACCCCTCGCAGCGGAGCGGCACAGCTGCTCCCAGAAGGCAAGAAGAGCAAAGAATGATGAGTACAGACTGGTCGCGGTTCCACAAGGCTTTTCACAGCTACTTGAACCTTTTCCTGTAATGATCTCACGAACTCAACCCAAAGAACTGGGAAAACAGATTGCATTCTGCAAGATGTCTATCCATTCAGACAGCCTGATCCCATTGACTTCGGGGCCGGGTGGTGGTAGTGGTGGTGTGTGTACAAAGATCTCCAGTGTTGTGACTCCGGCAGGCAACTCACAAAAGAAAGAAATATTTATGACAGTAACAAGCAGAGGTTGGTCAGGAAGGGCTGTTTGATGTCTCAAACACAACAGCTCGGAAAACACATTCGTGAGGAATGGTGTCTAGAATCATCTTTTTTTCAAACACACACGCATGCGCGCACACACACACACAAATCCTTCCCATTACATAAAATCTCAATCCTTAATTCTTGGCTTACAATCAGTGCTTCTCATAAAGACCGACACAAAAATAACTCTGCTCTGAAATTGAATGACTGTTAAAAGCCACCTTAATTCTTTCTGGATACAAAGAAACAGAGGAAAGAACATAAAAATACCCTTCGCCATTTGAGTTGGAGTGAGGCTGAGGGGGACGTAAAATGCTTACCGAGACTGTTCGCCCTTCCGGTTGCACCAGGGGTATATGAGAAAGTACTGAACAACAAGTGTCTCTAGACAAGATTCACAGAAGGTGGAGAGTTGGAGGGGAAACAGTCAGAAAACAACAGGTAAGAAAGAGGGAAGGGGAAAAGGCGTGGTCTAGTCACCAAGCATCTTCTTAGGAAGGACCAGAAGCAGCAGCCACTGTGCTGAGTCTACACAGCTGACAGCTAAGGGATTTACTATTATTTATTTATTTATTTATTTATTTATTTATTTATTTATTTATTTATTTATTGTTTTTCGAGACAGGGTTTCTCTGTGTAGCCCTGGCTGTCCTGGAACTCACTCTGTAGACCAGGCTAGCCTCGAACTCAGAAATCCACCTGCCTCTGCTTCTGAGTGCTGGGATTAAAGGTGTGCGCCACCACTGCCCGGGTGGAATTTACTATTTACGTATGTCAGCTGTGAGTGCTACCCAGAGGGCTGGATGCGGGCTGACTACATACAAAGTACTATGGTCAAGAGAGTCAAAGGTACATTATGCTTTGTCATGTATGATTACGGATGGAAAAGGTAAGATGGGGATTGTGTATACATCTAACTATAGATCTATCTATATCTCTATATTTCTATCTCTATATCTATCTCTATCTACCTACCTACCTACAGAGAGAGAGAGAGAGAGAGAGAGCGCACCTGACCAAATTTGTGAGTGTAGGCTGTTAGCTCTGGGGCTCCAAGGATGGCTAGAGGCATGCTTCTGAGAAGGACTTGATTTTTATTTATTTATTTAATTTTTATTTTATTTTTATTTTTTAGTGCAGTGTACTGGTCAGTTGTCA
The DNA here is from genome assembly GCA_028551405.1 of Uromys caudimaculatus. Lineage (NCBI taxonomy): Eukaryota > Metazoa > Chordata > Mammalia > Rodentia > Muridae > Uromys > Uromys caudimaculatus. The sequence continues at coordinate 31,738,283 of CM052720.1, read as the reverse complement.
CCTTGACATAAGCTAGAGTCGTCGGGAAAGATAGAACCTCGATGGAGAGATTGTCTGTGGGGAAATTTGTGGAGCACTTTCTTGATTAATGGCACCACTCCTGGGCAGGTAGTCCAGGGTGGTTTAAGTAAGCCACTGAAAAGCAAACCAGTAAGCAATGTTCCCCATAGTTTCTGCTTCAGTGTCTGCTTCTAGATTCTTGTCCTGTTTGAGTTCGTGCCTTGGCCTCCCTCAATGATGGACCGTGATCCTTTTCACCAACTGCTGCTTTTGGTTGTGGTCTTTATTATAGAGACAGAAATCAAGCTAGGGCAAGCAGGGAGGGGATGTAGGAGACTGGGAACACAGGAGGAATCACAACGATGTGCCCAAAGAGAGTCATGACTTCAAAGGATTGTGCTTTGAAGCATCCAGACCAGGCAAAGCTACTCATCATTGCCCACACCAGCAAAGTGGGAGACACCTGATGTTATAATTCAGGAAGATGCCGGGCAGTGGTGGTGCACATCTTTAATCCCAGCACTTGGGAGGCAGAGGCAGGTGGATTTCTGAGTTTGAGGCCAGCCTGGTCTACAGAGTGAGTTCCAGGACAGCCAGGGCTACACAGAGAAACCCTGTCTCGAAAAATCAAA
>CM052720.1:31705697-31737551 GCA_028551405.1 Uromys caudimaculatus | reverse complement strand
GGACAAAGATATGATGGGGTGCCCCCCCATTTGGGTTCCCCATGCTTTATTGGGGTTACTGACCTGGCAGGCTCCAGGGAGGATAATTTAGCTTCAATGACTTAAGCTGCCCTCCAAGGTTCTGAGAGAAATCACCCAAATTTACATGTATAAAGTCAGACAATGCCACCCTGAGGGTGCAGAGCTTGGCTTCAACCTCTTTTCCTGTGAGTAACTGGAGTTTATAAAACGGCCAGGGCAGGGGCCACATCTCCCAGTTCAAGGGAAAACCAGGAGCGTAAACCAGGATTCATGGAAGGGGTCAGACTGAGAAAATTCTGTCCTGGGACAAGCATCAGGAAAAGAAAGGAGGACAGAAGAGTCCTTGGTTCCGCTGCCATCCCCATTTCTCTCCCCTGAAATCTGCCAATAACTAGTAAATAACTCCCCAGATGCACGCTGATGGCGGAAACCCAGAATGTACATCTGCTGTGTTCACAGGACTCATTTTGACATAGGATTGCCAAATACAGAATTATTCACCCCAGTGAAGTATTCAGTCATACAGTGCTCCATCCAGGGGCAGAAGTGTGTGGGAAGGTCCCTCTGTGAAGTGAGAAAATAAAACGACACACGTTTGCATTCTTTGCACCCAGGTTTGCTTAACAATGGCAAGCCAGGTCAAAGCGCTCACTCAGCTTGGTTCAGTGTCTCAGGCTTCAGATAAGGAAATGACCACCAACCCCTGAAGTCCTGAAAGAAGGTGAATGAGACCCAGGAACCTTAAGAGAGGGCTGGGCAGCCCCAGAGGGCAGAGGATGAACAGTTAGCATCCTCAGGGTCTCATGGGATTGTCCTAGACGTGTGTGTGTGTGTGTGTGTGTGTGTGTGTGTGTGTGTGTGTGTGTGTGCGTGCACGCGCGCGTGGGGGGAAGGAGTGGAATGGTATGTTTCTAGAGTTTCAAAATTGGTTTCTGATAAGGGTGACAAAACCAAGAGCTCAACTGACAATACATGAGAGGTCTTCCAAAATACATTTAAGATTAAAAGTGTGTCCCATGTAAAGGTAAAACATGGGTACACTGTGGCCATGTATTTCTTCTTCTGCTCATTTGAATTGTGAACTACAACTAGTTGCAAATTGTAAAGGAAGTCTGAAAAGGACACTTCTCATAATAAAGCCCTACCTAAAGCTTTGCCTTTGGAAGAGAGCAGGGAGGGAGGAATGGAGAGAAGGAGGGAGAGGGGGAGGGGGGAGGAGTGGAGAGAGCAAAGATGGGAATGGGGCGGGGAGGGGAGAAGGGACAGAAAGACAGATGGTCAGAAGAGAAAGACAGAGGTGATTTCTGGACTGGCTAGGGAAGGGCTCGCACGTGGGAGAAAGCTTAGGCAGTTCTCAGCAACACTGATGAGGTGACTTTTTCCACTCTCCGAGGAGTGTGCATTTCCCCTCCCCCACCACAGCTCCCAAAGAAGCGCCCCTGGGAACTATTAACAAGCAGGAGCTGTAAGGGAAGAACGAACCCTTGACTTTTCTGTGCCTAGCAAGCTTTCTAAGACCCTAGGATGGCCGCCACTGTGCTGTTCTGTGCATACATGCCTGGTCAGTTAAATCACATTTTGGTTGGACTAATCCTATTGGATACTCAGTAGAGAGAGAATAAAAGATGGGGAAAGGGGTAAAGAGAAAGAGGTATGAACAAAGGAGCCCAGGAAGGTAACTTCCGGTCCCAAATCTCAGATCCATGTTCCCGCACCTCCTTTGTTTTCAGAAGCTCTGAGTAAATGAGTCATCCTTTCTCACATGATTTGTGACTGACATACGTGGAGGCCACTGGGTTGTCTGAGAGTCAGCCTGTGTGGGACTAAGATCTGTGGCCCATTGCACCAGCCTGGCAGACTGAGGACAGAGTCAGACCTTTCTGGGGAGGGGGGGAGGTAAGGAGCAGTTGGTAACTACTGAACACCAAGGTCCAGGGCAGAGATTTCAGAAGGAAGTTCAACTCCAGGAGCATTGTCTCAGAAACCTAGGGTCCCATCTCACCAAGTACAGAGCACCCCTCTGTACGCACAGTCCCTTAGGGTCCCCTGTAGGTAGGTGTCAGCCATAGGGCAAGGGTAGCCACATGAATAACCATCTTGAGCTCTGCCAGTGTCCAGCATGGAAGAGCTGTGCTTGGCTTCTGTGTCTCCATGGCCATGATGTCATGGGGACAGTGTTGTCTCCACGGAGCACTGCCACCATGTATCAAGGTCTCAAACAGCTCATTTTTCCAGCCCCTCCCACCTCCTATATGATACAGTCAGCTAGATCAGCCCCCAGCATGTTTTGTGAATTGTGGATTGTTCCAAGACTGAAAAGACAGGGTTGGGGTTGACGGTCCTCTCTCTTCCCCCCCAAGACAGATGACGGACTTATTGCAAGAAATGAGAGAGAAGATTTGAGGACCCTGTATGTAGGGCTGAGGGCTCCAGGCCCTGCAGATATCTCACTGGAGTTATGGCTTTCGAGAAAAGGCATGCTTGCTTGCTCTTCTAGGTAGGAGATTCTCCTGGCTACAGAACTTCATCAGTCTTATCTTCAGACACAAACACACGTGGGATTGGATTGATTTAATAAGATTTGGTAAATTCTTAATAGGAAATAATAAGTGGAATCAATATTATTTTCTCACTGCTTTCCAAATCTGGCATAATTAACAACTGCAGTCAGGCAAATCTTCGCACCATTTTGCTTGCAAATCCCCCAAATAAAGAACTTAAAAAACGCCTTAAAAATAGCCCTCGCCCTAGTTTTCTTGGCTCTTGCTTAGACACTGTTTAAGGAAAAGGACTGGAATGTAAGCTGGGTGCCTAATGTTATTTTTTTTCTTTTACCCTAGCCAAAAAACCAACAAAACAAAACAAAACAACAACAACAACAACAACAAAAACCAGACCCTTAGCATCTCCTCAAAAATGTGGTGGTATAAAAAGTGGAAATTAGTGACCATGTATAATCTGAGTCTATGGATCTTACATTTAAAAAATAAAAACAAAACATTCTTCCTTTTGAGTTATACCTAAGATGCTGATGGCTTTGTGTTTTCCCAAAAGAGAATTCTACCTTCACCGTTTCTACTAAGGAAGCAGCCCCAGATCTGAAATTCTTCTCGACTGATTCTACACAATGATTCTTTTTATTATTATTATTTTTGGCTTCCTGTAAAAAAACATATTACAAGTTCTCCTTATATAACATGCTTTGGTGATTTAAAAATTATATATGGAAAAAGGACTAGTGCTTCTTCTTCAGGAAGACATTGTATGGTGTGGCAGGAGGCCCTGAGGACCAGGAGAACTTGGGCCCTGGACTTTGGAGGCCCAGCTGCTTCTGCAGAGGATTTAGCAACTGTGTAAAGGGCCTTGGTCATGGCCAAGGGCATGGAGCTGGCGGCGGTTGTGGAGTTTGTGTAGGGAAAGCTGAAGACAAGGAGTGGATCCCCATCACCAAGCACGGCCACAGGGTCAAGGACATGAAGATTAAGTCCCTGGAGGAGATCTATCCACTTTCCCTGTCTATTAAAGAATCCAAGGTTACTGACTTTTATCCTGGGAGCATCTCTAAAGGATAACGTTCTAAAGATCCTGCCAGTGTAGAAGCAGACTCAGGCTGGCCAAAGGACCAGATTCAAGGCTTTTGTTGCTATTGGGGACTACAATGGTCATATTGATCTTGGTGTTCAGTGCTCTAAGGAGGTAGCCACTGCCATCCGAGGCGCCATCATTTTGGCCAAGCTTCCTGTTATTCCTGTGTGAAGAGGCTACTGGGGAAACAAGACTGACAAGAACCCATACTATCCAATGAAAGATGAAAGGCAGCTGTGGCTCTGTTTTAGTGAATCTTATCCCTGCCTCCAGAGGCACTGGCATTGTCTCTGCTCCTGTGCCCAAGAAGCTGCTGTTGACAGCTCCTACTGATGACTGCTATATATCAGTCAGGGACCACACTGCTATCCTGGGTAATTTTGTCAAGATTGCCTTTGATGCCATCTCTAAAACCTGTAGTTACTTGACCCCTGACCTCTGGAAAGAGACCATGTTTGCCAAGTCTCCTTGTCAGGAATTCATGGCCATCTTGTGAAAACTGATGCTGGAGTCTCGGTTCAGGACCCAGTTTCCAGCTGTGGCCACCACATAAGGGTTTTTACACAAGAAGAGCAAAGTGATTGGATTTCTTTTATTACTAGTAATCTTCATCATTCTTAAAGAATTATAATTTTCAAAAATATATAAATGATCAACAACTACCTTCTGCAAGAAATCTAGTTAAAGGAAAATCTTGACAAGAAGTCAACATTACTGGGCTCTCTCTGCAGCTCAGTAGTAGTAATGGACCTGCCTGGCATGGGAGGCCTTCACTTCTAACCCCACCACTACAGACAGATATGTACTTTTATTTTAAAAAAAAAATATATATTTATTTTTAATTATTCATAGGAGAAGCTATGTACTCATGAGCACACGTGCCTGCGGAGGCCAGAAGAGGGTGACAGATCTCTGGATCCTGATTGGTGACCTGCCAAGTGGATAGCCCTTGCCTAGTTTTCAAGAAAGACAGATGGTGAAATGGAGAGAGAGCCCCTTGATTGTTTTAGTCTCTGGGAGGGGCCTGAAGCCAAGGACATAGTGAGGGAAAGACAAGGTTTAGAACAGTGAAGGCTCCATCATCAATACCTCTGAACACCTTAAAGTTTTGGCCTCCAAGGCACATGTGCTACGTTCTCCTGAGCATAGATTACAGGTATACACTAGACCACTTGAGACACTGTCTCTCAGCTCCTTTCTGAATCTGACTAAACTTAGTATCTCCTCACTGTTTGGGAGTCTCAAAGAGAGTCCCACACCTCAGACGGAAACATCAACATGAAGACAATGTGGGTCTTGTTCCTCCTTTTACATTTCCCTTTGTCTTCTCTTGTCTCAATCCTACTCCCCCGCCCCCCAAAAAAAGGGCACAGAAGACACAGAAACAGATATTCCAAGGTGTTTTTCAGAATACCTTAAAGTGGATGTTAGGATGGAACCCAGACATAGCCCTGCCTTTAAAGTTTCTCCAACCCAATAAACAGCAATATTGACTTTAAAAAGCTAAAAAGTTAGAAAGGGAAAGATGCTTAGCTGCTAATGGGAAGCTTTAAATGAGAACTGAGAGACATGCTCTGCCAGAAACGGTCAAAAGAGTGGTCTAGACCATAGTCTCTGGTGACCTCTGGGTCATCCACTGTCTCATGCACATCATAGACAAAATGTTGCTCCCCACTGTCACAGTCCAAGTAATACAGGAGAATGCACTGCAAATACACATATATAGTGTATGGATCGCTATGATTCTTTGGGACTTAGCTGTTGCACGTGACCTTGCATTTCCACACGGGACTCAGTCCATAAATATGTATGTGTGCAGCATCAGCATTCTGGATGTTGAGCAGATGACCAGAGCAGGTATCTCCCAGAGAACCCACATGTCAGGAAGCTGACAGGTACTTCTCTTAAGAAACCTTCTATATCCCTCATACCCAGTGGCTGGGAAGCAGGAGGAGACCTATACTTTGCTTCAGCTAGCTGCTCTGAACTCTAGGAGATCCCCAGGAGCAATCCCACTCTACCTACCACCCACGGTTACCAGGGCCACTGTCAGTACTCTGTGCTTCTCATGCACTTGCTACATGTTCTGGCTTCCCGTTATCTTACCAGAAATGGGCTATCTCCTTATACTTCCATACTCCTTCAAGGGGCAGAAGGTTTAGTTTTCAGATCTCACATAATCCAAGGTCTTCTTTCTCCTTCATCTTTCTTCAAAAACCACTAGTCCATCCTTTGTGATTATTTGGTTCATTCAAAAGTATTTTCATTCCCACTCTCGGTGATTGATGATGGCATCCCTTGCAGCAATGTCTTTTTTTGGTTCCCATTGCTGATGACTTCATGAATTTTTTTCCCCTTACATCTTTGACTTCTTTCACTTCCATGCTCCTTCCCCAATCCATGTCAATCATGTCAAGTGTGTCAATCATTCCAGTCATGCCAATCATGCCAAGCATACAATCCAAGAGTTATCTGCTCACCTTATCCCCAACAACTGTAGCACCTCAGTGCTGTATTATGAGCATAAGTAGACATTATGAAGATATCAGACACTGACCTCAATCTCTATCTCTTGGCACTTCTGATGTCGTTCTTTACTCCATACAGAACTTCAAGGATACAGATGCCCCCATCTTTTCATCCCCATCATCTCTTCTGGTCCCTCTGTGTTGTGCCTCAATTCTAAGTTCTAGCATCACAACCATTCATTTTGTATAGTCTGCCCTTAGTCTTTAATCATAGCATCCTGGGGTGGGGTGGGGTGCTGAGTATGTTTAAATAAATCTCCCTGAATCTGGCCATTTGAAACTCTCAGAGAAAGGTAGGTGGCCAAAGACTTCCCAGTATTTAGCATAAATCTTGGATGAGCACTTAACAGGGTTAGGTGGTTTTATGAAATCTCCCCAGCGAACTTGCTTTCGGGAGCAAGGAAGACAATGTTACAATGTTATAGTGTTGCAATGTTACAATGTTACCCCCCACACTCTCCACAGCCTCAATGCCTCATTTTCATCTGCCTCCCCCTCTTCATGGGAAAGACATATGGGATGGAATGAGTTCTACTTCATCTTTAGACCAGTCAGCAACTTCTAGAACAGGCTTCAGGTACTCTGCTCTTTCTGCAATGGATGGCATGCCCCTGCTGTCAGGATAACCCTTCCATGTGAGCATCAGTTGTTCACACCATCTAGGCTTCTCCTGCCTCAAGAAGTCATCTTTTCCTGTTATCCTGTCTCTCCTTTGCATCATCAATTGCTCTATCCTTTAAATACCTTTCTCATCAAAGAGATGCCTTACGCATCTTTTCTACGATTAAAAAAATCCCCCAAAGGAATCCTCTCTCTTGATCTTACTTTAGCTACTTGCTCATTCATCTGTTCTCCTTTGTCATAAAATGTCCCAGCAGCAGCCTGGGTCTGAAGAGATGGCTCAGCAATTAACAACACCAGCTGTCCGCTCTTGCAGAGGACCCAGGTTCAGTTCCCAACATCTACCTGGTAGTTCACAACCATCTTTAACTCCAGTTTCAAGGGATCCAGCCCTCTCTCCTGGCCCCTACAGGCACTGAGCATAAATGTGGTATACAGACACAGATCTGGGGAAAACATTCATACATAGAAAGTAGAGAAAAGGTGCTAGCATGTTGTAATTCTTCCCCACTCTCTCATCTCAAAGCTGCCTAGTAAGATCCCCAGCAACCTCTGGTCCCCAAAGCCAGTTGTCCATGTCCTACTGATACCACAGACCATCCCATACAGCTGCTCATCTAGCCTTTCCTCCCTAGAAAGTCCTCTTCCTCCTCCATCACAGTAAGATACCCTCCTTTTGGCTAGGTTATGTTAAGCAATATCATTTACCACTTCCCTCCTAGACCATCGGGTCCTTCTGAACCTGGGCCATTCTTGTCTTAGGCTATCCCAAGGGTGTTTGCTCTGTCTACTCTCTCTTCTTAGTAAGCTGTTGGAAATATTGTCCTTCTGTTAGAAGTCCAGATCACAATGGAAATGTCACCTGGTCACTGTCTCCCCATCCTAGGCACAAGGGCCATGCCAATAACACTCATCTGTTCCTAAATGTATTGTTGTTCTCCACTAGAAATAAGCTCCACCCTTTGAGGCCCCAGCCTCGTATTCACGGCTGTGTCTGTGGGTCTCAGACAAGGGACATGGTTTCAAAAACATATGGTGAGCACATACTTGTTGTGTCAACAGGATTGGTCATGAGGAGTCATGGTGACCCAGAGTTCTTCAGACTAATCTTTTTTTTTCTACAAGCACCATCAGCTTGTCAAGTTTGATGGAGACCCGGTGTCATCAGAAGCCGAAGCATCTGGAGAATAGGGACAACCTCAAATGTTAAGAAAGGTCACAATGGTTCCTGTGTGACAAATTCTAACTAGAGATATGTACCAATCCACATCCTGACATGCATTCTTTCTTCTGGCTTTTTCTAAGAGGGAGAGGGCAAGAAAATGAGATAGAGGGAGAGGGGTGGGGGTGGGGTTAAGGGCGAAGGAGAAAGAAGGGAGAAGAGAGGGAGAGAAAATTTTCATATATGTGTGTGCATGTGTGTGTGTGTGTGTGTACATATGTGTACACATGTGTGCTTATGTGGAGACCCAAGGATGCTGTCAAGAATCTTTCTCAATTACTCTTCCATCTTACTCAATGAGGCAGGGTCTCTCAATCAAACCCAGATGTCAACAATATGGCTAGTGTTTCTAGCCAGTTCCAGGGATCCTGTCTCCTTGTCCCAGGCTGGAACTGTAGACTAGCTGCCACTCCCACCTGGCATTTATATGGGTACCAGAAACCCTAACTCTGGTCCTTTTGCCTGTGCCTGTGACCCGAATTCTTAACCTCTGCCCTTCATTTTATTAGTATGATTTATGCTTTGCCGACACTGGCGTTAACGGAGACTCTAGTACTTCTTTCTAAAACTCTGACCCGCCATCTGGAATTCTTTCCAGGCTTCTTAACCCTGACAATGAAAAAAAAAAAAAAAGTTAAACTGGCTATTTCTGAAAAAGTCTGAGATTCCCAAGTTTTCCAACCCAAGAGGCAGCTCTGACAGAGTGCTTTGACATCGCAGTTTCAAATCTCCTTGCGCCACCTTCTGTATGCATGGGCGCATGGGAGAGGAGCTAGAACTGCTGGATTCATGTTCTGATGGAGATCTTACGGGAATAGGTGTTGGTCCGACTTCACCGCAACTATTGCTTTATTCTAGAGAGACCGACAAACAAGAGCATCCTGCTGAGACAGCAAGAACTTAACGTGACACTTGTTTCGCTTTGTTTCAATTTCCTCGACTCCTTTTTTAGTGGCAGGAGATCCAAGGAACAGCACCTGTTACACAGCAAGTTCAACAGAACCGGGAAGGAAAATCACTTTCATCTTTCAATTTACTATTTCGGAGCTTTATCTAAAAGACAGAAACTCAATTATGTTTTGTGGTTTCTGTATATGATGTAGCCACAAAAGAAAAAGCAGGAAAAAGAAAAAAAGAAAAATCTGAGATCTATGATTAGTGAGATCTAAGATCTGAGACAATGATTAGTGGTTCTTTCTAGGCAAGAACAGTGAAGATGAAAAGCGCCCTAGGTAAACTAGTATGAACTGGAGCCCAGACACAGCGAACTTTTGAACTAACACATATCTTTAAATCTTTATTTAAGGGGGGCTGGAGAGATGACTCAGCGGTTAAGAGCACTGGCTGCTCTTCCAGAGCTCCTGAGTTCAATTCCCGGCAACCACCTGGTGGCTCACAACCATCGGTAATGGGACCGGATGTCCTCTTCTGGTGTGTCTGAAGAGAGCTACAGTGGACTATTCATACACATAAAATAAATAATGAAAAAAAAACTTTATTTAAGCCTGAGAACTCCTCTATCTGGAAGCTTCTATCAACAAGATGAATGATACAGGCATATTCGGCAGGCAAGGCTGGTTCAGTGTTTTTCAATATTCCTTCCAGGGCCCCATTTACTTGGTTGGCTATGGGGGTATACTATAGAACTGGGCTCTGACCTTATGTTTTCTAATATATTTTTCATTTGGGTCCAGTGGAACTTCATTGCTAACCATCATGTTACCCACAAAAACAAAACAAAAACCAAAAACAAAAACCAAAAAACCAAAAAACAGAGTAATACCTTGCGTCAGCGACTGTCTCTCTGGGATGCACTTAATACCAGAATCTTTTATACTTGTTCTTTGAAATCCAAAATTCAAAGAGGAATTAAAAAAAAAAAAAAAAAAATCAGTTCTTCCAGGTTTCTGTGCTAAATGCTTCATTCACGAGGACGTTCAGAGATTAGACTTGTGAATTCAATGTTTGGTTCTACTCAGGACTTTCCAGAAAATACTCTTTGCTTAGCCTTTAAAGTAGAAAGGTTTCCCTAACCATACCGGTCAGCCTGCACATCTCCCAGCTCCCTTTACTCAGTAAGAGGCATGGTAAGGATCCGTGCTTTTCACTATCATTCACTGTAGTGGGCTAAGGTTTGGGGAAGCAGGGGAGACACGCCAGAGTCCAAATCTGGAGATTGTTAGTTACAATATGATCCCCACTAATGTTCACCCTGGTTTCTCATTCCCCTGACCACAAAGCAAGGAGGAAATGGTGGATTATTGAGGTTCTAGCAGCTGAAGTTTCATAAGGGATTCCCCACTCTGTTCTTCCATGAGCCCAAAGCATACGTCTGCACAATGACTCTCATGAAAACGGTTTTCTTCTGAGTATAAAAGAAATATACACACGTTGGTTAAAACATCAAGCAATGCGGGGAAATGAGAAGAATCGAGAGACAGCTATGGTCTGCCATTTTGGTAAGTGTTTCTGTGTACATGTATAACCTCACCTTTGGCAACTGAAGGGTAGCAACTCATGACCCAGACAGGGTCTGCCTGACACACCCGGTGACATTTCTGTGCTGCTATGATGTCTGTGTGAGCATGCATGTGTGCATGTGTGTGTGCGTGTGTGCATGCATGTGTGCGTGCATGTGCGTGTGTGTGCATGCACGTGTACGTGCATTTCCACAGTGCTTCATCTCCTACTTAACCCAACTCCTAGGGAACCATAGATTTTTAGAAAATAAAATTTAGATATTAAAGCTTTCTATATACCTCTTTGCATATGCATTGAAATATCTTTTTAGGCTAAAGTCCCAAAAGTGTAAGCTGCATTTCAAATTGAGTGTTCAGTTATGCACAACCAAGAAAAGCTCTTTTGAAGGAATGTCTTGCTCACTCTAAGAATTGTATGTATTAAGGTGGGTGGTAGTGGCTCATGCCTGTGATCTGAGTGCTTGGCCAGCAAAGGTAGGCGGAACTCAGAGTTCAAGGCTAGCCTGTTCTACAAGACAGCCAGAGCTACACAGAGTAGGCTTGTCTTGAAAAGAACCAAATAAATAAATAAATAAATAAATGAATGTGCGTGTTATTATACTGAGCTAAGAGCTGTATCCGAAATGACTTTTAAATGACTATTTAAAAGTTACACATACCAAGTTTGGGAAGACGGAAAGCCTACCACCTCACACTCGTGCCTTCCTGGCACACGTGAGACTGTGAGACTAGGGCTTTGGCCCAAGGCTCCCCACTGTGCTTTAGTGACTCCAAGTGGTCAGGACTGTGGTTTCGCTGTTCACCAGGGGAATGCCTGTGGACAGGAACGGGGTGCCAGGTGGACAGGAGACTGCCTCCCTCAGCACTCCTCACTTCCCTCCAGCAGCTGGCTTCTGGCACTCTTCACAAGAGGCACGCCCACGTGCCCATTCATTCTTTCAGCAAGACCCACTGACCTCTGTCCCAGGGGTATGGAGGCACCTGTCTGGTTGACTGTGACTTCAGGATCGTTATGGTCATGATGTGAGCTCTGTGTGAGCATTCGGGAAGGCTTCTCAGGAGGAATATCAGACAGGTGGTGGGATAGCAGGATGGAAAGGGCCATCATGGACCTAACCTCTACTTATACAGTGGATATTCCCAACATCCTCCTTCTTTTGCTATCTGGACCAAAAAATAACTTTTTCCAGTGTTTGGTCAGGATAAGTTATCAGGTACAGTTCTGACCAGTGACCTGGATTGACTATTGGCTTCTGGGAAGCCACCCTGCCTTCACGTAAAGGAAACAAAGTAGAGAACCCTGGGTTTTACCTCTGCCCAAAACACAGACTGACACATGGAGCCAGACAACTAGGGGATGAAGCCAACATCATGGAAACCCCTCCCCTTGATTAGCAGCTGTCTATCTACCCTCGCTCTGCCTGCATGCTGAGAGGGTGTGCCTTTGTTTACCCAGCTGTCAGCCCAATAGAGTACCTGGAGTGAAGCTAAAGACATTCCTCACCAAAGCATCACCTCTCTGACCAAGATGGAGTCCGAAGAGAGGGAAGAAGATGCGACGGAGTGAGAGGGACCAAGGCAGAGAAAGACAGGAAGGTCTTGTTCCAGAGTTCCAACTGCCTGCTTAAACACCTGTCGTATATTACCATGTGGCAAAGCCAAGTGAACGAGGAGGTGTTTATCCTTGGTATGGAAGCTTACAGGACCTAAGAGTAAATTTATGGTAGAAACAGATATGTTGACCCTGACCATAACGGACGGGAGAGAGCGTCATTCTCTTACGATGTAACTACTTCAAGAAAGCCCAAGCCCAAACAATGGCAAATGTAACATGAATCCTATGATTAAAGAACATAGACATATAACATGATGGTCAAGCAAGCAGAAAGACCAGGCATAGGGGATTGAAAATAGCAGACCCATTTTTAAAGCTGCTACAAACCTACTTGAGTTGAAGGAAAGCAAAACATTTTGAGAGAGAGAGAGAGAGAGAGAGAGAGAGAGAGAGAGAGAGAGAGAGAGAAAATAAAATAGGTCCAACCTGTGTCCATAGGGCCATGCGCACTGTACAACAGCCATGACTGAGGTGCAATACAAAACAGTCAACTTCCTGAGACATTGGGATGGCTGAAAAAATGGCTCAGTGGGCAAAAGCTCTTGCTATACCAATGTGAGGATCTGAGTTTGAATCCAGCGAAGCCATGTCAAGGCTCCATGTGGTGGTGTGAGCATCTATAACGCTGGCTCTCCTGTGGCCAGAAGCGGGGCTGAGACAGACTATCCATGAAAGCTTGTGAGCAAGCCAGTCTGGAATTTTCCTGTCATTGGCAAGCTGGACCTTACTAAAGAAATAAGTATAATTTCTCAGTTTTAGTAAACGAAAGATGTTCGTCAATTTGGCTATGACCTTTACAAGATTGAACTTGAGCAATGTCCTTAATGGGACAACGAATGACTTCCAAAATACTTTACAGTAGACCATTTCAGGACACTGGCCCATCATCGTGAGAGAACCACTGATGTTTGCATTTTACAGATGAAGTACCACAAGGGACTTGGGCTCACAGGCCCTATAATCAGTGAACAGTGGAGGTGGGGTTCATGTAGAACCCAGGAACCTCGCCCAGAACTGACCCTCCCAACCATGACAACGCTCCAGTGCATCGGGGATGGGGACTGCCGCACAGAGGCTGAAGAAATGGCTGACTTAAGAGAACTAACTGCTCTTGCAGAAGACCTTGGTTTGATTCCCAGTGTCTCCATGGTGGCTCTTAACCAACTGTGACTCCAAACTGAGGGTATCTGACTCTTTTCTGGCCTCTTTTGGTACCAGGTACACAAGAGCCACGTAGACATACATGCAGGTAAAACACCCATAGGTGTAAAATAAATACAATTAAAAAAAACACTGCAACATACAGAGAACATGCTACAACATACTGCTGAAACCACTTCATACATATTTAATCTCTGTGAGTATGCAAAACCTCCTTATGTCTCTCTCCTGCCAAGGGCAAGATAGACTTGCTTTTTGGATAATGTATTAACTCACAGTGCTTAGAAATCCTGTCTGAGCCCAGCCAATTTCTCTCATTTCTTACCTTGCTGCAAATGATCCTGTCAGGAAGGAAGAGCTGCCAGCCTCGCTCCTGGAGTCTGGGGTGCCATACTGACAGGAAATGGCCTTTCCTTGCCATAGCTTCTGCAGGGTCAGACCTGAGCTGGTACTCTGCAGACTTTTTACAGTTGACATGTTGAAGGGGGGGAAGGGGAGGGGGAGGAGGGGAAGAAATCACCCAGAAGTCCGAACCCTAGCAGCTAACTAACCTTGAGCCAGAAGTGTAATTTCCATGAGAGCGAGAAGAGCCTTCACATTGTGTCGTAAGGTCCAATGTGACAGAATGCACAAACATCGGCCCAACGTAAAGGTAAGAGGGACATTTACATCTTATTGCCTGAACCTAATTATACTCTCACATGATCCTTTTCCTGCCCCACCCCCACAACGGCAGCCATTCCATCTTTTCACACTTCAAAAGGGTTACAATGCTAAAAATCTCCCACTACCCTTGTAAGTTAGCCAAGGCACAAAAATCATCAACAGGACGTTCTCACAGAGACAGACCCCAGAGCCTCCGGGACCCCTAAGGTCACGAGAAGGACCTGCTTCTGAGATAGCTAACACCTAGGATCTTATATAACTGTCCTACTAAAGGCAGGCCTCACACGCCATCTGACAGAGGACTGCTCTAAAAGAGTTTGTTTAAATTTTTCATCAGACCCCTTTATAAAAAATTGAAACAGACTATGTAGTCTCGAGGTACAGAAAGGGCTTGATAAAAATGAGCCAAGGGCTTGCAATTACTTCAGAAGCCATCTTTAAGGGGCTGGGTTTCCAAAGCCTAAAATACCAATCAAGCACTGGACTCTAAGTGAGGGGAAAAAAACCAAAACAGTGAATTCTTCCTGGACTGTGCTGCGGAGTGTACACACCTTAGATGGTGATTTCTCGGTATTAAAGCCTCTGTCCTTTGGGCTGTAGGAATGACTGTGTGCCTGGGTTTAGGGATTTTCATTTCCATACCATGAAAAGCCCTTTGTTTCCTTTCCAAGGTGACTACTTTGCAAGGTGGCAGAAGCCTCATCAATTACAGACTGCAGGTCCAGCCATTCACTCCCCCACTGCTGTACAGCAGCGGGAGGTCTCTGACCCCCCTCCCTTGTCCCCTGTGACATTTAAAATCTAGACCAGCAATCATTCCCTAAAGGATGCAACCCTTCAAGGAGCAGATGAGAGCGCCCAGTGCTTTTCAAACTTAAATATTAGGATTCTGACAACCCCCGATACTAAATGTTTCTGTCCTCTGGGTGTTCAAGGCAAGGAGGGAAGGCATGTGTGTTTCAGATGGTGAGGGCCTGCCGGGAGTACAGATGGGAATTTTATGGCTTGTCGAATGCTTTTCTATTTTAATGAAGAGAATAAATTACAACAGCAGTGTGATTGCATTTCCTACCCCATGTGCTGCAGTAATGAAATCAAAGTAGCCCTCTGTCCCGGGCTTCCCTCTCTCTGCACGATAAAGTTACTCCAAGCCTAACAGTGGTTTCTCAAGAACGTCACGCTGGCTTGGAGCAGGATGGGAAGGTCTCTAACTGCAAACATTGAATGCGGACAGAAGACGCAGTATCCTCTGGTCATCATGCGTTCAGGGACCGATCTGTCATTTTCTGCAGCAGTCTGTAAGTACAGAGGATGCCTGTGCGTGCTGGATATGTAAACACGGTTTGACTGATGTCCTGTTACCAGAGGGAGGCTGATAGGAGGCCCAGGCAGGCCCTGCTCCTCTGACCCTGGGAGTGTCCTAGGATACAAGGCTTCGGCCATGATCGTTATTGATCTTACTAAATTGACATTAGCTCACTTTTTTTTAAATTTATTTTTTGTATGTATAAATGTGTAGTATGTGTGCACACACATATGTGGAGGTTAGAGGTTGATGCTAGGTATATTCAGTCTCTTTTTCTGTTTGATTTATTTATCCAGACAGTGTAACTTACTGAATCTGGCACTTACTGATTGGCTAGACTGGCTAAGTAGCAAACTCACAGATCTTCTGGTCTCCACATCTCATCTCTTCACAGGAGAACTGGGGTTATAGCAGATTCATACCTCTGGACCCAGTTTTTGTAAGCAGGTTCTGGGCATGGTCTGAATTCAGATCCTCAGATATACACTTTCACCTCCTGAACCACCTCATAGGCGCTGCAAACATTTCAGAATTAATTAATTAATTAATTATTTGGTTTTCCAAAACAGAGTTTCTCTGCATAGCTTTGGCTATCCTGGAACTAGCTTTGTAGACTAGGCTGGCTTCCAATTCAGAGATTCACCTGCCTCTGCCTCCTGAGTACTAGGATTAAAGGCGTGCGCCACCAGCACCCAGTCTGAATTAGTCTTAATATCTCTCATAGAAATACTCAGATGTAAAGATTCTTCCATGATGCATCACTTCTGAGAGTGAACACTCAGATACTAAGCCAAGCTGAAACCCTCAATGGCTGCTTCCAGTGGAGGGGACATTTGAGACTGGCAGGGCTGAGATGTTCTCCGGTGTGTTCTGGGGTGGGCTTGTCAAAACCGATTACCATTTAGAACCAGTGTATTTGGAAGTATGTAAGTTACTCTTCAATTAAAGAAATTCTCTCAACATTAATAATACAACTCTAAGGACAGTCCTGGTCCAGTAGTTCTGGACATGGAACTATTCGCCAAGCCAATATAGAAATGGAGCCCACTCTTGGCTGAACGTTACATGAGAGCAGAGAAAAACTTAACAGCCTAGGACATGGCGCTTTATGCTTATGAGACAAATATCACTGTGATGTGATCAGCATCATAGTGGACTACAAGGGCAAGCTGATAGTGCCTGTCTAGGCATTCCTGCCACACCCTTCTCTGTGGTGCAACTGGGAACAGGGGATTCCCCTCCCATGTGGCGCTCATGACCTAGCTGTGGTCTACAGGGAAAAAGGTCAAGTCAAGAGATTCTGCTCCCTTGTGAATCGGTGTTTGCCTTCTTTAAGTCAACTGAACAGCTGGTCTCAATTGTACAAAATACACAATTAGTAAAATCAAAATAAGTTATTTAAATCTGTCCAGTGCCATGTTATCTCTTATAATCATTACGTCCACAGGACTTCTTCAACATAACTATCTTCTGCAATATGTGGTAGTTATCTACCTTACAAATGAACTACGGGGCTAGGGAGATAGCTCAGGAGATAGAGTGTTCACTGTGCAAGTGTGGGAAGCTAGTTCAGAACCCCAGAGCCCACTTAAAGCCAGGGGTGGTCACAGGCGTCCGTATTCCCAGTGCTGTTACAGATGGAAGGCAGGAGGATTCCCAGAATTCCTAGGGCCAGCAAGCCTGGCACAGACAATGGGGAATAACAAAGCATCCTGTGTCAAGCAAGGTGGAAGCAATACCAACAGCAAAGTTGTCACTTGGTCTCCATACACGTGCTGTGCGTGCACACACCTGTACTCATCTATAGCATGTGCACATGTATGTATACAAACACACACACACACACACACACACACACACACACACACACACACACTCGCATGCATGCACAAACTGTGAATATTAGTTCACTATGATTCTCCCAGTTAAGTGATTTTACCAGGCCACATACCTATTTATCAATCTCTGACAGAACTAATAGCTATGAATAATACTGATAAACAGCTCTCATATGCATGGACTTAAATCATGAAAAGACACAAAAGCTCACACAGAAAAACAGGAAGAACTGAAAAACAAACCAACCTCATGAAGTCTGGGTTACAGAATTCATTATTTTGATTGGGACTATATATATATAAAATTAAGGTCTCTTATATATGCATACATACATATATAATACACACACAACTTCAATTTTTTTGCTAAAGTACCAGGTATGCTTGCCTACACACGTCTTATATGAAGGTCTACTGAGCATACATTAATGTTTTGGGCTAGAATCCTTAAAGTGTGGCTTCGAACTTGAACCGGACATTCAGAATGCACGGTGACCTCGCAGGAGCTCCGTGTAGTGAGGAAGGTGAGTTCAGAGCGCTGGCTGTCTCTCCCACACCCATGCTCACTTTTGCTAACAGAGTCATAGTGGCTCCGTACTACTGAATTATGTTTTTAAAGATTGATCCTTCTTTTTCACTTTTGTCACTACGTCTAAAAGACATAGAAAAGGATGTGCTTGGTGGTATAGGTCTTTAGGTTCAGCTCCCGGGATAGAACAGTAGGTAAATCTTTTTTCGAGTTCCAGGTTAGCCTGGTCTACATAGCAAGGTACAGGTCAGCCAGGGCTACATAGTGAGACCCTGTCTCAAGAAAAGGAGGAGGAGGAGGGGGGAGGAAGAAGAGGAGAAGGAAGAAGAAAAGGAGAGGGAAGAAGAGGAGGAGGAGGGGGAGGAGGAGGGAGAGGAGGAGGGGGAGGAGGAGGAAGAGGAGGAAGGAGAGGAGGAGGGAGAGGAGGAGGGAGAGGAGGAGGGAGAGGAGGAGGGAGAGGAGGAGGGAGAGGAGGAGGGAGAGGAGGAGGGAGAGGAGGAGGGAGAGGAGGAGGGGAAGAATCACAATCAGTATTGTCACTCCTTTCACTCATTACGTTCAACGAGTGGCCGCTGAGTCAAACATCTATAATTTCAGTGTGCCGCAGAACAACTCAGTAATTGCTGTCCAGGTTATCGGTTCATTACTCAGAAACTGGCTTTTATTCCAATTCCTGAGCACCGGCTGGCATTAGAGAAGTCATACAACTGAAAGCCCAAGTTCACAGTGAAGCACCTAGTACCACAGAGTACTTCTTACCTCCAAATCATTCTTTGCAACTGCTTCGAGCAGGGGAAAGCAAGAAGAGATGGCCCCGAGCTGAGCCACCCTCTGTATCCCCGCCCAGGGCAGGCTCTGGCCCCTCGTCCCATCCTCTGTCCAGGCCTTTCTCCTCCTCGCCATATTAAGGGAGCTGGCATGCCAACCACATTCTACCTCTGTTCTCATACAACTAACCTTGAGGACCCTTCAGTCTCCAAGTGGTTCTCAGTCCTACGCCCTCCTACATGGCTACTTAGCTTCTTCTACTGCCTGTATTAATCATAAACACTGCCTTCTCTCTTCTACACCCATCTGACTCCCTTACAGGGCTACCAGTCCCGGAACGGCTACACACAGTTAGTTTCTCCTGGAATCCCTGGGACATAGAAAGATCTGCCTTGCCAAAATGTTGCAGAGTCAAAACAGCGAGTGTTTCAAATTAACTTCATCACTGCAAATGATTCATTTATGCCCTTATCATTCTTGTTTGTGCCCAAGCCATCTCCCATACTGGCTAGTTTCTAAAGACTCTGCCCCTAAAATCTAGCCCCCCAAAGAGCCAATTGTCTACCTATTAAATTTGTTAGTCCAAAGTGTATACAAATCAGCCTTGGTAAATTGTAACACATGACATAATTTGTGTCTCTCTGGTATCCAACTGATACTCAAATGTGTCCATCTGTCCCAGGGAATACTCCTGTGATAAAGACGGCAAGAGTGAGAGCTGTAAGAAAAATGGGAGCACGAACAGAAGCCCAGTAGGAAGAGAAAGGGGTCCTTAATACTTATTTAGAAAAATTATTTCCACAAAAGAGGACAAAACACAAAAACAAAACAAAACAAAAAAAACCCAGGAGAAATTACAACAGAAGATGAGGTAATGTGGCACCTGGATGAAACACAGCTTTCACACAGGGGGATAACCGTGTTGGCAAATGTTCCTGTCTAGTTACAAACGTATGTATGTCCGCATCACATGTAAGATAAATCTAGGCTTTAAGGACGGAGGGTAAAACCCACCTGCGAAATGGAAACACATCTCATGGGAAAGTGGACCGAAAGGGCTATTGATTGCCTTTCCCTCCAAAGGACTTGGGTACTTGGTCCCCTCTAGGGAAAGCAGCCAACCTGAAGGCCGTCCAGCCTCCGTCTGTCTCAGGCTGTATAGCCCGCACGTGAGATATTGTTTTCCGTTCCACAGATCACATCTTGGCTGGGTAGGGTAAGGGAGCGATGAAGAGTCTCATGAATATGTCTAAAGAGATAAGGAAAGTTCAGCGTGGAGGGGCAGACATCCGGAGTGCATCTGTAACTAAGTACTTGGTTTATACTTGGTTTAGTCTTGAATAAGAGAGTACATTGTAACAATGAGTTTCTCAGAGGTGGACTGACTATGTTAGAGTAGGGGTGCTTCCACTGACGGAAAATTCATATGCAGACTTAATGACAGATTCCCTGAGCTTTTGTCAAGGAGAAGCCCTGGTTGAGTGACCCTGAGGCTCCCTCCTCCCTCCACGGTTCCTTAACTCTAGACACTGGGGATTTTCCATGCAACTCTCTCTCCTTCATAGCAGATGCGCTTGTCCTTTGTGTGAATCCGTACAATTTGATGGTATCCCCCCTCCTCCCACATAAAATAAATGAAGTTATCCATTTACCCGCTCTAATGAAGTAACTGAACAATTGATTTTAGTCCGTACTCCATGAAGACCATCACGAATATATTAAATAGAATTTGTGTGATGCCTGCCACGGAGATTTAGAACCCAGAAGTCACTATAAAACAGACTGAAATCGTGTTTGTTGTCCCAGTGATGTAAAAATTATTCTCTCTCCCATGTGACACTGAAATCACAGAACACAGTGGTTCCAGCACATTGCTTTGCGAATGAATAGCCGTCAATGCTTTCTAGGTAGGACATGAGAATTCAAGTAGAAATACACTGACCACTTGGGATTTCATAATCTACCACGGGGTTCATCCCTGGCCTATAATTCAGAAGGTGGGCAGAGCAAGCAAAAACAATCAAAACAAATTTAAATTTACTTGCCCTAATAATTACATCCAAAAGTGCTCATGAGTCCATGTCTTCGAATCAAATACCTCATTGACTGGTAGAAAATGCCAGTCAGGCCTTGCAAGGTTGTGAGTTTAGGAGGTTTAAGTATACTTCCTGTAGCTTAGGTGAGAAGGGCAGTACGAAGGTCAAAGTTCAAAGTAATCATAAACAGGAGGGCCAGTAGGTGAGACTGGTGACCCAAGGAGTTGGAGAGTCAGGGCAAAAGCAAAGCAGGAGAGAGAAAGAGTCAGGGCAGAAGTGTTTGTGTATAAATGGCCTAGAGATGGTAGAGAAATCTGAAGAAATAATATTCAGTGATGATAATTAGCTAGCCTCCCAGAGGGAAGGGGACAGCAGCCTGCGGTGCGGTCACAGGCAGAAGGGGTGGGGGGCAGTCACAGAGGCAGAGCTAAGAGGGATGCAGAGGCAGGTGAGATGTACAAATCCCACCTCTGCTCTGCAGCTCATTCAGCTGTATCGGGCAGATGCAGTCTTAACGTTCTACGCTTCCATTTGCCTGCCACCAGTCCCAAGCCAAAACAGTACTAAATATGTCCACACATAAACATCCCATGTGCTGTAAATGGTGGAGAGCTCTAAGTACTGTGATGAGATCCCAGGCTGCCCTGCTTCAGCTGAGGACCAGGCCTGGTGCTGCCCTGAGGAGGGGAGACTCGTCCCCAATGGGTCATATCTGCCTTGTCTAGAGCCTACCTGCCATCATTACCGCCCCCTACTCAGGCATCACTTTAACTGCCGCATCACTTGGTACTCATGGTGTTTGTGTTTACAGAGCCCTTGTTAAATTAGAAATGGCTCCTCAGTGCAAGGATAGGGATGCTGACATATTTATGTTGGGTAATTCTATCTCATTTACTATCTGTTGTCAATCTTAACTGTATTTAAACCATGAATTAAATTTTAACATAGGTATGCATGTGTCAGAACAACACAGTATTCATACGGGTTTGATACTGTCTGTGATTTCCGCCATCCACTGGGGATCTTGGATTGACCCCTCCCCTTATAAGGGGTTGGGGGCTGCTATATGCTCTTGGGAAAATGGCACATCTATTGCAGTTTCTGTACAAACTTCCACCTCATGGGAAAGTTAGCCCTGGGAGAACCAGGCTAGGCTGTCACACTATCTCAGGAGGTTATAATACACGCAGTCTTGTCTGTCACCAGCAGAACCGTAGTTCTAAAAGGTGCTCATCTGAGCTGAAGAGAGCGGGAGAGGAAACTTCACCCCCTGGCAAACAGCTTGACAGTGTGGTTCTCCATTCATTCGGCCTGAATGTGCCAGGTAGGTTTTAGAAAGGGACATGACCCTGCCCACGGCATGTGTGGTACAGCAGGAGAATGTGGCACACTGGAGCTGGTTAAGGACTCCGGGACCACTGTGCCTGGGTCTTCAATGTTAAGTTGGTAAAGGAAAAAAAAAGCCAATTTACACTGAAGGACTTTGCCAAGATTCAAGATGAAGGCAGGACTTTTTCCTTTAGGCAGTTGGGTCATGGCTAAGATGAAGATGATTACCAACAGATGTGTGAAATCCATCTCAGAAGATGGGGCTATAGGTAGATGCTAAGCCCTGGAAAAGCAAACACGCAGGGGTGGTGGGGGGGTGGGGGAGGAGCTGCAGTAAAGCAAATAGGACGAAGTTTAAGAACGGTAGCAGTGGGGGCGTATGGACCATTAGTGGGCGTGTGGAGATGAGGCCATTAGTGCTAGGTCTGGCTTCAGAATCCAACCTTGACCATCAGCAAAGTATCAGCAGGAATCAGGAAAGTGGAACCAGGGACCCATGGCTTAAGGAAAAGATGGAATTCCATTGTCCTGGGTGGTATTTTTCTGCAGTGATGAAACGTAGAATCAGTTAAGTACAAAGAAAGAAGAGGAGAAGGAGGAGGAAGAGGAGAAGGAGGAGGAGGAGGAAGAGGGGAAAGGGTAAGGAGGAAGAGGAGGAAGAGGAGGAAGAGGAAGAGGAGGAAGCGAACTGGATACATCTTTGTACATTAGCGAAGTGGAATGCTATAGATCCATTAATGATTTGGGGAAACACATTCCCTGAAATTGAATGTATGTTCATGAATTCTGTTCAAGAGACATTCTGAATAGAAATCCAACACAGATGATGCCAGTGTAACCACACATCTAGTCATTTGAGTCAGGGAGGGAGAATGAAGAAAGGAGAGAAGGAGCTTGCGCAAGGGTGCATAGACATTACACGCGTGCCACGTAAGCATGAGGACCTGAGGTCTGTCCTGGAACCCATATTTTTAAAAGCCAGGGACAATAACGCAAGGCTGAGGAAGGAGAACCCCTGGGGTTCGCTGGCCACCAAACCTAGCTCAATCAGCAAGCCTCGGGCCAACGAGAAACTCTGGGTAAAAAAAACAAACCAAACCAAACCACGGTGGACAATATCTAAGAATGACACCAAGGTTGACTTCGGGTCTGCATGTGCATGTGCTCACACACGTATGAGTGCGTGCGAGCACACAAAAAAGGATCACATTGAAAATATTTAACAGCCATTCTCCGGTTAGTTCTCCATTGGATGTCTGTTACATGATAGAATCTTCTCTCAAATCATAATGGAGCGAGCAGCAAACAGAAGTGGTCCAACAGGTACTAGAGGCTGTTAGGCATTTCACAGAAGTTTTCTTTCATGGACAGTTATCGTTTAGCAAGAAACCCCATCTCTCTGAGGGTTGCAGACGTCCCTTGAATGGTCTCTGGAAACCGCATATGAGACGCAATCTCTAAAGGTCCACTGAGAATCAATTGAAAAAACAGGTGCATTTCCTGCGAGTGGACTTTACTCTGAATCCTGCACCATGGCCACGGGGAGACTCTCAGGAGGAGCTGGGCAGGAAACCCCTGAAGGTCTGCAGAGGCAAGGGCCTTGGGACTATCCACTCAGCTGGGGGAGGTACCTCTGATGGAGGCCGATACTGTGTGCAAGGATCCATGGTGACTCTGGGTGTCATGAAAAGCCAAGAACCTCTTTGGAACCAGAGCGGATGCCACCACAGTTCACACTGCTTCCATCGCTTAAGCTGCTCTGTTTGGAATATTCCCCCAAACAGCAACACATACACACGCTCTTCTCAGTTACTATTTATTGGCCTCCTGCTCTGATTCTCTCTATCAAATGTCTTCTCCCACTTTAACAGATAACCCCCACTAACTATGCTTGGTAGAAAACAAGGTCTCATCTCTCTGATGCTCATGGGGCGGGGGAGGGAAGCAAAGAGTGGGCCGTGGGAGGATTAGCCCTGTGAGTCACCACCTTGTGCTGGCCACTTCAGGTTCAATTTAGTTTAGTCTCTCTGGCATCTCTTTGTGGTAGGTGTTAGGTAGGTAGGCTGAGGCCACAGAGGCTCAGGCAGGCTTAGTTGTTGACCTCAGGTGCCACAGAGAAGGAAGAACTGGGGTAAGCTTCAGTTCCAGACCTAGGTCCACAGGTCTTACCCAGACCCTTGTTCTCATTGGATGGAGTCTCCAAAAATTACTTTTCTTATTATTACAGAGATTCTCAACAGCAATGCGAAACAAAAACACAAAACACACACACACACACACAAAAAAAAAAAACCCTCAAAAAAACAAAAACAAAAAACTGAAACAAACAAAAACAAACTGGAAAAAAAAAAAACCCACCATCACCAACACCAACACCAAAAATTAAAACAGGGCAGATTAAGCTGTCTGAACAGGCAGAGCACAGATTGTATTAATAATTTAGGTCCCACTAAAGCTGAAATGAAACTTCAGGAAAACAGGGTCAAAGCCCAGAATGGCAAATGGATGTAAGAGTGCTCGCTCTCCCGTCTCTGCCACAAGCCAAATCCTGACTAATTCACCAGAAAGGACATAAAACCAGAACGCCTATCACACACCAAGCAGATGCCCGCATTGTTATTCCATCTTATTGTGTAGAAAATGCACTGAGAGATCGTGTATAAAATCTAGTCATCAGCTTCTAAAGACAAGGCCCTTCCACAGGAGGCTTGACAATGACAGAGATCTGGGCTAACACACCTGGCAGTGAGAGGAAGTCATGCTGTGTCTGTGGAAGGATTGTGGGAAAGGGAGACCTTGGTTCCCATTGGCCAGGTCCTAACACAATTAAGCACAGGGAATGAGGACACACATACACACACACACACAGATACACACACATGCACACACACACACACAAACATGCATGCACACACATATACATGCACACATACATACACACACACATGGACACACACATGCATGCACACATGTGCACACACACACACTTACTATGTAGTTCTTGGGTTCAAACCCAGGGCCTTGGGCATGGTAAGCAAGCATTCTGTCATTGGACTACGTCTCTAGCCACAAACACATTTTAAAAATGCATTCCTGATCCAAGATCCAATTTCAGACAAGACAAGGCACATTCAGAGCCCTTTGAACGAAATCACTGAGTGGAACTGAGGAAGATTATCGGGATCACCAGTTCTCCAGTAATAAAGACAAGTGACCGTGTGACCCCCGTGAGCCCAGGTTCCCGGCCTTAACACATCAGCGCCATTTGGAAGAAATGAGCACAACAGATGCATTTGATTTATGGGAGCAGAGGGTGACTCTGGCTGAGCCGCATGGTAAACGGGGGTCCGTAATAAAGGCCATGTTCAAAGGGCAGATATTAATTACACTTAGCAGTTTTCAACATCGATACGGTTATCTTCCTGTTACTGAAAGGCAGGCTACTGAAGATACGCTGAAGCCCTATTGAATCAGATTGTGGTGACTGTACCACTGTACCTGGGGACAGCAGGCCAGGTCCTCAGGGAGAGGGACGGAGCAGTGCCCAGTGAGGAGGCCTGGTGACTTCAGAAGCCCTGCTCACTTCAAGCACACCCCGTCTCCTCACCTCTGACTCAATATGAGATTATAAGGCCAAAAGGAGGAAGAGTAGAAATAGAGAAATGTATTATGAACAAAATGATTTCTTCACTTACGGATTTACTCTCTACGTCTCCTAGACCAGAACTCCACACTTCTAACGTCAGTTGGCATTTGTCCAACTGGCATTTGTCTTTTTTTTTCCCCCCTATTCAAATTGCTCTGTGCTTGTCAATAATGTTTAATGTCCCTTTTGCAACTGCAGATTGAAAACCCAAAGCTCAGGCCATGCGCCATTACTGGAACTGCACCTTTTGAACTATCTATAGTGTACCGAGTTATCATTGATGCTTACAGGCATATGAATGCCATGAAACTAGTTAGGAAACAAATCCCTAAACAACCAAAGTGAACGATTTCCCCAGGCGTAAAGCCTCCTGTGTCTGTGAAAATCTTGTCACCAGATTGGTGAAAGAGAGCTCAGAGGAATGCCCTCTACTTTCATGGCCAAGAGTTTGAGGTCTGTCATTATTTTTTGTCTATTATTGATAAATTTGGCTTCCAAGTCTCAGTTTTTCTTCCTTTTTTCTTTCTTTCTCTTCCATGGACAGAATGGGAATAGCTCCAGCTTTCTTAAAAGATTTATTCAAGCTTTAATGGAAACAACAGCCTTCGGTACCTGTCAATCATATTACTAAAAATCGAACCTAACATTTGCTAGTGGGTTTCCTAAGATCTCAAGCTGAGTTTGCTAACAGAACCTAATAGCCTTTAATTTGGAGTATTTACATCTACTGTCTTAGTCAATCTCCTTCCCTAAAATTAAACCTCATTCATGTCCGCTGTTCTCACAGTTAAGGGGAAGCTAAGACCACCAATAAGGCCAGGAGATTTTTTTTTTTTTTTTAAATGTTGAAAATCAGGAATGTTTCTGACAAACCCGACGGGATTCAGTTTTAACATTCTGTCATCTTTTTCAGAGAGCTTTCTGATGTTGACGCCAGCGTCTTACCTTTCTATTCACTGTGTTTGGATTTCTAGTCTCTGAAAACTAGCCTCTGCTGAGTAGCAGACACTAGTCACTTCATCAAATGATTAAGATGAGACAGCAGACTGTGGAAAACATGGGAATAGGCTTATTAAAGAAGAACTGAAAGAGCCAATCAACTATGCCAAACTATTTGCTACTACGCTTCAAAAATACAAACATTTTAGGATTCATTACGTGTATAGCTCTTTATCGCGGTGAGGAATATGGCCTTCTTAAGGGAAGATGGATTTGCAAAGAATAGAGTGAAGACGATTTGAAGTAACGTCCACTTGTCAGCCTTTCCTCACAGTGCCTCAGTTTGTCGTGTCCCCAGGAGATGGGGATAAAAGACAAGGGGGTTCTCATGCAAGGGTCCCCAGCATGGCGTTCTATGACTCGGTGTTGAGAAAAGGTGCTCCCAGGAGTGACATGGAGACCACTCTAGCAGGTGCAGGGTAGTGGGAAAGGCATAGGCTGGGAAGAGGGGCTGAGCTGGGTTTGAATTTCCCCTTTACACCAGCGAGCTATGGCACATGAGGTAACATGCTGGAACATTCTAGGCCCGATTCTCCTAAACAGGAGAGTGTCACCTTCGGAGTCACGAGTCTCCACACATGGATTCACTTCACATGCCCAGTCTGGCCCTCTCAGGTCAATGACTTAGGGATCAATTAATAAAGGAGGGGCAATCTCTATGCCACATGCTCTCCCTGAGTTATTTATTAAAAAAATTCATGGGTGTATGGTGATAAGACTATATCCTATCAGGAAAGAGGGACCCTTAACTGAGAAAATGTCTCCGTAAGATTGGCCCTAAGCTGAGTCTGTGGGGTATTATCTTAATTACTAATTGAAGTGGTAGGGAGGGCCCAGCCCACTGTGAGTGATACCATTCCTGGGCAGGTGGTCCTAGATGCTACAAGGGAGCAAGCAGTCAAGCCATGGGGAGCAAGCCTGTAAGCAGCACCCCTCCATGGCCTCTGCTTCAGTTCCTGCCTCCAGGTTCCTACCTTGACTTTTCTCACTTATGGACAGTGACCTGAGGGTTATAAGAGTAAACCTTTTCTTTCCTGAGCTGCTTTTGACCACACAGCAACATACACTTGATGAAAACAGAAGCCGTAGAGCACAGTTACTTAGGAATTTGGCAGAAGTGGTTATGCTGATGAAAATAGCCAATAGATTACTACAAGTTCTGGAGGTAGGCATGATGTGCTGGTCAGAACATTCACTTTCCCTTCCATTCCCAATGAGCATAAAACTGCTGCATTACCTCTACTGTGTCCATTGTACAGGGGGTGGAACACTGGTAATGACTTCTAGATGTGTACATATGCATGTGCAGATGTATGTACACACATGCACACATATGCATTACATGTCTTGTAGACAGTGAAGGGGAACACAGCTCAAGGCGCTACCTTTTGCCAAATAAGTATGTCAATATTTCTGGCTCAATTTGCAATATGAAGGCCACTTGTTCAGGGAATCGTTTGCCTGTGAATACAGGTCTTGAAAAAGTGTTGATTCTACTTGTTATTTCTGTGTAGGGGAGGTGCCACAGCACATTTGTGTAGGTCAGAGGACAACTTGAGGGACTCAGTTTTCTCTTCTTTTACCATGTGGGTCCCAAGGATTGAGCCCACATTGTCAGGCCTTTACCTGAGAAGCCATCTTGCCAGTCTCTGTGCATAGGCTCTTGAGCATTCTTGAATGTCTACGTAGGTGATCACGCAGAAACTGAGAAACTAACTAACAATGGTGTTAACGAATGCAAAGTGTCACTGGGAGCAGTTCTCAGAATGGTGGATTTAATTCCCCAAGGGTGGAGGGAGAGTGACCGAAGAGTTAACCTGTAGCACTCAAATGCTATGCGGGGTCAATGATGTATTTAAACCATTTCATTCATCAGTCAATTCAGTGAGTAATATCAGTGAGTACTAACAACTGCTTGTGAGCTGCAGAAGAGCTCAAAAGCATTCTCAAGTTTTCTTAGAGCTCCTCCCCCTTTCTCTTTGGCTGTAGCTGCTCAATTCCATTTAAGACCATGTGGCAGGAAGAGAGGCTGGGAACCTTGCTAAGCAGCTCCCCGGATTCCAGGAAGCGGCAACATGAGCTGCTTTACTGTGTCTCTACTAAAACAATAAATATCCTTGTTGATCAATATGGGAACTGACACCCAAAGAGGTGTCGTTCCAGGCCTCGTCATCAATTGATAGCAGCTTCACTGTGAACTAACATCCAGTCTCTGTCACAGTGTGTGATACTCACCCCCAGTCCTCTATCTACACCACCTATTTACATGCCTTATTGATGTCCTGGTCCTTTTAAAATTAACTGTGCTTTCTTTCTTTCTTTCTTTCTTTTTTTTAAAGATTTATTTATTTATTATATGTAAGTACACTGTAGAAGTCTTCAGACACTTTTTTCTTCTTGCTCACTTAGCTGTCCTCAGACACCTCAGAAGAGGGCATCAGATCTCATTATGGATAGTTGTGAGCCATCATGTGGTTGCTGGGATTTCAACTCATGACCTTTGGAAGAGCAGCCGGTGCTCTTAACTGCTGAGCCATCTCTCCAGCCCTAACTGTGCTTTCATACGTTCTTCAACTGTATGGACTTCTGGTTTTATTCTCTCTCTCTCTCTCTCTCTCTCTCTCTCTCTCTCTCTGTCTCTCTCTCTCTCTCTCTCTCTCTCTCTCTCTCTCTCTGTCTCTCTCTCTCTCTCTCTCATATGTGTGTGTGTATGTGAGCACATGTGTGCTGCACTGGAGGTCAGAGAACAACCATGGGTATCGGTCCTCTCCTTCCGCCTTGCTTAAGTCACGGTCTCTTCTTTCCTGACTGCATATGCTATACTAGCTGACCCGAATTGCTGGGACTCTTGTCTCTGTCTCCCATCTCTTTGAGGGAGTGCTAGGTGCATTCTGGGGATAGAAACTCAGCTTCTCCCTCTTGTGAGGCAAGCACTTTACCCACTGAACCATCTCCCTTGTCCTTCATAGACTTCTTACAAAACTACATTTCACTGGGATGAAATACTACTCTTTGGATGATTGAAGTCACAGGGTCTGTAGAGACATATCCACATGGATGACAAATGTGTTGATATTTCTACCTTCAGAACCTAGAACATCCTAGACTAATTTATTTCCCTCCTACTGCCCCAATGGTGCCCCCCTCTCCTCTTTACTATGTGGTCCACACACAAGAAAGGAGAGCTATATATGTGTCAGATGAGAATGGTGGACTTTGAGGAGTACTAGTAACTGAGAAATAGTAGACCAGAAACTTCACCTCCTACAGAGAGTTCCCATCCTGGAGGCTGATGACCATCTGATTTCATGGTACTTTGGTTCCCTGACAGCCCAACATCTTCTGAGAATCAGACAGGGACCAGAATAAAACCCCGACTGTGTGCTGAAGTTTCAAAGTGGGGTTCTACTGCTTTGCTCTCTTTTAATGTATACAGACCAGACGAATTCCAATTTGAGCCAAACTACAAGGAACTATTTATTGGTTTTCAAAAGTTCTCTCTCTAGGCAAAGGGTTCTTCAAAATGAAACTAAGGTGGTTATCATGATGTAGACAGGCATTCCCCTTTCTTGTCTAATTTGTACATCAACATCTATAAATAAACATTTTTCAGTGCCTAGAGTCCACTTAAACACTACTTTAAATGTATAACTGCATTATCTGAAGGGCAGCTGTTTATAAAATTTTAGGCCTTTGTATCTAAATATCAACTAATAAAAATTTCAACTCCTAAATCATTTAACTTTTAGTTTCTCAAAAAGGGATCATTATTTTCTTGATGTCGGGTTCAACTTGGACAGCCATTAGTAGAGACCCTAAGAAAACCTCACCTGAGGTTGTAACAGTCTTAACAAGGGACTGAGAATGGTACAGATCCAGGGCAGGCTGCAAAGGTGTTGACCTCTGAATACATGGATCACACTATGTTCTTACAGCCCTGACACAATCATGAAGACTATGAAGAATGCAAAAGGCCCCGAGCATGCAGGAAATCCACAAAAATACTTATTTCTTTGTTTGCTTCTAATCCTTTACCTGTCGGTGTAGAACAAGGCAAGCACTATCTAAATGGGAGAAGGGGAGGGTCCTAGAAGTCTCCCCTTTGCAATACTAATACCAAGTCCAAGGTCTCACTATATAGCCCTGGCTACACTGGAACTCACTCCTCTGCCTCTTGAGTGCTGGTGTTAAAGGTGTGGGCCACCACACTCCACTGATGGCTTTATTACATGAATTGATAGATGCAGGTAAAATGTGATAAGGTCAAAACACACTTACCTGCCACCGAAATCTCCCTAAGCAAACTTAGGAAAAGCGAACATTTTTCTGTGTTGAGATTTCAGAAGGCAACATACACAGATTATAGATGCCTCGCGTTGCAAAAAAGGAAAACTAGCATACAAAAAAGATTGAGGGACCTGAAGGGGAATGAAAAAAATGGTTATCAACAGCTACAGTGGGACTCACAGAGCTGCGATAGCCCTGACCTGGCAAGACGCACGCATGGGTGCAATACTGGCATGAACACCATGGGAGCAACCAACCACTTTCTGATTGGACTTGAATTCCACTTCATAGGATGAAACCCACACCTGGCACCATTGCTGGACTGAGAATATGTAGCTAACCAAGTCATAGGTCTTAGGGAGAATCGACTAGCATTATTCTAAGTGGGCAAAATATTAAAATTACTCCCAGTGACTCATTGTTATACCTGTAGATGAATGCATTGCTCAGCCCTCATCAGAGAAACCTCTTTTTTTTTTTTTGCAGTAGATGGCAATTAACCCAAAGACCCCACATTGGCAAGGTGCAGAGAATAGAGATAGCAGATCTCTCAGCCATAAGTTAATCATTTATGCCTCACCATCTAAGACTCAGAGACCCTTGCAAAAAGGGAGGCAGAAAGGCTCTAAAAGCCAGAGGTAGTGAACAGGTGCAAGAAAACAGTATCCTCAGGACACACAGCAGGGCAGCTACACGTGTGAACTCGCAGTGGCTCTGATGGGATTCTCAAGCCAATGTGCTGGCTTGGGCCAGACCAAATCGCAGCATGGAGCAGGAAGGTCCCACCCCTCACCAAGGAGCTCCTGTCCATCTAGCTGCTGGAAGAGGGAGCGTCTTTAAGAGCATTGCCACTGGTAGGCTGACCACACTCCACCGGAAGACCACTTGTCTATGAAAGGACAAGAAGCAGAGGCTGAACTTGATGGGTGGGGGGAAAAAAAAAAGAAGTCACAAAGTTGGGTGGACGGAGAGAATAGATAGGGGATGAGCTGGGGACGGGTGAATATGCTCAAAACTCAAAGTACCAAAGAACTAACCAAACGTATCTTAAAAATAAATAAATAAATAATGCTGGGTGTTGTGGCACACGCCTTTAATCTCAGCACTTGGGAGGCAGAGGCAGGTAGAACTCGGAGCTCAAGGTTTACAAAATGAGTCCCAGGACAGCCAGGGCTACACAGAGACACCCGATCTTGGGGGGGGGGGGGGGGGGGGAA
>CM052720.1:31617986-31705597 GCA_028551405.1 Uromys caudimaculatus | reverse complement strand
GGAAGAAAAATAGTAGCAAAATATGAGTAAGGGCGGGAAACCAGACTGCTGGCTGATGAGTCTTCTTTCTGTATCCCCAGGATAATGGTGTGCCAGTCAAGGTAATGGGTTGCGGGCTTCCTACCAGGGAGTCAAGCACCCTTCTCTGCTCTGCAAGCTGTTCCTCAGGAGCGGACCTGTGCGGTTGTGGAAGTTAACTGGTGTAACTCCTGAAGGTGCCGGTTGCACATGATGCTGTTATTTTTCTGTTCCTCTGTTTGTTCTCAACAGCAGCCAACGCTATGTGGTTCTTCTGTTGTGTCAACCTGCTCTCCAGATGTTCACTGACTCTCCATGGCCTGTGACACACACACACACACACACACACACATACACACACACACACACACACACCAATAATAGACAATTTGCAGATGAAGAGGTTGAGGCCCAGAGAGGTCAAATAGCTCCTCCAAGGTCATGCAGTCGAGTGATAATGCCAGCATCCAACCTCACATAACCGTACCTCCATCCTGTGCTCATAATCATTACACGGGGCTACCTTCCATCCACCCATTCCATCTGCCAACCGACCCCATCCTCTGACCAGCAAGACTCAGTTCGTTTATAGCCAATCACTATGACCTGGCCTCAAAGAGCGTGGTCTCCTGGATGAACTAGACATGAAAGCACATATCACAGCTCAGCACACAAGCACAGTAATAGAGAGAATGGGCTCCACCAGAGACCTGGGATCTCTCTTCTTGATAAATAAGAAAACAGAACAAGCTTCTGAGGGTCTGAGCAATCACATCTTATAAAAGTCCAGTTGCAGGATGAATGCACAACCCAGCACCTTATGGCATAAATACCTGGTTAGCTAGGTATGAGGGAAACTGTAACATGTCAAGGTGCATGAAACATCCCAGCAAGAGACACAGTTCACGTATTCTGCGGTCTGCTCTCAGCCCTTCATTGCTTTGACCTTACACCAGAAGTTTACGTCCACCACGGATGAGTTACAAGACATTAGGCAGATCCTTTTATGAACAAATGGACATAAAAATAATATCCATGCCATGGAGAAGAGAGATAAAACATTAATCTCTTAAATCCCTCTGACATAGTACAGGCACGCTTACACTCCTGAGATGCCGGTAAGCTGGTGTGTCTTTGAAGCCCTAGTGTTGCTAATTTTCATTTGCAGCGTTCAAAAACGTCTTGAGGACACAGAACTTGGGGGCTCAAATGGCTCAGAAGTCATGAGGACGGGATGCTCTTCCCTAGGACCCTGAGTCCATTCTCATCAAATATATTGATGGCTCTTAACTCTATGTAACTCCAGCTCCAGGGGGGATCTGAGGCCCTCTTTTGGACTCAGACATGGTACACAGGCATACATGCAGGTAAAACATTTACATATGTCAAAATTAACACTGAAAGGCAGAAATTTCAAGTAAAACCTTAAACTATATATTACCCAGAGGATGATAAAGAGAGACGTGCTGCAATGCTGAATTATTCTGAGATGCCCACTGAGTTGAGATTTCTGATATAAGCAATAAATTCTCATTTGCAAAACTTTCTGAAAGAAGACCATTTGTAACTTTAAAATTTTCCTTCTTGTGTTTGTATGTGTTCTCGTGGGCGCACATGTGTGCAGGTATATACGGACAGAGGTCAGAGGTCAATCTCTCGTGTCATTCTTGAGGAGCCCTCAATCTTTTGTTCTTTTCAGGCTTTCTGTGGCCTGGAGTGCACCTTCAGCTAGGATAGCTAGCCAGCGAGTCACAGCTATCTGCTTGTTCCCATCTCTCTGGCCCTGGGATGACAGGCACACGCTAGTGTGCCATCTTTTTTATGTGGGTGCTGGGGACCAAACTCCGGTCATCACACTTATACCACAGGCCATCTCCCCCACAAGTCTACTGTATATACAGTATGGATACCATGTAGCACCCAGGCAGTAGCATCTCAAGAGAACTGGACAGCCCACCCTGGAGCTTCCTGAGACCCCGCCGTGGGAACTCCAGAAATCAGCCTACCAGCTTATGACTCAGTTTCTTCATCTGCAATATGGAGGTACTAAAAACACACTCTGCCAGGTTCTTTCGAATGTTAAATGGGCCTCCACCCACAAGGCAATGCAAAGAAAGCCCCACCTGGCACATGGGTACCCGGTCAGCAAATGGACCTGGGAGCAAAGACTTGAATCCAGGAAATGTGATTCTTCATTTCTCCTGTCGAGCCAGGAACTTGGCAGCTTCCCTAGAATCTGATTTCTTCTCACTTCCCACTTACAGGCCATTGCCAAGTTCTACTGCATCTTCCCTTAAATATCTTTCACAGGCCACACCCCCTCTCCGTTGGCAGATCCCACCCTCCCCCAGGTTGGGCTCCCAGCATCTCTTGCCTGGATCACCATCCCGGCTTCCTGACTGCTCTGCTGCTGCTGCTGTCTACAACACTGACGAGCAATGCATTGCTCCAGAACAGCCACCCTACCACCTTGGAGCAGGAACCTGGCCAATCCCTGTAGGATGACACACACGGGTCTGCATATTCCGCTTCCTCCTGACTTTTTCTGCCAGATACTCAGACCTCCTTTCCCCCAACACATTCCAAAATATTGTCTGCTTTCTATATGACCAGTGGTTTCTCCTGTGGTCACCATTTTGGTCATGAGGGTCCCATCATCCCTGTATTGTCCTCCCAGGCTCAGATCCTGCTCTGAACCTGTTCTAGTCAACCGAGGTGGGGAGATCTCCATAGAGCTCTTAGGGGTGTTTTTCTGCCCTGAGGAGAAGGACGGAAGGTGGGTTTTTCTCTCTTCTCATCTCTCTCGGGAGTTATCATACTGTTAGAACTATTGTCTTTTTTAACTTTGTATCTAACACCCACTGCCAAATCTGATTGGTAGAATTCGTCTCGTGCACAATGACTGAATGAATGAACAAATGTAAGAATGAAACGGAGGGAATATTATTCCTACTTCACTATTGATTATTCAGATTCAACATCTAGCAATCAGAAGTGATAGTCCTCACAACATTGGATTACTTGTATGATTTCCAGGTCATGCCAGTACCCAGCACTGTGTCAGCTACGCCCAGAGACATAAAGAAATTCCACAGAATCTGAGTGTTAGGCTTCCCTCAGGCAGTCCGCAGGTTTTTGTTTGTTTTGCTTGGTTTGAGTTTTGTTTTACCAGATATTGTAAATATAAAAAACAGTCATATGTCTAGAGACAAGGTACTACGTGAGTTAGATTTATTTTTCTTGATGGTTCTCAGGGCAGAAATGTACTGATAGCTCAAGGGGAGGGGCAGAACATGCAGAGAGGGCAGATAATGGCAGCAAGAGGCAGGCAGAAACCACACAGGCACTGCCAGAAGGGAGCTCATGACTCCTTGGATCCGCGGCAGGTTGGGCCATCTACTCACACACACCTATGGGCCGGTGACATAGTTTCTCTCTACAAGCTGCCAAGAACAGAGACCTGGCATCACCTAGTTAGGGCATTGTGCCCACTTTGGCTTGCCTTCTTCTGCTGAAAGCCCTAAGCAGCCCATTAGGGGAGGAGTGTGTGCAGGGAAACTGAACCATGTCAGAAAGATCCAGGGGGAACTATGGGAAGAACTATCTGTCTTTAAACCAGTATCCATGAAAGCTTTGCTTGTAGCCACTTCAAACAGAATGAGGGGCCCGGATAGACCTCAGCTGGAGAGTGGGCATTGAGCATGCGCAGAGACCCCTGTGCAGGGACCTGGGGTTCATCTCCAGTAGTCCCCCCCACCTTCAACCCCAAATAAACGCTTGAAGCACTTCTTAGATGCATTTCTTTTTAACCCACTTAAAACTACTTTAGTTACCCAAAATAAAACATCTTTATTAAAATTCAACTAATTTCAAATTCATTAGCATTTTTAGTGTGTGTGTGTGTGTGTGTGTGTGTGTGTGTGTGTGTGTATGCGCGTGTATGCATGGCAGTCCACGCTCCTAGTTAACATTATCTAAAACAAAATAAATGTGCAGTTAACTGAGCTTCAAGAAACCTGGTGGAGGTCAGTCTGGCATTATGGTTCCTAGGTATTCTGATTAGACTATAGTATTTAATCTTGTCTCATGATGCTTGCTGTTGTGTCATACAGTCAAGACGGGGTCATCTTGGGCTTGCTTAAACCTGAACTGCGGGATTGCCATGAACCAAAATCTTCCATTTTTAAGTCAGAGGCTATTTTATATAATAGCAGCTTAGATACTTCCTAAGCCATTTCTATAAAGGGTTGTCGGAGAGTATTCGCTATTACTTTTATGGAATTAGAAGATCCTAGAGAATAGGTCTGCGTATGAACAACTAAATACCCACAAAGCAATATTTACAAACGGCGGTTCCCTTCTATTGGCACAGAGTCCGTCCTATGGAACAAATTAGCGCACCGGCCCTGATTAGGATTCTAGGAAAAGGTTCAGGAGAGGTTGAAAGCCAAATAATTCAGTGAATCAAAGTTACATTTGGATACAAAGTGGATGGGAAGTAATCAAACCATAACTCTGTACATTAAGAGCCATATGTGAAAAAAAAATCTGACCATGGGGTCTACGTTGCACAGCATGCTGTTCTTGGCGTAATACATCTGTGACACTGTGATAGTGTCATTCCTGAGCCACTTTCTGCAGCTCCTGTTTGAGCGTCCTGAGAACAATGTATCTACATCGGCTTGCCTGTCCACAATGGCGATATTGATATTGCGCTATGTGGCCCTCCGGTTGCTAAGAGATTTACATTGGGCAGATTGTCACACTTCTAGCAAAGCATTCTGGTCCACGAAGCTTTTTCTCCAGCTCAGTAAGTCCTGAAGCAACTCTACCTCACCCTTCTCCGTGTGGCTTCCCAGTCAAACAGGGGTCCAGGTCAGCCATTGTGCTACACAGGTTCTGCCATCAACCTTCAGGATGAATATATATATATATATATATATATATATATATATATATATATATATATACCCATCCCTGTGCCTTGGTGTCATGGAAGGCCGTTTAGCATCAAGGAGTGGAGGCAGGGCTATTTGGCAAGAGGCCATCCATATTGACCTTCTCCTAGCCAAACCTCATAGAATAAAGAAGACTAGAGCCTAGCAAAACATGGCCATCTCCTAACTGCCACACGAGGTTTTGAGATAAGCCATCACAGAATAAGGATAAGGATATCCCAAGTTTCTACTTTTATGAAAGCAGATCCGAGAAGTTTATTTACACCAACACCCAAAGGGAAATTGTGCAAATGTAGTATCTTGCTGCAAAACCACCGCAGCCCTCCAAATTCTATCTCCTACAGGCTGTTCTGTTGCAAAAGGCAGAAGGCCCACTCCTAACCCCGAAGGAACCTGAAGGATACCCCAGATAGCCATCTCTCCCTTGAAGAGAGGTAGATTAGATGGATAGAATTTGCATGTCATTTGCAAAGCAGACAGATCAAGGCAGAGAACTATAGAAAAGCCTCTTTCCCATGGGGTATCCACACAAAGACACATCAAAATGCTTTATGACTGGCTTCCATATTCAGATCACTGAGTTTTGGTCAAATTTTATTAATTGCCATGTAGGGAAAGTCCTTTGGAGCATCACAGAGCAGCCAGTACCCAGGAGTCATCTTAAAGGACAAAGCTATCAAATAGTAAGAAGTCTTTAGCTGCAATGAAATATCACTGGCCTAGAATCTCTCACCTGTGTCTCCCCCTCCCCTAGTCCTAGACGTCAGAAAGGGGTACACAGTGCCCCTTCAGGGCTTTGATCTCAGGCCATCAGTGATGAAGGCTGCCGGGCTCTCTCCTCCACCCCCATGTCACAGGAATTCCTGCATTTAGGATCGCGGATCACTCTCGCCCAGCAGGTAAGACTCAAACCTCTGGTTTCAGCTCTATTTAACCACACAAAAAAGTTATTTCTAGTAACTCATTTCCATGGCAGAACCCCAGCTGAAAAATGCCTCCTAGAGATAAGAGGCCCAAGGACAGCAAGAAGGCAGAACAGGAACCAGCTTGAGGTCACAAAGCTGCCCAAGACGCGCACACATGTGACACACTTCCAACACAAAGCTCCTTTTCGGCACCACGGACCTCTAAGAAGTACAAAGGCCGCTCTCCCGCAAACACAAGTCACCTGCAGTCGATTTAACCTTGACCCAGCTGCAAAGAAAGTAACTTTAACTCCTTGGCAACACCCTTGTGTGTTGCACAAATGTGCGGGAGCCTCAGTAAAGTGAGGTGCACCTTCTGCAGAACCCTACAATCACACCCCGCAACCCCCAGGAGAAAGGCATCCCTGGCCCAAGCCTAGCCTGTGACCGATAGCCCCCCCATCTCTACTCCCAATTTACGCTCTATGCTGCACGTGAAAAGAACCCTCCATGCTTGTCACAGATGTCGAAGGAGGTTCATGCACAAAGATGAGAGGCCAAGGCACCCATAGCTACCTTTTTCTTGCGATCCCGGGACCGTTTGCGGTGTTTCCTTTTTTTCTCAGTCTCTTCTTCCGCATTGATTTCTAAATCCCTGTTTTTCTTTAACTGGGAGGCGGCATGAGCCATAATGCATTGAAAAAGACCCTGTCAAGCACGCAGGGCTTTCTCTGAAAAGGTGATCTCCTTGGGTACCTCTAATCAGGCATAGAGCAGCATAGCCCTCACAGGAGAGGAGCCTGAGCCGAAAGGCAGGGAAGCATCCAAGAGGCAGAGAGGCAGAGATGGCTGGGGAAACTGCAGCTTTCAAAACCCACCACAGCAGGGGCCGGATTTCATCCTACACCTTGCTGAGTCTTCCCCTCTCGCGGAGAGGGCAGCCATCCCGCTGCAGAGGCTGTAGTGAAGGCAGCTGGGACCGGAGGAGCTGTGTTATGGCCGCATCCCCTGCCACCAGCTGGAAGTGCCTAAGTGATTCCTCCAAAGGGGGAACGCTGCGCTGCGAAGGGTGGCTCTTGTCAAGGGGAAAGCTCCGGAGTCACCACACATGCGGCAGCCGAGAAGCCAACACTAATCCTGAAGAAACGACTTCAGAATCCTCCACGAGGGGAAAAAAGAGAAAGAGCTGCAATTTATCCATCAGCCTAGATCCGCACCGAGCGAAAATTAACCCTTCAGAGAACGGAGCAGCTTGAGTTCAACTGCTGGTGGTGGCGAAATATATAAAATAAACCAGCCACATTTTCCCAGGAGATGCTGAGCGAATTTTCAGGCAAACAATGCATGCATTGCTGCTCTCAACAGGGCGTCCATTATGCCCAGTTAGTCCTGATGCATTTTGCGGAGAGGATTACAGAAGGGTCTGTTGTCTTTTAAAACAACACGCTCATGACCACACACTATCCAGAAAGGCGTGAGCCCACTGTTGTGAGGGACAGATGCGCAATTCAGAGGTTCCCCAGGACTCTGCGGTGTGAGGGGCAGGCAGGGCAGGGGGCCTGGCATCAGGGTTTCCGGGTGGTTTTCATCCGAGGGCTCATTGTAATCCTGCTACTTTTAGTAGGACCTGAGTCCTCAGTGACTGCAGCCTCTGAATATTCATTGTGAGAAGAGAAGCCACGGCGTGGCTCAGAGATGGCGGTGTCTTCTGAGTGTGCACTGGAAAAGATCTCCTGAGTAGGGAATGAAACACAGACACTCACACACACACACACACTCACACACTCACACACATATACACACTCACACACATGCATATACACATACGCACACTCACACACAAATATGTACACACACAGACTCACACACCACAGTGCTGACATTGACAATTTTATCAAGAAACACCTGAAATGAGAGACTGGGCCCAAAGCCTGTGGGCTCAAGTTAAGATGTCTCCATGTCACCAAGAAAGTAAGGGGAATCGAAAGAGGCTCCATAGTGTGTGGTCTGAGCACAGCAGGCCTTAACTTGGGAGGTTGACACACTGGACTTTGAGGAGGGAGCTCTGAGCTGCCCAACGGATGGATCACTAAGCCCAGGGCATTGTGGGGCTTGGGTTAGGGTTCTACAGAGCTGTTTCTCACCTGGTTTATGTCTAGAGCACTGAGTGGAAGAACTCTTAGCAGCAATATCCAATATTCTCTAGGCCCTGTTAGGCAGTTAAAGGACCTGCCGGGCAGGTGCCAAGACCTGGAAGATGCAGGGGCCACAGCCTGTCATTCTTATTATAAATAGCTGGCATATGTGGCTGAGATCAAATGAAAAGCACCCTGGCTACACAGCAGATGAGGGCCTACTATGTACACTTTATTCATATATGCTTGATTTCTACACAGACACACAAATGCACAGATACACCCAAACACACGCACACACACACACACATGTCCACAGGCACACACAAACACACATGTGCATGCACACACATGTACATGCACACAGACAAATGACATGCACACAGAAGCACATACACACACAGAGTTTCTATATTCTATATTGCCTATCAGACTATCTTATCTAACAAGAAGCAGACAAAGGCCGTGAAGGTACAGAGTTAAATCTAACTCACATTCAAGAGCAGATGAGCCCTAATTGGGTTGGTGGGAAACATGAGTGACTTTTGGTTTTCCCACCAGGATTCTTCCCTCCATAAAACTTAAGTGGGGCAGAGGAAAGGGTAACGTGAAAATTGGGTGTGGCGTCTCTCTAAGCCTTGCACTTTTGAGGAATACTCACATAGGTTCAGCCAGCTGAAGAGGGCAGCCAGCTACAAAACTGGCTACTCTCCCTCTGGCTTCAGGATCTGTTTTCCTCCCAGTACAGATACTTACAATGCTTTGAAATGTAGCATATTTATACATACCCTTGATCAAGGTAACTTTTCCAAGGGAGGCTAACAGAGCAATAATACACTAACATGGATCTCTACCAGTAATAGAGAAGAAGCTGAGGCACTCCCCAGTAGGGGAATCCATTGTTTCTCCAAAATGACCAGAAGCTGAGGCTGGAGTGTGACTTTTATGACAAAGTAATGAGAAAAATTCTATTGGCTACTTTCTTGTATTAGTAAGTCAGGAACACATCAAAAATAAATTCTAAGGCATAGCCTAGTAGTTTTTTTCCTTAGAAGAAATGTGTGGTTTTATCCTCCACTTACAGCCCTGAATCCAAACAGCGAGTGTACCAAGGAGGGCATCCCACATTCTGAGTGTTTTACTAAAGAATCCGTCTCTTCGTTTCTTGATTAACACTTCATTGAACCATCCTGCTTCAATGGATGTTAGACCGGACCATGATCTGGTTGGCACAGACCATCTACATCTGGAGGGTGTGATGGGTCTCCAGCAGCAACAAGAATGAGTTGCGGATGCAGAACTACAT
The DNA here is from genome assembly GCA_028551405.1 of Uromys caudimaculatus. Classification (NCBI taxonomy): domain Eukaryota; kingdom Metazoa; phylum Chordata; class Mammalia; order Rodentia; family Muridae; genus Uromys; species Uromys caudimaculatus. Next base: position 31,696,275 of record CM052720.1, on the reverse strand, counting down.
AGCAAGATGGAGCATCCGGAATTCAGGTCGGTGGCCATTCACATCTAGAGTAAAGTTTCCAGTACCACTCCTAACAAACAGGATCATGGCCAGAGCAAAGAATGCCGAACTATTAAAAAGTGTAGTCCCAACTCTCCAGGGACTTTACTCAAGGAAGAGAAATTGTTCTTAGTTTGTGAAAGTCTCAACTACAAGAATTCCTAATCCATCCCTTCAAAATATAGGGCAAGTCTGATTTTCAAACTTTACTAGTCAGCGAGGGTTTTTTTTTTTTTTTTTTTTCTTTTCAGTAACTCCAGTGCGAGAGGCACACGTCACAGGTGCTTGGCTGATCCAGAGAAGAGGCAGAGAACATCAACCTTCCAGCTCCTTCCACCTTCCTCTGGAAGTTGGATTTGAAGTTTGGCCCCCAAAGCAAGCATGCTGCAACCAAGAGTCCTGGTCTTTCCCTGTGTGCAACCTGTTACCACAACCGATGTCAGAAAGTGACTCCTATTCAAAAAGTCATTCTTGATTGCTTACCAGAGCAAATGACTTTCATCCAGAATAACTCCGGTAGGTGCAGCATCAGTCCATGAAATTACTACTAAATAAAAGTAATAATTGCTTTCTTAATTGGTAAATGGAGTACAAGTTATTTTTAAATAATACTGAGGACTCAACAATTGAGACTAAATGCTCTGCTAAAAACAACTCAAATCAATTGATAAGAGAATTTGCAAAGATATCATGGCCAAGGATTGTTCCCCCTTCTTCTATTCTGGAATAGCTTCCTCGTTATCTCAAGGCCCGCTTTGAATACTTCACTAGTTCATTCAACTGATACTTGGTCCTCTCCTGGTTATCATTCATTCCACAGTGTATTTCTGCATCGATGAGCTGGGTCGACAGACAGAGGACGATGGTGTGTGTGTGATTTCTATGGGGATAACATAACCATTTGGGTGACTGCAGTTAAAAGAGCTGTGTATTTTCTCTCCCTCGTTTTAAAATAATTTCTTTTGAGAATTTCGTACAAGTATTTTGATCATAACCACGTCTCCGATTCCTCCCAGAACTGCCCTTTAAAGAGATATTGCACAGTGGAGGTATGGAAGCTGGGCAGTGTATAGACTCTATACATGTCTGTATACATTATACTATAGGGTAATGGAGAGCAAATTCAAAACTAGCTATAGTACTGCTATGCTCTCCCAGGTTGACTTCAGGTTGTCAATAGTGATGTGTCTGCTCAGATGTCGTGAACAGTATTTCCTGTTACGTCCATGTCCCTGTTCTCAGAAATAGTGCAGGCTCATCCTAACAGAATTGAAATATTGTTCCCTCACAAAGAGAAATGGATCCATTTTTATTTCATTAAGTTTGGCATCCTAGATAGAGTCAATAACTCGGGGTCCCCCAGCAAGCTCTGAATGATGTGGAGAAACAAGAAAGCAAGCAGTGACGATACACCCTGGCAAATTCCAAACTCAGCCATGCTCACTCTTCATTTGCAGATGAAACATGCTATGTACTTTTAAAGGGTGTGAGAGAGGAGACTGGGTATCTCCGAAGGACTCCCTGGCTGTGTTCCTCCTGGGGAGCGACACCTGTGGTCCACCAGCACTGGCCTTGGTACCATCTGTCTTAGCTCCGGCTCTATCCTCCATCCCTTGAGAAGACAGTCCATTCAACTCACTGGGCTGACCTCAGCACTGGAGAGAGAGCCAGCTGTCCCAAGCACGCCAGCTGCTTCGGTGACCTCACACGGGCAGATGGGGACAGATACACGGGGGATGGCTTCCCCCGTCTTCTTCCCATCACAGACACACAGGCCAGCATAGGGATGGCGGATCTTAAACGCAGGAGGAAGGCACTGAGGCCACACCCCTGGTGTCTGCCCACTTCAAAGAGGTTACTGGTAGTACCAGGCAGAGCAATGAATGCTCAGCAGGCAAGAGGGGTGGTGTGCAAACAGAACCAATCTGACAAGCTTTTCCTTCTGTGGGTTCCCACAGGAGGAGGAAGCAGACCAGAAGACTTCAAAGACACCCACTCACTACTACTGAATGTTCTCCATTTAGGTGACAGAAGTCACTGGGTTTTTAAATAAAAGAAGCTACCTAGGGATGTTCTATTGAAGCAGACATCCTAACCTGAGCTCATCATCTGATGTCTGTACACACAGGTGGCTGTTGGGCCTGGAATAGGAGGCGAGCAACTAGAGAAGGAGAGCTTTAATTTACTTAAAAAGTTCAAGTTTACGACCTGTACTCAATCAGGGACTTGAGTACACCCAAGCATATTTGGGACAATTTTTACATGCCAATCTACTCTTCTTAAGTTTCACGAAATAAAATACAGATCCATGTTTTAAGGCTTAAGCTTAAGAAAATGTAAATTATCAAAATAATTGTCCCCACTGATCTAGGTTGCCATTGAGTTAAGCAAAGTATAGTTTCTCCCTTTAAAAATGTACCACTAAGAAATGACTTGTCTGGGATATTCTATCTCTATTGGACAGAGGTAGTTTATGTAAGCGGTTCATTTGTATCTACAAAGAGAGGACCTGATTTACCAGAAGTTGTACTTCTGTAAGTAAATATGACCCAAAAACAAGCCTCAAAGAATATTCAGCTGTCATTACGCACTTTCTCAAGATGGGAACACGTGCTCACCCTATAAAAGGGTATTATCCACCGGGTGGTGGTGTCGCACGCCTTTAATCCCAGCATTTGGGAGGCAGAGGCAGGCAGATTTCTGAGTTCGAGGCCAGCCTGGTCTACAGAGTGAGTTCCAGGACAGCCAGGGCTAAACAGAGAAACGCTGTCTCGAAAAACCAAAAAAAAAAAAAAAAAAAAAAAAAAAAAGTATTATCCCAGAATTCAAGAACTAGAGAGAAGAGGCTTGTGTGTGTGTATGATGTCAGCCTGGGCTACACTTCAAGACCCTGTTCTAAAACATAACTAAGCAAATAAGGAAATAAAAGGTAATTGGCCCGCACCTCTGGCATTTGCTGACTCTATAAGTGTGGACACAGAAAGAGGAGACTTTTGTTTCTGGAGAATGGAACATTTAATTGGTTTATTTCACACCTATGGTGGCTAGCAGTATCCATGTGCCTCGAAGAGTGACAAAGAACCCAAGAGCAGATACTAGGAAGGTCTTGAGTCAAACTCATATCCTGGTTTCCAGGCTCTATAACCACGAACTACTCACACACTGGACCTGTAACCCCTCCCCAACCCCCAGTCACACTCTGTGCTGGGCTTGTGTCTGGTCCTTGGGTCATATACACAGAATGAGACTTGGTCCCTCTTCTGAAGTATCAGTAGAAAGAAATATGAAATAAATAAAGAGGAACTGTAAAAGATAGCACACAATGAGGTGCCCTGGAAGCAGAGGAAGGGTGGACAGGACAGAATGACAGCTCCCCAAAAAAGCATTACTTTCTAGGTCAGGAATGCAGACCTTTCCCCAGTCACAATGCTGTGAGTTAACCCTTCACACTCCAGTCAATGTAGCCACTCGCTCACACGCTAGCTAACCAGGTGACAGGGAACGCCCCTTATCCCCTCCATGCAGGTGCTACAATGGCAAAATAGATCAAGTTCATTCTCAAAACATTCCAATCCTGAGAGTTAGGGGGTCGGTGGGGGTATGACCCTAAGCAAGAAGATGATGAGACAATATCAGATAGTTAAAAAATGTTCTGAAGAAATGCTGGACTGAAAGTTTCCCGGACTGAGAACTGTTCATAGATCTGCTCCCGGCCCCTGCCCCTTCTCCCTGCCCCTGCCCCTCCTCCTGCCTTCTTTAGATTCTCAACCGAAACAAGCCAAGATGGTGGCAAGAGCCAATTTCCTAAGCATTCTACTCCATTCAGGTGATAATTCACCAGGGAATCATTGAGAGAATTATTTGATAGAAAATTGATGATTGATGGCTTTTCAGATCATGTGTTTGGTCCTGATGTTGTTACAGAAGACGGACATCAGACATGCGTTTCCATCTTTTCTCTGCTAAACACCTGAACATTTAGAGTCATCAAGCTCATCCACTGACCCTTCAGTGACAATTTCAAAGACATGGATGGAGCAGGACCATCGAGTCAAGCAATGCATTTCCCGTGTGCTCAAGGAACCGTGTCTCCTTTGTAGCCAAATGTGACACAGTATGGGATTTCTTTGATTTTCTCCCCCCACCAAGCTCTGAGTTCTTTAATGTTTATACAATAAGTCCAAAGTTACAAGAAAGGAAGGGCCATGCATGTGACCAAAACAGGATGCCCCCCCCCCACACACTTGTTCCGAGTAACTGTGAGATGTGAGGGAACACCCTCTGTGCACCTCTCTTCCTGCCTGCCTGTTAGCATTCTGCCTAAGCTCCGCCCCATAGTTACCTGGCAACAGCCAGGTATGCTCCGCCCCACAGTTGCCTGGCAACAACCAGGTAGGCGGACCGACTATAAAAGGGGCTGCTTGGCCCCTCCTCCCTCTCTTACTCTTACTCTTGTTCTTTTGGTCTCTTGCCTTCTTGCTCCCCCTCTCTCCCCATCCCCCCCCTTTCCCTACGTGTTCATGGCCGGCCTCTACTTCTCTACTCCCTCTCTCTGCCTTTCCGTGCCTCTACTACCCTCTTGACTCCCCTCCCCATGCCCTGAATAAACTCTATTCTATACTATACCATCGTGTGGCTAGTCCCTCAGGGGGAAGGGATGCCTCAGTGTGGGCCCGCTGAGGCACTCCCTTCCCCCACATCTCACCACGCCCCCACAGAACATAGTCCTTCTCTCTTCATCTTTAAGTGGAAGGCACAGTGAAGTTTCTTTTTCCATCACGGACTTTGAAAATTGACGTGTGTGTCCGTTCCCTTTCGTTCTCCGATCAAGATGCAGGCAAGGTCAGCTGACTTTCAAGGGAACTATTTAAGGAAATAACTGACAGCAAAGGTGTGAAGGGACAGATTTGAAGAGTCAGAAAGCTGGTGGCCTGCCCGGTGCATTGGCATATGCCTTCAAGCCCAGCACTGGGGAGGCAGAGACAGCAGAAAGTTGGTGAGTGTAAGACCAGCTTGGACAAAAGAAGGAAATCTTGTATTGGACCCAAAACAACAGTGATCATTTCCTAACCCTGTGTAGAAGAGGGGGTGCTATACTGCGAGAAAGGGGTTCTGCTTCTAGACAGTAAAAGGTTTAATCAGTTGATTGGCAAGGCCATACACACACACACACACACACACACACACACACACACACACACACACACACACACACATATATGTAAGAATAAGAGAGAGAAACAACATGCCATATCATATACAGGCAGTCAATCAAATGTCACTCTAAAACCTAGACACAAGTCTATATCAAAATGTGAAACACATGGATTTATGTCTTATAAATATGCTGAAACTGGGTATGTAGATCAAGTAGTAGAGTGCTTGCCTAGCATGCATAAGGTCCTGGGTTTGATGCCCAGCACCCAAAAGGCTAAATGTGTTGGTATATACCTGGCACCCCAATACTCAGAAGGTGGAGGCTAGAAATCAGGAGTTCAAAGCCATCCCTATCTACAAAACACATTTCAAGTCATCCTGCAAAGATCTTCTCTCAACAAACTTATCTTTCTGTTTTCTTAGTGATAATTAATACTCACAGCCATCTGAAGCACTATTGGCAGAGTGTACAGCTTTGTCTTTCTAAGAAGTGAAAACGTAGGACTCTCCTATCTTACCAGCATACTTCAGTGGCGGATGTCTACAATCCCTGAGTGTCACAGAAAGCAAACCTTGTCCAGAGAAGCACTGGCTGATGCTGACATGGGTGGACACTTCGGTCCCTAGCACACTTGGGGTATTCAAGGTTCCTATGTATCCCATGAACTGGCAAATCTCAGTAGGCTTTCTATCCCAGGTAACTACAGAAGGCGTGCTGTCAACCAGGGCAATTAAGATTCACATGACTGGGGCTGGGCCTGACTCAGTGGTTAAGAACTCTTGCAGAGGGCCAGAGTTCCGTTCCAAGCACCCACATGGCAACTCACAACCACTTGTAACCCCAAGGTGGATCTGACTTCTTTTTGGACTCTGTGGGCACACACACATACACACACCCCAAAATTAAAAAAATAAATAAATAAATAAAAATAAATCTCTAAGATTCATATGACATTCTCTGTAACTTTATAGCTTTTTACTTGCCTTCCCATGACAACATGTTACAAAGTTATGAAGAAAATTATTAGAGACTTTTTTTTTGAGGCAGGATTTCATGTAGCCCAAGGCACTTGCTATGTAACTGTGGACAACTTTGAATTTCTGATCCTCCTGAGTGCTGGGATTTATAGGCCTGCACTACCATGCTTGGTGTACGAAAGATAAAATTTGAGATGGATTGTACCCTTTCCTAATTTCTCTTTGAGGAGGTCAAGTGAAAGGAGCCAGTTCTTTTCAACCATGAGGGGCTCTTGTTTGGCTCAGGCTGATTTTTGTAGTATTTAATATCTGACTCTTTTAAGAAGGTCAGCAAACACATATCCTAAGGCTTAGGCAGGCCTCGTCTCTGCTGGCCAGGCGGACGTGGAGCCCTGCTGGACTCTGCTGTTGATGTCAATGCAGCCAGAGGTATTAATGGTAGGTTTAGCTCTGACCCAATCAAATCCCATGGACAATACATATGTCACTAGTATTACTTAGTGATCTGTTCTTAACCATTGATAAATACAAGTATTATTCTTCACGTATTTGGAAGCAAGGCCAGAGTTGGCTCAGGGCTGGTGACTTGCTGAGTTCTCAGACTCCACGCAATTACTGACAAACCATTTGTAACATCTCTGAGAAATAAAGAGGATCATTGAGGTACAGCCTGAAGCATAGAGTATTCATACATACACGAACATATATCTCTGTGCATATACACAAGGCATACATATGCATATGTGTGAGTATACACACATGTGGATAGACAGACTTGACACACAGAATCTATCCTGGGGGTTTGGGCGGAAGCCATATACACATAGATGAAATCGTTATAATTTCTTTACTGAAAGGGTTTGTATTAGATACATGCTCCACTTAAGCAGAATAATTCATGTGTGCGTTAAAGACACCCAAATTTAACAGATGCCCAGGGCGCTTGAATTAATATGATATTCTATACATGCCCTACTAAGTTATTCAATTACTTTAGGGAGCAAGGCAATAAATATTCAGAAAAGTCTTTCCCACGTGATAATGTATTAAACCTAATAGGAAATTAAGGGGAAAAAATCTCTTTTAAAAATCATAATTATGCTCCTTTATTTTATTAAAAGAACTAAAGTTGGAGGCATGCCCACACTTCCCCAGCAGGGTAAGAAGCTTCAAGCAAATATCTTGCAACTAAAGACAAACTCTAGAAAGACAAACTGGGGCTTATGTTCTAAGTCAAATTCCACCCAAACCACTCCAGGGCCAGTGCATTGCCCTACAGGTCTAACCTCGTGATCCCACCCACCGTCCCTTTTCCACATGCACTAGACTGTATTCACGAAACCACAGGGCCAGATGGTTTGGTGGATTAGCTACGAGGAAAGGCCAGAGTTTCATCTCAAGGTTGATTTTTAAACTCTGAGGCAGATTGGCAGAGACACAGGAGCAAGGCCATCTGAGAGCCCTGGGGAGTCTTGGTCCGGTTCCTAATGAGCAGGTGTTGACACGGAAAAGGCTGCCTATCATGGAGTTGCAGGCAGGAGCTCCTGAGGGGTGTAGGTGTGTGCAACATGCCTCAGCTCAGTTCAGCTGTGCACAGCTAACATGTTACATGTGCTATTCCGTAGCAAGGAAAATCAAACCCGTCCACGCAGGTTTAAAATGGCAGGGTGACTCTCACGGGTGGCGATTTTATCATATGCCCTTCCACCTTAAACACGATCTGCAGAGGGTTCCAGATCCACACCCCATCTGATATGGGGTCCCGAATACATCAGTACTCACATGTAGACAGGCTTCTACTACACTGGACACTTTACTGACCATTTACTGCACAGAGAGTAATTGAAACAACCAAGCCAGCAAGAATAAACTATATACATTGCAATCTTTGGTTCAGTTTGCTTTGGTCGGACAGAACCACTGTCTAATAGAGTTTGGGTCAAAGTCTATAGTCTACTAACAAGAGTAATAGGACCTACAGAAGAATCACTTCAGTATAGACTTACATGTGTGAGGCGCAGTGTATGTGCCCATTAGACTAGCTTGATAAGCAGTTGGAACCACTTCGAACACTGCATCGATTTGTAAAGATAATTTTTAGCCAGTTCAGTTTTTTTCAGACTTCAGACCCTGTGGCTACTCATTATAAGATAAAATAAAAACGCAGATTAGGCTGTTTACCAAAGCCTTTGTACAAGTCTCTCTCACAATCATTGTGGCTTTTTAAAGATTTATTTTTTTATGTTTACTTTTGTGTGCATGCACGTGTGTGTGTGTGCCTGAGGGTATGGTGCTGGGAGAAGCCAAAAGGGGGCGTTAGAGCCCCTTAGAGTTAGAGTGACAGGTGGCTTTGAGCTACCAGACAGGGTCCTAGGAACAAAACTCAGTTGTATTGGAAGATAGTGTCTGCTCTTATCGGCTGAGTCATCCCTCCAGCCCACGACAGTGGCCTTTTAAAACATAAAAACAGGAAGTAGCTGTGTTGATCTTCTCAAGTGTTTGTGAAGATTAACAGCAAATATGAAGGCTCTCCAGGAAGAACCGAGGTTCCCTAAACAGGCCATGAAATAAGCACCTTTAAAAATAAAACCATACCGTCACCATGTACACCACCATTAACAGTGTGTGGATTCTTTCTAGCCTTGTTTTGAGGCTTCTTTACATTAAAGTGCAATTAATGTAATGTAATTAATTTGCCAAAATGTAATCATACAAGTAGTTCTACAGTATTTTTTATGAACATTTGCTTTTTTATTTAATATTATGTTTATATGTGTGTGTGTGTGTGTGTGTGTGTGTGTGTGTGTGTGTAAGAGAGAGAGAGAGACTGAGAGAAGGAGGGAGGGAGGGAGGGAGGGAGAGAGGGCACACATGGGTGCAGTACCTGTGGAGGCCAGAAGAGGGTGTCAGATCCCTTGATGGTAGATATGCAGGCTACTGTGAGCCACTGGACTTGGGTGCTGAGATTTTGAACTCAGGACCTCTGCAAGAACAGCCAGTGTTCTTTATCTGATATTTCATCTCTCCATCCCTTCTCCTATAAGGTTTAAGTGGTTCTGTGACTATCCCACAGGAATGGGTAGTACTTCTAACCAGTCTCCTATAAAGTGTTCACAACGCCTCCAAGTTCTCCCCACATCACCCAATGGATCCACATACCTGTAAGTAACAGGGTGTAACTCTAAATTAGTGTTTTGTTGTTTTCTACGTTCAAAGTTAGCATTTTTATGGTTATGGCTACACTGTTTCATTCTGGATTTTATTGGGCATCTTAGACTACAAACAGGTCAAAAAGTCCCTGGGAATGTGACTGGTGGGGTGGCATGGGTATTTAGAACATGGAATGACTTAGAAAACAAAAGCGTGAGCAACTCCAGTTTCCTCACAAACTAGGGATTGTAGTGGCCATTCCTGGTGGTCAACTTGACTAGATCTGGAGTGAACTACAATCCAGAATTGGAGGGCTCACCTGTGATCCCGATCTTGAGGCTGGAAGACACAAGATCTTGAGGCATAGTGGCCGTGAAAAGCTTAGCTCCAGGCAAAGTAGTACACACCCTTAATCCCAGGAGACTGAGGCAAGGAGATCTCTGAGTTCAAGGTCAGCCTGGGACAAAGCAAGTCCCAGATCCAGGCGTGGTGGTACACACCTTTAATCTGGGCCACACCTTCTGCTGGAGACTGACATAAGGACATTGGAAGAAGGAAGATTTGCTCTTGTTGGCCTGTGTGCCTTGTGGGACTGAGTAACTGCCAGATCCTTGGACTTTCGTTCACAGCTGCTGCTGACCATTGTTGGGGATTTGGACTACAGACTGTAAGTCATCAACAAATTCCCTTACTATATAGAGACTACCCATAAGTTCTGTGACTCAAGAGAACCCTGACTAATACAAAGGTTAACAGCTAATTTTGCTATAATGCCAAAGAGTCTCAATACTCAGTAAGTGCCAGGACCCACTTGGTGGGGAAACAGGAAACTGAATCCCACAAGTTGGCTTCTGACCTCCCCATGTCCACCATGGTAGGTGTCGTGAGCAAGGATGTGTACACACATACTAAATTACCAAACAAGGAAATGTAATGAGAATTGTTTCATCAGAATTTAAAGTTTCTGCTTTTCAAAAGCTTCAGTTAATTTCCAAAGGGCGTACAGAACTCCACTCCACAGAAACTTAATAAGCTAAGGAAGTGGGTAAGAGATTTCAGCAAGCATTTGGTGGGTGGGGCTTGCAACAGTCACAGAAGCAGAGGCTACCCCGACCGAGGTGAGGGAGGGGGAGGGATGAAGGTGGGACAGTGTACTATCTGTTTGCTCTGAGGTCATGCCGGACTACAGCAACAGAGGAAAGAAAGATGGATTTGGGATCCTGGTTTGAGCAGACGAAGCCCATCCTGGAGGGACAGCACAGCCCAGGGGCACGGGGTGGCTGATCAGTCTGTGCTTGCAGGAAGGAAGCAATGGGGGAAGACGCCATTGCTCATCTGGCTTTCTCTTTCCCAAATTCCGTCCATATTCCCAGCCCGTGGAATGGAGTCACCTGCACTCAGGGTGGGGCTTTCCTTCTCATTAAACCTCCCCAGAAACTCCTGCAAAGGCACACTCAAAGATGGCTCTCCTGGGTGACCACAAACCCAGCCAAGCTGGCCAAGAAAATGCACATTGCAGACCGTTGAAGGGATCATTTTATTGTTTTACTTCCTTTTTGTTTGTTTGTTTTAAATTTAATATTTAAGATCAGCTGTACACGGGTCTTACAAGATCAGTGGTGAATACAGGGCATCACTCAGAATCATATTTATTTTTGCTAAGAGCCAGGCCTGGGGCTACAGCTCAGTAGAACACTTGTCGAGGATGCCAAGGCTCTCTCCCCAGCACCTCAGAAGAAAGAGAGGAAGAAATAGAGATAGGAAAGAAGGAAGATTTAAAGAGACACATAGCAGCTAGCAGGAGAGCTTAGTCAGTAAACTGCTTAACACAAGCTTGGGGACCTGAGTTCAGATCCCCTGCACTCCTGTAAACTGCCAGGCACAGTAACAGAGCATGCTGCAATTTCAGTCCTGGAGAGGCAGAGATAGTAGGATCCTGGGAGCTCACAGGCTACCAGTCTCTGCACTGGTGATCTCTAGCTTCAGTAAGAGACTCCCATGTCCAACACTAAGTTTCGGAGTGATAAATGAAGACATTTGACACTAACTTCTGGCCTCTGCTTGCATGTGCACATCTGTGCACACACTCAGGAACCTGTGTCCACATAGATAAGGGACACAAACACAAAATGACCAAACACGTATGAAGAGAATACGCTAAGACAGACTAAATCTGAACACGATCACAGTAAGTATTAAACATCTGTAGTTGGGGATGTGATGATTAGCTTCACCCAATCAATTGATACATTGAGTCCAAATGATACTAATTTATATCCTACAGACAACTGTAATTAATAAGAGGTGAAATGAATCGGGCACAGGCCTTAACTGTAGTAGAATGTTTTCGAAGCTCTACCAAACAAATGATCAGAGCCTATAAAATGCAAAAGAGTCTGAGAATGCAAAACCTCACAGGATAAGGAGTTCTGTTTATTGCAGGCCCTGGGAGGGAGGCACAGAGGCGACACTTGCCCACATGCACGGGAGTTACACCCCAGCACTTCAGAGGCAAAGTCGCCATCTTGGATATTCAGGCTGTTGATGCATGTAACTTTGCTCCTCATTATGATAAGAGAATTGCAAACGATGTGTTGGATGGAACACCACCATCTGCCAGAAAGACAGAGGAATGGAGAGATAGCTCAGGATTAAGAGTGCCGGGTGTGCTTCCAGAGGACCCGGCTTTGGTTCTTTAAACCCAGGCTGGGTGGCTCACAACAACCTGTAAGTCCAGCTCCAGAGAATTTGATGTCTTTGGCCTCTGAACTCAAGTCCATATACCCACACACAGACACATAATTAAAAATAAAACCTTAAAGACTGAAAATACCAAATTCTGGTAAGGATATGGAAGCCACCACCTAACACATTGTTCCTGGAGAGAGTACAGCTGCGCAGTGGCTTTGGGAAAAGCTCGGGGATTTCTTATTTTTAAAAAAAAAGGAAGCCCTTCCCTTGGAACTGAGCACCCCATCCTTGGATGCTGCCAGAAGACGTACGAAACTTATGTCCAAGAGAGTCTTGTAGAAGAGTGCTCATGCCAGTTGTATGTAACAACAAATCTTGAAACAGCCTGGACATCTGTTAACAGATGAACAGATAAACCAAAGGGGCTTTTATGCAATTATTCTCATTCACTTAACAAAAGGAGGACAGTAAGGGGGGGTCAACATGTGATTTGGGGGGGCCTGAGAACCACCTAGGTGTCACCTGCAAGAATACTGTCTGATTCTTTTGAGACAGGCTCAGTGCTCACCAATTAGGCTACACTGGCCGGGAGAGCAAGAATCTCTCTGTCGCTGCTTTCCCAGCGCTAGGACTGCAAATGCACCCAGCATCTCTAGCTGGGTCCTGAGGATCAACATCTGGGAGTCACACTTGCAAAGCAAATGCTTGACCAGCTCTGACATCTTCCCAGTCCAAATAGTACATTTAAATTCCATTACTCAAGCCGGGCAGTGGTGGCACACGCCTTTAGTCCCAGCACTTGGGAGGCAGAGACAGGCCAATTTCTGAGTTTGAGGCCAGTCTGGTCTACAGAGTGAGTTCCAGGACAGTCAGGGCTACACAGAGAAACCCTGTCTTGAAAAACCAAAAAAAAAAAAAAAAAAAAAATTCCGTTACTCTATGTAAATTTTACGAAGGAGGAGGAGGAAGAGGAGGAGGTAAAGTAGAAGGAGGAGGAGGCAGTGAATGAGGAGGAGGAGAAGGAGGAGGAGGAGGAAGAGGAGGAGAAGAAGATAAACAAATACAGTCAGGCTTATCTGCAGATTCTGTATACTAGGACCCAGTGGCTATCAGGTGAAAAATGCTTGGGGAAAACAATCGTGCCAGCACTGAAAATACATCATGCTTTGGGCCGCCTGTCTCTGAGACACTAGAGTGGGTGCTGCAGATCTGAACTCAGGTCTTCATGCTTGGGTGCCCATCTCCCCAGCTTCTAAGCATCTATAGGTAGCCTCGCAAGGGCAATCCCCAGCTTCAGATTACCAAGCAAGAGATATTCCCCATCTTCCTGAATGGCTTCAAAAGGAACACCACGGCAAGCAAAAGACATCTTTAGTGAGCAGCTATTAGGTGGCAGGCACTAGGCTAGGTAATTCACACATCTGCTCACTTGCTCATTAATATGGAATACCTGCTAAGCGCTGGGATTTACATAAATTATCCATTGAATGTGTGCCCAGATCCTGTAAGGTGGGTATTAGAAATCCTGTCTTAGGGAGTGTGAATTGAGACTCAGACATGATTAAATGCCTGAAAAGGTCATAGTGCTGAGAAGTGGCACACCAGATCTAGCAAATTACTCTGAAGACTGAAAAAAAAAAAACGTGGAGTTTGTGTATGCCACATTTAAAAGCATTTCTGCATTGCTTTGCTTTTATAGATACCCATGTCCTGTCTCTGTCACCTGGTTATTGCTGGTGAAGGAAAGGTCCAGGAGCTGCTCTCCCTCAGACTGTCCCTAGCCTGTCACCCTCTTGCTGCATTGTGGAGGGAAACCGATGGCTTTTGATATTCCTGCCCCTACCCCCACAGCCATCTGCTCAGGCACCTTATATCCCAGCACACCCAGCCACACAATGTTTCCCATTTTATCCCTGGATTCTCTGGAATAAATCTGTAGGAGGCAATAAAATCAGGCACTCCCTGTCCTTGGAAACAACCTCTCCACTGCGGACTTGGGAACCACACATTATTAGTTCTGCGCGGTGATGACTTCTGTCCCTGTGACCAATGGGACGTGAGTGACAAGAGACCCAGAGATTAAAAAGAGTGCCAACCCCTCAGCTCCACTGGGGAATAACAGGCAATGTGAAGAAGGGACACACACTCCCAGCGCGTATATCTTACACAGCATGCACTAGACCGAGGCTTGGAAGCGATCCGAAGTATTGCCATCCCCGACGCCTCCCCAACCCCCCCCTTCACCCCCCACCAGGCTTCTGTATATCCTGTTCTAACTCACATCCTCCCAGTAAAGACAAGCATCTGAGATCGACTAATAACACTGGTGCGTTAACTAATTAGCAAGAGCAAGGCATTTGGAAAACAAACAGGCTTTGGCACTATGCTCTCATTATGGGGCTGTCCTCAGCTGGGGCTGTCCTCAACTGCAATCAGGATATATCCAGAGAGTGCCTGAGAGGACCTTGCTGGGGAGCCACCTGCTGAGGTGTATTGACATCACTACTCCCACAGAAGGAGAATCTTGGTTTTCATTTAATTTTTATTTGCTTAAAACACAAGTCTTAGCCGGGCAGTGGTGGCGCACGCTTTTAATCCCAGCACTTGGGAGGTAGAAGCAGGTGGATTTCTGAGCTCGAGGCCAGCCTGGTCTACAGAGTGAGTTCCAGGACAGCCAGGGCTACACAGAGAAACCTTGTCTCGAAAAAACAAAAACAAAAAACAAAACAAAAAAAACCAAGTCTTTTTTTTTTTTTTTTTTCAGAGCCCAAACTATGACATCCTTTTGCACACTGGAGTTTGGTCAGTGAAACTTGCTTCCTGGCCCAAACACTAACCTTTCCAGATTGAGACAGTCAGATAGGAAATAACTGGAATATTGCTCATCGCTTGTTGTCAGTGGTTCTACTCTGACAAGAGGTTACGAAGGTACTCCTGTCTTAGTTCACAGTGGAGAGCATCAATGGGCTTGCACGCTGTTTTTGTTTTTGTTTTTTTTGTTTTTGTTTTTGTTTTTTTTTGGTATAGCTAAGATCCTTTCTGGTAAATAAAATGTCAATGCTTTTTTATTAGTGAAGAAAGTGAAGCAGGAAGACCCGGGGGTTTGACTCGGCTGGGAAACACATATTATTTACAAGGCTACATAAACCATGCAAGGTGGCGTACACCTGTAACACCAGCATTTGGGAAGTGTAGGCATTAAGGTCAGTTCAGGGTCATCTGTGGCTCTAGATCAAGATAGAGACCAGCCTGGGACGTGTGAGACCCTGCAGCAACACAAAACAACCAACCAAACCACAACACCAAAAATTAAAACACAACAACAACAACAACAACAACAACAACAACAACAGAATTTCAGAAAGCAGCTTCGCAGAGGCGCCCAGCAGGGGAGCTTGCTGAGGACCCTACAGAGGACCCTGCTGAGGACCCCATCTGTACAGGGGTCATTGCTTATTTGCTTCCTTTCTAGAAGCAGCCCGCTTTCTCATGGACCGCGAAAAGCCAGTCTCCATCTTGAGCCTTTTCTTCCCACTCAATGCTCTCCAAGCTGAAGCCACCTCATCCACACCCACAGCGCCAATTATCTCCCACTTGGGAAGACTCACAGCCCGGACCCTTCTTGGAGCTCCTGACCCAGAAATTCAACTGCCTGTTCGATGTCTCCTTTTGGATAGATCAAACTCAGTATCCAAAAATATACATAAGATGTACCTCCTACTTGTCTACCACTGCCCCACACTCTGGGGGAGCATATTCTCCCCCCTCCCTTTCGCGGTGAACACTGTGACATGACTCCGGGGTCCTTCGGTGTCACCCAGAACACAGTCACCTGTCCACGCATGCTCCAGCCACTCTGGTCTTGTGCCAGAGCCGCCCTCCCGCTCCTGCCTCTGCACCCACATAATGCCACCGCAACCTTCTGGCGCCTATTCAACTATTGTGTGTTGGACAACATGACTGATAACTTAGTAACTCTTGATGCTGTGGATTCTGTGCTGTTAACACACCCTGTTTCAAAGCACAAGACAGGGTTGTGGTCTCGCAGGGTTCACAGTACTTTCTTCATTCAGCCTCTGGCTCCCTTACAAGATTTCAGGTCCCAGGTAGAGGAGGCATCACGTTTGGGTTTGTTCTCAAATATATCCCATAGAACTTAAATTGTTTGACACTTAAAAAAATAATTCTTTTTTTTTTTTCTTTCTTTTCTTTTTGAGACAGGGATTCTCTGTATAGCCCTGGCTATTCTGGAACTCACTCTCTAGAGCAGGCTGGCCTCGAACTCGGAGATCTACCTGCCTCTGCCTCCTGACTGCTTCTGCCTCCCGAATGCTGGGATTAAGGTGTGCGCCACCACAGCCTGGCTAGCAAAGGATTCTTACTAAATATAAGATGGCAGCCTCCACAGAGACAATGAAGCCAGCGTTAATTTTTTTCTTTTCTTTTGCTGAAAATACGCGGCTTCCTTTAGGGCTCTAACCACAAAGCATCCTTTTGCAAAGCTTGAGAGCATGTCAGTGAAACATGCCTCCTGACCCAAACATGAACTTTGCTGGTTTGAGGATTTGAGTCCCAAGGATAGGAAATGGCTGTTTTATTATAGATTTTCTCATCATTGGTTATCAGTGTCTCAATACGGTGATGTCAGGAAAGGAGGAAGTAGATAACAAAAGACATTAGCAAGCAAACAACGTCAGTATTCTCCATATGATCCCCATGCCCACAGGGCATGCACTTCCCTGCGTTTCTCAAAGTCCTTGTGTGTGGGTAAAGCCAGGTGACTGAGGATGGAAAGGCAGGTAAGTGGGTATGATAGGTGATATCCCTGGGGTTGGCCCTTGAATTCTCCTCCTTCCTCTCTGTCCTGTTGACTAACTACCAAGGCTCAAGTAAGGTGCTAGTGGCATCCCAAAGTGGAAGTCACTAAACATGTGTATGTGTATGCAATGTGGTTGGAGCCAGCTCTTTTTTTTTTTTTTAAAGATTTATTTATTTTATATATGTGAGTACACTGTCACTGTCTTCAGACACACCAGAAGAGGGCATCAGTTTCCATTACAGATGGTTGTGAGCCACCATGTGGGTGCTGGGAATTGAACTCAGGACCTCTGGAAGAGCAGTCAGTGCTCTTAACCGCTGAGCCATCTCTCCAGCCCCTGGAGCCAGCTCTTAAGAGTCTACTCTAGCCGGGTAGTGGTGGCGCACGTCTTTAATTCCAGCACTTGAGAGGCAGAGGCAGGCGGATTTCTGAGTTCGAGGCCAGCCTGGTCTACAGAGTGAGTTCCAGGACAGCCAGGGCTACACAGAGAAACCCTGTCTCGAAAAACCAAAAAAAAAAAAAAAAAAAAAAAAGTCTACTCGCCAAAAATGTGTATATAGGTATATATGTATAGTAGCTCCATCCACGCAATGTGTGAACGTGAATGTCTGTCTGTCTGTCAATGTGTGAAGTTGTTGGGGTTTTGCTCCTTCCATCAAATCTCTATGTATATCTATGTATGCATATATGTATGTATGTATATGTGTATGTATGTATACATGTATGTATCTATGTATGTATCTATGTATGCATATATGTATGTATATGTGTATGTATGTATACATGTATGTGTATATATGTATACATGTATGTATATGTATACATGTATGTATATGTGCATGTATGTATGTATATATATGTATGTACATATATGCATAAAGTTGTTGGAATTTACCCATTGGAGCCTGCTTTATCCACCAAGTGTGTGTGAGCGTGTGCCTACTTTATATTGTCACTGACCCATGTCCCCTCCTCCTTGGATCACTGCTCACATTGCCTGAGCTAGTCTTCAACATATGCCAACCTCCTCTGCCAGGCTACACCAGACTCTGATGTGAACTAGTCATAAACTACTTGGGGTGATATTTGTTTTTACAATTAGATTATACTCATACAATTGGGACAAGAAAGGATAAATCACTGACGAGCCTCTATGCCTATTTTTATATGGAGCATTTTCTTTTTCTCAGTGGGAAAAGAGAAACAAAAGTTATCCTAGCTAAGCTTAGGCTCAGAACTAATATATGTTCCCATCTAAAGCTGTAATGGGCAGGTAGTTGTCATGCTTTCTCGTCTAAGCTAAGGACAATCACACCTCCCCCCAACCAAACCAAACCAAACCAAACCAAAACACCACAGAATCTCCCACAGTTCAGTACCAGGGCGAAGGCACCAGGGGAAAAGGCCATCTGCTTCCCAACCCTGCACCTAGTCCCCTCTTACCAACCCTGGAGACATAACCAGCACATACAAACTACAGTGTACCACAGCACACTAGAGAGAAGTCCGAATCTTGAATAAGCCTGCCCAGATCCGAGATCCAGTGAAGCCATGTGGTATGGGGGTAATGGATGGTTTCACCTTTAACCTCAGCTGGCTGTGCCATAGTTTTTCCAAAGTATGGAGATGAGGGAAGAGAGGCAACCACTATCGACAAATGATCTTTCAGAGATAAAATATTTGAAAGGTGCTCAAACGAGTTGTTGCTACCTATCTAGTAGTGATAGTATGATTGCCCTGGCAAAGCATGCCCACAGGTGTGGTAGCGGTGATGTTACTGGGGTAACCAACTGCCTTCTGATTGATATTGGTGTGAATGTTACCAGGGTAACCGAGTGCCTTCTGATTGGATTTAAGAACTGCTCCACAGAGAGAAACATGCCTGGTGCTACAATCTAGCCAAGAACTTGTGACCAGGGTGATCAGGGGCCCTAGAGGAGAACCTACTGCTTTTATTTTCATAAATCAAGGTATCTTCTAAATATGTATCTTTATACCGGTAGGTTAGTGTCGTTCTCTGTCCTCACCAGAGAAGGGTCTTTGTATAGTAAACTGAGGTCAATACAGAGACTCACAACTGGTTTACGTGCACAGAACAAGTATCAAAGAAGTAGTCCTAAGTGGGACATTTATATGACAGCACCCTCCCCTCCTCTCCCCACTCAAGGCACAGGGAACATTGTAGAAGAGGCAGAAAGCCTGTAAGAGACATCAGCAAGGCCTGGGTGAAACACTCATGAACTCACAACAACTGTGGTTGCTTGAACAAGACCTGGGTAAGATCAAGCCACTCAGCAGTCTGGCATGGGTGGAGGAAGGACACACAAGCTCCCACTCTTAGCTGAGGAACTTGTGACAGTTGGTGCTGGTAAGGGAAGAAGAATCAGCTTTCTTCATAGGTGCAGACTTGGTAGGTTGGTCATATGCCAGTAAATAGCCCCCATCCATGCAGGTACATATGGGCAGTATAAGTTAAACTCAGTGAGTTATTTAAAAAAAAAACAAAAACACATGAAGTTATAAAGGGTACGTGGGAGATAGGATCCAGGAGGAGCTGGAGAAGGGAATGGGGGTAAATACAGTGAAACTAGATTGTATACATGTATAAAATTCTCAGGAGATTAACATAAACATTATGCTTCAAAATAAATAAGGCCCTTGGAACTCTACCTTATGATACAAATCCGGAGTCCCACTAGTTTCTCCTCACTGCTCCCCTAAGCCACACCTAGCTTACCTCCATTCCTTTGAGACTCTCAACAACATTTAGAATTGCTCTCTCTACCAGGGACTCTACAGTCACCACATACAGCGAGGATCTAGGCTACCAGGGCTCACCTCCCCTTCTCCATTTTGTTCTTTCTAGGATATTCCTATTCAAGCCACAGCTGGCTGCCTTAGTACCTCCTTCCAGTCCATATCCATTTATATAGGACCTGCTGTCATCCTAGACCAGACCTAGGGCACCAGTGCCTTTGCTTCTGCCTTCCCTTGTGGAGTTGGACCCTAAGTCCTATTTAAGAGACTGTCAGAGCAGGTCCCTTCCACTCTTAGCCTATCATCCACTCCATCTAGAGTTCCAAACAGAATTTCAGATCTGGGACCAATCAGAGTCTGAACCCTAGAACACAGAGTAGGCTCAACTCTGAAAGCAAGCACCATTCTTCTTGTTTACAACCAGAGGTAACAGCAACCAAATAACAAAACAAAACACTCACCCAACAAAGGTGAGACCAGGTGACCACACCAAGAAACACCACAGATGTCATAACCC
The DNA here is from genome assembly GCA_028551405.1 of Uromys caudimaculatus. Taxonomy (NCBI): domain Eukaryota; kingdom Metazoa; phylum Chordata; class Mammalia; order Rodentia; family Muridae; genus Uromys; species Uromys caudimaculatus. The sequence continues at coordinate 31,676,167 of CM052720.1, read as the reverse complement.
CAGAGACCTAGATCCTAGGGCAAAACCACAAATATTAACAGACAAAACAATATGCTTCCTCCAGAAGCCATCAATGCCATTGGAATGTTCTCTAAGAAAAGCAGTTTAGCTGAAGCACAAGACAAGGACTTTGAAAGAGCAATTATGAATACATTCAAATGCCTTAAAAAGGATGTAAATACATGCCTCAGTGAAGACTGAAAAAACCCACAATCAGTGGAAGGAGATAATGAAAACGATACAACATATGAAAGTAGAACATAACAAGGAAATAGAATTGGGAAAGAGAAGCCAAAATGAAATAAAACCAAAAATAAAAAGCTCAGCAAGTGAAGCAAAGAGCTTAGAGGCAAGCCTCATCTAACAGACTGAGGAAAAAGTGGAAGAGAGAATTTCAGGTCTTAAAGACAAGGTAGAAGAAATGAATAGCTCAGTCAAAGAAAATGTTAAATCTAAAAAAACATCAAGGCACAAAAATATCCAGGAAGTCTGGGACACTATGAAAAGATCAAACCTGTGAAAAATAGATATAGAGGAAGGAGAAGAAATCCAGGGCAGAGGCACAGAAAATATTTTTAACAAAAAATCATAGAAGAAAACTTCCCAGACATAAAGAAAAAGGTGCCTATCAATGTGTAAGAGGCATATAGAACGCAAAACAGACAGGGTAAGAAAGAAAATTCCTCAAAACACATAATAACTAAAATACTAACTGTGCAGAAGAAAGAATATTAAAAGCTGCAAGGAAAGAATATCAACATACAAAGGGAGGGCCATTAGAATAGCACCTGAGTTCTCAATGGAAAAATCCAGAAGAGCCAGGACAGATTTCCATAGACTCTGAGAGATCACAGAGATGCCAGCTCAGACTATTATACCCAGCAAAACAAGCCCAGACTACTATACCCAGCAAAACTATCAACCACAATCAAAGGAGAAAAAAACTACAAATTTAAACAACTTCTGCCCACAATTCCAGCTATAGAAAAGACACTCAAGAACATGACAAGACCTGCACAAAATGAAGCCAGATAAAATCCTAACACATAGAAGCAAAAGTGGAAACAAACTTCCACCCCAACACTGAAAATATTTGCAATGTATACCTAATGGGAGAGGGGAAATAAATTTTATCCAACAGAGTGACACTGGGTGTTCCAACCATACTGCAGGTCAGCACCTGTACACAAGAGTAGCTGGCCAAAATAAAATAGATCCATGGTTTTGTTTGCTTGTTTGCTTTCTCTCTCTCTCTCTCTCTCTCTCTCTCTCTCTCTCTCTCTCTCTCTCTCTGTGTGTGTGTGTGTGTGTGTGTGTGTGTGTGTGTGCTTTCTTTATGATTTGAGATTTTGTCCTTTTAGTTTTTTTTCTTTCATTCCTTCAACGGGGGGGGGGTGAATAGGGAGGATTTCAGAGGACCCAGGGAATAGGATATGATCAAAATATATTGTATAAAATATTTTTTAAAGTTTAAATAGTATAAAAACAAACAAGAACTAATAATAGAGACAAGATAATTACTTGTAGGAGTCCTACAAGTTTTCTTAAAGAAAATTTTCTAGTAAGTTTTTGAGTACCATAGCAGGGAAAAAAAATGATGTGATCTGAGAGTGCTTGGTAGAAGGTATGTGAAGATGGAGATTGCTGCCCCTTACTGGGTACTGTAAGGCAGTATCTAGAAAGATATTTGCAGCTAGCAGGTAGGCAAAGGATGCTGAGAGGGTTATTCTGGGGGTTGCCCTGACTGTACACTCATTTTCCAGACTAAATGCTATACTCTACATTTGCCTTCAGAGTGCTTGTATTTCAGTTGTTTGATTTAGTTCTCCCATATGAATTTATGGTAAAATTACCTCCCTATAGGTAATATGTTTATGAACACTTAGAAGTAGGTGGTGGTGCTATTTTAGCAGGGTATAAAAACATGAAGCGGTGGAGTCTTTCTGCAGGAAGTGGGCAGGCCTTCAGGTTGCTAAAAATATTATGATGATGATGATGATGATGATGATGATGATGATGATGATGTGTGCACGTGTGTATGTGTGCATGTGTACCAGTCTTTTGCCTACATGTACAATATATCTAGTGTCCATGGAGACTAGAAGAGGGCATGGGATCCCCTGGAATTAGGGTCGTGAACAAATGTGAGCTTCAATACAGACAAAAAGAATTAAGCCTGGGTCCTCTAGAAAAATAACCAATGCTCTTAACTGCTGATCATCTTTCTGGCACAAATGCCTTGAACTTTACAGCTCACCCTGATTCCTGTCTCAGGTCAGCTTCCTCTTCTGTTGAGATGTGAAGCCGTAAGGAGTCATAGCCATATGCTTGTTCAGTCATGGTTTTCCCACCATAATGGACTGCGAACCAAGATGAATTCTTCCTCACTTAAGGTGCTTTTTTTGGTTTGTTTGTTTTTCGAGACAGGGTTTCTCTGTATAGCCCTGGCTGTCTTGGAACTCACTCTGTAGACCAGGTTGGCCTCAAACTCAGAAATCCACCTGCCTCTGCCTCCCAAGTGCTGTGATTAAAGGTGTGCACCACCACCACTGCCCGGCTAAGGTGCTTCTTTTTAGGTATTTGGTTACAGTAACAATGAATGCAACTAATACTTCCTGAGACTCAGTAGAACCAAAGGCACCTACTTCTTGTTTGCCAGAACTGGCATCTTATTGTCCAACTTGGTTCCCAGGCTATCAGAATCTATGAACCAATAGGACTGGCTCCCTGGTTTTCAGATCTTCAGATCTTAAGAATCTTCAGCATGGCTCCGTGAGGAACATGGCAGCATCCAGGCAGACATGGTGCAAGAGGAGCTGAGAGTTCCACATCTTCTTCTGAAGGCTGCTAGCAGAATACTCACTTCTAGGCAACTAGGATGAGGGTCTTAAGCCCGCACCCACAGTGACACACCTACTCCAACAAGGCCACACCCACTCCAAGGCCACACCCACTCCCACAAGGCCACGCCTTCTAATAGTGCCACTCCCTGGGCCAAGCATAGGCAAGCCATCACAAGAATATGCTTACTTTAAGGTACATCTTCCATTTCTCTCCAAAGCCACCTGAGAGCAGTTCCCGTCTATACCTCCCTTATCTGTTTAGTCCTTCCCAATGTGCTATTTCACACATAATCAAGATTTAATAAACAATCGAGAGAGTTAATGAATTGATGAAAGAATGGATTGCAGTCTAAATCTACTCATTAATAATCCTTCTCTCCAATTTGTAAAACAGTAAAATCTGACTTTACAGAACTGAGCTACGAAGTACAAAGTAATTATCACCTTCCTAGGACACTAATCTTGTGCCCTTTCATTAGAGGTTATTGTTAACAAAATCGAGTAGTCTTTCCTCTCTCACGTTTTATGATCTTGGATGAAGACTTCATTTTGGTTAATATGCTAAGGGGAATAATGAGCTCATAAAAGAAGTCTGCTTCCTCTTTTGATGTTCTAGTGCTGAGCTAGATGTTGAAGAACTCATGAGGTGAAAGAGGAGGTGCATGAAACCAGTAGTACCTGGTCAGATGACGTCACGATTGTTAAATCATCTATGCCAAGTGTCTCAGCCTAAACTGCAAAGGAAGTGTCTGAAAGGATGATCAAATGTAGCGCCTGCATTCTTCTTCAGACTCTCCAGATGGAAATTTCTGTGCCTCATCTCTTGAACTCTAGAGCAGAATCATCCCTGGCACAGATTCTATTACCCTTCAGGAAATTGTGGCGAGTCCGTCTACTCAAGTATGTAATTCTGGAGATGTACAGAAGACCAATATTTTACCTCAGACAAAAGGGACTTGCAAGTGGTCTATTTGGAAGGCTTCAGGGAATTCAATAAATATGCAATTACAAAGTGTGTTTTAGATTATTTAAGATTAAAAAATGTGTGTATGTGTGTGCATGCAAATATGTATATGACACAGGAGTTCAGGTGTTTGCAGAGGCCAGAAGAGTCCATCAGTTTTGTTGGAGCTGGAGATGCAGGCAATCGGGAGCCACACATGATGGGTTCTGGGAATGGATGCAAGCCTTCTCCAAGAGCAGTATGTGTTCTTTACCAGATAGCCATTGCTCCAGCCATATAGGAGCTCCAGCGCCTAACACTAAAGCATATGCCCAGTGCTGTAAGCCCACAATGGAAACTGAACACAAAAGGAAAGGAAGGCATTATAGGCCAGATGTCATTGTCTGGTCCTTGGTTCCTAAGCTATCTGTAACTTGTAAGACGTGTTTCCTGTTGTAAGACATACTTTCGCTGACCAGAAACACTGGCACTTTTACGTAAGGACCATTTATTTACGTTTGCACATTAAAGCATGCTCACGGGAGAGCTGTTCTCCTCAGTGAGTTCATTCTGTCCTGACCACCGAGCCTCCTCTTGCTGAGGGCAGCATGGGCTGGAGACCTGTTTAGCCACTTGATGCCTTCTGTGGACTCCAGGGGAACAAACTCCATAAGGTCATAGAAACACACAGAATCCATGAGTTCTGCTCAGAGAAACACTCGTGGTTTTTTTGGACCCAAATGGATCTATTTTCAGGGAAATGCAACAAACAAGAGGTCTCCCCATAGACACTTGCAATAATACAGCACAGTAGTAATAAGAGACACAGGACGACATGTGTGCAAGGAACAGATCTGCTAGGGGTAGGGGAAGGAAAAGTGAGCCAGGAAGCTCATATTCTTGTTGTTGATCCCACCCCCCAAGGATAATGAGAAGTCAAATGTGGTCGGGGTCAGACTGAAAATACAACCAGGAGTGATCTGTGTGTTCAGCTAGTTAACCATGTGGGTCTGGTTTGATGTTTTACATAATAGTTTTGATATTAAGCCCTGATGCCCAATCATATTTGGAGAAGGCTGGGACTGAACAGTGGATCCTAAGGATGTGAGCAGTGGTCAGCAGCTGCAGAAAGAATGGACAGACAACTACGGGAATGTGGGGAGTTTTCATAGAAACACGAGCGCCACTGATGAAGGAGGCGCAGTGTGGCCATGGGAGGATGGAGCAGTCAGAACCAAAAGGCATACATATACCACATTTACTTCCCGTGACATTTTTTTGAAGGAAGGAATTTGAGAAAACGAGTTTTACCGTCTTTTCTCTGAAATATTCTTAGACTTTTGAAAAACAGCTATTCATGGAGACATACTGTGAAGGTAATCAGCCAAAAGAAACTAGCGTTTGTACGCTACAAAGGAAAGTGTCCTTTAAAAATGTGTGTGTATATGTGTATGTGTGTATTCTGTGTGTACATGTATTTGTGTGCAATATGTATTTGTGTGTGTATGTGTGTATGTGTGTGTGACAATAATAACTGAAGAAAAAGAGCTATGAATTTGGGGAGTGGAGGGTATGGAAAAGGTTGGGGGGAGGCGAAATGAAGTAATTATACTTTAATTAAAAATTTAAAAAGAAACATGGGGAAGGGGCCCTAAGGTTAATATAAGGACCCTGTTTGATTCTTTTTTAAATAAAGCAACTTTCCCCCACATAATTATCTGTACTTTCATGCACATACAAACTTAAATGTACATACGCTTCTCCGATCTCATTTATTTATTATAAATGCATTATTCATGTATGTGTGCATGTGTGTGCGCATGCATGTGCGCATGCATGTGTGCATGTATGTGGTCATATGTGCCATGGATCCATGCCAAGGCCAGGGGACAACTCTGTGGAGCCAGATCGTTCCTTCCATCTTTATCCCTGCTCTAGGACTTGAACCCGGGTCCCAGGCTTGTGCAGCAAGCCCCTTTATCTCTGAGTCATGTTCCTGTTTTATGTAGACCACAATCACATCCTGCTGCTTGTGAGCTTTATCTAATTGACCAATGAGAGACGGTGATTTTAGCTCTGCAAGCTCTGTGCAGTACTGTTTTGTTGTTGGGTTTTTTGTTTATTTATTCAGAGACTGCAACCCTAGTTCTGAGTTGTCATTTCTGAGCAGGAAGATTACAGCAGTCTCTAAGCTGATTTCCCTAACTCTAATCCAGAGGATCTCAATCTTTCTAACTCGGTGATCCCTTAGTACAGTTCCTCCTGTTGTGGTGACCCCCAACCCTAAAATTATTTTAGTTGCTACTTTGGAACTGTAATTTTGCCATTGTTATGTATAGTAATGTAAATATCAGATACGCAGGGCACCTAATATACAATCCCAGAGGGGATCGCGACCCTCAGGTTGAGAACCACTGCATCCATTCCCTCTTGATCCGCAATGGATTCGTCACTGCCAGCCTGGCTGAACTGAGGCCTATTGGGGCCAAGCTCAAAAAGCTTTTGCCACCGGGCAGTGGCAGCGCACGCCTTTAATCCCTGCACTTGGGAGGCAGAGGCAGGTGGATTTCTGAGTTCGAGGTCAGCCTGGTCTACAGAGTGAGTTTCAGGACAGCCAGGGCTACACAGAGAAACCCTGTCTCGAGAAAATCAGAAAGAAAAAAAAAAAAAAGCTTTTGCCATGCAGGATCTCAGAGCAAACTCCAATTGGGGCCTTTGCAGTTTCCACCACTCTGCCTGGACGCTTCATTTCTCTCTCATTAGTTAGTGTTCCCTCATGCATTACAGGCCGGCCCACACAGCATTCCTGCAGGAGGCCCCCGTCCCCCAGTATCTAGCGGCCCACAGATTCTTGCTCCTTCTCTTTGTTCTTTTGCTGCACTTGCCGGATCCTTCACGACATGGGCCTGAGACTGATCTCCAGTCCTGGAAAGATAGGTTTTATATTTCATGTATACCAATAATTTTTAGCACCCAAATGGTTGATGAATTAAACCTAAAAATAATATTGCCGCTGGGCAGTGGCGGCGCACGCCTTTAATCCCAGCACTTGGGAGGCAGAGGCAGGTGGATTTCTGAGTTCGAGGCCAGTCTGGTCTACAGAGTGAGTTCCCGGACGGTCAGGGCTACACAGAGAAACCCTGTCTTGAAAAACCAAAAAAAAACAAAAAAAACCCACCTAAAAAAAACCAAAAAACAGAGTCACCTCGGCTGTGCTGACTTTGTGTTAAAAAAAAAAAAAAAAAAAAAAAAAAATTGCCAAGAATGAGGAGGGTGGGACTAAACAGTGGATCCTGATGTACACACATATGTATATGATATGTACATATGATCATATACATACATGAACATCATACATATATGTTTTATATGCAATATATGTAATATAATATATAATATGTATAATGTGTATTTTTTATATATATATACGTATATGCATATGTATAGCCATTATAAGCAATGGTCAACCCCCACAAAAAGAGTAGACAACTACAGAGACATTGGTAGTTTTAATAGAAACTTGGTCACCACTGTTGAAGGAGGGGCTGCCGTGTGGCCATCAGAGGGTGGTGCAGTAAAAACCAAAAAGGATGAATATATTGTATTTGACTTCCTATGAAAAGTATAGGAAAAATAAGTTATAAAGTTGGATAAAGGGGTGTTGGGTTCAGCAATGAAAAGAATCAGGATTCTCAAGTAAATCTACATATTAAGAAAATGGGGAATTTTAACATCTATTCTTATATGTGTGTGTGTGCACACCCCGAGTGAGTGTATGTCTGTGCATTGCACAAGTGCAGGGGCCCACGGAAATAAAGAAGACATCAGATGCCCTGGAACAGGGGTTGAAGGCAGTTGTGAGCTGACCTGTGGATGCTAGGAACTAAAGCTCTCCCCCCTCTCCTCTCCCCTCCCATCTCCCCTCCCCCCTCTCCCCTCCCCTCCCCTCCTCTCCTTTTATCTTCCTTTCTCTCCCCTACCCTCTGCTTCTCTCCTCCCCTCCTCCCCTCCCCTCCCCTCCCTTCTTCCTTCCCCTCCCCTCCCTCACCTTTCTGCCAGGACAGCTTTACACTCTCGATGCTATACCTTCAACTTTCTGAAGCTGAAAACTAAAAGGAACCTTTTCTTCCCCAAATCGCTTTTCGTCGGGGCATTTTATCAGCAACTAAAAGACGTATACTGCTAACAAGCCACGAGGAATATTTATTTATCCATCCATTCTTCCATTTACTTTCCCATTCTTACAACTGCAAAATACCCCATATTCCCAGGCGACTTACAACGTGAGTTATCATCGACAAAAGAGTACCCGAAACTTGTGAATTGCCAGGAGTTCCAGGCCCCTAACACACCAGTTGCCTTAAATACTCATAAATATTTACCCTAAGTATTCAAAGTTCAATTTCTGGGGAAGAGAGCGTGTTAAAGTTCTGATCTGGTTTTCAGTTTAATTCAGCAGTTCTTTTATTCATTTCTAGATCTCAAAGCTTGAGCGATTCTTTCCTCTCCTGCCTTTCACCAGTCCACTTTGTAAATTACTGCCTGCCCACCTCCAGTACCACCGAAGCTGGATAGTCTCTGTTGAGTGGCAGCGGCAACGAAGGAAGATTTAAAAATGCAAATCGGTAGCAGGTAGGCTCCCCAAGCTAATAAAGAGAGCTCTCCGGAATGACTTCTATAAATCATTCTCTGTCCAACAGTCACACTGGGGAATAGGGCAAAACAGTTCACGTGGGAATGGATTTCAGTAGCTTTGAGCATGAAGGTTTTCTTTTGACTTTCCTATACAGGGAGAAGACAATCCGTACCATCTGAACTGACTGAGCGTGCACTCCCACTGCCCTTCATCACCGGGCAGCCCAGAGGACTGGGAAAGGACCATTCCAACAAGGAAAGGCTCATTTCTATTCCCCACTGCGACCTGCTAATACCAAATGGGCCACTGAAATATCTCCAAATAATTCCAGATGACTCCTGAAGACGAAGGACTGGTCCATGTGAAAACTGGTCCAGTAAGATTCTCCCAGCCCAGCCGGGCGGTGGTGGTGCACGCCTTTAATCCCAGCACTTGGGAGGCAGAGGCAGGTGGATTTCTGAGTTCGAGGCCAGCCTGGTCTACAGAGTGAGTTCCAGGACAGCCAGGGCTACACAGAGAAATCCTGTCTCGGGGGAAAAAAAAAAAAAAAAAAGAATTCTCCCAGTTCAATCTCCTATGTGTATATAGGGTAAGAAGAAAAACAGAGGCCAGAAAAGTAATTGCTTTAAAAAAAATTACTGTCTGTGGTCTATTTTCAACTTCAATTACCTCTTTGTAATTTCCGTTTATCATTACTGTGGTTGGGGGGGGGGGGCTGGAGAGATAGCTCGGTGGTTAAGAGCACTGACTGCTCTTCCAGAGGTTCTGAGTTCAATTCCCAGCAACCACATGGTGGCTCACAACCATCTGTAATGGGATCCAATGCCCTCTTCTGGTGTGTCTGAAGACAGTTACAGTGTACTCAGCATACATAAAATAAATGAGAGAGAAAGAGAGAGAGAGAGAGAGAGAAGGGGTAAAAGAGAAAAGATAAAGAAAAAGATGCCTATAAGCTGAAAAAAAACCATCTTGGTGTGGAATCAGGATTCTCAATCCACTTGTCTGTGTGGCACACGCTTAGACTGTATTTACTACAGGGATATTTGGTGATCAACTATCCGGACACATCAACGCCTAGCATCTCCAAGTGTCCATAGCTGCCGCTGTCTGTGTGAACACCCTTAGGTCTGCAGCTTGTTTCCGAGCAATGACATTGGTTGCATTTTTCATGTACTAACAAAACTAACTTCTTGCGTCTCAGCAATAAACACCATGCATACCAGGAACTTCAGGAGGCCTAGCATGTTAACCCCGAAGAGCAACTTGTTCTCAGTCTCCACTGTGTTTCACACTAAGCCTGTCAGGACACCACAGGCGGGCATTCTATTAACAGCAGGAAAGCCTAGAATGTAAACATTACACATAGACCTGGTGTTTACAGTGACTTGCGGTACCTAAAGCACACTTGTTGTGAGCAGCTCTCCTCCCTTTCTTCCGTAAAAATGACTTCTAATGATGGCTTTGAAAAAGAAAGAGAGGGGGGCTGGAGAGATGGCTCAGCGGTTAAGAGCACGGACTGCTCTTCCAGAGGTCCTGAGTTCAATTCCCAGCAACCACATGGTGGCTTACAACCATCTGTAATGGGATCTGATGCCCTCTTCTGGTGTCTCGAAGAAAGCAATGGTGTATTCATATACATAAAATAAATAAATCTTTAAAAAAAGAAGAAAGAAAAAGAAAGAGAAAGAAAGGATGGACGGACTAAAGAAAAAAACTGGAACTAGTGACTTAGACATATAATCCAGCTATTCAGAAGGCTGTAGCAGTAGTGTCACAAGATTCGCTTGCCTGGGCCACAGGGAGAGTTCAGGACCATCCTAGGGGACTTAGTGAGACACTCTCAAATTTTAAATAAAAAGTAATCAGACGGCATATCTGCCCTCTCCAGGTAACATCCACAGACACGCCTTCCACTCCCAGACATCCTACAATGTGACAGGTCATGTGGTTGACCCTTGTCACTCTGAGTGTCCCTGGGAAATGCTTGACAACGCATAAAGAATGTAGAACATTAATTCAAGGAACAAAAAGATCTAGCTTGTTTTAAAATTTTGGTCATGGGGCAGTGGTGGCACACGCCTTTAATCCCAGCACTTGGGAGGCAGAGGCAGGTGGATTTCTGAGTTCGAGGCCAGCCTGGTCTACAGAGTGAGTTCCAGGACAGCCAGGGCTACACAGAGAAACCCTGTCTCGAAAAACCAAAAAAAAAAAAAAAAAAAAATTTGGTCAACTGTGCACTCATATAAATATTAACTCTTTAATATGTTTTCAAAGGGAAGTTTGGCATGAGGTCCTGGCTCTCGTCCCCAGCACCTAGACAAAAATAGAGATAGACTCTAGTGGAAAATAATCAGAAAAGGGTATCCAGAAAAAACCTAGGCGAGTACCTACAGGATCGACGTCAGCCTCTTCAGGGAGTCCAGAGAAGTTATCTTACTGACTTTTTGATCTTGATTTCTACCCTTACAATTTGGTGAAAAGAATAGAAAGTGAAACAGGGTTTTTTTTTTTTTTTTTTTTTTTTTTTTTTTTTTTTTTTTTTTTTTTTTTTTTGATAATCACCTCCCCTCATGCCCTAATTTTAAATCTTGGAACTATTAATAAACTGCTCTGGAAATAATCTGTATGATAGGAAGTCTCTAAATGTTAAGACGTCTCAGACTCTATTGAATGAACCTTGCCGTGCGGCTGGAGTAGCTTCACGTATGCGTGGGATTAAGTAACGCGAACACGACGATACCGCAGGGTAAACAATAAATTCAAGACCTTGTTTTGCATCCCACGTATTCTTCCGGTTCCAGTCCACACAGAGGGCTCTATAGCTCAGGCCAACTGGAGATGGCAGGAACCCTTAGATCCGAACTGAACCTCATTGGCTGAGGAGCAGTTGGGCAGGTTAGTGATGGACAAGAGGTACAGGCAGGGCAAAGAGCAGGAAAGGGAGAAGGCTGACATGCCTAGAACGCTTGTGGCCATCGGGGAGGTTGCAACACCTCCCAGAGGAAGGGGAGGAAGATGGAGACCTCTGTGTATCTAGGTAAGAATGTTGGGCTCTTCCTTTGGCCAGTGGGAGCTGCTGAAGGGTGATAAAGTCAGACAAGGTTTATTCCAGGCCTGAGGTCACTTGAGAGATGGACCTGAGTTTAAAGGATAAAGACAAGACTAGAAAACAGTCTGGAGGCCATCACATTCCTGATGCCATGAGGAAGCGCCAGACAGGCTGTGGTAAGTGGTGCCTCTGTTTCTCCTTTTGTTTGCAAGGCCTTTGTTTAAACAACAGAGTCTTTGCAGCAGTTAGGACCTTAAGGAAGTAGGGAACGTCTATCTTTGGTTTAAGCTCTGAATGGTAAGTTCATTATCAATGTTTTTATTCATCACATGCCTTTAATTTTGGTCCAAGACCTTCCTTGAATAAGCAACCAACCTCAACAGGCCAGCCAAAACACTAGAAGTTTCTCCCAAGGCAGGAATAGAGAGCAGATTCTGAAAGATTAATGGCAGGGAGGTGGGCTCTTCTGACACGCAATGGGACAGCTGAGACAAGTTAGTCAAAGCTACATAGAAGAGGAGGTCTCGGGTTTCAGTTCAAAAGAATCTCAACTACAAGACAATGAGAAATGAGAGATTATGTAGGCACATTGAAGCTCTGCGTCGCTATTTATCATGTGATCTGGGACAGCCCAGCATCTTCTCTAGGCTCCAATTTCCTTATCTGTTAGGAAGGGCAGAACACTAATCACCCTTGCTCCCATACAGGAGGATGACAAAAGAGAAGAGGAAGCTGTCCCGAGAGGCTCTGCCAGCACCTGACCAACACAGATGCGGATGCTCACAGCCAACCATTGGACTGAGCCTGTGGACCCCGATGGAAGAGTTAGGGGAAGGACTGAAGGAGCTGAAGGGGATTGCAACCCCACCAACAATATCAACTAACCGGACTATCCCGAGCTTCCAGGGACTAAACCACCAACCAAAGCGTACACACGGAGGGACCCATACATATGTAGCAGAGGATGGCCTTATCTGACATCAGTGGGAGGGAGGCCCTTGGTCCTGGGGAGGCTTGATGCTGCAGTGTAGGAGAATGCTAGGGCAGTGAGGTGGGAGTGGGTGGGTGGGTGGAGGCGCACCTCATAGAGGCAGGGGGAGGGGGGATGGGATGGAGGGTTTGAGGAGGGGAAACCAGGAAAGGGCACAATATCTGAAATGTAAATAAATAAATAATCAATTTTTTAAAAAGGAGAGAAGAGGAAGAAGAGACGAGTGCTAGCTCAAGAACAAACTGGAGAGGCTGGGGAGATAGTCGGGTCGGCAAAGTGTTCCCCTTCAAGCACAAGGACCTACGAACCATCTCTAGACCCTTGTAGAAAAAGCTGGGCATTGTGGCTCATGGCAGCTTGTAATGCCAGCCCTGAAGGAACAGAGATGGGTGGATCCCTAGGGCTCCCTGGAATGGCAAACTTAGCTTTTTTGGTGCGTTACAGCCAAGTGAGTGAAAGACACCCGTCTCCAGAAAGAGGCGGAGAAAGGCATCTGAGGTTGTCCTTTGTCAGAACAAGGTCAAAAGAATAACTCATGGTGAACAAAGCCTTAGGGGGACTGTGAGAGAGGCCCCAGGAGAAAGGTAGAGGGCCTCGTACCTCAGGTGCATTTTGTCCCCTGGATTGCTCTTGGACGTGATTTTGCACTTCCTGTGATAAACATTTACATTCAATTTATAAAACATGTTTGTTCTTGTTGGATGTCAGAACACAGCTACAGAACCCAATCTGGTCAGTGTACCTTGAATCTGGATACGGCCTTCTGCCTTGCTCTTGTGATTTCCCAGATATAATCTATAGGACGTGCCAGGCAGTTGTGTTAAAACTATTCTGTCCTGAGAAAGTTCTGGGAAACGGTTGCTCTGTTAGGATTTAGTTGGTGTTTACTGGCATTTATTTACATGTTTTTCTTATCAAGTTTTTCAGAACTTGACCATCCTTGGATAGTTGCTTTCTTTGTTACGTTCATGTACAAAGGTCCACTGAAACTGCAGTAAGGTTGTCTATAGCATCAGACTATAGTCTGCCCCATTCTTTCAGGTCCTCAGATCCCAGATATGGCAGAGGTATACCAGATGTCATTTATCATAAACCTAACTCTCTTTTGGCCTCTTTACTGCTGCAGAACTCTGTTTCCTGTTCACTTGCTCTCAGGCCTCTGTGCCCCTACGGTTAGCTTCACTTCCAGTTGTGACTTCCCATCTCCCACGTCCCGCGCTTCACTGACCAATCCAAAGCCTCCGCTCCCTCACTTGCCTCACCATTGCATATAAAGACATCGAAGCAGAAGCCCAGACTGTCTCATAAATCCTTTAATCCCCAGAATTTAGAGTTAGCTCACGGGCAAGACACACATCAGGCCATTGAGCAAGTCCTTGTTCAAAGTTAGATTGAATTATCCAGAGATTCGCTGTGAGCCTGCGACTCCTTGGGGATGCTGACGGAAAACAGGGTGTTATGTGACGAGGGCTTTTAGCTCTTGTAAGAAGAAAACCCTGTTAATCCAAGAGAATATTATTCCACTCAAAAGGCCATGAAGCATTATCCTGCAATTACTTATTCATAGTGTTGGAAGCTCTTCGCAAAGCAAAAAAGCAAACCAATCACCCAAGATCCAGGTTTATAAGGCACAGAAGCCAACTATAAAGGATAAAGGTGGTGGCAGCATCTATGAAAATCTGAATGCATCCTGTAACCGTCTTAAGGAAGGGGTCAGCATTTAAGCAAAATCATCAAGACTGATCCTGGCAAAACAAAGTGGCAAGGAACTTGAAGCATCTGGTATCTTGTCTTAGGAGATGTAAGTATCAAATCTGAGGCTCTGAATTCTTACACTCTGTATGAGGGAGCTAGAGAAGGGACCTATGATGAACACAATCGTCACATGGGAAACTAGCTGAGCACCGAGTGTAGGTCTTCAGAGCCTCCATAAGACATAGCCCCAACATCACAATTCCAGTAGGCTAATCAATCAAATGCTGAGCGAAAATCAAAATGAGCAACAGAAAACACCAGCAGTCGGCCATACTCCCTTCTTGGATAAACTGACCACAAAATGACACTGGGGTGGACAGACACATACTATCGTCCATATATACACACAAGGGAATCAGCTAGGAAGACTCCGGTCAGTTTGGACCCCCTTAAAGTTGGAGTCAAGTGGGCAGTCCTGAAATCCTTCTTGGAGAACCACAGAAATAAAACTAGAAAGTGGTTTTTACTTGGCCATACACCAGTCTCATAAGTCAGGATAGAAAGCATTAAACCCCAGGAAATCGGAATAGTTCAGACTTAGAAAATTAAAAGAATGGTGTGTCAGTCCCCTCTGGGGTCAGGCTTCTCTCCAACAGAAGAGACAGTATGGGGTTGCAGGGAAGATGGCTCCGTGGGCTAAGCACCTCTCCTAGAAGCTGGGCAGGCAAGGTGTCTACCTGTAATCCCTACACTCAGGAGGCAGATGGAGATTCCAGGGCAAGCTGGCCAGCTAAAATAGCTGAATGGGCGAGCTCTGGCTTCCAGAGACCCTGTCAGTAAATAAAGTGGAGAGCCATCAGAGAAAACATACAATGCCAGCCCCTGGCTTCCACATGCATCCAGATATTCACCCATGCCCACCTATGCAACCTCCACACATACCAACATACACACATACCCCACCACACACAAGACAAAGAGTCAATATCGAGACTATTTAAAGGGTTGCCACCATGAACTCCTTGAAAATGCTGAAAACTAGTGAAAGGAATGAGATTCTACAGGAGTGGATAGACAAATAAAGAAAAAAAAAAAAACAAAAGCAGTTTCCAGGCTTTGTGCCCAGAGAGACAAAGGGACTTTCCTGGGTCTCCAGGTGAGTTGGAGGTTCACAGAGGGTTGAGGTGGAACTCTGATTTGAGGGTGCATGGGATGGGCAGTGCTTCCCATTCACGCCTCTCTGGGAAGAGCACATTCAGGTAGGCAGGAAAGAGATGTTGGCTTCCTAGTGGACATCTGATCCCATGGCTCCTCCTGCCATCATCTTCCCCATTCTTGAGGTGATCAGCATCTGATGAAGATGCAGGTTAGTCTTCTGTGACCTCTCAGGAGGAGCTTCAGCCATCTATAGCGGTGAATGCCTTTCTCCAATGGCTTCATTTCCTCTCCTATCCAGTCAAATACTGTTAATTAAATTACCTTTTCATGCAATAAGTCTAGACAGTGACTGCTTCACAGTCATCTATGGAGACCCTCAAAACTCTGTGGGGCTGGGTAGATAACCTGTTCAACAAGAGCCCTTGCCACACAAGAACGGGTTGCTGAATTTAAGTCTTCAACACTACTTTAAAGAAAAGGGAGGTGTTGGGTAAACAGCAACAATGCCCATGAGGAGAGACGTCAGGAGGACAGGAGGATCTCTGGGGCTCGCTCACCAGCCAGACTAGCTAATCCATGAGCTCAAGGTCAGGTGAGAGGGTGTATCTCAAAACTAAGGTGAAGAGCAATTGAAGAAGAAACCAAGCATCAAACTCGACCTCTACAGGCACACAGCCCCCACACATACTTGCATGGACATAAAAATGTGCACATTGATTCAACACATACACACAGAAATGTGCATATACATATATCAGACATACAAACAATCCATCAATCAAAATGGAACACTGTTTGAGCCATCACTGAATCAGATAAGCATGCCAAAAAGCAAGGGGCAAGCCAAGAGTCATCTGGAACACAGCCAAGCACAGGAACAGAACAGTCCAACAAAGGGGCTAGAGAGATGGCTCAGTGGTTAAGAGTATTGACTGCTCTTCCAGAGGACATGAGTTCAATTCCCAGCACCTACCTGGCAGCTTACAACTATCTGTAACTTCAGTTCTAGGGTATCTGACACCCTCGCACAGACATATATGCAGACAAAACACCAGTGTACATTAAAAAAGCCATTGCTAGACTCTAAGATTATTGTCAACAGGGCGTACAGCTAGCTCTTAAACTTACATATTGCTTTTGTGCTAAGTAAACTGTAAAAGGCTGATTATCTAGGACACGTCAACATAAGCTATTCCCTGTGCTCTTGAGAGTCTCTCTCTCTCTCTCTCTCTCTCTCTCTCTCTCTCTCTCTCTCTCTCTCTCTCTGACACTGTTTCCTTAGGTCTCACAATAAGAAAAATGACATCACCCAGAGAGCAATGTCTTACAACCCCACAAGACCCTAGGTCTCCAAACCTCCATGGCTATTGAAGTCATCAAAGACTCCATACAGAATGATGAACTGCCACAGTCTACAATCACAAGAAAAAAGAGTCTTCATTGAGGAATTATCTAGATCGGGTTGGCCCATGGGCATGTCTGTGAGAGACTCTCTCCATTTTTTTTTTTAAAGATTTATTTATTTATTATATGTAAGTACACTGTAACTGTCTTCAGACACCCCAGAAGAGGGGGTCAGATCTCATTACAGATGGTTGTGAGCCACCATGTGGTTGCTGGGGATTTGAACTCATGACCTTCGGAAAAGCACTCGGTGCTCTTAACCACTGAGCCATCTCTCCAACCCTGCTCTCTCCATTCTTAATTGATATAAGAAGTCTTGGCCTATTGTCACCGACGGAGAAAAGTTGTAGCAGACAGCTAGGACAGAGGAAGTAAGTAAAGGCTTTCTCCCTGGTCTCCCAGGCGCTTCAGTTTCCTGCTTTGACTTCATTACAATTTTCTGACCAATGCATCTGCCTAGCATTCTTGACTGGTGTGTTGCAAATTAGGTCCACAATACCCACCCAATGATTCCTGTCCAAGACTGCTCCCACCCTATGTCACCATTAAGAGGCTGTGGGAAGGGGTGTCACTACTGGAAGATTCTAGCGCATTGGATGCCTGCCCGTGAAAGGAACTGTGGGGTCCTGGTCTCTTCCTCTTTTTAAATTAGCTTTCTAGCCATCAGGCAGCAAGCCAAGACTCTAACCCAGACCCTTTTTACACACTTACTTCCTGACACTAGAATCTTCCTTGTCCCAGGCCTCGTAGCAACAGGGCCACCTGAGCCTGGACTGAAATCCCTGAAACTATAAACCACCACGAACGATTTTTCTTTTTAAGTTAGTTATCCAAGTTATTTGATCATATCAGATGGACTTTCTGTAACAAAATGGCTTGTTATTTTATTTTTTTTAAGATGAAGTCTCATGTGATTTTATAGGATTTTTTTTTAATCTGTGCACAAAAACTACTCTTTCTGTGTGGGGTGAACTTTTTTTTTTTTTTTTTACCCCTTATTGCTATCAAGTAAGACATCTTCCTTTGAGGTAAATAAAGTGTGGGGCTAGCGACTTGGATCCTCATGGGTGCCAGGTAAACACTGTGCCTGCTGACCCACATTCCTGATGCCATATGTAGGATAAATTTGGGGGTGAAAAGGAGATGACCAGATTACTGACTTGGGCAGACAGCTCCTGGCTATCATGTTGGCTTAATTTCCCTTTTTCCCTCCTCTTTCTCTTCTTCCTCCTCCTCAGACTTATTTTATTATGTGTGAGTGTGCTTCTCTGCCAACAGAGGTCAGAAAGGGGAAATCAGATCCCTGGAGCTGGAGTTACAGGTAGCAGTTAGCTATTCACGGTGGGTGGCAGGAACCCAAGTCTGGTCCTCTGGAAGAACAGCCTTGGTTGCTGAGTCAGCACTTCAGCCTGTTCTGTCAGAAGTCACTCAGCCTGTCACAGCTCAGGCGCTTTCTCTGTAAAATAAAAACAGCTAGAATTGCATGCCCTATGTCCATCACATGAGGGTTATAGGCTCGAGTAAGAGAGCAGATGTGAGGTCCCTTTGCGGACCAAGAAGAGGTCTGTGTGCAAACCTGCTATTAGCAGCATTGTATTTCTCTCTTTTGCATTAAAACATGGTATGAAGTACATCTTGAGAATACTGTGATGATCTCCGTTTTATTAATTAATTAATTTTCACTTTATGTGCATGCGCGTTTGCATATACATGCACTGTTTGAATGTCCGCCGCCCTCAGAGGTCAGAGGTGGGCGATGGATCCCGTGAAAATGGACTCAGGTGACTGCAAGCCGCCATGTAAGTACTAGGAAGTAAACCCAGGTCCCTGAAAAAGCCATAAGTACTCTTTTTTTTTTTTTTTTTTTTTGGTTTTTTCGAGACAGGGTTTCTCTGTGTAGCCCTGGCTGTCCTGGAACTCCCTCTGTAGACCAGGCTGGCCTCGAACTCAGAAATCCGCCTGCCTCTGCCTCCCGAGTGCTGGGATTAAAGGCGTGCGCCACCACTGCCCGGCTGTCATAAGTATTCTTAACCTCAGAGTCACCTCTCTAGCCCACTCTTACATTTCATGACAAGACAAAATGGTTTTACCTTTATTTATAAATATTTGTCTTGATTTCAGCACCACATAAAATTGGATAATTGGAACATGAATTAGATTTTCATGTGCATACGAAAACCTGTATCACAGCCTATATGGATATACATGTACATATATATTTTCATCCCACACCTTGTATATTCAGGACGAGGGCAGCTGTCTAATGACAATGCTGTTGGACACAGTACGTAATCAATATTTGAGCGGTGTACATGAACTCCCTAGTCAGGGAGTATCGTGAGTACAAACAAAGCAAAACTTTATAACGCTATCACCCTCTATATTGTGTTTATTTCTTTTTATTTAAGGCTTTACATTTTTTAAAAACAAATTATCTTTAATCTTTTTTAACAGTCCAGTCATTACCCCCCTTCCGGTCTGCCCTCTGACAATCTCCTTCCCCCCCTCCCGCCACACCCCCCCCCCCTTCGCTCCAAGAGGATGTCCCTACCCCCCAGCCCCAACCCCACCAGGCCTCCCCACTCCCTGGGGCCGCAAATCTCTGGAGGGTTAGGTGCATCTTCTCTCACTGAGGCCAGACCAGGCAGTCCTCTGTGGTATATGTGTTGGGGGCCTCAGACCAGTGCTGCCTGGTTGGTGGCTCACTCTCTGGGAGCTCCCTGGTCTTCCTATAGGGTCGCCCTTCTCCTCGTGAACTTCTTCCAGCCTTTCCCTAATTCAACCACAGGGGTCCCCGGCCTCTGTCCATTGGTTGAGTGTAAGTATCTGCGTCTGTCTCGGTCTGTGTTTATTTCTTAAGAGCTCGAATTCAATTTACCCTCAATAGAGAGATCAGGAAACCTCTTCCAGAAGGGAGGGAGCACCACCTTCTTTGGAAAGCCGCCTCAGAGCAGTTGCTGGCTTTCCTGCACCTCCCCCTTGTGGAAGATTTGAGTAAAACAGCCAGACTCATAGCAAAGCAACCTGGGACTGTGCCCAGCCTGCGCCAAAGCCTTAGACGCCCCAGAACAGCTCCAACCTTTACAAAGAAGCCCAGTGTAAGGGGATCAGAATTCATCCACCCGCAATGACTCTGGCAGAGCGTTTTCCGCCGACAGAAGTCACTAGTGTTGCACTTTTGACTCGTGCAAACACGCTCCAGTTGAACCTCTGTTCCTTTCAGAGCGTATTTACTTTGAAACAGTATAAAGCTCCCAAAAAGAAACCAAAGCAGCTGGGAGAGTCTTAAGTCACCAGCTTCACCTATTCCTTTCTCAGCAGAAGGAGGGATCTCTTGTCTGCTCCCATCCCACGGACCAGCAGAAGGGCAGGGTTCATTGCTCATGCCCACGTGTGTCTTGGTTGCTAATTGATGTAGGCGAGCTTTGGGGACATCCCTAAGCAGGTTGCTCTGGGGCTGAATAAGAGAGTTAATAGTAACTGCTTGAGCAAGTAAGCTAGCAAACAGGGTTCCTCCTTTCTGCCCTCACTTCACGATGGACTGTGAGCTGGAAACGTGAGACTAAGTTGCTTCTTCTGATCATGGGGTTTGTCACAGTCACAGAAAGAAACTGTGAACAACTGCTAAGATTATTTTTAAAGATTTCTTTATTTTATGTATGTGAGTACACTGTCACTGTCCTCAGACACATCAGAAGAGGGCATCAGATGCCATTATGGATGGTTGTGAGCCACCACTGAGCTCAGCCTCTGGAATTCCCAGCCATCTGGGAATTGAACTCGTGCCCTCTGGAAGAGCAGTCGGTGCTCTTAACTGCTGAGCCCCAGGTTCTAAGGGTTTTTTGGTTTTTCGAGACAAGGTTTCTCTGTGTAACCCTGGCTGTCCTGGAACTTACTCTGTAGACCAGGCTGGCCTCGAACTCAGAAATCCACCTGCCTCTGCCTCCTGAGTGCTGGGATTAAAGGCATGCGCCACCCCTGCCCGGCTGGTTCTAAGATTTTAAAAGACAATTGGAGATAAAAATCCTGTGCCAGACAGATGATTTTCAGATCAGTCTCTTACTCTGTAGATGACCTCTTCACTTGATAGCTGTCCTGGGTGCACATGGATTTATGTCTTTGATAACTCCTATTTTTGGTGTTGTATCAAGTCCAACCACACTGTGCAACCACTGTGGTGAATAAAGAATTATTTTGATACCTGTCTCAGCTCCATCCAGACAGGTGTAGTGGCATTGGGGGCAGAATACCCAGCATGCATCACGGTCAGCTGAATTCCTCTTCTGTGACAGAACACTTTCTTGTCTATAAAACCTGTTTCACAGAGCTGAAGCCACCCGACAGCGTGCATACCGTTGTTCCAGCAGTCAGAATTCACTACTATTACTGTTTGCAGGTGACTGGAAGCAAACACAATCCCAATTTGTGTTGCTATCAGTAGATGTCCCTAAAAGGAGTCAGATCCCTAGAGAATCTGGCACTGGCCAGATAACCAATGGGGATTGAGGGCTGTGTTTTAAGAAACAATTGAAAACAGAAATCCACCCGGCAGTGGTGGGCAGGGCGGTGACCAGGATGGCATGGGTGAGTGGAGCTCTTCAAGGAAAAACGAAGAGCTGCTTGCCCAAGGAACTGGAATTACTGCACGGGGAGGAGTCAGGACAGACGCTACAGGGATCAGACTCAAGTGGGAAGGTTTCTAGTCTTACCCTAAGGATAGGCTCAACAACCACTCTTGGGGCTGGAGAGATGGCTCAGCGGGTAAGAGCACTGACTGCTCTTCCAAAGGTCCTGAGTTCAAATCCCAGCAACCACATGGTGGCTCACAACCATCCATAATGAGATCTGATGCCCTCTGCTGGGGTGTCTGAAGACAGCTACAGTGTACTTACATATAATAAATAAATAAATCTAAAATTTAAAAAAAAAACAAACAAAAAAACAAAAAAAAAACCAACCACTCTTGCGTAAAATAACACAAGTATGGCCTGGTGCTCCCCCAAAACGCATGTGACTGTTTAGGACTGGGGTTCTCAACCTGTGGATTATGACCCTTCTGTCAAACCTCTATCTCCAAAAGTACGTTACAATTCACAACAGTAGTGGAATTATAGCTATGAGGTAGCAACAAAAATCATGTTATGGTTGGGGGGGGGTCACCACTACATGAGGAACTGTATTAAAGGGTTGTGGCGGGAGGAAGATTAAGAACCACTGGTCTAGGGAGTCAATCCTGCTGGCTGTTTGCTTGTGTTTCAAGGACAAGGTGCACAGCTTAGGCTGAAATTCCCTCTTCTAATTTAATCTCCACTACCACACCCCTATTAAGTCCACAGAAGACAGTTCTTGCAGCGCCAACATCTGGTACAGTAGTTCTTGAGCTAAAGCTATAAAGGGCCTTATTTAAAATGCAGGGGGTATGAGGAACATGGGAATTTTAACCTACAAACCATTTTAAGCTGTGAAGAACCTCACAATAGTGGCCGACTGGATGTTCAATGGGGAGAAAGAGGAAAGAATGGAGACAAAACCCCCAAATGGTTTCTCTAAGAGAGAGTGAGAGACCCGGACAAGCTGCTATGGCATCTCAGGTGGATGACCGTAAACGCACCAGGAAGGAAGATGGAGCTCGCTGCAGTTTAGAAGCCGGAGAAATGCAGCAGAGCTGAGAACCTTTATAATCCAGGGCAACAGAGACCATCATTTGCTGCTATAAACAAGCAAGAACTAAGAATAAGAGGCATACAAGTTTTATGCTGGAAAAAAAAATCACTCCAGCTATTGCACAAAATGAATGTGTCTTTGAAGATCCCGGGAACAACAGGAACAGGCTTTGAGATCTTCTCAGAAGACCTCGGGATCTCTGGGTTATAAGAGGTATCATGATTGCCCTAATGAACAGGTGACTTTTCTTATCGTGAGAGTCTCGCACACACAGAGACCAATGAGACTTGAAACTGGTAGAATGATTCTGTTATGCAAATA
Organism: Uromys caudimaculatus; assembly: GCA_028551405.1. Taxonomy (NCBI): domain Eukaryota; kingdom Metazoa; phylum Chordata; class Mammalia; order Rodentia; family Muridae; genus Uromys; species Uromys caudimaculatus. The sequence goes on along the minus strand of CM052720.1, from coordinate 31,653,463 downwards.
GAAGAAGAGACTGGTGTTTATTTGTTTTTATTTTGTTTTGGTTTTGAAGAACTTTTATTTGCAGTCGTTCAGCAAGGGAGCCAGTTAGCGTGGAGGCCCCTGGTGAGCCTCGGGGATGTCATCCAGTCTGGGGATAAAAGCAAATTCTAGACAAAGCTGCTTCTCTACGTAGGCATGGTATCTCATGTTTGTAATTCTAGAACTTGGGTGGCTGAGGCAGGAGTATTGCTGTAAGTTCCAGGCCAGTCTAGGCTAAGAGTGAGACCCTGTTTCAAAACCAAACAAAGTAAAGAAAAACAAAAACATAAACAAATTCACAAATACACAAAGATGCTGACTGCAGAGACGGCTCAGTGGGCAAAGTGCTTGCTGCCTGGCACGAGGACGCAAGTTCGATTCCCCAGCACCTGTGTGGAATGCCTGTTCTCTAATACTAAGGTAGAAATGAGAGGATCCTGGGGGTCACTGGTCAGGTCTACCTGAAACTCAAACTCCAGCTTCAGTGATCCCATCTCAAAAACACCCCAGATGTCAACATCCACACACGGGACGGCACCCCTGCCTGCCACATGTACACACACATGCTTGTCACACACACACACACACACACACACACACACACACACACACACACACACACACTAAACTTCTACTGAAAAGCAGAGACGGAGTCTAGTCGTTTCTCTGAGAGGAGTTGACTCTTGGGATGGTGATATGCCTGGCTGGGTGGTTCAGGGCCATGTTCTCTTCCCCTCCTTTAGTTCTCTTCTGCAGAAAATGGCAACTCCGCTTCCAGTGACCTCAAAAGTCCTCACCCTCATCTCTGATGTTTCATAACTGGATTTCAACTTCTTCCTAAATCCCCCCCTTCGCCAGGCATCCTTCCTTGCCGGGGCTCAACAACTCTTGCGAGAATCTAAATACACTGCAGTCATTTTCACTTCTGCCGAAAGAAATCAAGTTAATTAACACCAACACACAGGCTTTTCCAGTCTGTACAAAATACATTCCAATATGTCCTTCCCTGCTGAGTGCCCCAGGAACCTTCCACGGTACACAGAACACTCTTAACGGTCAGAGAGTCTTTGCAAGCCTGCTTGCTCCAAAGGTTTATGCAAAATAAGTAATATCAGCCAGCTCAGGCGAGAGGAGAGGCCAGGAGTGGAAGGAATGGTTTCATTGATGTTCACCTTTTTGTCCTTGAAGATGGGTGGAGTCTCAGAGAAGTTAGTACAAGAACCCAGAGGACCAGGACTGGTGTGGGAAGCAGGACATGTTCTTGAAAGACCGTGAGGGGCAGCAGCAAGTCAGGGGCTCTGGGATGTGGGGAACCAGTACACACACCTGTCAGACTACCTGGGGATTACCTTCCCTCAGTCTGTGGGACCCTGATGTTGATATCTCATAATTTAATCCCACATTTAAAAGCATGCAGATAAAGCACCAGTATGCAGGATGCCTAGATGGTTGGAATCTGAGTTGCAGGCAGTACCAGTAGAAATCTAGCAAAAAAATTTTTTTTAAAGTGTGCGTGTGGGTACATGTGCATTTGGGTCTATATTTGTATGGGAATGAGAGGATTATTATGGTTTGTATATGCTTGGCCCAGGGAGTGGCACAACGAAAAGGTATGGCACTATTAGGAGGTGTGGTCTTGTTGGAGCAGGTGTGGCCTCATTGGAATGGGCGAGGCCTTGTTGGAATGGGTGTGGCCTTGATGGAATGGGCGTGGCTTTGGGTATAGGTGTGGCCTTGTTGGAGTGGGTACGTTATTGTGGGAGTGGGCTTAAGACCCTCCTCACCCTAGCTGCCTGGAAGTCAGTCTTCCACTAGCAGCCTTCAGATGAAGATGTAGAACTCTTAGCTCCTCCTGCACCATGCCTGCCTGGATGCTGCCATGCTCCTGCTTTGATGATAATGGACTGAACCTCTGAACCTGTAAGCCAGCCCCAATTAGATGTTGTCCGTATAAGAGTTGTCTTGGTCATGATGTCTGTTCAACAGCAGTAAAACCCTAACTAAGACAGGCATTAAAGTGAGGTTTTGATCCTGCTAGACAGGCTGGACAGTGAGCTTCTGAGACCTGCCTGTGTGGGCGTCCCCAGCTCTGGGGTTACAGTTTAAAGTAGTGGTGAGTCCCTGGAGCTGGTGGAGCACGTGAAGGAACCAAAGGACCAGAGCCAGAGAGGTTGATTCAGACTGAAGGGCAGCCCAGCAATGGGAGGGAAAAGACAGAAGAAGGAAAGAGTTCAAAAGATACACCATTGACAGTGGTCGGGTCCAGTGAGCGGTGGGCGGTGGGAAACTCTGCTTCCCTCTACTTTGTCACCAGATACATTATCCACGGTGCCACAGGCCCACCATTCCTGCCGTCTTTGCAGAGCCCTCCCTCTGCCTTGCCCAGGCATTCTTTTTGGAATTATCATTTCCATATTATCAACCAAAAGAGTTGCTCCACTTCCTGCACCAGTCATGAGGAAGACTGTTGGAAGCTTGGGAGAGCCGAGAACACCTAGGATGTGTTTGAGCATGTCCGAGTTCTTTTACTGATGCACAACGAATGGGTTCCGTAACACACAACAGTACCGAGTTCATACGGCACACATGGAGCTTCTCTCTCTCTGGCTCGCTGTTTCTGCAGTGTGGCCTGGATCCGGATCTGCCATTCCCTCCCTCTCTCTTCTCTTCCTGTGTCTCTGTCTCTCTCTGTGTCTCTGTCTGTCTCTCTCCCCTCCTCGCCAGCAACTCCCTGGACAGAACTCCTATTGCAGTATGTTCAGCGCTTAACAGAATGCAGAAAATAGTGGGACCTGATGTAAATAAACAGCACATAAGCATAAGTACCCGTTTATAAGCACAGCAAGAAATCTTAATTCCTGTCCAGTCCAGTTTCTCTGTTGGTTGTAACACTGCCCCCTAGTGTTTACAAAAGCGCATGGTCAAACCAAGGACTTGCTAGCTGTGAGCTGTATTTGGTAAATTTAAAATTCTAAGCATGTATGATGATATACCCACTTTTGCTTTCTCTATCATATGAGATTTATTCTTTTTTTCTTGTCCTTTGTGGCCATTGGTTAGTTCTCACTCAGAAAAACCTTCAGAGACATGTCTAAAAACATTTTAATTAGAAAGATTCAACTTGCAATGATTTTCTAGACCTGAGTCCACCGTTTTAAGCAATAGACACATTTTAATAGAAAAATGTCCCAGATAGTTGCTGTTGACATTGTATTAATTACTACTTTAAAAGAAACAAAGAACCTAAAACAACCGCAGGAGGGGCTGAGAAGATGGCTCCATCAATAAAGTGCTCCTTATAGAAGCTTAGGTCCCGAGTCCGGTCCCCAGAACCCAGGTAAAGGAGGCTACCACCTGATTTAAGTGCCCAGCTAGCTCCAGAGAAGCAGAGAGGGGACATCCCTGGAGCTGAGCTGGCCTGTCAGTATAGCCAACCGTCAGCGAGCCCCAGGTCAGTGAGAAACCACACCCCAGAAATCAAGATGGAAGGCTCCAGAAGAATACAGCTCGAAAGGCTGGTTTCTGGCACGGACCACATGCAAGCACACACACTAGCACAAGATGAATGAATACATGTGCACACGCGCACATACACACACATACATATACACGGTTCAAAACAAAGCCTTTACAAGCTGCTGCAGTTTGGATGTGTGCGGTCCATAGGAATAGGCTTGGACCCCGGGGTATCTGGAGCTACTTCAGACCTTTAGGACACAGAGCACATTGGGGGTTGAGGGCAGCTATCTCAGGTACCGGGAATGTGCCCTGGCTATGGACTGTGGGATCCAGTCTCCTTACTCTCTTTTGTCTCTCGGGATGAGGGGAGCGGTTCCTCCATTCTGCAATGCACCCCAATATGAGGTACCACCCCCATACAGGCTTCAAATGCCAGAGGAACAGTGACTGCAAGCTGGACTCTACAGAGCTGTGAAACTGAAGCGACCTACTCCCACCGGCTGAGTGTCTCGGATATACATATATACATTCATATATGTATCTGTACATGTGTGTATGTATATATACATATCTATATGCATATATATACACATATGTGTATGTATACACACACATATATACATATACATATCAGTAATAGCTGGAGAACACACTGGCACTTTCTCTGTTGGACCTGGGGTTCTTTACCTTAAATTGAGGAGACAATATTCACATCTATTTGTTGTGTTCCAAGAACATAGAGACTGCCCCGTGTCAAAGAACCATAACAAAAATAAGCACTCTTGCCCCATGCAAGTTTAAAAATCCAAAAGGCTTTAAATGAACCACAAGCTTGTGTGTCACACTTCCAAAGACAAAAAAGGAGAAGCAGGTTGAGCACGAACTACTAAGAGCTACCCGGAAGCACAAAGCCTGTATCCCAGTGACCACATGCTGCTCTCTATGGAGTCTAGCCTTAGCTGTGCTTCGTCTGGAATGAAGAAGGGTTTTCCTCTGTGTTTGGAATTTTAATGCAATTTCTTCTTGTTGCTAATTTATAATCGGCCACTAGGGGGAGCAGTTGTTCCTTTATTCTTTGAGCATGCAACGAAAAGTAGTCTTGGGTTTCTTTATGAGGTTTAGTGTAACATAATTTTGAAAAGCAAACATCTAAAGGTCGTGAGCATCCACTGAGCATTTCAAAGTCCTAATTTCATGTTGTTTTAGTCAATCAAATAGCTGCTCTGCAAAAATCCTGCACGGATCATTTTTATGGCCATAAGTTAAATTTCTGAAGCTTTGGAGATACATGTGCACACACACATACAAAAGCATATACACTTTTGTATTTTATCTGTTTTTAAAAGATGAGTGTCTGCCATTGTCATAAGCATAGAACTGCGAAAGGGGGACACTTGGCCGTGTTCCAGAGCTGACTTGCAGGTTGGAAGACCCAGCTTAGGTAATATTTTAAATCATTGCATCTGCGATGCTTACCTTTAAGAAAAGACAGAACACAGTGCTCGAGACATATGTAGTAAGTACTTCAGTTAATAACAGGGATTTAAAATCTCCAGGGGGAGGGGCTGGAGAGATGGCTCAGCACTGGCTGATGGTTAAGAGCACTGACTGTTCTTCCAGAGGTCCTGAGTTCAATTCCCAGCAACCACATGGTAGCTCACAACCATCCGTAATAGGATCCGATGCCCTCTTCTGGTGTGTCTGAAGACAGCTACAGTGTACTCATATAAATAAAATAAATAAATAAATAAAGCTCACTCCATCCTAGTCTCATTCCTATGACCTCAGTGACAAATTAAAACTAAAATTCCTATTTGTACATACAAGATTTGTCGTGTTAGGCAGGTGTCACACCAGCAGGGATCCCCACATCTCTGCAGTTCCCCCCTCAGGCAGGAACTTCTGCATAACCCCCAGCTGCAAGGTCCCCTCAACAGGGAATCATAGTGCTCTGCCTTCTTAACTCAACTGAGTCACAAGGGACGGAGGAACCCGGAGAGGGTCAGTCTTGTCTCCTGAGTCTGTCACCAGCACATCAATCAGGGACAGAACACAGACGCTGCAGGCAGACAGCGGCTCTCTGGTGTCTCGCTGACTTGAAGAGGACTAGGAGACACCGGATGTGATATGTCTTCAGAGTATGCAAGGCAGCCACTGGTGTTTATCAGCAGTGTTTGTCTCCATGAGCCACGCTCTCCAAAGGACAACCTCTCTGTTCAGAGGAGCCACAGCAGGGCATTGTCAGGCAGCCTGGGACCTGCTGAGTACCCACTCTGACAACACAGCAAACCCAGGGCCTTGGTGTTTTTATTCCCTGGTATTTCCTATACTTGCTTATTCATTTGGAGTTTTAAAATATAAAGAGGTCAGTTTTTTTAAACACACACACACACACACACACACACACACACACACACACACACACACACACACACACCTTCTTCTTAAAGAACAGAATAGGGAAAGTCTCTTCCCAAGCAGAAAACTAGCTCATCCATCAGAATGGAATATGTGCATCCAATGGGTTTAAAAAAAAAATCATCTCTCAGAACAGGTTCCATCATGCCCCGTGACCACATTCCTCACCGGGGCCAGAACAGCCTCACTGGGGCTAGGTTAGCCTCCATTGGGGAACACCCGGTATTTTTGACAAAAGCTATGAATCTGTCTATCTAGTCCTATGATTATTGTGGATTCGTAGGAGTCCCATATTGGAGATGGAATCAGAGGCTTTCTGGCAACAATCGTCAGTTGAAAAGGACACTCAATGACAGCTTTATCCAAATGCAATTGCTGACATCTCCCCCCTCCCCCTCCCCCTTGCTTGCTCTTCTGAATTCTTCTAGGCAGCCTTAGGTAACAGACCTTGCAGCTGAGTCTCTCAAACAGCATTGACAAGGTAATTTTTTGAAGGCAGACCCAACCAAAAGGTTGATTCAGGGGTTACCTAGGGGAAAGAGACCTGACAATCTTGCTGTTGCCATGGGCCACATCAATAAGAACGTCCTTCTAAAAGGCAGAATGGAAGCCAGCAAGTACCTGGCAGCCCAGTGCTACTTAGATGTCTTTACTTAGGCACTGAGCCATTCTGTTTGATCCTTGGCTAGCTCTGGGTCTTGCATGTTTCAGAAGCAGGAAGTTATCTGCCTAAAAGACAAACCTTTACCCATTAGTCAAGGTAATCGGAAGCAACCCCACCAAATGGCAGGAAATACCACAGGAGTGAGAGACTGGGCACTCTCCCAGGGCCCAAAGCTCTGCCAAACTCCACACAGCCAATTCTACTTGATGAGAAAGGGAGCCTTGGATGTTCAAAGACTAAAGGACTTCCCCCAAATAGATTCAGGAAAGGTACAGGAAAAGCAGGCTTTTCTCTTTAAAGCCTTCTAAAAACATCAGCCATTGACACAGGGGCACAAGGATGAAGGGAGAGCCTAGTCTTCGAAGAAAAGGCAAAAATAGAAGTTTTCTTCTATGACCACTTTAGATAGAAGCATACTCCCCAAGGAGACAGGCTTCTAAAAGATAGTGAAGGTCTTTTATCTGTCCCTGGTTAGCTCAAGCCATTCCAGTAAGAGCACATGAGCTTTTGACATCCTGTGTGCACAGGACTAAGCAGGGATTTCTAAGGTCATTGTAAGCTGAGGTGTTCCCAGGGCAAAATGCACCAGGCACATGCATTCCCCCACTAATGCCAGAATGCTCACTCCTGATCTTGATAAAAAAGTAGGCTCTTGCCACCCTTGTTCCTATGAACAGAATGAGGGGGGCTGGAATGCATTCAGTAAAGCAAGTAGAGAGGAAGGCTGAGCTACTGTCTGCAGACTTAGAGGAGGGACCGTATCCTACAAGTGTGTGTGCGCGCATGTGTATATACGTGTGCATCTGTGTGCATGTGTGCGCATGTATGTATGTGCGTTTGTGCACGTGTATGTGTGTGCATGTGTGTGCATGTGTGTGCATGCATGCGTATATGTGTGTGCTTGCTCATGTGTGCATGTTCGTGTGTACTATGTGCATGTGTTTGTGTATACGTGTATATGTGCATGTGTGCGTGAGTGCATGTGTGTTTGTGTAGATGGGGATGCACATGGGGAGGCCAGAGGTCAACCCTGAGTCTCATTCCTCAGTTACTGCCCACTTTGCTTTTTAAAAAGAGGCTCTCTCAGCACCTCAAACTCATCAAGTAGGGCCATGGTGACTGGACTGTCTCCACCTCCCAAACTCGGGAATGACAAACCTCCATCGCCGCCCCTGCACCTTGTGGAGCCATCCCAGACTACTTAAGAATCCCAGCTCAAACGCTGTGTGGTTTTATTCCCCTCAGAAGAGGAATAAAGGCAGTATGGAGCCTGGCATTAGCACTATGCTCAGCAAACTCAGCCACAGGTAGACCCAGCTCCCAAGTGCTTCCTGCACCAAGCTCATTCATTTACATCAGTGTAGAGGACACACAGCTGGGAGAGAGCGCCTGCGTTCTAAAAGGCCACTATCCATTAAGATCCCATCTTGGGGACAGAAGAGATGGCCCAGCAATTCCTGGGACTCACACCACAGAGCTGAAATGACACTTCTATGAGTGCCATTTTGGACCTCCAAAATGCACTCTGTGGTGTACGAGAGCCCCTTCCCCGGAAAATAAGTAAGTGAATAGATACATTTTAAAGCAAGACTCCATCTTGGGTGCCAGTGTTTACAACCAGTGGATCCAAAGTGAAGACAATCGTGTTACTGTAGGGAGATGAGGACCGGAGGGGCCCACAGTATCAAAAGGTGACAGAAAACCACCACAGCACGGGTGGAGAAGACACCAACAAACACTGAGAGTTTCTTTCCTCTTTACACTGGCCAGACTCTCACAGCCTTCTTTTCCCTCCAGTCAGAAGGAACAGAGTACGTAAGAATTACTCCAACTCCTAAAAGCCAAGCAGGGGAGCAGGGAGATGGTCCCTTTACTAACTAACATTTATTGGCTTTCTACTTTATAAAATGTTTGACCTCTTTTCACAGCTGTGCCTCTTGCTTCCTCTGACAGCCTGGTAGGGATGGCTCAGTGATAGTGACCTGTGCATTTTCTCTGATCTGTTGGAAGGTGGTTTCTGCCTCCTGTCACCTCAGCCAGCCAACTGTGGAGAGCTGCAGGGCTTCCGGCATGGCCTACTTTGTATTTACTGGAAGCCGCTTCCTGCCCTAGAGGAAGAGAAGAATTGATTACCTAGTCCTTTGAAATCTCTCCTTTTAAGCCATGGCCCCTCTCCAACTGAGTGTGTGTATACATGTTGTAACTGATATTCACAGTTGATTTGGAGGTAACATTTTGGCTAGTGGCCCCAACCTTGTTCCATGACGCTCTGGATGGCGAAGAGCTGATGTTTGCCTGTAACGAAGGCCCAGCCTCACAGAGTTAGTGCTAAAGGAAGCCAGGAACTTGTGGAAGTGTCTGGCATTCTATGCGGTTGCCACACGAGGCTCTGTGTAGATCTTGTTGGGTACACTCTGCTTCTAAGACGGCGAGGCAAGAGGACAGGGTCCAGTCACCTGTGATGAAATGCCTGACAAAGTTGACTTAAGAATGGGATATCTACTTTGGCTCTTAGTGTGTGAAGATGAGACTCATCGAACCACGAAAGCAAGAACACACGAGGCTATCACATGGCATCAACAGTCAGCAAACGGACCCACACCCCCGTTTTTATTCAGGGCTTCAAACATCTGGAGTAGGTCTTCCCTTCCCAATGAAACCTCTAAGAAAACATCCCCACCTCATGCATGCCCAAAGGTTCATCTTCTAGGTGATTCGAAATCCCATCAGGTTGGAAATCTAGATTAGCCATCAAAGTACACTACTGGTCTGAAGTGTAAAAGGAGTTTGGCTACTTTCTAGAATTCAGCTTCCAAAAGAAAAACTAAAATTTAAGGATGGACATCAGCTCAGTAGAGATAAACTGTCACAGGGACACTTAACATCTGGTTTGTCAAAATACGTTTTTGAGATATGGTGTGTGTTCTTTGCTTCTCCGTCAAACACTGTGAGGTCAAAGGGCATCTTTGTGGGCTTGGCTTTTCCTCCCCTTATACCTTTATATAAGTTTTTTTGGAATCAGACTCAGGTCTCCAGGGTTGTGTGTATCAAGCGTCTTTACTTGCTGAGCTATCTTGCCAGCCCCACAGGCATAGCTCAAAGATCCAACAGGCACATGCCAACAGTGGCAGCTTTACTGATGGCAAAAGCTTAGGGTAAAAAAAAAAAAAATTCATGTAGTGCTTAAGAGTTCAGGTTATAGAGCTAGATTCTTGGGACCTGCTTCCTAGCTATGTGGTTTTGGGAAAGGTAGAGTCACCTTTTTGGAACCTCTGTTACCCTCTGTAAAGTGGCTCTACCACAACCCCTGGGTCTGAGCAGGCTCAGTAAATGTGAGTTGTCAAGTTTTTCTTCTCAGGACAACACACATCTCTCTGGCATCCTCTCTAAGTTAGGTACCATAAGAAACAGGGCGGCTCTGTATCCTTTAACCGAATGTACAAGGGTCCTTTGGCTGGAAGGGACTCAAAACACAGCACAAGTCACAGCTCCATTCACAGCTAAATTCAATAGACATCACTTGAAGTGTGAAAACAGAGGTAAGCAGGCTTCTGGGAGTAGAGAGGGAGGGAAAAATTGAGGGGAGAGAGAAAGCGGAGAGAGGGTGGGGTTTGTTGATTTCCAGGGTGTATCTAGTATTATAAATGGTTTCAAAGTGCCTGAGGCTTAGTGACTACGGGCAGCCATCAGTTCCCCCTAGCCAGTGTAAACTAGCTTCAGCTCACCTGGGGAAAAATGTCAGTTTACAAGAAGACTAGTTAGAGGGGGCTATTCCCCAGCCTCGAGAGGTAAGTGGAAGAGGCAAGTTGGAGAGGAAAGGGTGCTTCCCTGAGGCAGGGGGATGGGTGGTTAGAAGCACACAGAAGCCCTGATCTCTTTGACCACAGCAAACCATACCTCGGGGGATACAATAGGAAACACCTGGAAAGATGGCTGGAGCTCAGAATATGGAGGACTTCAGGGGTAGCAGAGGGTAGCAGAGAGACTTAAAATAAGAAACGGAACAGGATTTTTAAAGCCCTCTGAGTTGGAAAGCAGCACAGATAAAAATGTAGCGTATCCTAATTCACAAAATGTTTACGTGTGCGTTGTTTTTTTTTTTTTTAATTCCCTTTATTCTGACATAAGTAAGGGAGAGGGGCCACTGCCAGACTCAAGGGGGTTAAACACCATCCTTCCAAAGGCCAGCGCAAGAGTGTTACGGCGGGACCTGCCTGGAACAAGTCTGTCTGTCTGTCTGTCTCTCTCTCCTTTTTCTTCCTTTTCATACATACGTATGTGTGATATATATATAGAGAGATATGTATGTGTGCATGCATACATGTACATGTGCATGTGTGTGCTTGTGTGTGCATGTGTGTGCTTGTGTGTGCTTGTGTGTATGTGTATGTGTGTATGTGTGTGTGTACTGTGTGAGTGTGTGTATGTTTGTGTGTGCGTGTACATGTGGGTGTATATGTGTGTATGTGTGTATATGTGTCTGCATGTGTGTGCGTGTAGGTGAGCACGTGGAAGGCCAAGGCTGACAACAGAACTCCTCAATTATTCTTTCACTTTATTTATTTGTTTGTCTATTTATTTATTTTGACGCAGGGTCTCTCAGTGAAGCCCAGAATGCTCTCATCACGCTAGTCTTCCATGGCCAGCTTGCGCTGCTCTCTTTCCTTCTTAAAGAAAGAACTTCCGGTGGGCTACTATGCACACCCATGAGTTCTGGGGATCCAAAGTTTGGTCCTTCCACATGGCAAGCATTTTAACCATTAAGCCATCTTCCTGGACTGTGGAACAAGACTGGCGCCTGCATGAACTGATGAATGACCCTCTGAGTCACAGAGGCATGGCCTGTAGCGACAGATCCAAGATCCATGGAACACTGGAGACCGTAACCTCCACAGGCTAGAACTGACTCTGCTGAGCTTCTTTCCAGATGACTAGACTGGTGAGCTCCTCCAGGACCCTAAGGCGACCCATCTATATTTATTGTTTAAGCCAATCAACCTGCGGTTCGTAGAGACGTCTCCCAGCAAACGTGTATGACTGGTAAACAAAGTCAGGCAGGGAAGCGTCTAAGGTGGAATTCTCAGTTACTCGCCAAAGTAATCTTTCTAGAATTGGGTCAAGCTAGAACGGAAATCCAAGTCACCTTTCCTGTGTTCCATCTATGGCGGCAGAGACGTCTCTTAAGCACTTGGGGTTCAGGTATCATGGAAGCTACCTGGCATTTCAGAACATCACGGTGCTGGAGCAAAGCAGAACCCCCCCCCCACACACACACACCAGAGAGAGCAGTCTCCTTGTTCTTGTCATGTCTCCACGCTCCCATGAATGGTTACATCCAGACTCTCACAATCTGCTAATTCTGGGTCATATCCACTGGCATGCTGCCGCAGTATGGCTTCCGAGCACCTCAAAGTGTGTGTGTGTCTGTAGGCTGTTGGCTCTGATGACTGACTGATGGCTGATGTGTCTGACATCCCCCTTCAGCCTTGCCCAAAAAAGAAAAGTCACTTGAGAAACCAAGTAGCTTTTGCCAACACTGAAGGACTTGACAGGCCTATCTGCAAGGTTTCTACCATTTTCCACGGCGCTGAAAATCCACTGAGACGCCCACGGCAAGGTCATGTTGAAACACACAGTGGAGTCGCCCCAGTGTGTGCGAGTCAGGCACGTCCCTGGAGCATTTGCTTCCTGAATTCTGCAGAAGGATTTGGGTTCAGAGGAGAATAAAGAAACTGAGCGTGCTTCTGCAAAACGCATTAACGTGTTATCTTTAGATCTATTGAACTTCTCGTGCTTTGGGGAGGTAAGATGGTGACATTGATCCCTAGCCCTGAGGACGGAGCTAAGCAGTATTGAGCTGCCAGCCATTCCATCGCAGGGACAGACTACAAGGTACTGTCTCTCTGCTGCCTATCCCCAAAGCAACAGGAGCCTTATTGATCTTGGTCTAACCACACAGTGTGTAGCCCTTGGCACCACTGGGTCTGGGAGTTGTGGTTTCCTCAGAGGTACTGACATTGCTCCTTGGGGCAGAGGTTCTGGAGCATAAACACACAGTGGCTGAGCTTCAAGAGCCAACTGGGATCATACGCTTACAACGAATTCTTAAGCAATGGGGATCGTTTCGGGCAGCCCATGGTGTCCTCTCTCCATGGATCTGGGTTCTAATGGAGGACTCAGCAAGGGGTGCAACCTAACACTGGCAGAGAGGTGTGGCAGAGATGTCAGAGCCATGCCCAAAGAAGGAAGCAATGACCAGAATCCCAGCCTGGATCCTTTGCTGGATTGTTTCAGTAGGAAAAGAAAGAAAGAAAGAAAGAGAGAGAGAAAGAAAGAAAGAAAGAAAGAAAGAAAGAAAGAAAGAAAGAAAGAAAAAAAGAAAAAAAGAAAGAGAGAGAGAGAGAGAGAGAGAGAGAGAGAAAAAAAAGACTGTTGTGCTGGCTCAGCAGTTTTGATACTACCCCAGCTCAAGTGTACTGGAGAGGCAAGTTGGAGACCATTCTTTGTCATAAATGTTTAAAACCCCTCAAAGAAGAGGGGGCAAAGACGGCTTTGTGCTCGGCCTGGTCCACACAAAATATTGCCTGAAATATGTCACCAATTCTATTGATACCTAGAACATAGAGAGAGAGAGATCACATTTTAACCTATAATTTAAATTTATATCTATAATTTAAATTGTAGGTAAGTTACCTATCAACTTGGGAAGCTGAAACTTCTTAATTTATTATTCCTTTTACTCACTTTGTAAGGAAGGGCTCTTAGCAAATTTCCTGTGAGCAGAGTTCAGGGTGAGGAGCCACTCAGAGCTTTGGAGGGAAGATTCTGTCACATCCATCTGGACATAAATCATTTTGAGATACTCCCAAGGATCCCCAAGGCACTGTCAACCTCCATTTCACACAGCAGGGGGGCTTGATAACTCCTCTACAAGCCAAAGTTACTGTTTGCCTCCAAGAAAACTCATCAAAATGAAGTCTAGGGGAAGTGCCAAAGGCACAGGAGACATGTTCAGAAAAGAAACTATTGTAATTTGAATCTTGGTTTCAACATTAGCTAGCCAGCTCCTTCATCTCCAAGTTCACTTATTCCTGCATCAGGAATCAGTAGTAAAAACATGCAGCCACCATGTGTTTGTGAGAGTAGGTCTCCTCTCTCTCTCTCTCTCTCTCTCTCTCTCTCTCTCTCTCTCTCTCTCTCCACTTGTAGAGGGATATTCTTAAGAGAGCGAGATGGCTTACTTCCATAACTCCCTAACTCTACCAAGTTCAGATTTAGTGTGTCAGGTAACATCATTTTCCATCCACTTAAAATGTCTTCGTGGCACTCCATTCTCAAAGGATGCTCAGGTAAAGCCTCTGCCTTAGCAGTGTACTCTCCAACGAACTGAGTCTTGGAAATGTCAAAGTGAGACAGCAATGACTTTGGGCTTCAGTGGGTTCTAGAAGATGAGCCAGGACAGACAAGTCAAGGGTTTAGTTTTTCTTTTTCTCTCAGACTCTAACCGAAAAGGGACCTTCTCCTGACAACAGACCAACTCAACAGCAACGGAAGAAAGGACTGTTAACCAAGAATGGAATCTCTGACTGTGACTGCTTCTGGAGTGTTGTGATGTCACTATTTATCCAACTTTTATGCCCAAGTATTCCCAACAAGGCCAGATAGCCTCATCAGTACTAGTTTATCTAAACCTGGACAGTGTTTGGTAACAGGACGATGGTGCAGAAGACAACAAACAAACAAACAAACAAAACAGAAATACATTCAGGATGAGTATGACTCCTTTATGGGTTCACGTTTTTCATTTTTGTGGGGTATGTACATCTACACAGAGGTCTGAGAACTACCTCGGGTGCTAATCTTCCTCAGGCATCATGCATTTTTGAAAGAATGTCTCTCGATGGGTACTGACGCTTGCCTATTTGGCTAGCCAATGAGCACCAGGAATCCTCAGGCCTCTGCCTCCTCTGAGATGGGACTGTAAGTGTCCATCACTACATCTGGCTTTTTATGCAGTGGCTGAGGCACAGCTCCCCTGGCTTGTGTGGCAGGTCCTCTCCTGACTGAACCATCTTCCCCACGGCAGGTCTAGTTTGTCACCATTTGAGGCCCAGCAACAGCACACAGCTGGGCTCGTCTTTCTGCTGTGCAAATGAGGTCTATTTAAAATTGTTCCTACCCACCTCTCTCTTCCCTTCTCTCAAAGCACGTACATGGAGCTGACTGCCTCTGATGTATTTTTGTCCCAGCTCAAATCATAATAGCAGTTGGATGATAAGAAGCAAACTCTGGTGCTGACTCGGGAGAGGAGAGGCCGCATCTTCTGAAGACGCCGTTCTCCATCTTTCCGTGACATTCAAAGCCACAGGAAAACAAGACTTGGGGTGGGGGGACACCATACCCAGAAAAGAAGCAGGAAGAGGAAACAACATCTTTCTCACCTTGCAGACAGTTCCTATCAATGGCAGCCTTGATAGCCTCTTAGGATACTGCCTGGGTCTGGGTGGCTCACTCGGGCCTCATGAAATTGGAATCCACCACTGATAAGGACAGGAAGAACATTTCCCTTACAACAGGGAGGAAAGCCAGGGAGGTCAGCTTACAGGGCAGCCCCTGTCAGAGAGAAGCCTATTCAAAGCCCCAGGACAAAAATAGGTGGCCTTTTGGCTCAGCATGAAGTAGGACATCCTGGGCGATGCTTTCAATGGACAAACAAAAGGGTACCTCTGTGGAGTTTAACTTGACCTGGCCATCCCCGAGATGAGATTTCGCCTTGCTTTGAACTGCTGGAGTTCACACAAGGACTTTCTGTGCCTAAAGCACACATTGAAGGGGTTGTTACCAAAAAACATAAAAATTAAAACAACAAACAGTCAAAGAAGGTATTATTAAACCTTACACTGTAGCTAATGAAGTCATCAAGCAGGTTTTTAGATTGTTCATCTAAAGGACTAAGTCGGGAAAATGTGACCATATTTTTTTTTTAAATATTCATTCATTTATTTATTTATTTTATGTATATGAGTACACTGTAGCTGTCTTCAGACACATCGGAAGAGAGCATAGGATCTTTTTACAGATGGTTATGAGCCACCATGTGGCTGCTGGGAATTGAACTGAGGACCTCTGGAAGAGCACCCAGTGCTCTTAACCACTGAACCATTTCGCCATCCCCGTGACCATATTCTTACATAGAAACAAGTTACATATTAGCATGAAACTACATCTGTCCCACTACAAGAAAGATACTCCTTTGGGGTTGTGTGTAAATGGGCTGTGTTGTTGCTGCTATTGTTTCAATGTCTTTGAACCAATATCTTTCTTAATAAGAAAGCCCGGCTCAGGACTGGAGAGGTGACTCAGCAGTTAAGAGCACTGGCTGTTCTTGCAGATGACCCAGGTTCGATCCCCAGCATCCATGTGGTGGCTCACAAGCGTCTGTAACTCTAGTACCAAGGCACCTGACTTCCTCTCCTAGTTCCCATGGACACTGCACACACATGGTACACAGATGTACACACAGGAAAAAATACCCAGGTACATAAAATTGAAGAAGAAGAAGAAGAAGAAGAAGAAGAAGAAGAAGAAGAAGAAGAAGAAGAGGAGGAGGAGGAGGAGGAGGAGGAGGAGGAGGAGGAGGAGGAGGAGGAGGAGGAGGAGGAGGAAGAGGAGGAGGAGGAAGAGGAGGAGGAAAAGGAGGAAGAAGAGGAGAAAGAAGGAAGAAGAGGAGGAGGAGGAGGAGGAGGGGGAGGAAAGAAAGAAGAAAGCCCAATACATAAAATCAGAATAAAAGGATTTTCATTATTAAAAATACCGCATACAATCCAATTATCCTAGAGAGATTCCACACTATAAAACTAATTAATGAGAATAATGGTTGCTTTAATTTACCCCATAATTTCAAGCTGAACATTGCAGATAATAATTGCTTCATATTTTACCCTTTCTTTCTGCTTTGGCTACAGAGAATTGAAAATTTCCCAATACTGGCAAGCAATTGTGAAGAGTAACCACTCACTTCTCACCCCACTGCATCAAGAGACTCTTCAATTCACCGTAGATGATAAAAAACAAGCCTAATTTAAACCTAGAGGCAAACAAAGCAGCCAACGAAAGTTGGTACCTGAGGGGTTTTTAGAATAGTAACATTTATATTTTATTATGGTTTATATAATAGTTTATAAAAGATCACTCTAAAGCCATAGAAACATCTGTCATCTTGGCTACCTGTGGTCTCCTTGCTGTGAGTCCCCACGGGGCTGTCACCATAGGGTGACACTATACCATCCCTGTAACACCCTGACTGTCATCAGCCAACATTACCTGTCTTCTGTCATCTCTGTCCTGAAGACTCTATTAAGGGACTGTCACCAGCCCTCCAAGTCCCGGTTTCTAAGATTGGATCTTTGCTTTCTGTCTCCAAGATTGACTAACATCAGTGTGTTGTCTGGTGGTACTCCCTCTACCACAGACTAGGGCCTGGGCCGTGTGCTGATTTGCCTGCTTGCATCTCTATCAGCTAACGTTCTCTGAGCTCTCTTTTGTTTTCTAGCCAAAGACAAACAATTGGTTCATCTCCTTTCTTGAAGCTGATCTCTTAAGGAAGCAGCAGATTTCTTAAAAGTTCAGCCTATAAGCGCCCTCTCTCCCGGGGTGAGGCGACGTTTCTCTCCCTTGGCCTTAGCGATGCTTGTCATAAATGTTTTGCTGGTGTGAAAATGCAGCACCCTCCAGACAGAAGATGAAACGGGCAACGTTAGAGCTAAACTGCAGGTGTGAGTAAAGAATGAACAAGGGCTGCTATGGAACAGGTATGGTCTCTATACAAAGAAAGTAAAGGTGCCCCATACTGGGAAGAACCATTAGCGCTCACCATGCTAAGACACGGGTATTAGGGGACGCAGGTTAGAAGGAGCCAGCTTGATGGAACTCACTCCTGGAGTATACCTGGGTTGCTAACGTTCAAACTATACTCATCTCTTTTCAATCCACCCTTGGAATTGAACACATTCCGACGAGTCTTGCTGATGTGAACCACAAGGGAGATGGCCTCCTCGTGTCAGCCCTTGTCAGTGTCATCTTGGAACAGTGAAGGCTGAAGAGCAGAGGAACGTGAGACAGAACATGCAGGCTCCTTGTTTCTTTTCTGGGGCTCCCCTGCTGCTAGCCTGTGGCTTGTTTCAGCATTGATAGAAAGTGTTTTTCTCCTATGCCTGAGTCATCTCTGTACCCCACTGCTCCTAGTCTCGTGTTCCTACCAGCCTCCAGGTGAGTCTTGGGAGTCTCAGTCAACTGTGAGCTGGGAAGATATACATAGCCAAATAAGGCCCTGCTGGCCAAACATAGCCCTACAGAGCTCTGGGTGCCAATTCCTAAATGGCCTTGAGTGATCTATTTCACTTGAGTTCACATGTTCTCGTGTAGAAAAGGGCTTCAGGACTCTGACTCACTCAGATTCTCTCTCTCTCCCTCCCCACCCCCCCACCGCCGTTTTACTTTTTATTTCTTTGTGTGGACAGGTGTTTTACCACCTGCACCTATGTCCATGTACCGCATGCATGCAGTACTCACAGAGGCCAGAAGAGGGCACTGGATCCCCTGTGACTAGAGTTGCCGATGGTTGTAAGCCACCCTGTGGGTGCTGGGAACTAAACCTGGGTTCTCCGCGAGAGCAGCTAATGCTCTTAACTCGAGAGCCCTCTCCTCAGGCCCCCACAAGATCCTGTGGCTAGTGTGGTTGTTAGGATTTAAAGAGAGAACTGTGGACATTGGCTGGCACATCCAAGGAACAGAAAATGACAGCTGCTGCTGCTGTTCTCCACACAGACACATTTCCAGGCAAGGTGTGACGTCATAGAAGACCTCTGTGTCGGCATGATCCGGATGCACCCGGCTGAACATTGCCGGGGAACGGAAGTATGCTGTGTTTTTCCACTGGCATCTGGCTGCCTTTGATGGGTCTGGATTGCCATCACAGCAACTCGGAGGATACTCACTAGAAGTTTGCCGGTGCCATAATTCTAAAGTGGTGTTTCCATAATTTTTCTTTTTAAAAGCTACAACTCAGCCCCTCCTTCCTCGGGAGGGTCCTACTACGTGCCTGGTGTGGCTAAAAGTAGCCATTACACACAGCCAGCGATCAGGAAGCTTCCAGAAACACAGCCAGTGATCGGGACACTTCTGGAAACATAGCCAGCGATGGGGTAGCTTCCGGAAATGGTCAAAGGGTTATAAATTCAGGCAGAGTAACATGAGTCTCACAATCATGTCACCTGAGTTTGGCCTGTGTGTAGAAAAGAAGATATCAGGTGCATGCTTTCAGGCCTGTCAGTCGTGATGAACGTGAATTACTTAGTGTGCATGCTCGAAACATGTGGAAGTTAATGGCTGTGATATAATTAAAATATGTATGGCTTTTGAGACTACCTGTGTGCGCGCGCACACACATACATGCCATGGCATGTGTGTGGAGATCAGAAGGCAACTTGTGGAAGTTGGGTCCCTCCTTCCACCATGTGGATCCTGGGGATAGAACTCGGGTTGTCAGGCTTGGCAGCAAGCACCCTCTGACCACTGAGCCACCTTGCTATCCTGGAAACATGTGAGGTTATCCTAATTCAAAGTAAAACATAAATGATAGATATAATGGTGTGTGCTGGGAGTCCCAGAACATAGGAATCAGAGACAGGTGAAAGCAAATTTAAACTAGCCTTGGCTACATTGTGAGTTTAAGGCCAGCCTGGTCTCCATAGTAAGTTCCAAGCTAACTTGAGCTACCTGCATGGACTTTCTCAGAAAAGAAAAGACCAAACAAAATGAATGAGCTAAAACCAGAAGATACACCCCATCAAAGTGGGTGACAACACATTTGTCACCAGAACTCATGCCACAAAGAACTTAACTGTATCTGGAACAGGTCAGTGTGGGGGGCTGGAGAGATTGCTTAGCAGTGAAGACTGTGAACTGCTTTAGTTAAGGACCTCGGGTTGGTTCCCAGCACTCCAGTTCCGAGGGACCTGACGCTCTCTTCTGGCACCTATGGGCACTGCAACCATGCATATATCTCCCCGTACAGACCGACGCAGATACTCATAATTAAGGATAAATCTTTAACTGAGACTCAATTTACAGGAGTATTAGATTCCACTTTCAAAGGACAGGTGCATGATATTAAACGACAGCAGAGTCTGTTCCTGTGACCTTTAGTCCCTAAGTCCGAGAGTGAAAAGCTGGGCCCTTATTTTCAGGGCTGTCTTTATCTGAAAGGTGTCCACATCTGTAATAAACAGCACATCTGTCTATACTCAACATATTCTTTCCAAATCCTCTAAGAAGATCTGACAGGGGTTGAGGAAATCTCTCTGGGTCCTGAACTAACTAGAAACTTCCACCTGGATGCATCAAGGGGATTTTTTTTTTTTTTTTTTTTTTCGAGACAGGGTTTCTCTGTGTAGCCCTGGCTGTCCTGGAACTCACTCTGTAGACCAGGCTGGCCTCGAACTCAGAAATCCGCCTGCCTCTGCCTCCCAGGTGCTGGGATTAAAGGCAGGCGCCACCACTGCCTGGCACTCAGTGGGGATCTTGTGGATCTTACAACCTTAGCTGCTTTCTGTGCCTGCTGGGGATCCTCTTCTGCTTCATCTCCGTCACCTGCTTCCAGCTCTAACACCATCCTGGAGGATCACTTCCCCGCCGGCACTAATTAATGATACATGATGGTATTTCACACTGTTTCCAGAAAGCTTTCTCGGTCTTTCTCGCCTAGCAACTGTAATGTATCCACTTTGTGGACTCCGACCTTAATTAACCAAGAGCCTGAATTGCCTTCCCCAGTATGCCATTCCTTTGGAAATCTACCCGGGTCTCTTAGACACACCTGCTATCTGTCTCTAAAGCTCCCTGGGCTTGTCTTTCTGAAATAGACAACAGCTCCAGAGCAAGCACTTCTGATTCAGAGTTGAGGGTTTGAGACCTGAGCCAGAGAGAGCTGAAAGCACAGCTCAGACATCAACAGTGGATGGCTTCATCCTAACATACCACTCAACACAGAGCATTGAAATTCCTCCCGGCAGACCCAGCATGAAAGTCCCCGCTCCGGGGCTTAGCTGCACACTTCCTCTGCAAATACAAGGGTTTATCTAAAAGAGCCAACCCATGGAACACCTAAGCTGCTAATACATAAGTAATCGCTTGTCTCTAGGAGCAAACCCTTGGGAAGGAGCAGCTTGCCTCCCAGAGGCAGAGAGAATGATTCAGCAAGCCTAAGCTGTCAGAGAGGCAGTATTTAAGACAGCAGGCAACCCTGAGACCCAGGGTGGAAAGGAAAAACAACTTTTCATGGTCCTTATCTATGAGATTTAAGGCATAAGAAGGTGACTATGAGGTGCCCTGATGGAAAAAAAAAAAACAAAAGAAAATATCAAACATAGCTAGAAAATGTCACATCTTCAAGGATTGTTTTGCAATAACAAAACCTGTCCTGTCCTGGGTGGATGCAACCGATGCAAGTGTTCAGCTGAGTTTTCAGAATTAAAAGTGGCCTTTGGGAGGAGCCCAGGCCTGCTGCTCAAAGCACAATCCCGGCACCCCCATTCCATCAGAGGCATCCTTTTATCTTCTTGAGTCTCCCGACTATCTCCTCGAGAAGTGACATGTTGTCTCTACTTGGGATTGAAGTTAGACAGGCGGTGTTTCCGGGGCTTTTTGAAGGGTGCTATTTAGAATTTATCCTGCTGTTATAGTCTACTGTTTGGAATGTCTAGAGAATGTGCTGGGGGTGGGGGGAAAGGCTCGTCCTCCTGTTTAAGAGAGAGAGAGAGACCCGCATCAGAAATCAGTGCTGTCACTGTGATGAGGTACCGGGACATAAGGAACTTAAGGAAGAAAGGGATCACATTGACTCACAGTTCAGTGGTGTCACCCATCACAGACGGGGAAAGCCACCGCAACAGGAACTTGAGCAGGCTGCCCACCCTGCATTCATGTCAGGAAGAGGAAATCTATGGCTGCTAGTGTTCAGCTGGACTTTTCCTTTTTATTTGGTCCAGGACTCCAGCCCATGGGATGCTGCTGCCCACAGATAAGAGTTAAGTGAGCTGGGCAGTGGTGGTGCACGCCTTTAATCCCAGCACTCGGGAGGCAGAGGCAGGTGGATTTCTGAGTTCGAGGCCAGCCTGGTCTACAGAGTGAGTTCCAGGACAGCCAGGGCTACACAGAGAAACCCTGTTTCGAACCCCCTCCCCCCCAAAAAAGAGTTAAGTGGGTCTTCTAGATGATTTCCTCATAGGCATGCCGAGGGGCTTGTCTCCTAAGCATCATAGCACTACATGGCCTGTATCGCGTGTAACCGTAAGACTCCCTTATCGCCTCACATAGTCCATGCGACGACATCATCCACATTGTGCAGGCAGAATGGCGAGGCTTAAAATATGAATGGCCGTGGAAATGTCAGCTAACTCTCATGAAACTATTTATACGCATCTTATATTGTAATGCTATAATAAGTGTGGCTTTAAAATCTGCATCATTCCACGGGGGATTTGATGGGGGATCTTTACAGTTACTTTACAGTTATTCTAGGTAAATACTCTCCAAGTCCACAGGGAAAACAGAGTCTAGTCAACTCAGGGCTCCTGGTAGCCACTGGCCAAAGCAGGCATGAGCCTGAGGTACAGGGTCCAGAAGCTACAAGGCCGGTCCATGCTTAAGAAAGTATGACTCTCTCCAGAATGGTCCCAAGGTTTGCTATCCAGCTTTCCCCTACGGTGACAGCGTTTCTCTGTGAATGGCTGGATACATCTGAATACACTGCCCTCAGATGAAGACCCTGGCTTTTGATCCCTTCTTTCTCCTAGGGTGACCATCCTTTCCAAAACACGAGGTCTGAAGGACGCCACCCCCGCCAAATCTAAGCATCATCAGCGACCCCCTTCCTTTGCACAGCATTTCATGACCCTGCCAGACCACAACTAAAATAACATTTCCATAATGCTTTACAGTTGTCAAAACAGTCACCTAAAACACATCTGGGTGAGGATGGTATTTTCAGCACACAAGCTGATTGCTGACGCATAGGAGGTGCACACATCTGCTAGGGAGCATTCTGTGTGGTTCTCATGACACAGCATTCACCATGGAGACAGAAAAAAAACCTTCAAGACTGCCAGACAAAAGAGACAGGAGGGGTGGATAGGGTGAAGGGGCTGGAGGAGCTCTACAGTAGGATACTGCCATGCTGCAAACATGTCATTGGTCCGATGCCAGCCATGGGCTTTGGGGGTGACTGGGCAGACATATAATCATGACAGAGGTAAGGTCTCTGACCAAATGTTTAAAGTAAATTCTATCCATCTCAGACACAATCTGTCATCAGTATCCTGTCAAAAATCCACAACAGGACTGTCCTCCAGAAGGCGTGTGACTCTGGGACAGGTTAATAACAAGCTAAGTCGAACGACCACCAGCTGCGATCAGGGACAGCCTTTGGGATGACTCCCTGGCAGGCCGGGATGGGGCAAGGTCGAGAATCACACAATCAAATAGAAATTCACACGTCTGACTCCCGACAGAGTCGGGATGGGGGTGAAAATTACCTCTTCTCACACAATTCCCGAGTGTCTGATCACCAAGAAAACAGAGCGTGAAGAGAAATTATTTGGGAATTCTGTGGTCTGAGGAGGGTGTTGAAGGAAGAGGCAGCTCAGGACAGTATTTAACAAGGGCGTCATGAGACAGTTTAGCTAAGGGCTGGTACTCCCCACAATTGCAAGGCCAGGATACAATTTTCCAGGCTATTCTGTTGACATTTCAATACAAATACTTACACACACACACACACACACCCCAAAATAAACAATTGTAAAAAGACAAGGCTGGTGTTTACAGCTTGGTGCATGTGTAGACTATAAAGACGCCTCCCCCTGTCAATCAAACTTCCTTCAAGAAGGCCATGGCTTCTCTTGGTGATGTTTGAACTCACAGGGAAAATCA
The DNA here is from genome assembly GCA_028551405.1 of Uromys caudimaculatus. Lineage (NCBI taxonomy): Eukaryota > Metazoa > Chordata > Mammalia > Rodentia > Muridae > Uromys > Uromys caudimaculatus. The sequence continues at coordinate 31,629,915 of CM052720.1, read as the reverse complement.
CAGTTACCATTTGGTAGAAACCCCTGAGGGGTTTTCTCTGAAAAACTGTGAATGTACCCTTTTGCATGTTAAACACTGCTCCTTCACTGGGGACATCTGCTGTTGCCTGTCCACTCTCTCTAGGGAGCCACCATTTCTCAGAGACCCAGAATCACTCGTAGTTTTAATTGTATTCTTCCCGAATTTCTATTTTCCCATGCAGTTCCCTAAAAAGGATAATACAGCGTCGTCATTGCCGTTGTTTGTTTTGGGGTGCGACCTAGGGTCTCACCCAGGCCAGGTAAGCCATCTATCGACCTCCTCAGCCCGTGCCTGGCTGCTGGTTTCTGATCAGGTTTATAGCTGATCTATGAAACAAAATCAGTGGAGTTTCGGCCTCAGATGCACAGTGGAGTCCCTTGGAGGGAGATATTTTTTCAACATACCAAGCTTGAGCTGCTGCCCCCAGAGACTCCGATTTAATTGGCTGGCATGGTGCCTAGGTAGGGACATTTTCCGAAGGCCCCCCAGGTGCCTACCAGCTGACGATAATATAGAAACTGAGCCAAAAAAGATCTGTTCTGTACTCAGGCCTTGGGTCTACAGTCAAGCCTCTCTCTCCTTCCGAACTCGCTTTATTTTTCCTGTCCTTATACTGTTCCTCATGTGGCTGCCGTTCCGTGGCTTACTTTTCTTTAACTTGTTAAGGTGAGTCTTGCCAGTGCACAGCTATCTGCTCAGACATGAGGGGTTGTGGGAGCTCAACGCAGTGGGTCACTTCTCACATGCAAGCTGGCTCATAGGTTCTCATGCTTTATGCCTGAGCTCTCTCCCTAGCTTAATAGAACGGATTTTATACCTAGGTCACAATACAGAATCTGGATCCTAAATTTAAAAGCAAAATGCTGATAAGAACAGTCCCTCTGCCTGATCCAACTTACTCTGTATCTAGAGACCACCAAGCCAGGTGCAACGTCTGTCTGGCTTTCCAAGGCAAGCTTGCCAAAGCTCTGTTTTGGTTTCTGACTGCGTTTCTATGGTAGAGGTAGAGTCTTGTGCATTTTTAAATATTTACCACTGAGACCCGTATGAGGATTTTACTCATGAGTTATAAAAGTCGAGGAAGTATCTGAAAGACTATTACCCCTGGGTGTACCCAGGGAACAGACCCTGAATTCCTGACCCTGTGTAGGCTGTGAAAATGCTTATGTGCGTTGCACAACAAAGCACTGCTTAGAGCCTCCAGCTGCTTGAAACAGGGTACATTTATGTACCCACGTTCAGTGGGCACAGAGGATATGCCCCCATTAGTCACACTTCACTGTGGCCATAGGCAAGAACCTGCTAGATGAGAAGACGGAGACTCTCCATTTCCCTTCAAGAGGAGGAAGTGTCCCCAGCACAATAGTGTCGTGAGATAGAGGCTGGGAGGCTGGGAGGCCGGGAGGCCGGGAAGGAGGCTGGGAGGCAGAGTACCTTGGCCACCTAAGCCAAACACTACTCCAGTCTTTCCTTTGTCAGGAGAGAGTGGGGGAAAAAAAAGCAAAAAACCCACTGAAGTCATTTCCTTGAATTTTAGGACTTGATGGTAAAACTTGACAAAATGTTTTAATAATGGAAGTGCTCCTGAGGGAAACCAAAATAAGAGAAGACTTAGAAGAGAGGACCGGGCCATCTGGAAGAAGATCTGTGAAGTTCAATCACTCTGCCAGCTCTAATGGAATCAACTATTAAGGAGAGCTGGGCCATGCTAAAGAGGTCTCACCCAGCTCTTAGACTACAGAGGCATTCCGTGACTATTCGATAGCAGAATGGAAGGTATTAAAGCCAAGGGCTCTTTCTTCTCCATCACATCATGGGGCACACCCTGCAGCCTTTGGTTTTCTTGAACACTTCTGTAATTACATCATAAAAGGGCCTATTTATACAGAAGGCATGAAGCTAAGCAGACTAAGACTGAACTGGTTGAAGAATAATCCAGAGACCACCACCGTTGCCTTCACACTGGAAGGGCTAGCTCGGGACCCTAGAGGATGGGCCGCTGATGTATCTTTTCTCTCTGAGTCGGATTCTGATAGCTCAAGATTTTTTGGCTCAAGATGTTTTCCCAGGAATATTAGCCAGGAAAGAAAGGCAACACTTACTGATTCCTTCGAAGACCAGTATGGCTTCTCCATAGTTATTTGTATCATCTACACTCACTTTTCCATTAACAAATTAAGTTGTAAAGCAGCACATCAGACAATCACAGAGCAAAGTAACCGGAACCATGGGACACCTTGGGATAACCCTACTCTGCTTGGATAAAGATTTCTCTAAGTAGGAAGGTCAAGAGACAACGGTTTAATGAACCAGTTGGGCATTTATTTACTTCTTTATTCTGCCCCCAGGGCTCCTTAGAATTCTGTCTGTGAGAATGAGATAGTCCCTCTCGCCTTACAAACGTCAAGACAACTGTGTTTCCCTCTAAAACACTATTCTCATTACCAGGAGCTGTCTAGTCACACTCAACAGAGCAGATGAGGGAGCACCCCATGTCAAGAACACCACCATGTTTTGCTCTTTCCTGCCATGCACGACAGAAACACTACAGATTTGGTAAGTGGATAACTCACTGAGTGGAATAAATCTGATTTTAGATGTATGCCGCATTTTAAAGTACGTAGCATTCATTTTAGACGCGAGCAACCGCTCTTCGGGAAGCAACTTCAACAACGTGAGAAGCAAGAGCACAGCCTAGGGCACCCCACCCCCAGCAGCTGCCAAGAAGACATCATTTAATGTATCATAAGCTATAAAACCCACAACAGAAGACATTTTTTAACACAACTGAATGTTCAATGACACAAAAGGGTGCTCGCAAGGCATACCCACAAACATCCGCACCCCTGTTATTTGAATGGAAAATGTTCTAAAATGAAATACCCCAAATCTGTCTTAAGACTGATTCCTAAGAATGAGACCACCCATGTTTAGTATTTTATTTTCATGAATAAAGACTAAGTGTACTTTCCCCCAGCGTCCATTTTCCAGATACGTATGTGTTCTTTGTCTATACAGATCAGCTCAAAATGCAAATGCGTGCCTTCTGCATTCACTAACACAGCCCAGGACACCCAACAGATGCCACAACATTCCTGTCTCAGAGGGAAGGGTACCCTAACCATATTCAAAAAATGTGAAGGTCCATTAGGAATGGGTGTGAACTTCCCATGACAGTCACCCGGAAGCACAGAGCCATCATCAACTTGACTGAATGGATGACTTTGGTGACCTCTTGACCTCAAGTTCACATGCCAAGGACAAGAAGTTTAGAGTCTAAAAACCCATGGTTACATTCAGACATCTTCCTTGAGTCAGCAGAGACTAGGGAGGGGTGAGCAACAGAGGCATAATGCATTTCCTGTCTCTATGGCAACAGAGACATGTGATGCACACTACACCAAGTTTAAGTGAACTTTAAAATGAATGTGACACAAGTTTCAACGGTGCTCTACTTGGGGACCGACAGAAATTCAGTACCCTTTGGGGTTTTTTTAAAAAACTCCTGAGAGAGGGGGTGGGAGAGATGTCTCAGTGGGCCAGAGAGCTTCTTGTTCTTCTAAGGGACCCGGGTTCTGTTTCCGGCATCAGGTGGCTCACTGCTGCCTGTTCTGCCATCTGTGGGTACCTGCACACGTGTTGTATACACACACATGCACCCAAACAAGAATAAGAATGGAGAAAAACCCACATAATAGAGACAGGCGTGGGGGTCAGGAAGGGTGCCTTTGTGGGAACAGGGGCATCTGCAGGCACAGAGTCTTCAATGGCCAACTAATGCCAGAGGGGAGGGCCAGCATTTCTATTGCTTGTGTCCCTCAGAAGAGGATGAGGCCAAGGAGAGCCAGGGAGTGAGAAAGGTGGCCGGTGTCTACCCAAAAGCTAATGGTGAATATAACTGAAAAAAAGAAATTTCTCATCACAACCTCAGGGATGTATCCTGGGGGCGTGTGAAGGCCGATCACAGGATCTTTGGGTTCTTGCTTTGGCTTAGACTATTAGAAAAAAACCTTTAAAAATAAAGAACCTACCTGAATAAGAATCTCTGTATGTTATAGGTAGAGGAGCATCTGGTATAAATGTAAAATCTGTAAGTATGCAATTATATGTTTTAAACGATTACATGGTCACCTGGGGGTGGGGAAGCCTCTCTTTCCTCTCTCTCTTTTCCCTGTACCCCCGACTCCTAGACTCTATTTCTAACAGTAGGCTATGTGAGGATGTCCCACACACTTTTTATAACTAAAGCTATCTAAAAGAGAAACCCTCTCTGGTATGGTCTAGCCCCCAAGTTTCCAGTCTTATCTATTCAAAGTATATGCTACTCAGGAGCTGTCACTGAAGTAGACTACAAAAATTTTCAAATAAAAAAAAAAATCACAAAACTAGAGGCAGATTGAAAATAGCAGGTCTGGAGAGACGGCTCAGCGTTTAAGAACATCGGTTGGTCTTCCAGAGAACCCTGGTTTAATTCCCAACATCCACATGGCAGCTCACAACTGTCTGTAACTCCAGTGCCAGGGGATCCATCCCCTCACACAGACATACATGCGGGCAAAACACCAGTGCACAGAAAAAAATTAAGTCATTTAAAAAACTAAAAGGAGAAAGTAGCAAAGCACAGCATTGCCACCCACGTGTCATATGCCAAGGGACAGTGACACCCAGGTGACCTCAACCTCAATCATGTTTCTATGAGAGCAAATGGCCACCTACCAACAGAATCCTCAGGGAAAGAGAAACACGTGACCAACTGCAGCAGGCCAAGCTGTACTGTGGGGATATTTTATATAAATCCAAGCTGAAAATATTAACCACTGTAACCATGGTTACTGATTAGAGATAAGAGCTTTTTTTTTTCTTTTTTCTTTTTTTTTTGCCTGTGCTCATAAAATCTGGCTTTGGTTTGTCACACCAGCTCTCTAAACCTGTTCTAGCCTTGTTCCAGAATCAAGAAGATGCCTCGGATTTCACCCATTTAAGACAGAAAGTGTCTTTATTTCTGTACTATGTACATTTTTCCCCTCCTATCTCAAGCGAATGCATTTAAACAAATCCCTCTGAAAAGAGACTGCGGAGTCATTTACATACGAAGCCTTCACAGCGGATTTGCAGCTAAAGTCTGTTGTCAAGACTTTTTTTTCTCACGGAAGACCAAATTTCAGCAGGTGACAAGCATTCCGGGTTACATGCTGATAACATCTTCAGTCCTCCCAGATTCTACCCAGACACCATCAGAATGCCCAGGCACATCTCGTCCCCACCTCCCCAACCGGCTCCTGGCATGATTTACTTCTGCTAAGACTTGTTTCCATAGCAACCAGGAAGGCAAAGGGCCTGCAGTTCAGCTCATCAATGGCATTTTTTTTGTCCTTTTGGGTTTTCAAGACAAGGTTTCTCTGTGCAGCCCTGGCTGTCCTGGAACTCACCCTGTAGACCAGGCTGGCCTCGAACTCAGAAATCCACCTGCCTCTGCCTCCCAAGCGCTGGGACCACTGCCCGGCATTTTTAAGGACAGAGTTTGATAATTCCGAGACTACTTCTCAACAGGGCGACAGACAAGAAAGCTTAAAGGAAACAAGGAAACAAAGCTAAAAACGATACAACGGGATGCAAACAGTTTCCTGTGTGGGCTTGTAGGTTTGAGCCGAAGCCCTGGAAGTGAAGCGAGACTTGGATCTTTGCTGTGGGTATCTTTACTAGGCTCTCAGAATGAACTGGCTTAATTAATGTCCTTTTAAAAAAGGATTTTACCAGCTGTGCAGTGACGACTCACACTTTTAATCCCAGCACTTGGGAGGCAAAGGCAGGCTGATCTATGCGAGTTCGAGGCTAACCTGGTCTACAAAGCCAGTTCCAGGATAGCCAGGACTGTTACACAGAGAAACCTTGTCTCAAAACCAAAACCAAACCAAACCAAACCAAACCAAAAAACGGAAAGATTACCTGAACCTCTGAATTTGGACTCCAGAGTGATTTTAGTTATGCAAAAGGAAAGGAGGGAAATGGGGTTCACAGAAGAGAGAGATAGCTTTGAGGCCCCACAATGCCGAAATCAGTGACAGTCCTGATGATGTCACTTACGTTCTTATGGGCTTGATGGCAATATGAGTCTCCTGGGCATCTCCAACTTCCTACTTGAAATAACTAAGTAGTTTGACTGATCGAATCTGGAGAATGATTAACGGTCAGCAATACATGGAAACCGTCCCAGATTTTTTTTTTTTTTTTTAAAAGAGTTTCATTTAAAACTTCAACCTCCTACCATGGCTACCTTGCTATTTTTCACTATATCACGTATTGCCAAGAAGTATGTATACATTCTTGCTATATGCTTTTCATGAAGCTTACGGAGGTGACTTCTAAACTGGCAGTAAGAGTATTATTGAATTGACAGTCAAGCATGAGATACAAGTCACCTTGATAGCAAAACTAGTATTTTGTGGAACCTGTCAGACTGTTACTCAGTGAACCTTCTGGGGACGCGGCAGAAATAGGAGACAGCAAGAACAGGTGTTGCAGCTGAATTCAAATCAACAATTTAAAGGATCGTGTGTGTGTGTGTGTGTGTGTGTGTGTGTGTGTGTGTGTGAGAGAGAGAGAGAGAGAGAGAGAGAGAGAGAGAGAGAGAGAAAGAAAGAGAGAGAGAGAGAGGTGGTTTGTATATGCTACAACCAGGAAGTGGCACGATTAGAAGGTGTGGCCTTGCTGGAGTAGGCGTGTCACTGTGGCTTTAAGACCCTCATCCTAGCTGCCTGGAAGCCAGTATTCTGTAGCAGCCTTCAGACGAAGATGTAGAACTCTCAGCTTCTCCTGTACCATGCCTGCCTAGATGCTGCCATGTTCACACCTTGATGATAATGGACTGAACCTCTGATCCTGTAAGCCAGCCCCAATTAAATGTTGTCCTTTTAAGAGTTGCCTTGGTCATGGTGTCTGTTCACAACAATAAAACCCTAAGACAGTGTGTGTGTGTGTGTGTGTGTGTACACATATGAGCCATGAAGGGCCATTACTATCAATGAGAACACTAAGATGCTGAATTTAGCTCAAATCTGGTCATCTAATATAAAATAATACTAATTAAAAAAAAAATCCATGTGGAAAGCCCAAGAATTCCTCACACAAAAATTATCAAGATGAATCAAGCCAGTAAAGACAGTGGGGGGTGATCGTTTGGAAAAGCCATACAGGGAAAACTGTATCTTCCTGTTTTTTTTTTTTTTTTTTTTTCCTTCACTGTAGAGAAAAAGATGAAGGCAGAGGCTGGCAGTAGACTGACTGAACCTTCCACAGAAGGAAACCCCAGGACAAGACAAAGGCAGGTGGCCGTGCGTGGGTCAGAACACAAAAACGTAACCAACTGTCATTAGTCACTCATAGGAATGTACTTTAATGAGACATGAAATTCCAGTGGTGATTTGGAAAAGGATGCCGGGGGGGGGGGGGGGGGAATGGACTCCCTAGCAGAGAAATGTGTACTGTCGCTGTGTGGTGACACGTGTTGGTGACACGTGGGAGACACTGGAGGAGGGAGCTGCTAACCTAGGACATTCTCAGCAAGCACACTTGGGCCTGTCCTTTGACTGGCCCACCGGGGTCCTGCAGGTGACGCCAGGGTCCATATGGCAGACTTCAGAAATCTGACGTTTCTTATTCTTGCTGATTGTGTTCATAAGAGCCATGTTTTTTTCATCAATGCTGTAAAAGATCTATAGATTTTTCAGTATACACTGGAGGGTTTTATGTCAGGGTAGAGATGAGAACCAGAGTGGCTAATAAGACACCATGAAGTCGCTGTCGTAACTCTGTTTCAAAGCTGACAACCAAGTTTTCAATTAATGATTATCTTGTCAAGGACATACAGGTTACTTCTCAAAAATGGTTTTTCAAGACAGGGTTTCTCTGTGTAGCCCTGGCTGTCCTGGAACTCACTCTATAGACCAGGTTGGCCTTGAAATCAGAAATCCACCTGCCTCTGCCTCCCAAGTGCTGGGATTAAAGGCGTGCGACACCACTGCTCTGCTTATAGGTCATCTTTTAATGACATGAGAAAAATCACATCTGAGCATGAGGAAAGGCAGTATACAGATATACATCCCTGTTTCTTTAATCCATCTTGACAAACAGCTCTGCTAGTCATAAAGATTAAGGGGTAAATGGCTGTGGGAGCTAATCGCTTCCACAGTTGAACCCCTTTTCCTAAATGAGGCAAACAGATATACCTTTGGGCAGATCATATGTAACACAACCTCCAAGTCTGCTGGCACATCAGCTTGTAAATTTGCTTTCTAGATTATATCCATAGCAATGCTGCTGAGCATCCAAGCCTCTGAGGTGCTGTCCCTTGGATAGTCAGATATTACTATGAAGTTTTCCTTTAAAGGTTAAAATGACCTTACTCACCTAAGCAACAAAAGGTACTGTTGGCCAAAAACGTACAGGCAGTAATTTCCTGCAACACCCTGGTGTTTCTGTTATGTCCAGCCCCAGGGGTGAAGCTTTATGGAATCTTCCTGAAGGGCAGGCACAAGGGAACAGCGAGCCTGGTCCTAGCAATGACGTCACCAGATCTGAGCCCTCGTCCTAGCAGTAATGTCATCAAACCCGTCACCATGGCAATACCCAGACCTCTGGTACTGCATCTGTTGCCTGGCAATGCAGTTCTAGCTTAGGTGTAAAATGTATTGTTTGGTGTCCCAGGACCTGCAGAACCTTAGGGTTTCCTCAAAAGTTGGATTAACGAACGAAACACACATCCTTCTGAGGCCTTCCATCACACAAGCTCATCCCAGAAGCAAGAGTGGACACTGTGAAATCCTAGCATTTTCCAGAAGCAAGAGTCAGGCTACAGTCTTGGCACCAAGTCCCTTCCCTGTTCTTCATGCTGAGCTCGCCTCCCACTCCCCATATTGTCTCTGATTATGAAAACCAAGCCTTCTGCCATCTGCCTGTGTTCCCCCATTCCCAACTCCAACCCAGAAGCCATAGACAGACTTTGAACTCTACCTACCTAAAGATGCTGGACTCCAGGCTTCTGCACCACTACCTGTTCTAAACCCTTTCTTCGTAACACGTGATGCCGGTACCCAGAACACTTACAGGGCCTGAGTCCAGCGAGATGCTTCCCATCAGAACCTGGGTTTCCTGATTCCCTCAAAATTTAATTGAAGCATATCTAATTCTAAAGAATAAAGCTGCCACACATAACGTGTGTGTGTGGGGGGGGCGATAAAGGTCCTAACCACATCTGCACATGCGCTCAGATAACTACACCATCCTTTGCCAACACCCATTTTCTCTAGTAAAGTCAAAAAGAAAAAAGAAAGAGAAAAATCCTGAAGTTTTTTATCTAAAAAATTCAGATCCTAAGACAAAAAAAAAAAAGAAAGAAAGAAAGAAAGAAAGAAAGAAAGAAAGAATATTCAAGAGTACCCACAGAACCAAAACCATGAAGAAAAAACAAAAACAAGAACAAACAAAAAAAAAGTGCAGCGTATCAAAGGAAGGACCTGGCACAGCATACTCAGTGATGCCTACAGCTGTGCTCAGTGTGTCAGCATCATCAGCCTAGTTAATCCCTCTGGCAAGCTGAAAGAAGTTTTCACTTCCGTCTTGAAAATAAATGAGCTGAAAGTTGGGAAGACTGTTTATTTTGCTAGTTCTGAAAACCAGTAGGTGGTTGTGTCTGTCTGTTCAACTTGACACCAAAGTCACCTGGGAAGGTGGACGTCACATGGGAACACGCCTCAATCAGATTAGCCCGCGTGCAAGCAAGCCTGTGTGACATTTCTTAGATTAATGACTGCATGGGAGGGCCCAGCCCACTGTGGGTGGTCCTACCCCCCCCCCCCACAGGTGGCCCTGGATTGTATCAGACAGCCTGAATAGGCTGTGAGAAACATTGTTCTTCTGTGGTCTCTGCGGGGCAGGTGGTCCGTCCTGGATTGTATCAGAGAAACATTGTTCTTCCGTCTCTGCATCAGCGTCTACCTCCAGGTTCCCGCTCAAGTTCCAGTTCTGGCTTCCTTCACTGATGAACTTTGAAATGGAAGCTGAAGATAAATAAACTCTTCTCCTAGTTGCTAAGAGAAAGCAAACTGGAATAGTGGTTGGGTGGGGAGTGAAAGGGAGTTCTGGTTGAAAACAGGCTTTGTAGCACCAGGAAAAAAATGCCCTAATTCTCAAAACAGGAAACTGAGGATTCACAGTAAGCCGATAAACCCCTGACTACAACCTGTCTTTTGCAAAAATTAATTCTAAAACTAAATAAAACACCAACACTCCCCAAATATCTTTACATATAGTGTCTTGTGTGACCTTCACTCTGTAGGTGAACTTCGAATCCAAGGGGTGAGCTTATGGAGAGCAGGGTGTGCCCCTAATGGCTTCCTTTATCTCTTCATGATCATTCCTTCAAAGACTGGGGAAAAGAACAGAGCAGAACACTGACTTGGTAGGCTCTGTTTGGCCCTTTTATCTCATCCACAGAAGTTATTGGTTCTCTTCTGATTTTACAGCGATCTAAAAATAACACAGAGCTGACTTTGGAGGCTTACCCCTCCCCCCTCCCCCAGCATGATGGCTTAGAGGTCTAGGTAGTGGTTCCTGACTTCCTCCTTCAGCTCTCAAGACCTTCTAGGTATCTCTCACCAAAGATTCAGTGAAGCCTCATGCTCATCTCTCCTAGTGACCAAGACCTCAGGGGAAGATGGAAGATGAAAGAGAATTCATCATTGTATATGCCAATGCTCAGGGATCAAATCAACTTTTCAGAAGATCCAAAGAGTTGCACAAAACAATGTCCAGGGACTGTCCACCTATACTTTATAGTGACCAAGTGGCTTGTCTAAGCTCACACTGTTAGAGTAAAACAAAGACAAGGACCTTAAATTTTCACCTGCTAAATCTCTCTGCATACATTCGAAGATGACTTTCCTCGTTACTAGACAATCTGGAGATAAACATTACTATAGTTCCTCAGCCCTTACACTGTCTTAGGGAGATGTTAAAAGCTCTTCTACAACATCTATGACAGATGGAGTCAGAAGAGAGCTTGTTATGGTTTGTGTATGCTCGGCCCAAGGAATGGCCCTCTTAGAAGGTGTGGCCCTGTTAAAGCAGGTGTGGCCTTGTTGGAGTGAGTGTGGCCTTGTTGGAGTAGGTGTGTCACTGTGGGTGTGGGCCACCTTCATCCTAGCTGCCTGGAAGCCAGTCTTCTACTAGCAACCTTTGGATGAAGATGTAGAACTCTCAGCTCCTCCTGCACCATGCCCGCCTGGATGCTGCCATGTTCCCACTTTGATGATAATGGACTGAACCTCTGAACCTGTAAGTCAGCCCCAATTAAATGTTGTCCTTATAAGAGTTGCCTTGGTCATGGTGTCTCTTCACAGCAGTAAAACAGTAAGACAGAGCTAAAGAAAACAAAACGTCAGAGAAAGTAAAGAAGATATTTGTCACAGAAAGGCTTACAAACCAGAAGTCACAATGCCAGTGATAACTTATCAGGTTAATTAATAAAAGACAGAGGCTGGCGAGCATATATACATTATTTGGACTGAACTCCAGCTCTCATAACTAGGGAAATTCAGATGAGTAGGAATTAGACAGAGCTGAAAGATTTTTCTTATTAAATAATGGGAGCTCTTGTAGCTTATGGCCCTGAGTCCTCATCTCTCTAGGATGAATGCTCAAGTACTTGTGAGTACTAGAATAGGTGGAGTCTGCGCTAGGATGGGTGGGGTCTGTGCTAGGATGGGTGGAGTCTGCGCTGGGATGGGTGGGGTCTGTGCTAGGATGGGTGGGGTCTGTGCTAGGATGGGTGGAGTCTGTGCTGGGATGGGTGGGGTCTGTGCTAGGATGGGTGGGGTCTGTGCTAGGATGGGTGGAGTCTGTGCTAGGATGG
>CM052720.1:31491396-31617886 GCA_028551405.1 Uromys caudimaculatus | reverse complement strand
GTAGGGTTTGTACTAGGATGGGTGGAGTCTTACTAGGATGGGTGGAGTCTGTACTAGGATGGGTGGAGTCTGCACTCACTTTATAGGGAGAGACAGGTAAAAAGACTGAGTGATGGACAGCACAAACTGGGTGTGGCACTAACATAGATGATACAGAGCATTGGTTTGTTGTCAAAGATGAATAGCAATTAAATGTTGGAAGGGCCGGTTTCCTTTCCCTACAATAGACTTGACTGTGCAGGTCAGTTCTACACACATAGAATTTAAGTAGCATTCAACAGTTGCAGCATGGTTTACAGAGTTGAGAATTCCAGTTTCTGGTTGAATTAGGCCTTTAAAAAAAGTCTCATTTATATTTAGGCACCGACTTGGAGAGACCCTGCTCTGCTAGGCCCTTTGCTTCCATATCATGTAAAATACAGATTTTTGAAGCTAAGCACAGTAATATACACGAATACCCCCTCTTGTTTTTCCTGTGTGTGCCGAGGATTGAACCAGAGTCTCCCATGCCCTCACATGCATGCCTGTGGATACACCTTTTTATATTCCTAAACATGGCATTTCTGTAACTGTTATCATTGCTGATTTAAGTAAATCTTGTGACAGATCTCATAAAAGATCAAAGGAACTTAATAACTGTCACAGCTTTTATAATAGAAATCACACCGGACTCTGCGAAGAGCAAGGAGGTCACCGGAATGGTGTGAAATGAACTTCCAACTGTCCAAAGTCTGGCTAGTAAGGCGGAAGTCCCGACTCTCAACACTGGATTCTATCACGTGCCACCTGAGGTTCCGTGGTCCTAAAGCGGCAGACGCTGAAACCTGTTACTCCCCATATTGACACCTGTTCCGGAACCCAGTGCTGACCACAGAATATGACACTCCCAGTCTTAGGAAGGTTCCGGGTCTCAGCAAGTCTGACTGATGGATCAGTGAAGAGAAGTCTATTTCTGGCCTTTTTCATCGGATGTGAGGGGAGCTACGCAACCAGGCAGGGAATTTCAGAGTTGTGCCCAGTCATGTGGAAGGACTGTCCTCAGGACAGAGTTTAACAATGTGGTCAGGCTAGTATATGGAATTATTATATGAAACCCTGGGGCCAGCAACCTGGGACACAGATTCCCTAGGGGACCGGGAAGGAGGCAGAACAGCTCCTGATAAACACCCCTCACCCCAAAGCTCTCTGGAGCAGGCTCAGTGTCCACAGCTTAGAGTTCTCACTGTCCTTGAAATGAGTCTCTGCACTGATTTATAATTAGCCAAGAGAGCCTGGGGCTTCCTGAGTCACAGTATATTCCAGCTTTCAGACAGTGTCGGGGACACTCAGCGTGTTTGCTGAGCACGAATGACAATCTGAAAATGTGGGGACGAAAATGTGGGGACAAATGGTACGTGGGGGACAGGCCTGTGTGCACAGCTATGAATGTTAAAGTCCACTTGGGACCCAGGCTTCCGAGAGATAAACAAAGAAGGTGAGGAGAATAACAAGACTGAAAGATGGAGGAGGAGGAGGAGGAGGAGGAGGAGGAGGAGGAGGAGGAGGAGGAGGAGGAGGAGGAAGGGTATGAACCAGGGAACTGGGAAGAGGATCCAGTAGACTCAGAACCTATTTAAAAACCAAAGGACTCAAAGAATGAGGTTTTCTGTCTCATGAACCCGTGTTCCAGTAGCACCAATTGGCAAGAGGATTAGCCACGCCCTCCTGGGTCCGTTCCAGAGACAAGGAAGTGAAACGGCCAGACAATTCCTTCACTGGGTCTCAGGCTTACCTAACCTGTATAAGGCCAGTCCATACCGGTGCCTGGTGATGCTAACTCAAACGTCAAGCCTCGGTTGAGATATGTGGTGGCGCACGCCTTTAATCCCAGTGCTCGGGAGGCAGAGGCAGGTGGATTTCTGAGTTCGAGGCCAGCGTCTACAGAGTGAGTTCCAGGACAGCCAGGCCTACACAGAGAAACCCTGTCTTGAAAAACCAAAAAAAGAGAGAGAGAGAGAGAGAGAGAGAGAGAGAGAGAGAGAGAGAGAGAGAGAGAGAGAGAGATGTGGCTAGTCACAGAACAAGGCCAGACTTTCTAATTATATTCAAATCTACCTGCAGTCAACGTTTTATTTTTTAAAATGTCCAGCCTGGCATTGGCAGCCTGTGTTTTAATCCCAGCCCCCGGGAAGAGGATCTCTGAGTTTGAGGTTAACCTGCAGTACAGAGCAAGTTCTAGGGCAGCCAGGGCTACACAGAGAAACCCTGTTTCAACCCCCTATCCCCAAAAGGAAAAAAGTCCCTCAAAGATATTAGCTTGCGGAAGGGACTTGAGGGGAGAGGTTAAAGTTGACAGGAGCAGGACGGAGATGGGGGGAGAAAAGACACTACCTTCTCAAAGAATAAATCTAATTTTAAAAAACCCTCTGCTCCACAGACTCTTATGATAAGAAATAAACTAATTTTAAAATTGCTAATTTATATTTTCATGGAAATATCAGGACATACATACTCCCAAACTTTCAAAAGACTTTTTGAAATTATAGTTTATCTTTTAAAAGACAACTTACAGATATTAGAGCTTTTGTCACTCCACCCTAGGATTCTCGGGATCACATTCAGGTCACCAGGCTGGGTACTCAGGGCCTTTCCTGGCTGTACCGTCTCACTTGCCTTCAAATGATGCTTTAATTCCTAGATGTTATGAGCAGTGGTCTATGCCACTGTGTGCAGCTTAATAATGGGGACCCTTCTGAGATGGTATCCTCAGGCCACATTGTCACTGTGCCAGCAAGGAAGCTCAGACACCACCATTGTGTAGACAACACAGCCCTCTACACTCCTGTTATGGAAATTTTAAAACCCAATCCATTCGACCATTTTGTTCCCAGATAAAAGACACACACATATTCATAATAAGCTTGAACCAGCACTAGAGTTGGGCAGATGTCTACCCTCTATGCTAATAGAATCTACTTTCGTATTGACAACCCTGAGTTATTACTTACTATGTTTGATCTGGGCTGCTCTTAACTCCAATTGGCTAGACCTCAGGGCCACTTTTTCATGACTCACCTAACCCATGGTGGCTTCTCCTCCTTCACCTTCTCCTCCTCATGGTTCTCTGACCCTCAAGCCCGGGAACCCTAAACCCCACCTATGTCTCTTCTGCCCAGCTATTGCTGTCAGCATCTTTATTTACCAATCAGAAATAACTCTGGGCAAGGTTACATAGCATCACTTGGGTCTACATGCAGATTCTCTCTCTCCAGGACAACCAGGTTTTGGAGTCCAATATAAGCATTAGAATACAAACAGGATCAAGCCAACCCACTACACACTCCCACATGGTACATGTCATTGTGAACATGGCATTCAGCTAACCAAAACATGCCATGTGGCACATGCCTGTACGTAGAGTGTCAGAAACTAAATAAGAACTAGTAAAACACCATGTTGATTTTACTCAAGGCTGACTTTTAAAATGGCCACAGGTATGGCTTCCCAGTAGAGCAGTTGGGGAAAAAATAAACTAAAGTAAATACTGGGACTGGCAAGGCGACTCAGCAGTTCAAAGTGCTGGCCTCTGTTCTGGAGGGTGGTTCCCAGCACACATCAGGCAACTCACAGTGGCCTTTAACCCCAGATCCCACACGCTCTTCTGGCCTCCGTGGGTACCTACACATGAGCACATGTAGTCACACACATACATATGACGTAAAATTGAAAACAAATAAATGCTTGCATCTTGGAAAGATGGAAAATGGAACAAGTATTGAAAACTCTACACTCGAAGGTCTTTTTAATAAAAGAGGCCTGAACAAAAAGTCTGAAAGTTTCTGTCTGGCTATAAACAAGCAAAACAAAAAAACTCCTGGAAGGAGCAGTCATGTCTGCAGAGTCATGTCTGGATCGAGCAAAATCTCAGTAGTGTGGGGAGACTGGAGTTTTGTAGGTTCAGAGGTGAAGTATCTAGGCTAGCTTTAGCCTTCTGGGACAGCCATTCCTTGTCCCACTCAGTACCTGAACTAACACCTCGTGATAACAAATAAAGACCTCTTAGAAGCTACTAACGTAGCAGAACGAGCTTCCATCAATCCAAGAGCCTGGAATGTCGTTAGATAGCAGCCTGAGACTATAGATTAATCAGCCCCCCCCACCTCCCCACCTCATACCCCGCCCCCCATCACATTGTCCCTGCCTCTCTGGTACAGTCACCAGTGCATGTTAAACTCGCCTTGATTTATAACTTTCTTTGTTCTGTAAAACTGTGTATGTACACACACACACACACACACACACACACACACACACACACACACACACACATGAAACTGCTCAATTTGGACCACGGAATGTGGGGTAACCGAAATCTGTGTTCCCAGGCCATGGTCACTCCAATAGCTCCAGAATGAACCATTTCTTATTCCCTTCAAGATGAGAGTTGTGGGGTTTTTTTTGTTTTTGTTTTTGTTTTTGTTTTTTTTTACACTGACAGGTATCAACTGTGTTTTATTGATTCTGACATACTCAGAATGTCTAGTATCTTACACATTTTCTATAGTCATCCTATGTTATTGGAACAAGCCGAGAAACAGGAAGTTACTTATGAGACAAATAAGAAAAATGAGGACAATACCATGCTGAAGAACAGTCATGATGAAAACCCGGTGGCTCATTTTACTGGTGTGTCCTAGAAGCAGAGGGTCAACCTAATTCTGAGAGAGAAGAAATCCCAGGAAACCAAGGAGAAGTTGGGAGCCACTGTGAACAGAGCTGGGGCGCATGAACTGACAGTGGAACTCAGTACTGTTTCTGCAGGATTCACAGTCTACCTGGCAAACTGCTTCTCCCCAGATGCTGCCTGAGGAATGCCAACGCTGGGGAAATGGGTGCTCACAAACACAGCCTTAACAAACACCCCCATAGACTTCTGATGCTTTCCATCATGAGTCTGGAATTCCTGAGCACCCACAGAAACAATTCTCTCACAAAGAGAATTCAGTCTCGGGGCTTTTTCTGCTATATCCAAAGTCAGGTACAAGAGAAAGAGGCCCCAGAAGGGCAGAGAACTAGAGACTGCTTTTGGAACCTTCAACTGTAGGAGACAGACGCCATCTGGATTCCCCTTGCCCATCAGCTAATTAGCTTGCTAGAGGTAATTCAATATAAGATAACACTTAAAACAAGGTTTTCCCCTCGCTCGCTTCAAAGTATCAATGTTCAAGCCAGATATGGTGATGCCGGCCAGCAAGCCGCAACACTCAGGAGCCTGAGGCTAGCTGACTTTGAGTTCCAGGTCAGCCTGGGTTACAGAGTAAGACTCTGCCTCAAGAAACAGACAAACAAGTACAAATGCTTGGGCACATTTGCAGGTGCCCAGGAAGAGGAGCGGGAAGAGCCATACAGCACAGGTGAGGTGGACACAAGAAAGATTCTGAGGGTAAACAGCTAGTCATGACAGTGCACACCTTTGATCCCAGCACAGTAGGCAGAGGCAGGTGGATCTCTGCATTGGATCAACCTGGGCTATATAGCCAAAAGATCCTATCTCAAAACAAAACAAAACTGAGCCGTGTTTTGGTTTTGTTAACAGGCTTGCGGTAAAGATAAACACATCATACAACTTGCCTGCAGCATGTAATACATGAGTTCTAATATGGTTTAGGGCCGTGAAACACTCATGACAATTAATTATAAAACATTTCATTGCCCATAAAGTCTCATTAATACCGATTACTGATTAGCAATACTGATCTCCCAGTTGATCACGAACCCTCGTTTGTCTCTGCTGTCTTGTACTCCTGGCTTGTTTCTCTTAGCGTGATATTTTTTGATTTTGAGTTGATCATTTCTGAGCGCGCCCCTGCTCCATCCCTTTTCTTTGCCACCGAGTATATTTGGCTATCATGATTTAAAACATCTATACAAACCCTACATTTCTTCCAGACAAATGCACCGTGTACTGGAGGCTGATAAGTCATTTAAACGGAACAATGGATCACCTTGATATGATTTGACCTTTGATGAAATGAGTATTGCATGTTGTTTTTTTTCTACTTTCAAAATAAATTTAAAAAATATTTCCAGGCAAAATCTGAGTACTTCATAAACACCTATTTTTGAAATGAATGGCAACTCCAACAGTGGCCAGACTCCAGAATCCCAAGAAATTTAAAATATTTAGTGGATAAACAAGATAACCACATATAACAGAGCCGGTGTGTAGTTATCCCGCCCTGAAACACCAAGAATGGACCAAAAGTGTCTTGCAGTCAACTTGCAGATAAGCTCTGGTGCTCTGTGTAAAACACACACTTTTCCTGGCTCTCCTTTACTCATCATGGGGCCAGGCATGAAAACCCAAGGTGACCCTGACAAGATGCTTCTTTGGAGCCTCAAGTTCCCTCTCTCCAGTCCTTCCCTCCTAGAGCCCACCCCCTACAGGTCCTCTGGCAAGGTCACATCTGGAAGCTTCCCTGACTCAGTGCTAGCTGGAAGCAGCAGCTGAGCGCAGATCTATCTGCTTTGCTGACCCACTTTGTCATCCATAGGAGGCATGGCCATCCCCACTGCAAGTGTCAGAGCGCTACCCCAGTGGTTCTCAGAGTCTTGTCTAGATCAGCATCCACTAAGAACGTGTTGGCACCGTCTCAGGGTTTTCCCCAGTCCTACTCAACCAGAAACTCTGGGATGAAGGCCAGGAAATCTGTCTGAACATGGATCACTTTTTGGATGCAGGAAGCATCTTGGTGGTCACAGTTCTACAACTTCCTCTGGGTTTCTAAACCTCCTCCACCTCACCTTGGGCTGTTGTCCTGGCTTCCAGCTTCTGGTAAAAAGTCCCAGCCAGGGGACCTGTTCTCCCTTTGAATGCAGTCACCACCGTTCCCTCATCCCCACCTCTGTTCCCTGCTGGGTCCCTGCCCTGTCAAGTGCTCTAGCCTTCCTGAATCACCTTCTAGTCTGTATTTTCCATCTCTTATTATTTATTAGCCTATAAACCAGTAGTTCACAACCCCTTTTAGGGATCAAATGACCTTTTCACAGGGGTTGCCACCTGAGATCAGAAAACACAGATATTTACATTACAATTCATAACGGCAGAATTACAGTTGTGGAGTAGCAATGAAAATAGTTTATTGGTTGCGGGGGGGGGGGGGGTCACCACAACATGAGGAGCTGTGTTAATGTATTAGGGAGGTTGAGAACTACTGCTATAGACTGCTATATTTCCATCTTTAAAAAAAAAACCCAAAAAACCCAAAAGCAAGATTTCTACTACAGAGACATCTGCACAGCTACATTTGCAGCTGCTCTGTTCACAGCAAGGAAATGTAATCAGCCTGTTGTCCATGGAAGATGAATGAATAATAAAAATGAGATACTCATACACAATGGAATTTTATTCAGCCATATTAAAAAAAAAACAAAAAACAAAAAACAACAACAACAACAACAAAAAAACAAACAAAAAACCCCCCCAAAACCTGAATTGTAAGATCTGCAGAAAAATTAATGGAATGGGAAAGTATTATATTAAATGCGACAACCCAAGCTCACAAAGACAAATACTACATTATAATTACTCTTTCAGACCTATATAGCCTTGCTCCTAATTTTTATAAATATGTATTTTATGAGCGTAAGTGCATGGAAGAGCCAGAGAAGCGGAGAGGGCACCAGGAAACAGGTTGGGGAGGAGGGTGCAGTGTGTGTAATGGAAAAGTGGGTATACTCATGGTCGAAGGGTGCGCGTGGGGAGAGGGGCAAGGAGAGGGAGACTGCCAATCAAGTCTTAGTGCGAATGAAAATGCCAGAAGGAAACCTGTTACCTTGCAAGTGGAGTTTTAAAAATTTTAAGTTTAAAACTTTAAAAAAAAAAATAGGTGGTGATGAGATGGCTGAGCATCAAGAGGTCAAGAGTACTTGGTACTCTGCAGAGGACCTGAGTTCAGTTCCCTGTCTCCACATGGTAGCTTATGACCACCTACACCTCCAATTCTGGGGATCCAATGTCCTCTTCCGGTCGCCCCGGGCATCAGGCACATAGGTAGTTCACATATACACAGGTAACATGAATACAAGTGAAAAGGGGACTTTATAAAGATTCCTCTTGGCCTCCATGTTCTATGTTAGCTAACGTCATCTTTAAAAAAAAAAAAAGAAAGAAAGAAAGAAAAAACAAAAAACAAAAAAACTGAGAGCTATCTTTTTTTTTTATTTTTTTTTAAACTGAGATCTGACCGACATCAAATAAAACAGAGATTCTAAGTGCTCTGGTTAGGGGTAATCAAGACATCCTGGAAATGCCAGGTGGTACAGAAGTGCCACCAGCATTCACTGAAGAGCCTGTCTGCCTCTTTCGGAGAGTCAGTTTCACCTCACATATTCAGGCGCGCGCCCGTCTGACCAATAGAACCAAGATCAATGGACCCTACTCTACAGCTTCAAGGAACACAGTTATCTAGTATTCTATGCTGTCTGACATTTTAACTCAACCGAACGTGCTTGGCGTTGATTTATTAATGTATTAGTTTGTGATTTCTCCCTGCCTTGCTTGCTGAGTGGTACTCTCTGATCAGACTGCACAGTGTTTATCCATTCATTTGCTAATGGATACTTGGATGAGTTTCCATTTTTTAAGTATGATGACTAAGGGTATAACAAACATTTGAGGGGGGGCATTATTTTATGAACTGATATATTTGATTTAAAAAGGAGAAGGAGGAAGAAAAGAAGAAAAAGAACAACAACAAGAGGAAGAAGAGGAAGAAGGAAAACAAGAAGGAAAAGGAGGAGGAGGAAGAGGAGGAGGAAGAGGACGAGGAGGAGGAGGAGGATGAAGAAGAAGAAGAAGAAGAAGAAGAAGAAGAAGAAGAAGAAGAAGAAGAAGAAGAAGAAGAAGAAAACGACAACAGACAGACAAACAGACAGGTATGATCAACCTGAGTAGGTTATTATTGTTTGTTCCTTCATCTCAGACTCAGTAAAATTCGAGAGCCTCTCCCTAACCCAGGCACCGGACTGTTCACTAAACACTCCTCTATGAAGTGAAGCTTAGCTGCATAAAAACCTTTATGCCAAACACATGACGCACTACCTTATCCGTAAACACTCCCATCAATTGCTGTTTGCACTCTTCTCTCTGCTCACCCAACCAAAACCTGTGCCTCCTGTGTTTCCCGCAGGATCGGGGAGATGGGAGGGTTGTCTTCCAGCATCTATAGGCTCACAGAACTTGCACACAGTGTGCACGGAGTCCAGGAACCTAGATGCATGGGTCCAAGCCCAGCATCATTCATTACGACCTTCCAGGACTCGGTTCCTGTGCCTCAACTTCCTCACGTAGGAATATTACAGTGCCCACATGCCGTGTATGTCTCACCACACATATGATGCTGCCTGTTCCCACATGTTAGGGAACATTAACATGCCAATTCATCAAGCTGAGCACCATTCTCCGGAGGAGAGAGCAGGAGCATCCTGAGATCCTCGTCGTGACCGTGTTGTGACACAGAAGATAAGTAACCCTGACAGCACGGCTTGGGTAGGGAACCACATTGCATGTCTGCAGCAGAGACGGAAGTGAAAGCTCACCAAGATACACATTTCAAAGGTGACTGGGAAAGACCAGAGAGACTTTACAAGGGCTTTATAAAGTGCTTTAGAAGCTCAAAGCCACACCTCCGTGTCCATGTCCTCTAAACTTCGTTTGGTATTCAGGCTCATGTCCATTATATTCTGGAATTTTCCAGCTCAGTGTGGTCCATGCTAGAAGGACCACCGTCACCAGGGAACGTTCTGGAAAGCTGATTCCCGAGCTTCACACAGAGCTGCATGCTGGGAAGACACGATGGACGGTGCTTGGCAAAGACGTGAGTTTGAGAAGCTTCTTCTGCATCCTTCCTTTCGCCTGCAGGGATGTGTGCACTGAGATAGTTGGGGGTGTGTGTTTCTCACTGCCAGGCCTATGAATTCCAGTACCTGAAAAGCCTCCCAGCATGCACATGGGCTCTTGCTGAGGCCACCCACTGGCAGTCATGTTCAAGCCCAATAATGTTGGTATGGAGTCTTCCATTCAGTTGTAATACTTAAGACAACTCAGGTAGGAAACTCCTATAATCTTACTAAAAATTCCCGCATAAAGGATTGGAGGGTGGGTTTTTTTTTTTTAATAGAAAATACACCTGCAATTATATAATTACACCATGAAGTAGAGCAGAAAGTGCTCAAAGAGTTGAGCCTCCAGTCGGGAGGCAACCGTTACTTGTTAAGTTCCAAGAAAACCCCCAAAGGCTTGTCTTTAATAATTAACTTGCAAATCCCCTTTCCAAAGAGTATTTCACAGGTACACGTATCACTGCTGTCATCAAATTAAGGACAATTCCTGGTGTGCCTAGGCTTTTCTCTATTCTTTTTGGCCCTCTAATTTCAAGAATGGCAGTGCTGCCTGCCGCTAATTTATATTTCCAGGGCCAGCAATGACTGGCTTGACGGGGCGTTTGAATGGATGCGGAATAGCTTTTTGCTTCTGCTGCTGATGTTACAGGGGAAGGGGAGACAGGACAGCAGCACTTGCTGTAGACCCTTGTCACCAATGGAGTCCAAGAGATTCCCAAGATAAGTTCCAGGCAGGTATCAGCCAGCTCAGACAGGTCCCAGAGCCTAATAAGCATGGCCCGGGTGTGATGCCCCCTAGTTTTCGAATGCTGTAGTTTAATCTCTATTGGAAGGTGATGAGGAATAGGTCAGGCTGTGGGGATGGAGCCCAAAGGATCGAATACCGGTAGCCTTTTAGAAGAAGGGAAAGAAAACACAGTCCCTATCTCTCACCATGTGAAGTCCTGAAGAACATCAGAGGTTCTGCTAGTAGAAAGGCATCACCAGATGTACAGCGCTGATCTCACCCCCCAAGAACCAGGGCTCAAAATAAATCTTTTCTTTATAAAACATCTTGCCAGAAGTATTTCGCTATGGTGTTAATGAATGGACTAACACAGGACATAGGGAAATTGTCCTTGTCCTTTTCCTTGTATCAAGCCTACACAATCAGTCTGCACAATTCAAGAAAGCAGAATTGTGAATGAAGCTCCTTCTTGATACTTGGAGCAATTGCTTGGGTCCAAGCAACTGAAGAGAACTAAAAAAAGAACAAAGAAAGAGAGAAAGAAAGAGAGAAAGAGAGAGAGAAAGAAAGAAAGAAAGGGAAGAAATTAAAAACCCACATTTTTAAGACAAGAAGAGAAAATTGCACTTGATCTTAGCCAAAAGGCTGAGAATCAATAAGAAGAGAAAATTCAATGCATTCTTTCCCAACGCTTTATAATCTCTTTTAATATTTTCCTCATAATTGGAATCCTGCAGAAAATTCCATCCCTGGGGACATCCGATCTGCTCACTCCTCTGAAGAACCAGTACAAGAAGGAAGCCCTTTGTATGAACAGTAGCTTTCTCTTTTATTATTATGACTCAATTTATTCGACTTTAATTACTTTGAAGGCAGGAGCACCTTCTGTCCAAGATAAGTGACACATTCGAGTCCCACTTGGTATTCCTTCCTTAGGCAGCCTCTGATTCAAAAATTATTAGCTCGGCCTAATTTACAAAGTAGAAGGTCATGAGGCACACGAGGTGGGAAAGAGTCTTAGCTCAGAAGTAGTGTAAAGGCAGATGGGTAGAGAGGGCCAGAGTCTCCTCATGCCGACCACTTTTACTATGGTAACTTTGTCTTCTTACAGTTTACCAAAATTTAGACCAACACTACTGTTTAGTCCTCAAGGACATGGTCCAGGAAGAATCTGGTGTGTTGTTTTTAATACAACACAGCCTTAAAGTCAAAAACAAAAACTCTATTAAAATACTACTGCTACTACTAATAATAGCAATAATAATAAACAGTAATAAAAACAGTACACAAGTAGTTACAATAAAGATGTGTATGACACAAATCTTCCCAATAGCAATGTCAAGACCTGTGCCCGTGGTTGTACACAGAACGTACTTAATTATATCAAAAGACCCTTAATTCCCAAAGCCATCAGTAGAAAACCTGCAGGCTACAGTTCTCTTTCGAGTTGAACAAGAACATAAGAAGATGCAAAGCAAAATGTTGGCCACCTCTCTGCCTGGCCACGTCACTACGCTGCTGTCCTCGTAGTGACACTCCTGGACATGGCCTCACTCGGCCATTCTCACAGAGAATAAGGGTCTTTTGGAATAGCAATAGCCATGGGCCAAAGATGTTCATTTAATTTGCACAGTGGCTGTCCACATGAAGCCAGGCTCTCCAGTCCCCTCCACAACCATAACAAGCTACCTAGAGGATTTTCTTGTCCGAAGTTTGAAATATAAGGTATTAAAATTAATCCTGAGCACTATATCCACCACACAGGGCACAGTATGCTCGGGGAAACAAAACAATCTCTATAAATCGCCCCTGCCTCTCTGAGAACACCACGCTTTCAGCATCTCTTAGAGAAAGAAAATATTTTTAGAGGTCCTCCCCACCCCCTGCCGTTGTGGCTTTCCCTGTGGGAGCATCCATTATCACGGTTAGACTCCTGACAATCCACCCACGGTCTCTGTCTCCAAATTGCTTCTGAGCCTCTCTTCTTCTCCGGCGCTTTGTCCTAAATTGCTTCCTCCCATTTGCAGCTCTCCATCCCCGGACCTTTTCTCCTCTCTGTCCTTAAATCAGAGGGCAGATCGAACTTTTCACGTAGGATTACAACACTTCACACTCTCAGAGGCCCTTGCAGGAAAGAGGGCTTGCAACCCACGCATGAAGACCTCAGTTTGATTCCCAAGGACTCACGTAAAAAGCTGGGTATAGCCACTTTGTTATTAAATTTGTTTTTATTAGAACCTATAACCCAAGGAAACTGTTTGTGACGTACACATCTTGACAAGGCTCGATGCCGAGCATTACTGGTGCTTAAGCAAAGAATGCCTTGAAGTGAACTTACATATTAGCTGTCCATCCATTTAAAATATTTTGGTGTGGTATATATGTACATATGTGTGTGTAAGTGTGTCTGCCCACTCATGGAAGCTGAGGACGATGTGGTATGTCCTGTTCTGTCACTCGCCACCTTACTTCCTAGGGACAGTATCTCTCACTGAGCCTGGAGCTCAGCTGGCAGTCAACAGGCTCCAGAGAGTCTCCAGGCACTACCCATCAGGCAGCACACGCCCTGGAGTGGCCACGCCCAGCTTTTATAGTGAGTGTTCCGGAATCAAATGAGGTCTTCATGCTTGGGTTGCAAGCCCTCTTTCCTATGGAGTCATCTCCGGCCTCATTTTAAAAACTTAGAGTTAGACCACCATCCCTATGCTTACCTTGGAATGTCACTGAAACCTCAAGCAGTGAAATCTTCGTGCAATTACAGGGAGGGGGGTGGGGGAGGAGTGGGGTGGTTAAGCAGTTCCTGATAATTCGGTGATAGATTTTAATGACTGTAGCTTTGTCACAATAAGTGGCTAAATTGGAAGTTCAGCCATGCTAGGGTCTTAACCAGTGTGTAAAGTGACAGTTCTTTCCATCTCTGTTCATTCTGGTTGTCACAGAGTCCCCACTAACACTCTTCCAGGACACTGCAAGGCAGAATACACAGAATGAGACGTGTCTACGCTTTCAGAGGTTCCCGGATCCTAGACATAGTCTTCCAAATTAATTGGGTGGGTGAACAGGAGGAATTGGGGAAGGGGTAGGAGGAAGAATGTGATCAAAATAAATTTTATGAGATTCTTAAAAAAATAAAACGGTTGTTATAAAGCATGAGAATTTAAAAAGAAATCTATGTTGAGATATTTCTTTTTGCTGTCTTTGAGAAATGTTTATGTGGCCTAATTGTTATCTGTCACCAAGATAGTCCATGGCAGTGTTCCTGAGACCAGGGAGCCTGACTATATCCCAAGGTGCTGTGACATCCAAGACCGAATGGAAACAGCAGCCATCTTGGCCTGGGTCATCGGTCAACAATTTAACGCGACTCTGAATGAAGTCTGCGGTACCCTCCTTAGCTGGTGTGTGGTCACAGAATTTTGAAGAGTAAGTAACCCTTGCCTAAGTCATCCCTACCCCCACATTCACCCACAAGTCAGGTCTGATACAAGTTTGCCTGAGTTATTCATCTCATTTGCAAGTTAAACTTCTTTAAAGAGGTGACATGTTCAGGAGATGTCGATCATGTACACTAACCTCGAATTAGGTTTCTGGGTTTAAGAAGAAAGAGCCAGCTAAACATGACAAAGAAGCAAGAGTTTCAATCTCTGGTGGATGAGGAGGGAACGGGGAAACAGGAAATGAACATATCAGATACCTTGTGCACGAAAGAAAAATCACATATACGTAATATGGTTTCAAGTCTTCACAGATGCTCCACACAGCCTGGGACCTATCTTACATAAGCACATGCTCAACAAGAGAGGCTCTCCCCAAGCAATGGTGCTCCAGGCTTTGTAGGATCCTCCACACGGAAGCAACTGGGATGTTTCTGTAAGATAGCTTTATTTCTTCGAGGGCTTTGTGCACATACACAGTGAATTCCTTTCATCAGAGTTACTTCCAGACCCTGCCAAATCCACCTTCATTCTTCCCCCATGCTCCGCTTACTTGGGTATGTATGTATGTATAACCCACCGAGTCTGATTAGTGTTTCCAGTGTGCGCATGCGTGTAGGCCATCCACTAACGGTCAACATGCTGAGGGAAAGAAACCAACAACCTGACTCTTCCTCCTCAACAGCCGTCAACTGCCAACAGCAACTCAGCTGGGGTGGGACCCCCTAAGTTCCTCCTCCATCCATGCTGGAATGTTGGTTGCCTTGGCAACCTTGGCTGCTGTGGTCCTGCAGTGTCCAGAAGACACCCAGTCACAGCACTTCTCCATGGCCTCTTGGTCTTACAACCAATCTTTCAGTTCCTAAGGCAGGCACCACAGTCTGCATCTCTACACTGAAATCTAGAACATCCCTCTGAGAAGAGCTGATGGCCTGTGCTCGACATCCGTCGTATTCGTTCAAAACACCACAATTCTCAATCACACAGGCAGGTGTGCTCTTCTTCTCCTTCCACCGAGCACAGATGACTGTTCTGCCTGGTGCTGTTTACCTTGGATAATGTGAATAATTTAAAACGCCTGCCTTTCAAGGCCTTATGCCTTAGCTCATTTAATTCACTGGCACACCCGATGGCGGCCAAGAAAGGTACCATCAGATCAGGCTGAGGCATTTGAGGGTTCTTACCCAACAAGTGAATCTTCTCCGTGCCCAAACCGACACATTGGTGAGAGCTCCTGATGCTGAGGAGGGCTGGGTAGAGAGACCAGAGGGATGGGACTGGAGGGAGAGGTGAGGCATGAGGGGACACTAAGGCAGGACAGAGAAGGTGAGGCTGAGACATCAAGTGCTTTGCTCTAACAATGTAGGGCAAGGGACTCCCTTCTTAAAGGGACACGGTCTCCTGACACAAGGCAGACCATGGGGCCATTTCCTTGTGTAAAGGACAATAAGTAGAAAATGAAACTGTTATTTATTTTATTATTTTGTTTTTCTTCTTGCTGCTACAGTTTGAAGCCAGAGCCTTGAGCATGGTAGGGAGAGCATTCTGTCCACTGAGACACACCTTTAAATCTTAAACTCATTTCTTTAAATGAGGACAGAATAATTTTCCAAATGTCTATAGAATTTACCAGCATTCATCAAAATAATTGTGTATACACACACACACACACACACACACACACACACACACACACACACATATATATATATATATATATATATATTTTTTTTTTTTTTTAAACTTTTGGCCAGCTGGATGATTCTTAGCTCAAGTGACAAAGCGCTCTGAGTCATCAAGGATGAGATGAGCCAGGGCTTTGGGGACTGTTCACACAGCCACACACAGAATAGAAACTCAGACCAAGGATACAGACACTGACCCTTCCCCATAGTAACAGACCCTATTAGCAAACAGGAGTTAGTAGCAATCCCTCTGACTAGATATGTCCTAAGGACATTATGGAGGAGATACAGTAGGCTCCGGAGCCACACAGATCACATTCTGGATCTTTCTAGCAGGCTGACACTTGCTTAGCAGTTTTTCTGTGAGTAAACAGAAAATGGCAATAACTCCATGATTCATTTAACTCATGGAGGTATCTACATTGAACTCTTGGCAGGACATGTGGCTTGAAAGAAAGTTCTCTGGGTAATATTTATGACTATTATCATTGTGACCCGTACTAATTATAGAAAAGAAAAATCAATGACATATGCAGGCTTAACTGCCCAAGTTTATATATATAATAGATATATAATAGTTTATATATATAATATATATAATAGTTTATATATATAATATATATAATAGTTTATATATAATATATATAATAGTTTATATATAATATATATAATAGTTTATATATAATATATATAATAGTTTATATATAATATATATAATAGTTTATATATAACATATATAATAGTTTATATATAACATATATAATAGTTTATATATAACATATATAATAGTTTATATATAATAGATATATATGTACACACATATGTGTATATATATGTATGTATATGTGTGTATACACATATATATCTATTTCAACATATACATGTGTGTATACATAACATACATATATAATGAAAGTTCCTGTGTAGTATAACTGATGTACACAAACAATAAACATAGTGGATCTTGTTATGGAAAGCTAAAAAACTGTGTTTAAAAAGTTGCTAGACATGGCAGTAACATTCCTATGGTCCCAGCGTTTGGGATTCTGAAGCAGGAGGATTGTTACACATTTAAGGCCAACCTAGGCTACATACCAAGACCTTGTCTCAAAAAACAAAACAAAACAAAACAATTTTTAGAGGACTTTGGCATCAAAAGCCATTTGCTAAATTACATAATCATCAGCAGCCCAAATAACCAGCCCATAATGGAATGTAACTTACGAATGTATTTATCAGCCAGAGCTTCTTAATGCTTTCAATAAAAGGAAGTGACAGTTGCTGCCATCAACAATGAACAGGGGAGATGACACAACAAAGGAGATGTCATCTCCCGAGGGTCGCACTGTAGGTGCCTTTCCATGAAATGACCTCACTTACCCTCCTAGGACAGTGGCTCTCAGTCTTCCTAATGCTGCAACCTTTCACACGGTTGTGTTGAGGTGACCCCATAACCATAACATTATTTTCATCGCTACTTTGGAAGGGTAATGCTGCTACTGTTATGAATCTTAATGTAAAAATATCTGTGTTTTCCAATGGTTTTAGGAGATGCCCGTGAAAGGGTCATTCGACCCCTCCCCAATGGGTCATGACCCACAGGTTGAGAGCCACTGTCCTGGGGGCTTCAGCAGGCCAGGGTCTGTTGCCATGACCACTGCACAGATTGGGGAGATGGGGCCTCTTAGAAAGGTAAGCGAATCTCCCAACATCACACATGGAAGCATAGCAATTTTCCTGTACTTGATTTACACCTAAAGCGGTGGATCTCAACCTGTGGGTCGTGACCCTATTGGCAAACCTCTGTCTTCCAAAATATTTACATTATAATTCATAATAATAGTAACAAAAATAATCTTATGGTTGGGGGGGTAGCCCATCACAACATGAGGAATTTGTATGGAAGGGCGGAGACATTAGGAAGCTTGAGAAGCGCTGGCCTAAAGCTGCATTCCTGACTTCCACACGATGCCGCGTGGAATTTACACTCGCAATTCACACACGGTTTTACTAATGCACATACACAGTCTTTGCATCTTTACCCCTTGTCTTCGTTAGGGCTTTACTGCTGTGAACAGACACCATGACCAAGGCAACTCTTATAAGGACAACATTTAATTGGGGCTGGCTTATAGCTTCAGAGGTTCAGTCCATTATCATCAAAGTGGGAGCATGGCAGCATCCAGGCAGGCATGGTGCTGGAGGAGCTGAGAGTTCTACATCTTCCTCTGAAGGCTGCTAGGAGAAGACTGGCTTCCAGGCAGCTAGGATGAGGGTATTAAAGCCCAACCCACAGTGACACACCTACTCCAACAAGGCCACACCTACTTGAACAGGGCCACACCTTCTAATAGTGCCACTCCCTGGCCACCCCTAAACTTCTTTTTCATCGCAGGGAGCTCCAATTGGAAACACTCATGTAGTTCTATTGACAGTGACCTTGGCAATATGTCTGTTAGACCTCCCATGCTTTCCTCACCTCCTTCAGCCTTCATACCAATCAGATCAAGACTGTTCCCAGGGTGGCCAGAGCCCCGGGCATCTCCTCCAGAGTTGCCATTCTCCCAAGGCAAGGTGCCCACTGATATGGCCAGCTTGGTTAGGTGACAGAGTCCAAAGTACCAGTTACAAGTGCACACACATACACGTCTGAAAGCAGAGATGGGCTACTTGAAAGGAAAAAGGGGACAGGAGAGGGAGGGAGAGGGATAACAAGAGTACTAGAGAAGTGGTGTGACCAAGTCACATTGAAATACACATGTGAAAACATCACAATGAAGTATACAGCTTTATATACTAACTAAAAAGTTAATTAAAAAATGAAATATGAAAAGCGGCCCTGCAGGCACTACGTGCTTCTTTGCTGTCAGAGATGAAGTCATAACTCCTTAACAAAATAATAAATGAACCATTAGGAAATAGTCACCCTGCAACTTGACTACTCTGTGGCCAACTGCACACACACACACACACACACACACACACACACACACACACACATACACACACACACACACATACGCGCGCGCATGTGAGTAACATGTGTGGAACAAGGAAAACACACTGCTCTCTTTCCTCTTAAACAATGCACTTTAACACACTTCCAAGAGAGCCTAAGCTTGCTGCTTACAGAAGACCCCCCTGGGTTCAGTTCCTAGGGTCCACAGCCACCCGGAACCCCAGCTCCAGGGGATCTGATGCCCTCTCTGGCCTCCAAGGACATCTCATGTACATACAGACAAGTACACACACACACACACACACACACACACACACACACACACACACACACACACACACACACACCGTGAAACCCCAGCTCCAGGGGATCCTTTGCCCTCCCAGGCCTCCAAGGACAGTGCATGCATCTCATGGACATAAGTACACGCACACACACACACAAATAATTTTAAGTTTTATAAAAAACGATTCTAACACAGAAGACTTCAAACCCCAGCACTTAAAAGTAGGTGACACGTTGAATTGAATTCTAAAACACAAGGGGAACATGACTGATACAAGAGATTAAGCAATCCATATTAACATATAAGCACGTGGTCTACTTTACTCAAAGTATCTATTATGTGTTTATCTAAAACCTTAAGAAAATGAGCTTCTGATATAGAGGTGACAGGGAAGGCTCAGCGGTCTGTCTGAGGTAGATCCTCCTATAGCAGGAGGCACCTGCTCAGGCTAAGACAGGCTGAGGGCAGCTTGTGGAGAGCAGGTTTGATTCAATGGGTCTCTAACAGCTTACATGACTGACAGCAGCTGCCTTGAAGCATGGCCAAAGAGACTGAGGGTCCCCTCTGCTCCTGGCGTGGTATGTGTCAAGCAATTAGAGTCAATGCCTTGTTCGGAAGATTTAACTAGAGTCGATGCTTAATGGGCAACGAAGGGGATTTTGAAAGTAATTACTTTGGACTCCCCTCGCAAGTGGCCCATTTGAAGAGTGGCTAGAAGTCAGTAAACAAATGTGTTTGGGGTCCTAAGGGCATCTTCAGCGTCTTGGCTACACAGCAGCTGAGGCGTCTAAAATAGTACCACCCATCCCTGAGACCCCTTCTCTGGGTTGTAGGAATGTAAGGGAACATTGGAAGGAAATCAAGGAACCAGCATAATGAAAGTAGCAAAACGAAGAATGGCCATCCTATAGGATATTGGGTCAAATTTTCTCCATAGGCTAGGAAAGCATGGGAAGGAGTTAAGAGTTGGAATTGCCCTGAACAAACAAGTGTTGTTATTACAAACTGGACACTGATTCAAAGGTCAGGGCATTTTGAACTAATTCAAGAAAGAAAGAAAGAAAGGTGAGTATAGCTAGGTGTCGGTGAGGACAGAGGGAGAATGCCCTATCTTTCGTGGTATTACTGAGTTACGTAAGGATACATTCCTTTCCAGACACACAGAACAAAGCCTGGAGAAGCAAATACCATTACAGCTGACACTTATTTACAAATGCTTCAATCTCTCTCCTCCCAGTGATAGCCATTATGGCCGAATGTAGATTATTGTTCCATCACAGCTGATGGAATTAATTCGGCAACTTTCTCCTCTACATTTGTGGTATGATAAAACTATAATAAAGGTACAGATAATATCTTGAATTCTGAGCACAACAAAGCTATTGTACACAGTGGTTTAAATGATCATAAATTGTCTGGTTTTCTTAAAATTGTAAGATGGACATGTGAAATTAAGTTTTTGAAAAAATTGGCTTTAATTAGACTGATTTTTCTTTCATTTCCTCCCCCTACCACTTTATATAAACAATCTCTTACCAGGGATTATTTGAATTTTAATACATTTATTCTTGACAGTCAATTTTTGTTCAAATTAAGCATGAGCTCTTAGAATGTTATAAAGCTTACACGCCAGGGAAGTAGATCTATTAGCCACAATTTAGAGTTCACTCTTATAGGAAGTGACATTCTTTGAAGCTCTTTGAAAGACTATGGTAACTGATATAAACTGAGGCAGCAGAAGCCCCAAAGTCCTTATTTTCTCCCCGTTTCATCTCCTAACTTCCACATTCCCTTAGGACCCTGGGCTTCCAGAACCTACTTTAGAAAATGCTAGCTGTGAAGTTCAGACTTGAAAAGTCCTATGTGCATGCGTTATGATACCGAACAGGTCATGTTGTTTGTTGATCATGGTGTTATGGCAAGTAACTGGGTGTGGCTACACAGAGCAAGTCCCCCAAACAACCGTTTCTCCCACCATTTAGACCAAGTTTCTTCACTCATTGAAGCCGACATTCACAGGGAATGGCAATAACCCACTCCCCCAGGAGAGCACAGCAGAGCACAGGAGCTAAGTGGTTTTCACGTTGGACAATGTGCAAACTCAGTTGTCCATCCCATCCCGTAGCATTGCTTAAATGATAGAGGAGATATCATCACATTACAAAGGCTAGTGAAAGAGTTCAGCTAGCACTAGGGGTGTGATAGCTGAGCAGTCACCCTTGAAAGAAAGAAAAAACTGCCTGGGGCGAGAAAGAGAGAGAGAGAGAGAGAGAGAGAGAGAGAGAGAGAGAGAGAGCTCGGTAGCTAAAAGCACTTGCTTCCTTTCAGGGACAGGAGTTCGAGTCTCAGAACCCAGGGTGGGTTGCTCACAACCACCTGTAACTCCAGCTCCAGGGCATCCAAGGCCCTCTTCTGGTCTCCATGGTACCGGCATTCAAGGTGTGCACATATGAACGTGCACACACGCGCAAACACTAAGTAAATAAGCAAGTCAATGAATCTTTTAAAACGACAACAACCCAGATGGCACACTGAAAACACACTCAGGGTATTCCAGGGAGTCCTGTGCAAAGCACCCCCAGAGCTAACATGCTTTGTCTGAGAATCCGTCAGACAGAAAGAGGGCTGCACAACCATTCAAAGCTTCTAGGACTTAAAAGGAAAACTGGGAGCCACTTGATTCAACCAGGGAGTGCCAACGTTATCTTTAAAAGCTCTTCAGAGGTCTCCCCTCCACAGCCAAAAGCTCCGGGTTTCTCTATGTCAATGCTGCAGAGGCAACTTTGCTTCTCACCGGAATTAAATATACATGACCCCGTCGATCCAAGTAAAAGCCGTGGCATTAGCAACAGATGCAATGATGCTTTTTGGTTCAATGCTCAGCGTTCAGGTTGATGTCTCCAAAGAAATCAGGAACATCAAATACAAAATTTAGGAGTTCGGAGTAAGGAGAACTGAAGGGTCCATGGGTGGGTCTGAGCTTCCCACTGGATCGCTTCAATAACCCCTTTGGAATGCCTCGACCTATGTCGAAGTATTTCAAAGACTATCCCCCTCAGCAGAAAAGGTCTCACTGTAAATAATTAAGGAGAGAGAGCAAGGGTTTTTTTTACATATAAAATACTTGAAAGTAATAACTGCTAGCAAATGAACATGTCCATTCACACTTGTATCAAGTGCTTAGGAATGAAGGATTTAAAACCTTGAGGAGCTGTGAAATAGTCGTCGTCATCATCACCATCACCACCACCACCACCACCATCATCATCAACATCATCATCATCACCATCACCATCATTATCATCATCATCATCATCATTATTGCTATCTCCAAGATAACAGCCTGGTAAGTAAGAGCTCAAAGAACCAGGTGGGCTGGAGAGATGGCTCAGTGGTTAAGAGAAGTGACTGCTCTTCCAGAGGTCCCGAGTTCAATTCCCAGCAACCACATGGTGTCTCACAACCATCTGTGATGGGATCTGATGCTCTCCTCTGATGTGTCTGAAGACAGCAACAGAGACAGTGTACTCACATACATAAAATAAACAAATACATAAATAAAATGTTTAAAAAAAAAAAAAAAAAAAAAAAAAGGACCAGGTGATCTGAACCAGAGTCTCTTCAAAGGAAAAAAAATCACCTTGAGATGGGTTATCACCTGGAACAGTCAACCAGAAATAAGGTCATTAAATTTCTAAAGGTCAGGAGAATGTCTAGACAAACTTCCCTTAGAGATGATGCCCTCAGGGACAAGAAACCAGCATGTCCTTGGTTCTTTCTATGTATGCCCACCTGAAAATGCATAACTCAATAAACACTTCTGTGCAGTATGTTCTCCAACAACGCATGCCAACAATGAAAACACCACCAGGAACGTAAATTTAGCTTCTTGAATTCCGTTATTCCGAGTGAAGAATTCTAAACTTAAGCAGCCAACCAACAGAGTAGACTCCAAATCGCGTTCTTTGTTGTTGTTTGTTTCCTTTAATGGCAGGTAACCAGTAAGAGAGAAGATAAAGGCCTGACTGTCACACTTGTATATTTTAAACCTCTTATGTTTTGAAGTCTTTGACAACGGCTGTGTATGTTAACAGTGACCTCAGTAGGACCTTCTATTCCCATTGAACGAGTACCTGCAGCTTTCCTTCTAAATAGAGGGGTAATATTTGAACACGTACATGAATGTCACTCTACTCTCTTGCAACCAAGTCATGATCTCCTCTTTAAACTGAGAAGACGCTATCCCTGCAGGGTGACACCATATTCTGCTCCAAACAGGTCAGGTGCTACACCTAACATTCCCCAACACAGATGCGTCTCTAAACCACTGGCTAGACAAAGAAACTCCAGCTTTTGATACAATGTGTCCTGTGCAACAAATCTCACTTCTCGTCTTTTTAGCCGTGCCTACGACATTCATTAAACCAAAACCACAGAGCCTCCACTTTGAAAGTGCCAATAGGGAAAACCGGAAAGGAAAACTTACCATCTCCCCGAGCACACACACCCTGACAATACCGTAACAGCTGTACAGCAAGACTCATTCAACTGCCTCGAAGAACCTTTAGACCACACCATGGCGGCACGAGCAAGAGCCAGACAGGAAGAGAGCAAGCACTGCCCAATGCCAGGTGCACTTACCTGTAAAAGAAAAAGAAAACATGAAGATTTTATATTCTGTAATCATGAAGGCAAAATCATCTCCTCAGCTTGCTCTACTAATGAGCTCTGACGTAAAATACACCATGAGGTCAAGGGACAAACCGAATCGTGTGGACTTTGTTGGCGAAGTTCCCTTCCCCCACCTACACACTATGGTTGCTTTGACAGGCTAACTGGATACAAAAATGGGAGCGTTTATAGAGAGACGGTGATGGAGAGTTGTTCATTGGTTTATTGGTGAGCAGACACAGAGAGGGAAGAGAAATCTTGACGTTCCCCTGAACAGTGTTTAATGACTGTCACCGGATCAGCTGTGGCTCTTCCTTCATGGATGGGATGGTGCTAGTGACTGCTGGCAGTTTGCCAGCCATCTCCTAGGCAACGGACAGGGAGAAGAGCCCTAAATAGAAGCAAACACCATTCTTGTTTGCTACCCCGAAGTGCTTTCCCCTTATCCAGTTCAGACATGCATCCTCCAAGGAGGGGCTCAGCAGAGACACTGTCCTTGACCTGAAGCACAGCATGTTGGGAAGACACCCTTAGCAGAAGGGAAAGAAAGATGCAAACAGAAGCCAGCCGTCACTGTCTGCATGTCTACCATGCATCTAAATCCCTGACAGCCAGTGTCTGAGTTCTTCTCATGTGCCAAGCCTCACAGAGCTTTACATTCATACGTCACGGACGATTTGAAGTAACTTTAGGTATGAGCTAGAGTTACCCTCGTTTTCTCTAAATGAGGAAGAAGCTAAAACTCTCTCGGAACCACAAGCCATAGGTGATAATCACAGAACCAAAATATAAAATTTCCCTTTTGAGTCAGCAACAACTCGGGTTTCAGATTCAAGAGTCAGGATATCAATTTCCTTCCTGAGATTCGCTCAATTCAATTTGACATTTCACTGGAAGTCCAAGGAAGAGTGGTCAAGTGGATATTTCAGAAAAGTATCAATATAACAAAGCTGTGATTGCACAGCTGTTTCCTATAAGACAGAGGGCACCACTCCCTCCGAATAAACTACGAGCCGTGAGTAATTAGTACGGATGACTTGCTCCGATGGATGACACTTGGCAAGAATCAGATGATCTGTACCTAAGTGAATTCTGGAAAAGTCACCTCTTACAAAAGTCTCGGAGTTAGTATGTGGTATATAAAACAATACATATGTCTCTAAGTTCACATAACAAAATCTGTCACAGTCAACAGCACCCCATCAGTCCCCTGTGGAAGCAAGGTGACTGCTCCTCTCAGCCGCCATCTTTTCAGACACCCCTGGAACTCTTTGGGGTCCACCTTCACATGTCATATTGATCTCATAACAGTAGCGTTACTCTATGGGAACTTAAAGATGTGTGTGTGTGTGTGTGTGTGTGTCTGAGGTATGTGTGTACATCACGTGCATGCAGGTGCACAGGAGGCCAGAAGAGGGCGTCTGATCCTCTCAAACTGGACTTTAGATGGTTGTGAGCCACACAGAGCAGCAAGTACCCATAACCACTTAGGCATCTCTCCAGTGCAATTTGGGAATGCACTGACCCAAACATTGCGACTAGGTGGGACCAGTCACATCTTTTTCAACAAATAGCTCATTATTTTCTAAGTCAAACCCCGCCCTTAAGACATACTTGCAGTATTTGGATAGGAGTTTCCTGTATCATTATGGCCAGTCTGTCACATACACATAGCCCTTTCCAGAGTAAAAACGTGCATGGGCTAAATAGCCCTTTGATGTTTCTGGCACATGTATGTTTTATAGTTGGTAGTTTTCCTGCCTCGCTGTTGGAGGAAATCACACGTGACTGATAGAACAACTGGTTACCTGCCCTGTGTCACTTTAGGAAAGATGCTTTTTGAGACATAGTAAGGTCTCCATTTCTCAAATAAGCATATGGAGAGTCAGGAATGTACTGTGAGAGAGCCGGCTTCTCTGAGGCAGTTAATCGAGACTCTGGGCCAGGTCTCCAAATCAAGACGTTTTCAGGCAACCTACTTCTGACTGCAAGTCAAAGCGCCTCTACTCTAGGAGATGTGCCTCCGGGTGAAAAATCCTCACTTAAAAGACCCAGTCACCTGCTTGTTAAGATTTCATATTTTATATCCTGTCTTAGCTAGAGTCACTACCGCTGTGACAAAACACTATGACCAAAAGCAATTCGGGGAGGAAAGGGTTAATTCCACTCACACTGTTCCCTATAGCCACTCATCATCAAAGGCAGGAACTCACCCAGGGCAGGAACCTACAGGCAGGAGCTGATGCAGAGGCCATGGAGGGGTGCTGCTTCCTGGCTTGCTCCCCATGGCTTACCCAGCCTGCTTTCTTATAGAACTCAGAACCCCCTGCCCACAATGGCACCTCCCACAATGGTTTGAGCCCTCTCCACTCATTCACTAACTAAGACAATGCTCTACAGGCTTGCCTACAGCGTGACCTTATGTAGGCAATTTCTTGATTGAGGTTCCCTCCTCCTGGGTGATTTTAGCTTGTATCATGTTGACATAGGAGTATCCAGTACCCATTCTTTCCAAAGCTACTGGCTTCTCCCGTTATCACGTGAACACTGGTGAGAAACGAAGCAAGTGTACTCAAGAGTATCTGAGTTAGGTTTCTATTGCTGTGACGAAACACCGCAAACAAAAGCAACTTGCTGAGAAAAAGGTTTATTTCAGCTTACACTTTTACATCACATTCTATCACTGAAGGAAGTCAAGCTAGGAACTCAAGGCAGGACCCTGAAGATAGATAACAATGCAGAGGCCACGGAGGAGTGCTGCTTACTGGCACGCTCCCTATGGCTTGCTCAGTCTGCTTTCTTATAGAACCCAGCACCACCTTTCATAGGGGATAGTACCGCCCACAGTGAGCTGGGCCCTTCCACATCAATCATCAATTAAAAAATGGCCCCAGGCAAATCTGATAGGGCCATTTTCTTAAGTGAGATTTTCTTCACTAAAAGGACTTTAGCACGTGTCAAGTTAACATAAAACTAGCACGAAACATTGTGTCCCAACACAATGAGTAATTTCCAAGTACAAACGATCAGTTTGAAGCTGATTTATTTCACTTCTCTGCCCCTCAAGAAAGTATTGGCTAATAGGAACGTGTCTGGAGCATACTGTGGCTCTAACTCTCAGGTAAGAGAGAATTAAGAAGGAGCTATGACAAAAGAAAGAATCAAGACTTAAAAATAGAAAAAAAAAAAAAAAAAAGCTACTCCCAACATGTTTTAGATGAATTCCACAAGATTAGAAGGTGATGGATTGTTAAAGAAAATCAAAAGTTACCTAAAATCTGCGTTTAGTCTTGCCCAGAAAGTCCATTCTAAAGTTGCATAGCAAAAGCTGTTAGTAGCTAGAGATAAATGCTCAGTACATATTTAAGAGTATTTTTAATGCAGGAATTATTATATGCAAACAGTTCAGGTCTCTGAATCCTATTTTCCAAACCTTTGCAGAAAGCTGTGCATAACTACTTATCTCAGCACACACACACTCACAGGCAAGACATGAAGACATCCCATAAGACACTAGGGTGATAAATGCCACCTTTCTCCCCTGTCCAGTACCCCGGTCCCTCCTGCCTTGCCCTCCTCCTACTCAACCGCCAGCAGGACACAATGGCTGAATTCTTATTCACGAAAAGGTATTTTCTTCCTTGAATAGCACATAGAGCACTCTCCTTTCTGAAAAGATCACACGCCCACAATCGAACGGAAAACTGAGAGACATAAAGATCTGAAACCTCAAAGGACCACATCAAAAAAGAAAGAAAGAGACCTGGGTTGGGGGTAAAGAAAAGTTGGGTGGGGAGGAAGAGAAGATGAATATATCTGTCTTGGGCTATTTTTGTCCCTGCATCAACTTATGAAAAAAATTTTTTTGTAGTTAAGAATAAACAATTCTAAAATAAAACATTCATCCAATTAGTGAAGAAAACGCTACTGGTTTTAAATGGTAGAGCTACCACCAAGTGCTAGAATGGTACACTGTATATGCCCGGGGCAATTCTCACACTGAGCTAGAAAGAGCAAGATCATCTACAGAAGAACATTTTTCATCCTAAATCAATTATTCATTGAGAATCAAGGAAACGACTTTTGCTGCTACCTTCGATGCTATCAATAATTGCTTGGCTTTGGACATTCATAGTCTTTTAATTTAATGGGTAGATAGAGATGCTTTCAAAGATTTCTGCCAACCTGAACATTCTTCCCTGAGAGAACATGTTACTTCATTACCAACTCTCCTTAATAAATACTTACGGGGCTTCAGAAACCGAGTTTTGTGTCATAGTTTGGATAACGAATACGCTAATGAACACAGAGCATTTAGAACCAAATAGTACTGGAAGATGGCTCGGCTAGGAAAAGTTCTGGCTGCTCTTCTAGAGGACCTGGGTTGGATTCCCAGCACCCACATGGCCACTCACAACTGTCTGTAACTCTATGGCCATCAGACACACACACAGTGTACAGACACAGAGGCAGGCAGAATCTTACACACCATAAATACACACATACATACATATACACACACACACACACATACATACACACATACATACACAAACAAAGAACTAGCAATGATGATGGGGACTCCTGGTGAATCCAGACAACTTCCCTAAGAAAAAATAAAACAGAGACAATGAAAAGAGAGCATCATGTTTTCCTAATTTTTCCTTAAGACTTTTGATGTGCACAAGACTTGACCTGCATGTATGTCTGTGCAACACATGTGTGCAGTGCCCACAAAGTCAAAAGAAGGCACAGAATTCCCTGATACTGGAGTCACAGAGGGTTGTGACAGCCATGTGAGCTGTATACAGAACAAATAAATAAATCTTTTAAAATATATCATAATAAAAATGAAACCCATGCTAGCTTAAAAATTACTCCAGTTATGAAAACAAAAAATTGAAATAGAACATATATGAGTTGTATCCTTGGTTGGTGACCCTAAGACAACTCTGAGATAATGACTGGTGAAAGCTTTAAAGAGACAAAAGTACTTTTCTATTACACATTCTCCCTATATTGGGCCTAAAGCTACTTGGGGTTAATAAGAAGCTAGAGCCATGCAGTTTGTTCATTAGTAAAGTTCTGACCAGGAGCCTATAATAGATAATAAATTATGTTATGTACTTTAGGGTACTGAGGATATGATGTTTCCAGAAAGCAGCTGACATCACAGGCCAAGCCAGGACAGAACATTTTAAATCAACTTAGCAGGCACTGTCCAGTCTTATTGTCTTAGCATTAAAAAGCCCTGCAGGGACATTGGCCGTAGACACTGCCTGGCAGATCCAGGCTTACACATTAAGCCTGGCAGGGCTTAGAATGAACAATCTCGGGCAAAGCAAAGACTTGACAGGAAAAGACCCTTCCAGAGCAAGGGGCCACCAGGAGTTTAATTTTCCTGAGTACAGCTATCAGGTGAGGCCTGCATAGCAGCTAATTAGTGTACTGTGATTTGAGCCTCTGATGTCATTATTATAAGTACTTGTGTCTTGGTACCCAGGATTACATGAAGCTGTGTGTCCTCAAAGATTACCCTAGTAGGTCTTTAAAAATCACCTGTCAAGCCGGGCAGTGGTGGTGCACACCTTTGATCACAGCATTCTGGAGGCAGAGGTAGGCAGATCTCTGTGAGTTCAATGCCAGCTTGGTCTACAGAGGTCTCAGGACAGCCAGGGCTACATATAGAAACTCTGTCATGAAAAACAACAACAAAAGTCACCCATCAATACCAATTTTAATCCAAAGGAAATGGCCATGGGACCCGTAACCTTAGCACGGGGGCATGAGATACAGCTGTTTCCTCAAGACTCTGCCTGGCTTCTGCCCAGAAGTAAAATCAGCTAAACAGAGAAGGCTAGAAATAACGCACCAGCCAAACACACAGTGTCAAGGTGTCGTAACACAATAAAACCCAGGTGCCCCACTGGTACCGACCATGTACCAGGCACTGTGATAAAAATCAATCAGGCCCTCTTAAAACCCTCCACCAACGGGCTTCTGGATCACCTCAATAAGCAAGTAGATGGCAGAACCAAGGTGGTCTGTGCTCAGGACGGTTTATAATGGCAAGAGTGATGTCACTGATGAAGAGCTGCTGCGGAGACCATGAAGAGCACCTGCCTAAGGTGACAGAGAGAACAGAGCCACCAGCAGAAAGAGGGGGAGACACACAGAAAGATGGAGACAGGGAGATAGGAGATAAGGGGCACCCTGGAGGGGGGAAAGGAGTGGACTCAGAGAGAGAAAGAGAGACAGACAGACAGACATGGACAGACAGGCTGACCGACCTAGACAGGGGAGTAGCCCAGAGAAGGGAGACCAAGAGAAGGGAACTGAGAGAAAGGAGGAGGAGCTGGTTGGAGGAAGTCTTGACTTGCCAGTCACCTAACACAGTGGTCAGGGGACTGAGTTACACAGCCATGAAGACACAGATCATGACACTGGGTGTGTTAATTCACCAACAGTGAGTCTGAAAGGGAATTGAAAAGCCCACTTCTTGCCCATTTCCATGCGGGTGAGAAGCAGGCCTTAGGATTCCTGACAGGCACTGCTCTGTAGAAGGTCACCATCCTCCCTGTCACGCAGACAGCTCTAACTGGAGGGCAGAGCCAAGGAGCAAGGGGAAAGCTACAAGATGGCTCTCCAGCACTGGCTCCCAACCTGGCAAGTCCTACATCAATTATTAGTCTACATGACATGTCCAGGCATCAAACAATGTAGCTCCTGTTTGGGCCAGTCTTCTCAACGTTTCCCTCCGCCCTAGCAGGTAGAGCATTCCGAGTCTGCAGGTTCAGCTGGTGCTGCAGAAAGAGGCCTCAGGAAAAACTTCCCCTGTAGGATAGAAGGCTAACAGGGTCTGTGAAGAGGAGAGACCTTGGTAACCACAGAGTCCCGGAAGAGTCACAGAACGAGATTCTTAAAGCTCTGAATCCCGATTCTAAATTACTACCTGCAGGGGACCATGAGAATGGCACCTGTCTTAGTCAGGGCTTCTGTTCCTGCACAAACATCATGATCAAGATGCAAGTTGGGGAGGAAAGGGTTTATGTGGCTTACACTTCCACACTGCTGTTTATCACCAGAGGAAGTCAGGACTGGAACTCAAGCAGGTCAGGAAGCAGGAGCTGATGCAGAGGCCATGGAGGGATGTTTCTTACTGGCTTGCTTCTCCTGGCTTGCTCAGCTTGCTTTCTTATAGAACCCAAGACTACCAGCCCACAGATGGCACCACCCACAAGGGGCCCTCCCCCCTTGATCACTAATTGAGAAAATGCCTTACAGCTGGATCTCATGGAGGCATTTTTCTCAACTGAAACTCTTTTCTCTGTGATAACTCCAGCTTGTGTCAAGTTGACACACAAAATTAGCCAGTACAGCACCTGATCCATTCCTAACTTTCACGTTGTCACCTGTAACCGGCATGCTTAGAAATGTAAAAGGAGATCATCTGGCATGAGCTCCCCAACCACCCTTTGTACATACAAAAAATTGGGGGTACCATCAGTATTTATTACCTACCCAGAGAACTTAGTTAAGTGATATTTTTAAAAAGTAAACTTACAGTAACAGAAGTAATGGGCACTAACTCTTTTACCTTTTTTTTTTTTTTTTTTTTTTGCAAAACAGTTTTCTCATCTACAGAATGAAGACAGACCTGGCCTCCTACAATTATGGCAGGTCTATACCTTAGAGACCTTCGCATCCCAAAAACCGTTATCAACTGAAATACTGAGTTCAATGTAAAATAACATTAGCCAAAAAATTGAGACGGGAGCTACGCACTGGGTAGATGAACTGCCAGGAGTGTGCCCAGATCTCTCATCAGGGTCCCCTCACCTACAGCTGATGGCATAACTGGGCAACAGCAAGTCCCTGGGAACACAGAACCAAAATGTGGAGATCAGCCTCTTCACAGATGAGAGGTGCTCCCGGCCAGAACCAAGGCTCTGGGGAGACACAGAAGACTGGCAGTCCTAGCAAAGAGGCTGGCAGGGCTGTTAGCTTGCCTTGTGGCAATTTTGGCAAGGCGCTGGGCAGGTTTTAGAAGATTTAGCTCATGGTCAGGAAAACCACGTCCTGTAAGCATCTTCGGGCCACTGAAGGCCTAGAGATAGAGCAAAGGCACTGGGGCTAGGAGGCTGGAGAAAGGATTCTCTAGTAAAAGGACTGAAAACATCTCACTGACAGGAAGGTAGTCTGTCTCTAAATTCACACAGCTGAGTTCTCCTAGAAGACCCAAGAGACTCAAGGAGCCAAGAGCCCTCAGTCTTTATCCTTCTTTCTCAGTCCCTAAGAGATCAATGAGTGGTTGGTCACCACTCGGCACCATACCTACTGTTTTGACCAGCATGGGGGGATGGGCCCTGGGAAGGGCAATGGCGTGGTAGGAGAACAAGACACAAAGTACAAGGACATACATACAAAAGTGTCACAGTGAATACCCATCTCTGCTCACCCAAACGATCCATTAAAAACCAACAGCCATAGATGTTAACCGAAGGCTGGATCTTTCCCCAAAATAGAGCTTGTGTTCGGCTGTTTGATTTTTATCAGACTCTTCTGCACAGGGTTCTAAAGGTAACATGTGGCAATGTCGGTGACATGGGAGCTCAGCATCCATCAAGACCCATGAACGAGAATGAGATTACATCATTTCCAAAGAGCCACATGTGGAGGAAGGTTTCTCGGTCCGGATGTCTTCAAACAACCTAGTCAATTCATTCACAACTCCCAGCTTACTGGTAACGGACTAGTTTCTCTTCCTCTTGTCTGGGGTTTCTTTTGGCTTAAGGCTCACCAGAGCATCTGTTATGATGCTCCTGCCTGTTGGTGTTCAGGTCACATTGATTTAGTGACTACCCGTCTTTCGGAAGAATGTATACTGGGACCCTTTGGCAGAAAGTCCAAAACAAAC
The DNA here is from genome assembly GCA_028551405.1 of Uromys caudimaculatus. NCBI lineage: Eukaryota > Metazoa > Chordata > Mammalia > Rodentia > Muridae > Uromys > Uromys caudimaculatus. Next base: position 31,585,325 of record CM052720.1, on the reverse strand, counting down.
AAAGGTTCAAGATGCTACTAGCCAGATCCGTGGTGATACCTTTTAGATTCTCTGGTTTTTTACTTCACCCCATAGTGATAATAATTTTTCCAACTTGCAGTATTTGTTTACTTGATTGATTTTTGAAATCTGATTCCCAGGCCAGCCCAACACTGGATTATAGACACTAGATTTCAGCAATCAAGATTTTCTATTTTGAGAAAGAGAGAGAGAGAGAGAGAGAGAGAGAGAGAGAGAGAGAGAGACAGATCTATCTATTTTGAAAAGAAAAGTGGTTTGAAGTTGGCTGAGCACAGCCAAGGCAAGTTCAGTACCTGACTGCAAAAACAGTTAATTCATCACACGTACGTTCTGGCAAGTTCCTGACGTGCTTGATTCGAGTTTGCTTGTAATTGTAATGTGCAAACTCCACAGGACCCCACAGGTGAGACCAGAGCCATCCAGCTGAGGATGCGAGGTCAGATAACCAACAGTGTGGAATAAAACACCCAAGCCATTTCAACCCTTCCCATTTCCAGCCTCATCGGTGGTTTCTTCTGCCGTCAACCAAGGCCAAACCTGGAACAGCTTTTTCTTATGTCCTCTTATTGATTCAATCAGTGAATGGGTGTGACTTGAACTTCTACCTCAAGGTAAATAGTTCTACCTCAAGGATCATTGCTAACAAATTCCACTTTCCCTAAACCCTTACCAAGCTCCCTACCTTTGTGGTGGACAGTGACAGATGTTACTGCCCCTTCTAGTTCCCCATGGAGACAGTAGCAGGAATAATGTGTACATGGGGTGGGGGGGAGGGGGACAGGTCGCCTTGCTGTTGTTTTATAATCTAAGCGTTGCTTGGCCAAAGTGTGTCTTCCTTCCTCCCTCTCTTCTTCCCTCTCTTTCTCTCCCTTCCTTCCTCCACCCCCCTCTCTTTCCACTTTGAACAGAATCTGATTAATGGAAGTGCCAGACAATGTCAGCTCCGTGGGGACTTGGAGAGAGTGTGTGTCGTTTTCTGAAATAAACCACATGGCTGAAATCGACGCCATTCCTGCAGCTGAGCCCGGCTGAAGGCCATTGTCCTTATCTGGTTATCTGGAGCCGATGTGTGCCTCAGCCCACCAGCTCCCCCACTTTACCAGGTGTTTCCAATTTTATGCTCGGTTGAAAGCCCATAACTGGGGTTGCTTCCTGCTGACACCGGGCCAAATAATGGCTTAGACACAAAAGGAGTGCTAAAGCCTCTTACCCAGACATTTTCTGTGAGCTCTGTGTGCTTTGGGGCCAGATTTCTGTGTAGGTCACTTGGCCTCTTATGGTCCATCCCCTCTGCTAAATTAAAAAATGTCAACTTGTGCCCTGTATCCCACAACCGCTGTTTGTTTGAAACTATGACACTCCGCTTTCCCTTTCACCTTTGACCCCAGCTTTGGATGTGCACGCACTGCCTGGCTTTGAGTCATTTGCACTTATGCCCTGAACTGCTACATTCTGTGAAACACAAGGCTCGTTAAGTCCTCGCCTGTGATAACTGATCCCTGGTCCCAACTGCTGCCTGCCTTCTTCTCATCTGCCTAAGGAAGATGGAAGATGGATTTCACAACCCTCGTAAGGCTTTGCTGTGACGATGTGACCCAATAGAAAACTTGGCAGATATCAGGGTGAGCATATCAGGGATATCTGTACGGCTAGCATGTCTCTGAGAACCTATGGACGTCACTGCAGTAATGGCGAGGAGACATACATAGGAAGATCATGTAAACACATAGCAGCCTGGACAACAGAAACAAATAGATGGATCTGAAGTCTCCTCCATAAGGAAGGGGGCGTTAGCCATTGAATTCCCACAGAGTGTAAAATGTATTTGGCGCTCTGTTTTCTGTAACCTATGTTAAAAATGGAGCTGCAACCCATTAAGGGAACTAGATAGGTGTCCTTGAATATTACTGAAACGATCCGCATGCCTTTCTGCCCAAAATTCACAGTGTGGTGGGTTTTTTGTTTGTTTTTTGCGATGTTTTCTGGAGTGAACATAAATAGATTTGTGCAAAGGGGCTTTGTAATCCACAGCATTTATGAACCAAGGGGACTATGCCTGTGACACGTCCGTTTCTGTTGATAAAACAGAAGGATGTGGTCACATACGCACTCCATATGTCACCATCATTTTAAAAAGTTGTATGATTAAATAAGACTCTTTCATCCGGTGGTGGTCATGCACACCTTTAATCCCAGTAGAGACAGGTGGGTTTCTGAGTTCGAAGCCAGCCTGGTCCACATGAAGGAGTTCCAGGACCATCAGGGCTACACTGAGAAACCCTGTCTAGGAAAAAAAAAAATAAGCAAACAAATAAAAAAATAACCAAAAAGATTCGTTCTCTCTTGTGTGTGTTACATGGGTGCATGCATGCCTGGATATATGTAGGCACACATGTATGTACACCCAGGCAGGGGACAGCAGTTCATGTGGGTATCTTTCTTGATTGCTCTCCATCTAATTCATGGAGACAGAACTCCCTCATTTAACCCAGGGGTCAATAATTTGGCTACTCTGGCTAGCAGGCTTGCTTCTGGGACCTTCCGTCTCCCCCAAATGCTGGGGTTACAGATGTGCCTCCACACCCACGTGGCAATTCCATAGCTGCTCGGGAACCAAACTCTATTCTTCACAAGTGTACAGTCAGCACTTTAACCTCTGAACCATCTCCCCAGCCCCTAAATGAGATTCTTACTAAAGAAACTGGATACTTAATAAATGGTGGACACTCACAAACACTGGGTACCACATCTGCACACATACCCTGAACCATTCTAAGGGCAATGTGGACAAACTCTCCTTGGACCACACTAGAAGGCAGCTGCAGAAGGCTCAAAGGCTCATGCTCACCAGATGATGAAAGCCCCTTTCCCCCCAGCTTTCTCTTCCTCCAGGGCCATTGCTAGTCCTCATCTTGGCGGTAAAACCTAATAGGTTACACGTTTCAGAAAAGAAGAACTTTCTGGGCTAAAAAAAAGAGAACCCCGTCTGCAAGGAATGGCCTTGGGATGTTAACACACCACTCCAGGTCAGTCTGGTTATTAGGTAAATTGGAGCAAAACCACACTGCATAGTACCATGGAGCTGGCAATGGAGAAAGTAGCACATTAGGGGATGGGGGTGGGGGGAGGAGCATAAAAATGGCTGGCTGAATAAGATCTTATGTTTGTGGCTGGAAAAAAAAAAAAAGGAGCTATTGGCAATAGTTAGCTGCTGGGAAATGGGGCATCACTTACTTTTTTCTGAGAATGGAGCCCCTGACGAGTTGATTACAATACAATAGAAGGTCACAAGAGTAATTGAACAGCAACTGCTGACCTTGATGGGGTGGCACACGATGGGGGTCAGGATATAGAATTGGGTGTGAGAGGAAGAGGGGAAGGGTTTAGACAGAATTGAGGGTGGGAGTCTGAATATGGTACTCATCGTATGAAATTCTTGGACCTAATATAGATAGGTAGATAGGTAGGTAGGTAGATAGGTAGATAGGTAGATAGATGATGGATGGATAGATGAGAGAGAGAGAGAGAGAGAGAGAGAGGGAGATGGTAGATGAATGAATGGATAGATAGATGATAGATAGATGGATGGATGGATGGATAGATAGATGACCACTAACAACTGTCAGTTCCAAGGGGATCCATCGCACCCCTCTGGCCGCCATGCTCAAAATAAAAATAAGTAATGTAATACAATGTTTTACAAATTGTGAAATGTCCTCCATAGGTCAAGGTTTAAACACTTGGAGCCTCTCTACCTGATGGGCCCCAACAGTCTCTGAGGAGCCAATGGTAGGGCCTGGGGTGGGAGTGGGGTGATTTTCCCAGTGGTGAAGCCACTGAAAGTTACCCATGATCCAGCAGAAAACTTCCCACCCAAACCCAAGCAAGCTGGGGTGGGGGTGGGCACAGAAAGCCATGGAAGTGGGAGGGTGTTGGCTCGGCAGGAAGAGGAACGAGGGGTGAGATGAGGTGTTAGGGTGAAAATGACTGAAATTCATTACATACATGTATGAAACTATCAATGAACACACGAATTAATAAGTCAAATTATTGTGACACTCAGTATTAAAATACGACATAATACTTTATTTTTTCTTCTCTAGTAAGTTTGTCTAACATTAATTTCTTTGTGGAAGCCTCTACCCTTGCATGAGAAACTATGAACAGGATTGGCTGTCTAAATTAACATCGATTTACATATGCAAATTGAAACTCCTTGTTTGGCCAAAAAAAAAAAAAAAACAACTGAGAAGACTCCTTATCATTGCCAACATTCATCCTAAAACGAGATAGATTTTTAAATCATTTTTCTCTATCAGAAACCACATAAAATTTTCAACTGAGATTCTCAATATTAATAACCCCAGCTATTAGTTAGAAAAATCTCAGAAAAACCAATGGATGTTCTTTGCGCTGAAAAAAAGATACAAAGCACTATGGGAAATTACTACACAAGTTCTTTCAGTCACAGAGAAAAACTTACTGGGGTAGAGTGAACCTGCTTTTAGTGTGTGTGTGTGTGTGTGTGTGTGTGTGTGTACATGTGTACACATGTGTGCATGTAAGCATACGTGTGTGCATGTATGCATATGTGTTTGCATGTGTGCATGTGCATGCATATGTGTGTGCATGTATGCATATGTGTGTGCATGTATGCATATGTGTGTGTGCATGTGTGTTTATATGCACATGAGTGCTCCCACTTTGTGTCCAACTTTGATATGGATTCTGGGGGGTTTGAACTCATATCCTCGTGCTTGCATGATAAGTGCTTTTACCCACTGAGTCATCTCAGCAGGCATGCTATAAAGAAGATAGACAATACATGTAAACCTACTATGTGCCCCAAGCTGAAGCTGTTACCAAAGATGTTAGAACCTGGCTCTGTCCTTTGTAATTACCATTCCTCTGAGATAAAGATATACCCAGACTTTGTCAAGCTGTTACAACCAAAGAACTTTTCACTATTTGACTATGGACGTTGGTTCTTGGTGTTTAAGCTGTGACTCTCAACAGCAATTTAACTGTCCCACCACCTGGAAACACTAGAACGCCCACATCACAGGAGGCATGGTAAGAGCCCAGGGAAGCCAAGCTGGGGAAAGCATTCTATGAGTTTAATTATTCTCCACAGATGTAAGATCTCTATTTCTGTACCAAGGGGAACTAGGCCAGACTGCCTGGTGCTGGGTCAAGGGAAACAAGCCAAATGGATTAAACTCCTTCTGATACCATATAGAGAAAGGGTATTTGAATCTCAAAAGTTGAGGAAATAAAGTGTCATGTGAGCTGGCCTGAACTACATAGAATCTTCCAGAAACACTGACTGTTACAGGACAATACGTGAAGGAAGGAATTCTCTTCCTTTATTCATATAAAATATCCATAGTGAACAGTCTTGAGGAAATCAAATATACTCTTCCACACACAGTGGCAGAAAAACTAGAGGGGCTTTGCATTTATTTCCCTCAGTCTACAGTGGGCATATTTCATCCGTTCTTGTCTCAACACTAGAAGCAGAGGCAACTTGAAAAGACAGCATCCATTCCAAGCCAGGTGACTAGAACAGACTCCCCGACACTCTCTCCCTCTGTACATTGGGTCCCTTTGGGGGTGTGCTTCATCAGGCATTCTTTGAATTCTGCGGTGACTCATGAAAATGTCAGGGGCGATTACTCCAGATTGCTGTGACAAAACAGTTCTGTCTAACACGCCCCCCCCCCCCCCACATAAGAGCCGAAAACAAGAAGGCATTGTGGGAAGAAGGGCGGGCTCTTTCTGAAGAGGTTGAGAGATGGTTCACCCAGCTTCATCCCAGTGCCGGTTGATATCAGCAATAGTGGGCTTCCAAGAAAACCATGGTAACAGTGGGAAAGAACTGAGAGGTCTACACTGGGGGGTGGGGGGATATAACCATTATGAGAAAGGGTCTTTCTTTTTGAAAAGCATATTTATGGGAGACATTGCAATGGGGAGTTTCCTCTATCCTCTACACTGAGGATCTCACCCTAGTGATTACCGCTAATTCCAGTGCTATCACTCAAATTATTTTTCTGACCGATGTATTTGTGTTCATGATGGTTCTATTATTATTAACCATTCATTATCCATTATCCATTAGATTGGGTCTCACTGACCTGGATCTCAACTATGAAAGGGAATTTGGAGTGATCTTCCTGCATTCAAACTTGCAAGGGCTGGGATTGCAAGCCAGAGCTACCATGCCCGTTAGCATTTGTGATGCACTGTGTGTGTGTGTGCTCTACATATGATATGTGATAACATAAACATGTATATCATATATAATACTTGTATATATATATATGCAGGCATATGCATATTTAGCTCTGTTTAGATGTTATTCATGTAAGAACATAGGTATTGGGGCTGCTAATAACATGATTGCTAAAGTAGTTGCCTTTACAAAGAAAAATAGGAAACAAATGCTAATTACCTTATAAATCTATGACTGTCAGCTCCAACTGAAAAAGCTGGAAGCACCTGTTTTATGTCCCTAATCGGGTTAAAAATGCACTTTTAAATGCCAGATGAGGGTGAGTCCAGTGTCCCTCAGTCATTTGGTGCTAACGTGAAAGCCCAGAATCCCTCCCACAGGCTCCAGACAATTGTTTTCAGAACCATGATGCTCGATCACACGTTCATCTTTGTATACTCTGAAAGCACCTCCATTCTTTTTTTGTTTGTTTGTTTGTTTTTGAGACAGGGTTTCTCTGTGTAGCCCTGGCTGTCCTGGAACTCACTCTGTAGACCAGGCTGGATTTGAACTCAGAAATCCACCTGCCTCTGCCTCCCAAGTGCTGGGATTAAAGGCATGCGCCACCACTGCCCAGCTGCACCTCCATTCTTAACCAAAAGGACATGAAACCTGTGAACAGCAGCTGAGAGGCTTCTAAGCAGGAATCTGTCAGTCTGGGTGCACTATGCAGCCATGTGCAGGAGGCGGCTTTGCATTTTAGTAAAATCTGTACAAATCACATAAAACTTGGCGACAAGGAGGATGGCTGGCCATGCAAGAGAACACTAACTCAGAGACCGGATTCCCCAACGAAGTAAAGAACACACTGACCAGAAGGTATGGTTCCTGCAGGCCTGCTCTACCAGAGGAAGCTGGCCACCCCAGACAGCACCCAGGAACCCCCAAGCTGCCCTGAAGAACAGTGCGGAAGCTACTGCTCCTCACAGTGATGCTGACCCCACCCATCCTCTGATGACACAGAAACCCACAAAGGGCTCACTGAAGCGGAGAATGCAAAATGGTGTATAAAAAAGGGAATGGGTGTGGGGAGGGTACTAGGTCTCTCTCTCTCTCTCTCTCTCTCTCTCTCTCTCTCTCACACACACACACACACACACACACACACACACACACACACACACACACACACCTGTTTTCCAATCTCACAATGTGAACAACTAATCTGTGTGGTACTTATTCCGTGTAATTTGAATTGTACCCATTGGCTTGCATGGGACCAAACCTCAGAAGACATAAACAACAGCAATTTTACACTGTAGAATGAGAAGTGTCTCGCTTGGCCTGACCTATTGCCACATTAGACTGGATGATTCATTGTTTGGGGGTGATGATGTCCCACAAAGAAGTCAGTAGTCCCCCTGGCCTCTGCGGGCGTGTCTCCAGTGTCTCTCCTAGCTTGCTCTTCACAGGCAGCACCCCGATTGGATTGCCTTCAGGTCTTCCCAATTGTCCACAAAGTTAGGGCATCTGCCGGGAATCATGGGTCTTTGCTGACTGAGCCTCAGTTAGTGAAGTGAGTGGCTAGGATAGTTCAGAGACTACTGATTACACAATAATGCCAGAATGCTCACCCAACAGGGACATGGTATGTGAGCATCATGATCAATCAGCCACCTGCCAAAGGCAGGATGACATGCACACTGTGATCAGAGGACATTCATGGCCACGTCATGTCATGCACAGACAGCATCGGAGAACACAAGGTAGAGAATGCAGAAACACTGAGGGGGGTGGGGATGAGGGGGTTCCAGAAAACACAACCCAATGCCCTGGAAACAGCATCACACAGAGACCAGATTGGCAATGCTGTCACTGGGCCTGGTGACACTTTTCCCAAGCAGAGGCTTTCAGAAAGCTCTGGAACATCAGATCACAAAATGTTCCCAAACATCGAGTCACAAGCCACAAGCATGATGTGAGTGGCGGGCCGAGAGCTGGAGGATTTATTACCTTCCCAGGTGCACACAGTGGGTGAGGCTGCTACTCGCTCACACATCCCTGCGTACCCAAACAGGTCCATGGGCGCCCATTCAATGCGGCTTCTTTTAGAATATTAAAAGAGATGTTAAAGGAACTGCTAATGAGCTGTGTGTGCGCGCAGACGCCAGATTGTGCAAAAACAGACAGCGCTGGGTCCATTCTTCTCCTATCAAAAGCGAAAACTGTGAAGCGCACACACGAGCTTTCTGCTGTACATTCTGATGATGTCATCTCTCCTTTCCTTTCCTTTTCCTTTTTAGACGGGGTCTCATATATCCCAGGGTGGCCTTGAACTTACTGTGCCCTGTAGGGTGATCCTGAACTTCTAATCCTCCTGCCTCTACCTTACCTGTGCTAGGATAGAGGCCGGCATCGCCCTACCCTGTTTATATCATGTTACCTGAGCCCAGGTCTTCGCATAAGCAATCACTCCACCCCCCTGAGCGATATCCCCACCCCAGCATCTTTATTCTAAGCAGGGGGGAAAAAAATCATGCCAAACACATTCGGTTGAAAGTTTCTCGTCATGTATTTGCCGGTCTTGGTCTCCATTGGATATTGGCACATTTCGGTGTTATCAACAGGCAAACACTGGCCTCGTTCCTTTCCACACAAACCCATCTAGAAAAATATCAGACGTTTCTGAAGTTCTTGCTTAACAGCTTCAGAATTCACCCTTTGCTGCAGGCACAAATATTTTAGGATAGGGAGTGGGTGGGTGCGTGGGATGGAGGGAATTCTCGAAAGGAGGTAAATTGAAGCTGGCATTTAAAAGGAATTGGGATTCCCTCATCCCACCTCCCACCGCTGAAGAGAGAAGAGAGCAAGACTGGCATCTTATGAAAGCCCCCCACGCGTCTGACCTTTGGGACCTGCCACCCTCCTGCTACCCACACCAAGACAGAAACCAGTTTTGATGTCCAGACCGTGCTCTCTGCATAATAGAGTGTTCAGGGCTGATGATTTAACAGGAAATAGCAGGATCTGTGGCGTTTTATAAAAAAGAAAGAACCAAGATATGTTTGTAGAGGCATGGTATGGTGAGGCGGAAGGGGGTGCCTCCGCGGGCCCATGATGAGGCAGCCATACTGATGTGTGTGGCGGGGAGTTAAGGGAGTAGAGGCAGAGGGGGGGGGGGAGTGGGAGAGAGAGAGGAGAGGCTGGCCAGGAACACGTGGAGAGAAAGGAAGAAGGGATATGGGGAGAGAAGGGACAGAGAGGGAAGAGAGTAAGGGAGTGAGGGGGGGCAAGCAGCCCCTTTTCTAGTGAGTCAAGCATACCTGGCTGTTGCCAGGTAACTGTGGGGCGGAGCCGAGCAGGAATGCTAACAGGATCTGCCTGTTTAAACTGGTTCGTGAAAGGAGGCTCTGGAACGAACATCTGTGTCTCACACCTTGTGGTCATGGGGACAACTTCTGTGTCTCACACTTTGTGGCCACGGGGATGGGGTGGGAGCCAAAGAATGGGGAGGAGGTCTATGGGTAGGTTTCTCTGGAGCTAGGACCTCGAGTGAGAGATCCTCAGCACCAGGCAGCTGTCAATGCCTTCCTGAGGAAATCAGATTTTTACCCCAGTGCGTGATAAATTTGGCATGAGCTGGGCTGGCATATGTCTAGAGAACAATCGTTTTACATCTTTCTCAAACATTTTATTTATTTTGCATGGAGGGTTATGTGTTCAAAGGCGGACCTGTACAAGAATCAGAGCCTCAATACAATGCCCCCAGTGATGGTACTTGTAAGAGAACTAGAGATTTTAGAGTCTCCTCAAACCTGGGAGGCGGGGTCCTTTAACCACACAATTCCTTCCTCACACACTAACCAATAATAACACAGTCTGGGTGCCGCAGAGCAGACAGAAGCTCCGGGGCCGGTGAAGAGGGAGGGGCCTTGCCAATCACTCCTGCACACCAGCTTTCCAGAAAGCCAAATGTGTTCCCAACTCAACAAAATTACAAAGCCCTTTGGAACACCCGGTGTGTGTGTGTGTGTGTGTGTGTGTGTGTGTGTGTGTGTGTGTGTGTGTGTGTGCTGGGATTGTGGTGAGGAATGCACAGAGATCAAGTGTCAACGGCACTGTTAACAACAAACAGCTGTTATAAATCGCAGTAAGTCATATGTGAGTGGGGGTGGGGGGAAGGACAGTGTATGTATGTATGTATGTATGTATGTATGTATGTATGTATGTATGTGGTTTAGTTGATTCAGTGCTATGCAAAAAAAAAAAAATGTTAGCTCTCAAGGAAAACGGTGATCTCCCATAATGTAGGGCAGTGCATTAAATCCACACCAGCCTAAATCTCCCCGGAGAATACAATGTTTCCATTCCTCAGAAGCTGGCTAATGCTACCTGAGAGTGTAGTTATTTAAAAAAAAAAAAAAAAATGTAAATAAAAACCATTAGTATATGTAAAAAACCTGCAATTACACAAATCACAGGCATGAGCCAACCCTAACAGTTAATGACAGCGTTCTGTCTTGTACATGGGAAAAGGCACGCTGCTTTGAAGTGTTACCTTGTGACAAAAAAACCCGTTCTAGAGACTCCTTCGGTAGCCTTCCAGTAAGAAACATACAAAGCAGCCTGGGGGGGATGGTGGGGGATCTCGAGCAGCCTCCTGCTGCGAAGCCCAAAACTAAACCCAATCTTATCCCAGTAGGTCCGTCTCCATCCTGCAGCTGAGAGCTAGCTGGGCTCAGCAGTCTGGGCTCCAGGGCTTCTCCCCTGAGATGTGGTTCATTAAGCTATTGAGCAGGCCATCATAGTAGACGTAAATCAGAGTTTGGGAAAGGTTTAAAGGCATCAATTCTTTATTGAGCTCACGTTTCCAATTCCTCCCCCAATTGGTGTCTGAACTATGAGATTTAGCCCAGATTGTTGGCGGTCCTTCTAGGCTCCGCCCCACAGTTACCTGGGCAACAGTCAGGTGTGCCTGACTCTATAAAAGGGGCTGCTTGCCCCCTCCTCTCTCCCTTCTCTTTCTCTCTTCTCTTGCCCTCTTCCTGTCTCTTTTCTCCCCATTTCCTCCCCCTCCCCTCCATGGCAGCCCCCCCCCATAGGATTTCAAGTATCCCAGACTTTATAGCAGAGGGTCACTGTGAACTTCTGATCTATCTCTCACTACCTTTGCAGTTCTGGGAGTAGGGGCCTGTGCCCCTGAGCCTGGCTTCTACAGTGTGGGGACTGAGCAGAGGGTGTCCACGGGCTTGTCAGCATCTTCTTAAACGAGCCACATCCTCTTCGTGTCTCCCGTCCTCCAAATCACCTCCTCTCCCCCCCCCCCATAAAAACAGAAAACTGTAGATCTACCCCCATCCCCTATTATGTATACTTTTGTACTTTAGGTATGAAAACAGTATGCCATTGTAGGGTTGCCTTCTCCCACGGAGCAATATTGTCCCCGCGAGGGACAATCCCTGTCGCTCCTTCACCGGAGGATATGTGACATAGAAAACACTCTGCCTAGCCAAGTAAAGAAAACAAGAGGCAGCAAGCAATTACAGCCTCTCTTATTAACACTAAGTAGAGTGGAGGGCACAGTATTAACAATGGGCTTCCTTGCTCCGTTATTCCCACCCCATGTGGCTAATCAGTATTTGCAATTTATCCAATGGAACAGACATGGCTCATGGGTAAATGTAGCTTCTGGAAGCTTCTGCAGGGAAAGCTCCGGCATTTCAGATAAACTGCCAGATCCGGCATTTCAGAGAAATGTATTTATTTATTTTACCATTGTCGAAATAGAGACATGAAGAATCCAGGTCTTCCCTATCTGAATTTGGCTCTTTTATCTCCTTGCTTTTGTATCTGTGTTGTGTTTTATAAAAAAAAAAAGAAAAAGAAGGCCGGGGATATGTTTGGTGGGGGCGTGGTATGTTGTGGGGGGAGGGCGCGCCTCTGTGGGCCCATGTTGAGGCAACCCTTCCCCCTGAGGGACCAGCCATAACATGGTATAATATAGAATCTAGTTTATTTAGGGCATAGGGAGGGAAGTTGAGAGAAAGAGGGGGGGGTGTAGAGGCCGGCCATGAGCTCATGGAGAGAGGGGGGCGGAGAATGGGAAGAAGATAAGGGAGCAAGAGGAGAAGAGAAGAGAGAGGAGGGGACGAGAAGCCCCTTTTATAGAGTCAGGCACACCTGGCTGTTGCCTGGTAACTGTGGGGCGGAGCCTAGACAAAATGCCAACTAAAAGAGCTCTCTGTGATTGCTAATAATAAAATAGCAGGCTGGGAGCCGGAGAGTTGGTCCACAGTGCGGTACAGCCACTCTCTAAAAAGATTTTAAGATTTAAAAATCTTTTAAACCTCCAAAACAACAACAACAAAAAAATCACAATTAGTACTTTGGAAATATCGTTAGTCACTTAAATTCAAGCTTTGGGGAAAAAAATCAGATATTCTATGCTAGGGCAACCACTAGAGATCTCGAGAGTCAAACAAAACAGTCTTAAGTGGCTAGAAACAGTCTTAGAAAATGCTCTTGGTCCTGTTGAGGAGAGCAGATGCTACATAGAGAGTTGATCCTTCTCGTCTCCAGAGTCCCCACACTATTTCCTCCTCTCGTGAATCTTAGTAATGTCTGTGTAATTATCAAAGCCCCAATCACTGATCACTAGTTGCTTCGTTCTATTTGCTGATGAGAATTTTAGCAACTTCATTTGAAAGGTGGGAACTGTGACAGCTCTTTCTGAAGCCCCAAAGACAGTTTTGCACACCTTTTTAAAAATCGTGCATGAAAAATTGAACAAGCTTTGTGATGATGTTATTACAGAAATAGTGACAAGACCCAAACACAACACATCACCTGCTCTTCCCAGAAGTCCTTTCAAGTAAGATCCTGTATCAAAGCACTTCCCGAATTTTGAAAGCTAAAAATTCCTGTATGTTCTGGAGCCATTGTAAGGAGAGAGTATTATTTCATAAACTTCCTGAAACACCCTGTCTGTTCACATACAAGGTCCTCTTGTCTGGGGGCCCCCTCATGCCACTTACTAAAAGGTAAGTTATATAAACAAGCAAAAATGGCTACTTCTGCTGCTCTAGCACCCCCCCACCCCCACCCCCACCCCCTGCTGACAGGGGTGACTCTGGCAACACTTCCCATAATTGGGCCTGACTCATGCCTAATGATAACATCATGGCCCCTTTCCTCTACCCTCTTCTTTGTAAGTAATTGTGCACTCAAGATTCTGCCGGCCAAGAAGACAGATCTGATGTCTACAAAAACTTTTAATGTGATTTATGTGAGAGTAAATCATGCCCGTGGAGAGGGTCTGGCACTTTCCTAAATTAAAATAATTCTAATCAGTGCCGGCAAAGTCCCTCAGTCAGCTGAAAGAAAGCCAACAGAACCATTAACCTGTCTACCTCGTCGAGCACCAAAGAGGACTCACGCTGGTGTGCAGATTCAAGAAAAATCACAAAGGGGCAAAAAAAACAAAAAACAAAAAATAAAAGACAAAAAAACAAAACAAAAAAAAAAAAACAGGCGAAATAAGAATATTAACAATTTCACATCTTGGTGGCAGGGTGTATAAGAGATAGAAATCTCAAAAAGAGAATTTTAAATTCCACTTTCCAACTAAATACAGGTTCCTTCTCAAGGTGGGGCTGTCATTTTGTATTGTGGATTTGAGACCTTAGATGGAAAGTGTTGTGTCGGACCATACACACGTTAGTGTGTCCCACACTAACGTTTAGACTTTCCACATACTTCTAGAATGTTCCAGTGGTTCTCTGACCATGATACAAAGTGCCTTCATGTTGAGAATGGTGCTTCTCCCCGGAGAGTTTAAGACTGGCATGTGAGTGTCGTATATCAGAATCCCAGAGGCGCTGACAGGATTGCACCAGATTCCCACTGACTGATCAAAGGTATATATAGGCCCCTGCGATTCAGAGACAGCCCAGCTCACAGGTCTTTCTGAGTTTGCTTGAAATTTACAAAGCAGAATGGGACTTCGCTTGAGTCAAACACAGTCATCACTTTTTACTTTATGAAAAAAAAATATTGCCCTAACTGAATGAACAAGAGAATAGAGATTTCACAACCAAGTGTGTGGCAACTTGGAAAAGCAAAACAAAACACCCTGACTTTGAAGCCATAGTCACTTGGCAGAGCAAACAGGGTGATGGCTCCTTTTCTTCTGCATCTCTCTTGCACAGAAATGATACTCAAAGGGCGACTCGGGATGAGTCATTCTGACAGAGAAAGAAATATTTAAGTAAATTAAAATAACAAAAAAGCCCAAGTTTTCAATAACTATCAGTGAGGAATCTAAATGGGCGGAAAGTCATTGCATGAGAGCGCCGTGTCACCCTAAGTCAAACTGTGTTTGTGCCTAATTTTGAAGCATGTTTCAACCTCCGTCCACCGTTCCTGGTCTTGTAGTTTGGTTGAGTCACGTGTCCATTGTCGGTTGTTTTTAAAAGTCGAGTGAACATTTCAGGATGCTGATTACATTGGGTGAGGCAAAGAGAAGGATTCAGTGGTGAGTAGTTCATCAAATAATAGGACAGTCTGTCTTACTAAAATCCCAAATTAAAACAACTCACTTGCCACCATGGGACGTCTTGAAACAATTTTGCTAGAGTCACAGCTACAGAATTCTTACCAGTTGGCATGCCCCAGCTTTCAGCTGGTCAGCTCCCATTTGCCACAGTCAATGTCTGGTCTACTGCTTCCTCAGGAAACCTTCATCCCAGTACTTTCAATAGCCTACCACTTCACCAGAGCCTTTCTTTATTCGCTCTGCTGAGAAGTTTGTTCTTTTATCTGTCATTTCTTCAGTCACTCAGCCCATAATTATACGTTCATGCGACAAGCTGTGAAATCCACCTAACACGGCAACCGATACGGAGATATTTAACATCCTTCCAGTCTGCAATGAAAATCTCCCAAGGAAGTGACTGTCTTCTCTCACACCCAGAAAGTAGCAAAACCACATTTACTGTTGGAGAGATCCTGTCAAAAATGTCCATCTTAGGATAAGATAAAGTCAGCTTGGGTTTAGCATGGAGATGTAGTTTCGTTACTTGACACAAGCTGGAGTTATCACAGAGAAAGGAACTTCAGTTGAGAAAATGCCTCCATGAGATCCAGCGGTAAGGCATTTTCTCAATTGGTGATCAAGGCGGGAGGGCCCCTTGTGAGTGGTACCATCTGTGGGCTGGTAGTCTTAGGTTCTATAAGGAAGCAAGCTGAGCAAGCCAGGAGAAGCAAGTCAGTAAGGAACATCCCTCCATGGCCTCTGCATCAGCTCCTGCTTCCTGACCTGCCTGAGTTCCAGTCCTGACTTCCTTTAGTGATGAACAGCAGCATGGAAGTGTAAGCTGAATAAACCCTTTCCTCACCAACTTGCATCTTGGTTATGATGTTTGTGCAGGAATAGAAACCCTGACTAAGACACATGGTTAGGCTACAATCATTGAAACAGAAACCATTTTTTGAGGCAGGGTTGCCATAATCTAGGCTGACCTCAAGCTCACTCACTGTGTAGCCACCCATGACCTTGAACTTCAGTTCTTTTTGTCTCTACACCTGAGACGTGGGAGGACAGGTATGGGCCACCATAGCTGTTTTTATATGGTACTGGGGGCTGGTCTTAAGGCTTCCTGTGGGCTAGGCGAGGACTCTACCAATTGAGTCCCAGCCCCAAAACAATCATTTCTAATAGAAATATTTGACATACATTTTTAACTTTATATTTGGAAAGAGATATATTGAGGATAGAACACTGGCATCCTGCATGTGGTCTGCCACTGAGTCCTGTCAGCAACGGTCTGACTAACTTTGTACATCTCACTAGCCTGAGTTGATTTTATGAACTTCTTTATGTATACCACATGCTAATCCCCATTAGCCACACACAGTCAAGTAGCATCGGAGACCTCCAGCATTGGTTCCCAGGGACCATGTCTCCAGAGATCCCTTCCCGAAGTAAGCCTACAACTGCCTCTAGACACAAAGGAAATGAAGAGTTCACACTTGAAATGCCACAGTTACACTGACACCATACTAAAACTAGGCATTGATGAAAACTATTACCATTAGGCATTACATGGAGAAAACTGAATCCGCAGGAAGTGCTTTAATGCAGGCTATGCTGTCATGCCTCTGAGTGTTTCTGACTCCCAACCCCTTTCTGTTCATTAGTAAAGGGCAGCACCTTTGGATCTGAACAAAAACATCCTTATTGGAGCCTAATAATCAATCTAACAATCAACCCTTCGAGCCAAGGATGGCTCTCTAGAAGCCTTAAAGCTTCTAGAATCAGAATTGTAGTACAAATAATTTAATCCTACCCCCAACTAGCTTACAAATAAATGAGACCCAGACTATGGTTATCTTATTTGGCTTTGACAATTACTGGGGGTCACTCCTAATCTATTCTTCTAACTGCATGCCTGGCTACCTCCCAAGTGTATCCCAGATACTTGCTGTTTCTCCCGACAATGTGCTCACGGTTCCTCCCTGCTCATGACAGCTTCCTCCTTCTCTCATTTGCCTTCTCATTCCTCTTTTGCCCTGGTCTCTCCTCCTCCAACCTAGTCACTCCCAACCCACCTACCTCTAATCCCTCCAATTAACTGGCTGTAGCCAATTTTATTTAACCAATAGTTTTAAATCGAGGAACAAAGTTTGTACAACAAAAGCTTGTAAACATGAGAAGTCACTCGTAGGCTTAGAGCTTTGGATATAGAATTTAGCATTACAATACATAGCAATAGACCAAATCTCAACACAGAAGACTGGACTCTATGGTAGCTCCATAGGCAAATTAATCGGTATGTCTACTAGAGAGCCTGATATTGAACTTGCTCACCCAATGTGGTTGCTATGGGAATTAACAAATGAAGATATTTAAAAGCTGGCAATGCCGGAGTTCAAGCAAGAAGAAGTAAGATACATAGTTCTGTACCAGGAGAGGTAGTCAAACATATGCGTAGCCCCTAAACAGTTCCCATTAACGCAGAGGTATACAATTTCACTAGCCCCTAAATATCTTCAAGAGACAGTATCCCCAAGACACTGCATCTTCACGCTGTGAACTAAAAATTATTACAGCCTTTGGGATTGTGTAATGGGAGTTCTTTGATACCATGAGGATCACATTCTAATAAGAGATAAAGGTGACCAAAGATGGGTGGGCACAAGGGCCATGAAATAACATAAGCTCTCAAGGAAGGAATCGTGGACACAGGCACATTTGGGGGAGGGGAGGGGCCTTCTGTAAGACAGTGACTTCTGGGAAGGAGAGAGAAAGAAAGTTGGGGGGAGGCACTGAGGGCTTTTCTCCTACTTCCCTGACTACAGGGCAGCCATGGCTAAGCTGGCCAGTGCAGCATTCTACCCTACAAAATGTGCAATCAGAACTTGTGTTCAATGCTTGTAGCAGACAGCTAATCCGTGATGCCCGAGGCTGCCTTGTTTCTGCTGAGTGGGTGAGGACAGGAACGAGGTAAGACTGGGGCAGACAGACATACAGAAGAGGAGAGGAGCCACAGGGACATGGGGAGTGGAGGTGTCCAACTTGTGGTTCTAGTTCCTTCTGAGATGACTGCCTTTCAGAAGCAGGTGGGATGGGGTCTGTCTGGATCCTAGATATGAAGCTCCTTCTTCCCCATAATGCAATTCAGTGGTTATGACTAGTGGCTTAAAGCGCCAAGTCTACAAGAACCACATTAGCGGACACTACAGTGGGTGCCCCACAAAACAGTGCAAAGCATACCTCAGAACCCCTGAAATCACGGGGCTGGGCAGACTTCCTACTTACGGAGTCACTTGATGCTGTTTACTAAGATTTCCCCGCCTTGGAAAGGTCTACCTGCTACAGTGCCAATTTGCTCAGGTCAATGTATTCAGTTAACTGATATGTATGCCCCAATTTCACTCTACACAGACTACAGAAATAGGAGTGTAGATTCTTTTCCTTTAATGTGTATGTGTATCTGCATGTATAGAGGTGTGTTTTGGGGGTGGGGGGTGCCAGCAGCGGATATGAGGAATCTTCCTCACTTTTTTGAACCTTCTTTGAGGCAGGGCCTCTCAGTCAACCCCAGGGTGAGCTGACATGACTAGCCTTGCTAGCCAGCTGCAAGCATCAGCAGACAATAAAATATACCTATAGTAGACACAACGTTTCAGAATTAAGTTAAAAAATAAACACCTGGTGTAGATATCTATTCCTAGGGGTGATCTAAAGTAACCAAGACGGGCTGGTAAGATGGCGGGCTGGCGCCGGGCAGTGGTGGCGCACGCCTTTAATCCCGGCACTTGGGAGGCAGAGGCAGGCGGATTTCTGAGTTTGAGGCCAGCCTGGTCTACAGAGTGAGTTCCAGGACAGCCAGGGCTACACAGAGAAACCCTATCTCGAAAAAAAAAAAAAAAAGATGGCGGGCTGATAAGATGGCTCCGTCAGTAAGGATGCTTGCTGCCATGGCAACTAAGTTGGATCTTGGGGATCCACATAGTAGAAGTAGAGAGTGTCTACTGCAAATTATCCTCTGACTTCCACATGGTACCGTGATGCACCATGATGTGTACACGTGCGTATGCATGTATGCATGTGTGTGTACGTGTGTGTGTGTGTGTGTATGGATGCATCGGTTACAAAAACTGATGTAAAAATTATTTAAAAAGCTAAAGAATACATGAAGAAACATCTATATGGTCCAGGTATAGAGGTTCACCCCTGCAATCCCAGGCCTGGGGAGGCAGAGGCCGGAGGATCACAAATACAAGGCCAACCTGGGTTGCATTTGAAAGCTCTGGGTGAGGCTAGAGTACGTCGGGAGACCCTGTCTCAAAAAGTGAAAATAAAACAGAGACAAGCTTGTAGATCTGTGCTCCAAATTGTTCATGGAGGAGTAGGGGTGCAAAGAAGCCTTTTATTTTCTGATTTACTGATCTCTGAGTGTTGCCACAGCGCACAGGGACATGCTATTTTTTCTTATCAGTGGCCCGATGAGGGCTCAGTTCCTGGCTGTGCGACCACCACAAACTTGCAGACCACGACAAACTCACGGACCTAGGAATAGAAGGGAAGATTAAATTCTCTTTCATCCTCTCATTTCCAGACTGCACACTGCAACCCGCTTCAGATCAACGAAGAATTCCAGTGCTTTCCCATTTAGCTCATAGACCATGGCCGTTTGGGGAAAGCACCAGGGCTGAACGTGCTAAAAATAACCCCCAAACACCACAGCACTCGCTCTCCCTCAGCTCTGGTTGCTATTAATAGCCTAAGGATAACTGAGGCTCCCCATTGAACTCCTGAAAGTGTGGCTGGAGAGGAAGTCTCACTCTTACTAGATCAGAATAGAGTCTGCAAAGGGGGACTGAATGTCCAGGTAGCCAGACCACCCTGTGGGCTTTCACCTAAAGCTCTCCTAGGAGATAGTCTCCCTTGGTAGAAAACAAGCCGACTTCAGCTTGCTTTTTCAGTGAAAATTCCTCTATCTTGTATGGTAGGAGAGGTCTCTCATGTAAATCATCCATTTTAAAACTCAAAAATTGCCTTCCTGGGGACTGCCTGTCTGCGTTGCAAACTCTTAATGTGTAAACACATTCGTGGTCTAGTTTGGAAGCTGACAATGGGGTAGGAAATATCCACAGACTCCTCACACTTGGGAGCACCACACACTAATTACCAACTGTTTGGCTGCAACTATATTCTTGAAATCTTTTCTCTCCTTCCTGTGAATTTCTGGATTCATTTGCTGGCGATTCACAAAACAATATGAGAGTCTCCACTCCTAGGAACTGTCTGGTACCTTTATTTGGTCTGAGGACCTGCCTTTTAGATACCAAGGCAGGCTTTTAATTTAAGCCCCCACCTTAAAGCCTAGAGATGCCAGCCCAAATAAGAAACCATCTTAAGGCTGTTTACCGCAGGCAGCTACTGTAGGAGAGTTTCGGTTTTGTGTTTTTAGTAACGAGATAAATCCTGCAGTTTTATGAAGATATATAAGCCTCCTGACAGGCACAGATACAAAGAAAGGGAAAGGAAACAATGAACTCACAAATAAAAAAATGAAGCCAATCTGTCTATAAATTGCAGGTCATAAGATCTTAGGGCCTGAATGTTGGCATTTCTTCTAGGCTCCGCCCCCCAGTTACCTGGCAACAGCCAGATGTGCCTGACTCACTATAAAAGGGGCTGCTTGCTCCCTCCTCATGCTCTTCTCTCTTCTCTTGCACTCTTCCCCTCTTCTCCCTCTGTCCCTTCTCTCCCCGTCTCTCTCCACGTGCTCATGGCTGACCTCTCCTCCTCCTCCTCCTCCTCCTCCTCCTCCCCCTCCCCCTCCCCCTCCCCCTCCCCCTCTCCCTCTCCCTCTCTCTGCCTTTCTCTGTCTCTACTCTCCCCTGAACTCCCCTCCCCATGCCCTAAATAAACTCCATTCTATACTATACCATCGTGTGGCTGGTCCCTCAGGGGGAGGGGATGCCTCGGCATGGACTCACAGAGGCGCGCCCTTCCCCCTCATCATATCATGCGTCCACCAAACATATCCCTGGCTTCCTTCTTTTTTTTTTTTTTTTTTTTTTTTTTAATAAAACACAGCACTGAGGATAATATAATGCACACTCCTCCATTCTGCCTAGGAGTGGCCTTGGAGCAGAGGGGGTCAGACAAGTGGATGACCAGAGAACTCAACCCGAAAGAGAGGTTGCTCATTCATTCCAGCCTTTGGAATCTCGGCTTTCTGAAGGTTAACACTGGGGTCTGTTTACAACATAAGCAGGCTGAGAGCCCACCTACCAGCAGACTGACATCTGACCCAATTCCATTACTTGATGGTGTTTAAAACTATAATAGCCAGGAAAATGTAGGGTAAGAACCCAAGGGTTATACATAGTCCCACGTGAGCACGACCCTTACCATGGCTTTCAAGGAAACCCAATAGCCAGTGAGGCAGCCTTCCAGAAAAATGACCTGCTTCAAACAGCTCACAAGGGATTGTACTGTATATATGTCTTCAAATTCTGGGGCTAGAGAGGTGGCTCTGTTTAAGATCACTGGCTGCTCTTCCAGAGGCCCCCGGTTCAATTCCCAGCAGCCACACGTGTGGCAACTCACAACTGTCTGTAAATCCAGTTCCAGGGGATCTGATGCCCTCAAACAGACATACATGCAGGCAAAACAGGAATGCACACAAAACAAAAATAAAGCATTAAACCAAAGCTCTCAGGAAACCGGAAAAAAAAAAAAAAAAAAGTGACTGAAGTAAGATTGTTTATGTTGACAGTGAGAGGAGACCATTGCATCATGGGAAGGCCGTGGGTAAAGCAATGGCTGACAGGAAGGTGGGATTTTTGAGTATACCTATCTTTCCCCCAGATACCTATTTCTAGGTAGCATGATGGGTAATCTTGTCAACTCGAGGATCTAGAACAAAAATCTCTGGGCAGGGCGTGTAAGGGCGATCTAGGTTGCGTTAACAGAATTGGGAAGACCCTGTCCATATGTGGGTGGCAGCATTCCGTGGGCTGCAGTCCTGAACTGGATGAAAAGAGAAGCCGAGATAAGCAACCTCATTATGTATCGGGGCTCCTGACTATGAATGTCACATGACCACATGGCTGATGCCCCCTCGGCCACATCTTTCCTGTCATCATGGACTGTACCCTCAAACTGTAAGCCAAAATACATCCCTCCTACATCAGCTTTGGCATGCACTTTACAGCATCAACGAAACCAGTAATCAAGAAACAACCCCATAAACAAGGTGCTACCTGTGCATACATCGAGTGAATTAATATGTTTGCTACAGCCCTGGATTTGAGTGTGTGCAGGACTTAAAGACACAAATCCTCATCCTGGCCTGTACTGCATAGAAAAACAAAGCATCACTGTGTAGAGAGAATTATAACCAAGAGAAACAGCCGCGCAGCACTTGGTGAGTCAATAACATTGGGAACAAAGCCCTGTCATATTTCAGTTCTCCCTGAGACATCACCCTGAAATGCAAGGGACAATCTGGTTGTGACATCATTCCATGTGAATTTAAAATAAAAACACCATGATGATTTCTGAGGCATAAAGAAGGACGAGCCGAGCAGTGGTGGCGCAAGCCTTTAATCCCAGGACTCGGGAGGCAGAGGCAGGTGGATTTCTGAGTTCGAGACCAGGCTGGTCTACAGAGTGAGTTCCAGGACAGCCAGGGCTACACAGAGAAACCCTGTCTTGAAAATATAAAAAAAATAAAATAAAAAAAAATAAAGAAGGACGAATGGCGATTATGAAATCTAAAATGTATTGGTTTTTTGTTTGGTTGTTTTTTTTTGTTTTGTTGTTTGCTTTTTTGTTTTGTTTTTTTGGGGGGGTGTTTTGTTTTGTTTTTGTTTGTTTCTTTTTGAGATGGAGTCTCATATATCCCAAGCTATAATCCAATTAGCTACACAGTGAGGGTAACCTTGAATTTATAATCCTCCTGCTGCTGCCTTCTGATTGCTGAGATGATAGTCCAGCAACACCCAGCCCAGCTTATGAGGTGCTAGGGACTGAAGCCAGGACTTGGTACACAGATAAGGGCTCTGCCAACTGAGCCACATGCATTTTCCACCCCTGAGGGAAGCCTGCCTTTCTTGGGACCTTGACTAGAACACTGCTTTCTATTCCTCTACAGGATTCAGTCATCCTTAAGAATCCCTGCTCTGACAGGTTAGCAATTTCTTCTCTTAGAAGATAACAACTTTACATGGGATGTCAAGGTGTTTCTAAATGGCAGTTACAAACATGGAAATATTACAAGGCAGCTCCCCACAACGATGACACTGAGATTTTTAAAGCCGAAACAGCGTGTGTAGATAACAAACTAACGTGCGATCAATAAGCTCTGACTATTTATCTCTTCTCTAAGTCTGTCTTAAGAGCCCAGATGTTCACTACCAGTGTTTACAGATTTCTGTATTTGTTAATCAGAAAAATGATTAGCACACATCCACTCAGTCCCTCAGAGAGTCAGCAGTAAGCATCTAACATCTGATCCGCTGCCGAACTGAGCCCTGTAGGAAGCAGGTAATGCCTGCGCACGCGCAGAGTGATCTTGACCATGACCACGCCCTTTCTTTCAGTGGTCATGCCCTTGATTTTAGTTCTGGCTTCCTCACAGCCACTGCATTTCCCCGGTTTAGCGCTCACACTGGAGAGAAAGCGGATCCACAGAAATATCCAACGTCGCCCATTTAAAGCTTCCTACTAGATTTTTAATATAGCTTCTGTTGTCATAGAAATAACTTTTCTATGTAGGTGAAGTGCTTGCTGGGAAACATGGGGAGCTGAGTTTAGATTCCCCTAAACCCACAATAAAGCCAGGCAAGAGATTCTACTGCAGTGCTGAGGGAACTGGAACAGGTAGCTATGGGGACACAGGGGAGGTGTCAGCTGCTTTAGACGGAATGGTGAGCTTCAGGCTCAGAAAGAGACTTTGTCTCAAAAAGGAGAGTTGAGGGCCAGTCAAAGGAAGAAGGAGCAACATTAAGCTCTGGCCTCTACACACACACACACACACACACACACACACACACACACACACACACCACATGCATGCATCACACACACACACACAGAATTAGGGGATGCCTACAAGGAGCTTGTGGAACTTCAGGGCAAATTTCCACAACCCAATATAGCCTATTCTGACTGTGACTTCTCAATAACTCACATCCCTGTTCCACAGTCTGATCTACCCCTGTCTTGGCTCTTTCCTTCAAGGCTCATGACTGATCTTTGAGCCATGGTGTCTGAGGTGTGAGAGGTTCAAAGTCCAAATGGAGGAAAACCCAGTGATGTCCCGTCACTGAGATCACCAGGAATAATGAACGTTCACTTGGGTAAAGCTCAGGCGTGCTGGATAGATCTTTTAAGTCAGATTGACACAAGCTAGAATCATCTAAGAGGAGGAAAGCTCAAATGAGAAAATGCTTCTATCAGATCAGGCTGTAGGCAAGCCTATAGGACATTTTCTTAATTAGTGATTGATGTGGGAGGGCCCAGCCCATTGTGGACGGTGCCATCCCTAGGCTGGTGATCCTACGTTCTGTAAGAAAACAGGCTGGGCAAGCCATGAGGAGCAAGCCAGTAAGCAGCACCCTTCCATGGCCTCTGCATCAGCTCCTGCCTCAGGGTTCCTGCTCCGTTTGAGTTCCTGTCCTGACTTCCTTGAATGATGGCTTAGACTATTGAAGTGTAAGCCGAATAAACACTTTCCTCCCACCACTTGCTTTTGGTCATGGTGTTTCATCAAAGCTATAAAAACCCTAACTGACATCATGAAAGGACTCAACATATGGCCCACTCAGTTTCACGGACTCACAGCTTCCAAAAGCCAAGTCAAGCTTTGACTCTTAAACCTCGCAACATCCACGGAAGGCAAACAATAGAGCCCCCCCCCTTCCAGATGATAATTCCCAAACACAAAGGGTGAAGCAGCAGAGATGGGTCAGTGATGGAACCTGACCCCAGGCCACCTGCACCGATCCTGCTGCTTCTTCACAATCTTCCCTCCTCTCCCTCCTCAAAGTTGTGGATAGCTTTTGAATTTAACCGAAACAGGGAGTTGAACACCTTGGTAAATGAAAATGGGGTGAGCAGAGCAAGGGATTGCTGGATGCTGGGGGTTCAAAGTCAGTCTAGGCAATATAAAGAGACCTCGTTACAAACAAACAGCTTACGTATAGTGTAAGATGCAGAGAAGGCAAGCACTTGTGTTTGAAAACTTAAAAGAATGTTACAGAATCCTGCTTTTGGAGCCGGAGGCAATATGAAAGAGTGTGGTCACTAGCTTTTATTTAATTTCTAAACAAAACAAAACGAAGTATCACACTTTGCCTTCTGTGAGTGGAAGTAACCAGTTAAAAATCACAAAGCTCTACAAAGAACAGCCAACAATTTTAAAATTGCATAAGGAGTAAGTACCATTTCACCTCAAGGGAAAGTTTTTATTTTTCTTCCCGAGAGAAAAATTTCCCAAAGTCCACTTTTAAAGCATTCAATGAGAATATGTATAATAGTTGATGACATGTGCTCTTAATCAATACCAACCTGTTTTCTATAATCAATTAATCCGAAGCCTATTCCTGTATACCTTCCGTCAAATTCTAAGTCAGAGAGTACATGAAAGGCCTAGGTCTTGACCTCCTTTACTTAAAAACCTTAGTTAAATAGGGTATGTTAAATCCTATTGGTTGTAATAATTTATCACTCCATTTCTCAAGGACAGCTCATTCTTAAAATACTACAGTACAAAATCAGTACAGTAACTTACACCAACACTAAGAGTCTTCATTAGGTCTCTACTGCTACGGTGAACACTGTGACCAAAGGAACTTGGAGAGGAAAGGGTTTATCTGTTTGGGACTCTCAGGTTGAATCACAGAGTTCTGGAAGTCAGGGCAGGACCCTGGAGGCAGGAGCTGATGCAGAGGCCATGGAGAGCGTACTAACATACAGCAGTTTCCAATCAGGAATTTCACACTTATAAATAAATTCATTTCTCTCTCTCTCTCTCTCTCTCTCTCTCTCTCTTTTTTTTTTTTTTTTTTGGTTTTTGGTTTTTCGAGACAGGGTTTCTCTGTGTAGCCCTGGCTGTCCTGGAACTCACTCTGTAGACCAGGCTGGCTTCGAACTCAGAAATCTGCCTGCCTCTGCCTCCCGAGTGCTGAGATTAAAGGCGTGCGCCACCACTGCCTGCAGAATAACATCTTATCCACCACCTTTTACATGAGTTCATGTGTGTGCATGTGCAAGTGTGTGTGCGTGTGCAGGTCCCTGCGTGTGAGGTTTATTTGGGGGGAGGGGCAGGCTGTATATACTTTCATTTGTCAGGAACCCACCTTATAAATTAAGCTGGCTGGCCAGCGAGCCCCATGTGTTCCTTCATCTTTCTGCTTCACTGGTACTAACTATTCCAAGTACACATCGCTCTGTTTGGCTTTTTTTTTTTTAACATGGTCTCTAGGGAATCAAACTTGGGTCCTTGAGCCTTGTGAACACTTCACTGGTTAATCCATCTCCCCTGTCCTTGTCCCCTATTTTTATGGATAGAAAAATCGAAGAGGAAAGAATGTATGCTTCTAGTCCATCCACACCTTGCTACATTGTATCAGTCGTGCACACAGCACAGATGTGCAGCCTTTCTGGTCCCTCAGAGCCAGCACCAGAAACACTTGCAACTCCAAAGTGAATCAGAGGAGAAAGGGAATCTCAGTTACAAATAAGAGATATCTGCAGTGACTCCAGCTAATAAAATGTTGCCACACATAGGACAGAGAGAGCTCCTATGACAGTTTACTGTTTCATTCTTATTTTTCAGGACTGTCAATACTATGTCTCCCCCTCCCTTTATTTTCAAATAATGTGTATATAGCTTAAAGACCATTTGTCTTGTATCCACATCAGGGCAAAGCCTAATGGTATCCTTAATACTTTGAAACTTAGTTGAATTAATGCTTATAGCCATTTTAAACTCATCAATACACAACTACATTCACACAAAAATATTTTCATCTTCCCAGAATTCTTGTCAATTTGGGCACTGAAGTTGGATTCTATGGAGGATAAACATATTTCTTATTCGTTTAAGGAGAATGGAAATTTTACGTGGAAAAAATGTTTCCATATCAAATCTCAGTATTGTTTTGATGCTTGACAAAGTTTAGGCAAATAACTAAAAAGAGAACAGTAAGGAAAGGCATCACCAGAGGCATCTTGATAAAGAGCTGCCTGCCCTGTGACAAGCCTGCAGGTGAGCCCGGTGACAGTGATAGCTGTGGGTTCCGAATGGGACACTAGGGGGCGTGTTGCTCCGAGCTGACTGCACGGGTTCCTGTAAGGAGCCGGTGACCAAGGAGGAGTAGAGGACATGGGACCTCACTGGAGAGAAATAAGCAACAGCACTTACTATAAAGAAGCGTTGCTTTTGCGAATTCACTCCACAAAATAGCAAAACTATTCAATGATTCACCATCTCATGAGCAACAAGACCACCTACCTGAAGAGCTAAGTACAAGCCATGCGGGAGGCATAACAAATCTGTTTATTCTCATCACGGGATGGCAAAATATTATGTAAGTATAGCTATATCATATATATGTATAAATTAATAAGCTGAGTTAAAGAAGATACTTAAATGGCTTTTAACCATACTGGTCAGAAGTTTCTTCCCTGTGAAAGGCATCATTACTGTGTGGAATCCCTTTACAGAGAGATACAAATGTACTGTAAACATTTTCAGAATACTACGTCGTTCTGACAAAAACAGAAAAGGATATATAATATGGCGTGGTGGCTTGTGAATGTAACTCCAGGACTTCGGAGACAAAGAGAAGAGGTTTGAGAGATTAAGGGAAACATGAGCTCAAACAAAGAAATGCTATGTGTCTGTGTTTGTGTGTATGAGTGTGTGTGTGTGTGTGTGTGTGTGTGCATGAGCGTGTGTCAGTGTATGTGAGCCTGCATGTGTGTGTTTGTGTCTTTGAGTGTATGTGCATGCATTTGTGTGCCTGTGTGTGTGCATGAGTGTGTGTCAGTGTGAGTGTGCATATATGTGTCTGTGTGTTTGTGTGTGAGTGACATGGGTATGTGTCAGTATATATGAGTGTACATGTGTGTGTATTTGAGTGTATGTGCATGCATATATGTGTTTGTGGGTGTGTGTGAATGCATGTGTGTGCGCATGTATATGTAACTATGTATGTGTGTGCATTTGAATGTATCTACATGTCTGTGTATGTGTGAGTACATGCATGTATATGCATGTGTATGTGTGTGTTCATATGTTTTAAAGAGTAGAGAAAGAATTTGAATCTCAAAAGTCTAAAATATTAAGTATAATTTATGTTTATATAGTTGTCTCTTTTTATGCTGTGACAAAGTGTATTTGTCTCCAACACTAAAATATACTCTAACATAAGATGAAATGAAGATAGAAGAAGATACACAGTATCAATCCAACATCAGGTAGATGACTTTTACCTCTAACAAGAAAGCAGAAACAGCACGTGTTACACACCCTGGGTCTTAGGAACAGTGACCTGACTCTGTGGTTCTTTGGCACTTTCAAAACTGGCGATTTTTTTTTTTTTTTTTTTTGTCTGCTCTTCATTTCTTTTTACATGTCTACTGGACTCTACACCCTTTGTATTTCTGCTTAAAATATTAACGCCACCACCCTAGACACAATCCAGTGTCTGCTTTGGAACAATGGTTAGGATGCAAGTTCACAGTTTAGGACAGGTTTCATAGTGTCCCCTTTAAGAAATTTCTATGCGCTGGGCAGTGGTGATGCACACCTTTAATCCCAGCACTCGGGAGGCAGAGGCAGGTGGATTTTTGAGTTCGAGGCCAGCCTGGTCTACAGAGTGAGTTCCAGGACAGCCAGGGCTACACAGAGAAACACTGTCTCGAAAAACCAAAAAAAAAAAAAAAAAAAAAAAGAAATTTCTATGCACAGAACTTAAACATTTCTGATTTACTCAATTATATATTTTTACCAATATTATAATATGGATTCTCTTTACAGGATAAAGAGAAAGGTACATGGTGGTGGTGATGGTGGTGGTATGTATGTATGTATGTGTGTATACAAGATTACTATAGCATATAGCTGAGATTAAATACCAATAAGTTACTCATTGGAGTCACGAAAATAAGTCATGAGTTTTAAATTTCAATTTGAAAATTCAATCATTCAGTCCTGTGCCTAATCACATCTCAGAAGGCGTTCTCGCCAAGCATAACATTGTAGATCTAACACAAAAAAATTCTTAAAAAATCATGATGTCACTATGCCATGAGAACAAATCTGTTGGTTTTGAATTTTTACTTTGGCTGGTTTATACATAGACTTTAATCACGTGACCTTTATACACACATTTGACAGAAAACTTAAAGGGGAATGACTGGTAGCATTATCCTTAGCGTTAGCATTCTGTTTAAACTCTGCCCCACAGTTACCTGGCAACAGCCAGGTATGCTCCGCCCCACAGTTGCCTGGCAACAGCCAGGTAGGCCTGACCCACTGTAAAAGGGGCTGCTTGCCCCCTCCTCTTGCTCTTGCTCTTGCTCCCTCTTGCTCTCCCTCTCTCCCCATTCCCTTCTCGCCCCCTCCACAAGGTCATGGCCAGCCTCTACTTCTCTACTTCTCTATTCGCTCCTTCTCTCTGCCTTTCTCTGCCTCTACTACCCTCTTAACTTCCCTCCCCATGCCCTGAATAAACTCTATTCTATACTATCCCTTCTTGTGGCTGGTCCCTCAGGGGGAAGGGATGCCTCGGCATAGGTCCTCTGAGGCACCCTGTTCCCCCACACCTCACCACACCCCCACAGAACACATTCTTATATCTCTTTATCTTTTTATAAACACATCACTTAGACCATCCAACGCAGGATCTTGCTCTTCCAGGTCATTAATGCTTAATTTCTCTGTCAAGGCCTGCTTTGGCTCTGTTTCAGTGAGACAGGGGGATGACATTGCGCCTCTTAATGGGATACAGCTGGATCTAGAGTCATTTTCAGCTGTGTGTAAATCCTTCTTGCAAAGGACCCTGAAGTTCTGAGACAGGACAGTCATGCTCCTGGGAGTGACATTGGAGTCTGTGTGCACACAAGCAGAGAGCTGCTGCTGCTGCTGCTGCTGCTGTGTCTTATGTCAGAAAGCATGGGGCAGTGATCTGTGACAGGCAATCTGGCACCCGGTTAAGCACGGGCATAAAATCTGGGCGACCCAGCGGAACAATCCGCAAGGGACCGAAAAACGTTATGCCAACGCTCCCGGGAGGCTTTTGGCTCCAGTCAAGGTCACGTACCACCCCTCCTCAGGTAGAGGTGTGGCCACACAGCTCCAAGCCATCCCCATGTTAAGGAGACACCTAGAGGCTTAGCCACGCCCCTTCTCAGTTACTATATCTGCCTCGAATTTCCCAGAGGCCACAGGGTACAATTCCATCCAGGCCATTCCACACAATGAAAATAAACATCTTAGAATTATGGACTGTCTCTTCATCCGGTCCCTCCATGGGAAGTGAGGGATCCGGCCCTCAATTAAGGAGCCACATCTAATCTCTCACAGAGGGCTTCCCAGTGCTCCCAGATGGTACGCATTCACCCAAGCCTAAGCAGCTAGCCCAGCGCCCCAAGCCACCGAAACCCTGTCTCGGCGGGAACCCCAGCTGCGCTGGGGCTAACCCACCTGCGGCACTCTGCAGTGGTGACTGCGGTGCCCCGGGCTAGAGAACCCACAGAGATGGCTGCTGTGCGTTCCCTGGGAATGGCCCCTTCTACCACCCACGGGCAGGGCCCGCAAAGGCTTCCCACAGCCCCCACCTGCCCGTCGGTCACTTCCCACGTGTCTCCTGTCCCACCCAGAGTGGCAGCACCCGGGACAGACATGTGGGGCTTCTTCCCACCATGCCAGGTTTGTTCCCACAAGTAAGGATGAGGATACATAGATCTTAAGGTGCATTTCAGCCTCAGAGACATCAATACGTGGGAGGGACTCTGCTGAGAAACGAGAATATACAACTTTCATATTCACTTCTTGCTAATCTACAATTATGAATCTGAGTCTTTTCATATCTCCTATCCTATAATTATAAAAATGTAAGTTAATTCTCGTGCTCTCAACTAAGTATTTAATGAGATGGAATGCAAAACACTTTGTAAATATCCGTGTCTGAGGTTTTACAACTAATGAAACTACACATATGTTAGGTCTCAACAAAATGCCGTTATTACAACAATAAATATAAACACTGTTAGTTTTTAAAGTCATCCATAAAATTACCAAATTCAAGCATATGGTTTTTCTGAAGGATCTTGGGCACTTTGTGAATCTGCTGTGGCATTTCAATAAACAGATTTACTCACTGTGGCCATCCGATCATGAGCTCTAAACATGTGACCTCTTGGGTATGTTTAAGAATATAGTTGGTTGTAATATTCTGGATATTTGATGCACGTGGTCATAAAATGTAAGAATGGAGTTGTTTTGCTAAATCCACTAAAGCAAGTATTTGTCTCCTTTGTCTTATTGTGGTGCCCACTGACAAATTACGGGGGTTGAAATTTAACTACACTACCTAATGGCAAACTTCCTCAGTCAGGAAAGGGCAAAGAGACCAGAGAAGAGCAAGCTTGGGATTCCAACAGGTAGGAAGCCTGGGCTAGCCACACAACCACTGGCTGAGTGCAGATTTGTCACTAGTGAAGCAATGAGGCCAGAATCAAATATCTCTCTCTCTCTCTCTCTCTCTCTCTCTCTCTCTCTCTCTCTCTCTCAGTACTTAATAATAATAAAATGGAATAAAGACCACAAATCTCATAGACTCTACCCAACACATAGCAGGGATTTGGGATATATTAATTGTGTTTTCTACTTTTCTGAACTCATTTATTCATATTACATATTTAATAAGATCAATACCTTCCTGACACCTACTGATCTGGAAATGCAAACTTTCAGTGTCCCCGTGAAGCTACTGAGCCCCTCAGGCACCTCTCACGTGGGCCTCTCTATTCCTGTCACTACATGAGATGCATTCAGTGCTATTAGGAAAGAGATGTGTGCCGCCAGCCATAAAATCTAAATCGCTTTTGTAACAGGCCTTGGTGAGGGCGTGTAGAGAGGGTAAGAGTGAAACCAGAAATTATCATTTCAATAGTCAAAAGAGTGTAAAAGACATGAAAAGATAGATGATACGCATATAGGTAGATAGGTAATAGAAAAAAGATTGATAGATGAAAGATAAAACAGTTTGCCAGACAAGTAAATGTTAGGTTCTAGAAAGACAGATAGACAGACAAGTGACGGATGGATTCCATATTCAGTGCAGAGATTTCAGATGCTAGCTAGACTCAGCTCTGATGTTCCAGTCAGCCATGTTTATGCCCAACCTCTCAGAATTCAGCTCAAAACACAGAAAGACATTCAGAGGGCAGGAGACTATGCTGGTTGGTTATGTCTTTGCTTATTATCAGACTTAAGATGTTTATTTAAGAATATTATTAGTCACCGGGTGGTGGTAACACATGCCTTTAATCCCGGCACTTGGGAGAAAGAAACAGGCAGGTCTCTGAGCTGGAGGCCAGCATGGTCTACAGAGTGAGTTCCAGGACAGCCAGGGCTACACAGAGAACCTTGCCGCAAACAAAACAAAACAAAACAAAAATATTAGTCCCAACACAACGTCTAGAGTTTCCTTGCATAGTTATCAAACCTAACAGTATTGACCCCATTTAGAACAAAATGGCCATCACCTCTTCTGCTGTGTTTCTATTGGCTTGCCACTCAGTTCAAGAGGTGCCTTCTGCAGAGAGCCTTGCCAAATGAACAGCAGCCCAGTGTCTTATGGGTCTTTGGGTGAGTCCTGTATTTTTATCTGTCTTAGCCTTTTTGAACTTTGGTAACTGGAGCCCTTTCCCTAAGCACAATTCAAAAGGAGCTGACTTAGGAGACTTCACTGTGTTTCATCCTTAAAGTCATATCCTTTGCATTGTGTGTTTGTGTGTATCTGTGTGTCTATATATGTGTATCTGTATGTCTCTCTGTATATCTGTGGGTCTGTGTGTCTGTATGTGTATCTGTGTGTCTGTGTATGTATCTGTGTATCTGCGTGTGTATTTGTGTGTGTGTGTGTGTGTGTGTGTCTTTGTGTATCTCTGTGTGCATATCTGTGTGTATCTGTGTATGTGTGTATATCCGTGTGTCTGTGCATCTGTGTGTGTCTGAATATGCAGGCTGGGAGGTCAGAGCGCAACTTTCACTGCCATTCTTCAGGTGCTGCCCACCATGTTTTTATGATGGGATGATTTACTCACCAAGTAGGCCACTGACCTCTGGGGAGTCTCTTGTCTCTGTCTTCCCAGAGCCAGAATTACAAGCTTATGCCACCATGGGGTTCAGGGGCTAGAACTCAGGTCTTCATGCTTGCACGGCAAGCCCTTTGCCTACTGAGCTATAGCTCAAATATTAGTATCTGTTCACAGAGATATCTGCTTACTGCCAGCCAGCTTCCAGACACTGCAACGGCACAGGATGTTTGAGTCCTCAAAGTAGTTACCTTTTCTAGCATATGACAAGCCAAAACACACCATGAACTCCACGTAAAAATCAAAGGCACACTTGAGTGGTGGTGTATGCCTGTAACCTCAACATGGGGTAGGTAGGCAGAGGAAGGAAGACTACAAGTCTGAAGCCAGTTGTGACTGCACAGCAAATGCAAGTCTACACAGTGAGACCCTGTCTCAATAAAACCAGAGAGCTAGGGATATAACTTAATGGTGGAGCCCTCGCCTGGGTGGCCCAGGCTTTGTCTTCAGTCCCCAAGACCATGTACAAAAACTCCACTCAATGGATACGGGCATATCAGACATCTCATTTTAATGTTTCAAGATGCATTTGGGAGAAGGCTTTTTCTGCAGCCTTAAGTGCCCACTTTCCAAATACTAAGATCTGCCATTTATTTGTTATACTATTTTGATAACCATAATTCTAATTATGAAATACTTTACAGAAAGGACACATGATGATATTTCAATACCATGACTTGATGTATTTATCACATAAGGCTCTTAAAACATTTGGGGCACATTATTTTGAAGTGAAAATATAAACAGCTTCCACCTTGGGTTTCTCTACAAGAAACACACTTTTCAATTGGATATTTCTTTCATTTGAAAATACAATTTTAGTAAAAAAAAAAAAATCCTATAGAAGTAATGAAAAGTAAAGAGCAGTCAGAGAGAAAATCATATAAAATTGTTGTAACAAACACACTTAAAGCAAGACTCTTCAGGAAAAGATTTGGGTACAGAGTCTATGTTGTAATTAAACACACTTTACTAGAATCAAAACCAGAGAATCTCCTGCTTATGAATACACATAAATTGAAATGTTAAAAATCACTCAAAGAGGAAAGCTATTTTGTTTTATATCTGATATTGAGACTGTTTTGAATGGCTCACCTGAAAGAATAAATTTGTCTCATAACACACATCAAAACCAGCAAGTTCTCTGTGGTCTAACACTTGCTTTTTCCAGTGGACTATGGAGTCATTTTTACCTACTGAAGTTTTCATGAGATTGAGCACCATTAAAAATGAAAGCAAACAAACACTACCCCAGTCATCAGGGCTAGGAAGCCGAGATCTTGGGGACAGCCCCTGGGTCCTGGGAAAAGAGCACAAATCCACGAGCAAATGTATTTCCAACACTGTCTTCTGTCCATCCGCATCTCCTGCATAGCAGAGTAGTTAATAATTACCTATTTGGATGTTAACCTTCTCCCTGTTACAATTAAGCATTCAGTGGCCTATAATGGAAATTCCCAGGAATGTAACTTATCTGGTTTGGACTCTAAAAAGAATGGTCCAAAGGACGGACTGGTAACTGTCAATCACACTACTGATGGCTCAGAAAGCTCATTGTAAAACACCTAAAAGGCTTCCTCTCATCCCCTGTACTAAATAAGAAACAACTCACACTAGGGTTACCCTAGGAGAGCCTATCACAGGCAGCAACTGTAACTCTTAGCCAGCATGCACATGTTATCTCTCTGGAAGAAGTCTTAAGCCAGATGTGACAAGGCCTACCATTTGTCTTCTAGCCTGATGTCAGCTTCCCTTCCCTGGACCACCGTTCATGATATCAGTTCCAGATTGTTCAGTGGTTTGTGTTGAGAGGCGTCTTCTCAGGTCTGGCTCTCGTGTACCAAGTACAAAGTCCTCCCTGGGCATTCTGCTGGAGCTTGCCGCTTTGTCGTGATGCTCTGGGGTATACCAGGCACTGTGTGCTGTCGTTCCAGGAGGGGCTCCTATCTCCATTCATGTTGCACTAATATCTGGGTTTCTCCCCAGATCCCCCCTTCTACTCCCCTCTCTCTATGATAATCATAAACACCGACTTATGATTCTTTTTTTTTTTAACCTGACAAACTTCCAAAAAAAAAAGTAAAATATCAAATGATTGGAAGAGTAATAAGATGCTAAAACATTAAATAAAAAAAAAAGATACTAAAACATGAACACAGCAGAAAGCACTCTATAGAAGCCCATCAAAGAAGAAAACCTTGTCAAGCATCAAGCACCTAAACCTAGAATTATGACACAGCCAGCAATGTCACACAGAGGGTAATTACTTGAGAGAGAAGGCAGGCATCTGAACAAGCCTATGCAGCAACGTCCACCACTTCTCTACTTACAATAGCCAGGAGGAAGAAAGGACCCACATAGCATCAATGATGACTAGGCGGGTGAAGGCAGGTTACTTATGCAGTAGATACAGGGAAGAGTTACTCAAAGGAACAAGGAAGAAACTATCAGAGCAAAACATCTCAAAGGTAAGAAGCCAAACTCAAGACTGGGTCTAGTCACATGACATATTCAGAAGGGGTAACACCATGGAGAAAGGAAGCATAGGGCTGGTGGCCAGAGCCTGGGGATGAAGGAAACTGGGCTCTGCTGTGGCGAGTGTTAGAGAAATGGTAGATACAAGTAGACAGTCATAGCTACGCTTTTCGGATAAAGGGAAGGTCCCTGAATTGTACAGGTTAAAATGGTGACGACAGGAAATCTTTTGCCATTTGTCACAATGAGAAAAGTCAGAAGGGAAACTTAGAACTGGATGTAAACACTCATATCATTCCCATGGGGATACGATGGCTTCATGTCAACTGGACTGAATATAGAATCACCAGAGTGTAACTGGAAGAAAATTCCACCTCAAAATGTAGGTAGGGAGACAAAACTAGGGGCAGGAACAGGAGAGCTGGTAAGCACAAGCATTCGCATCTCTGCCTCTTGCTCAGGGACAAGATGGGAGGATTCTTGGCCGCATGCCTTACGACCTCCCACCCCAAGGATGGATGATACTCCTTAAAACCACAAGCCAGGATAAACTGGCCTTTCCCTTGGTGGATCTTTGCTCTCAGGAATTTTGTCATGCAATCAGTAGCTTATACCAAGGACTTCCATGACAGGACCCAACTGTTTTCGTCACCAAGTAGAGGGTTCTTTGTACAACTACTTTAGGGCATATATTTTTCATTCCAAGATGTTTCTTCGTGTCATTTATTGATCTAATCACAGAATGACAACGGAAGTTACTTGAAAGGTAGAAAGATTAGCAAACATCCCTTGTTTTCTTTGCACCTCGATGATAAAAATAGCCAACCTCTAAGATGTGTTGGTGTATCTGTTAGAGACAATACAACACCAGAGATGTCAGATGGAAATATTCTTCAGTACTTCCATCTGCAAGCACACCATAATATCTTAAATCCCACCTACACTGATAACATCTTAAATCCCACCTATTACCCTACTGCTCTCAATCCTTTTGAAGAATGCTGTCTCTTAAAACCCACACAGGAGGTTAGAAAATGGGGTCTCTGTCCAATGCCGTCCAAGAAAACTCAATGGGAACTGTTTGTTTTCCTCAGACCTTAACTTACAGTCTCCAAATAGTGACAAAGTAACAGTACTTCCTTTAGCAGTTTGAACTAGGCGCCTACTCATGTACCAGGTGCTCCTGGGGTTGGCCCAGGGTCACACGAATTGTAAATAAAGAAAGGGCAGTGGGGAATTACCCAGCGCCTGATTTTCATCTCAGGTTCCACTGCCCTCCCTCTCTGTGCTGAGATTCCAGAGCCGGGGTGAAACCCAAGATCGGAGGGCAGCTCGCCTCATAGCCTTCCTTCTGACTAGTTAAATACAGTATGAAGACAGAAGGTCAAGGTCTTAAGTATGTAACACTCAAGTGTAAAATTCACATCCAGGGCTAACTTACCAATTATTCTAAATCAGACACATATTACCAGAAGTTAATGTCAAGCAAATATCTAATAATCTCTCTGCCAATTTTGATGATTATACAACTCGATATGTCTTAGAATGTGTTCCAAAAATCAGATTTTTCTCTAGAGATACTGTAAATATACAATTTTCTAAAACAACTGAAAAGGCGTTTTTTTTTTAAAGAGATTGGAAGACAGATTTGATTTTCTTATAAAGGAGGAAAGAAGCCAACAGAGCAAATTAATGTTACCATAGTGGAACAAGCCATTCTGATTTACAAAGAAAACAAGATGGGGGGCTTATTAAAGTGGAAAAAGGTGGGGCTAGGGAGCTGGCTCAGCACTTAAAGTGCACTGTTCAAGCAAGAGAACCAGAGTTCAGATCTCCAGAACTCAGACAAAAGGTGAGTAGATGTAGCAGTCCACCTAGAATTCTAGCCTCAAAAGGCAGAGGCAGGGATCCACTAGCCAGTCTGCTAGTGAGCCTAGCCATACCTTTGAACTCTGGGTTTGATTGAGAAGCCCTGCCTCAAAGATTTTAGTAGAAGAGCCATTCGGGAAGCCCCCTATTGCCAACCTCAGGGCTTCACATGCATGCTCACACGAGCGCACCCCCACACAGAGGGGAGCATGCATGTATACATGCTCATTACAGGCGTGCTCATGAGAAGGAGAAAATGGTAGAAAGGCTCAAAAAACTAAGCAAAAGGGTCTCATTTGGGGTGAGAAGTTAAGACTGAACCCCCAGATCTGCATTCCTTCTACCCATGCTTCTAACACTAATGCCAAGATCTACCCTGTACGCTGCCTACTTCTGGCTGAGAACTAAGAGAGAAGTTTGACATTAAGTCCCCAGGGAAGAAAAGTAACTCCCTTTCATAGACACAGAGGCTTGGAAAATTCCTTTAATGTGACTGTTCTTGAACAGTTACTTCCTGGAGACTCAAGAATTAAAGCTCATGCACGTGAGTCTGTGCTCCGTTCCATATAGCACAACATCCAGAGAATATCTGCTCTCAGCACGTCCTCCAGTTCACAGGCTTTCTGACGAATCTTCACCTTGAAGGTGAAAAGCGTCAAAGGTAGCAGATAAATATAATCAGTACTGTGCATCTGTCTGCTTTCCAAAAACAAACAACAAAAATTCCTAAATAAGCTTACGAGCCACTTACGTAGAATATCTGATATCAAAAGCCTTGTCATCAGGTGGGCTAGTGAGTAGAAATCTGTCGGAAACTAAACAACTGAGATTAATATTCTGTAGTTCTTACATCAATAACATAGAGGACACTATAGTCCTAGCTGTGTTGAAGAGATGCCCTAATACAGCCAAATTCTGTAAATAGTGAAAATGTCTCATTTAAGGACCGATGCGCTGATGAAAGATGCCATGTATTTAAAATGCATTGACAGGCCTGGAGTTCTCAACGGTCACATCTCTCACGACTTACCAATGGCTGGAGTCCTAAAACTTGGGTCTGCCTTTCCAGCTCCATAAACATCCTGTTTAATTTTTTTTTCTCTAACTTAATGACACAGAGAACAGTTGTAGATATGGGCCTTGCTCAATGGGTCAGAACAGGGAACTTCAAATATCTGCAACCAAGCTGTTTCCCCTGCCTCCCCATTTGTGGCAAACAACAGATTGATAACCTGCTGGTAGCAGGAGGCGATCTGTCTCATTTCTAATCAACATCTTTGAAAAGGAGCAGCATAGGCACTGGTAAGTAAGAGCTACAGGGCTTTTGCTTTTTAGAAAAAAAAAAAAACCTTGATGCTATTGAGAAATATTGATTTGGATACACTCATTGGTTTCACTTACCTACCTGTAATTACACACAAAATCTTTCCCACGAATAGTCAGACGACCATAGATCAATGCCTGTGTTTTTGCTGCCCTCTTTACAGGAAAATGGAGTGGCCAAGAGAAAATGCTAAGAGTCCAGAAAGCTTTCAACTTTGTAAAATGCCAATTATCTAGTGCTAAAATCACTGCGCATAAAAAAATAAAGCAATTAGCATCATGCAAATAAAGGGGCGGGGATTAGAAAACCCTCTCAGGCAAATGACGCAGAATCCAAGCTTCCTGTCAAAGCATCACTTTGGTTTGTTTCAATTGCTTAACTTTTCATTAAGTACAAACAAAAATGCTTGTGTTAAATATGACAAAGATGCCCTGAGCAGGGACACTCATGACCTACAGCAACGAAAATTCCAGAAGCTATGTATCCACCCTTTGAGAAA
This sequence comes from Uromys caudimaculatus, assembly GCA_028551405.1. Classification (NCBI taxonomy): domain Eukaryota; kingdom Metazoa; phylum Chordata; class Mammalia; order Rodentia; family Muridae; genus Uromys; species Uromys caudimaculatus. The sequence continues at coordinate 31,546,009 of CM052720.1, read as the reverse complement.
ACAATCATGAATAAACATTATCTCAAGGTTTCAGTTTCTGGTGTATGTACTTATTTGTGTTTTCATTTTACTGAGTAGACTATACACCAAGAGAAAGATAATTGCCAGAGGTCTGAGGACTACGGGTTTCTGCAGGAAAGTCTTCGCTGTACTTAGCCTATGGTGGTGAACAGTGAGTAGACAAGAACGAAGCACATGCACCAAGATAAAGGCCTGCCAGTCACGAATCCATCAAAAGCTCACGAGATGTTCTCCTCCTCAGGTGTCAGGTATCCCCAACTGACTCCTGGGAATATGAGTCTTTGCCTTCCAAATCCTGATAATCCTCCTTAAATCCCAAGAGGAAGAAAATTAATTTTTTTTCACAGTAGGAAGAAATCCTCAAGGTTCTCGCCAACAGGGAGAGTCACTGAGGTCAAGTTCTATCCTTCCTCAGCACCAAATATCCCAGAGTCTTTTTCAAGCAATCCCTGCCTCTGGACATGTCATCTGTTGACAAATGACCAACTTCCTCTGGTGATGGGGTTTATCCAACCATTCAAGGGCACATTCTCAGTTAGGTCTCCCTTAGCTACACCAACTCAGTAAGTTGTCCCTTCTGTGAGCCCCAGTCTTGTTCCCTTTTTAGTAGTTGATGCTGTCTTATGTGTGAATGCCCATGTGTGTAGGTATACATGTGTTCATATGTGTGCAGGCATGTATGTGTGTGCATGCATAGGACAGACTGTGTATATGTAGGTCAGAGGCCAACCTTGGATGCTACTCCTCAGGTGTTATCCACACACACACCCTTTTTTTGTAAAAAAAGGGAGTCTCTCAATGGCCAGAAAGGCTGGCTAGCAAAACTTGGGTCCCAACTGTCACCCTTTCCCCTGTGGTAAAATTATAGGCATAAGACCCACATCCAGGTTGTTAAATAGGTTCTGGGCATTCAACTTGGGTCCTCTTCATTGTGCTACCTACATTTCACCAGTGAGCCACCTTCCCAAGCCCTCGGTTTCGTAAATTAGTTTATCACTAGCTGTCTAATTTGTATGTTCATTTCCTGACTTTCCCCCTGTGTGTTCCTTATAGCTAGCATAGTAATTTACTCGAAGAATAATTGTTGAGAGTGGTTAGCACAAAGGCGAGCCAAACAATACACTAGGTCTACCAAAGAGCTTTTCACTGTGAGACCTTATTAAGACGGGCACAGCGGAAAGGGCAGACAAACCGCTTTCCGGTGTCTGAGTTAAGACAAGCCAGTTGAAAGTAAAGCAGGGAAGCTATCCATGACAGCAGCCTGTTCAAAGATGTTCTGAGCTTCACGTTAGATTTGTCTCTTATGCTAAAGGTCATTGGTGACTCAGAGTTTTGCTTTCATTTGAAATACGACTAAGGTAGCCCTGTCCCTTGGCACCTGTCAGAACATAATGAACGCAACGTATAGCATCGTGCATTGTTCACGTTATTCCTCGGAAATGGGAGGACCCACTGGGTGTCAATGGCTACCCTGGCAAAAATTAATAGAGAAGCAAGGATGGAATGAGACGTCTAGATTTGGCATCATTAAGAGAACCACAGAATGTCACCTCCTCGCTGATGTCTCATACAAAGAAATGCAGAATAAAAACTAAAAAATCAAGTTGTGTGAAAAACAGGAAGCGTCATCTAAACCATGACAGAAAATGCCATTATGTATAATAATTACAGAAAATTCATTAACCTGCATTTGATTAACATTATTGTTTTGGCAAGTATGGCCAATGATTCAGTCAAACGAGAACTTCCTCTTAAAGTCTGCATCTTTTCTTTCAGGAAATATGTATCACGTGATGTAGGATGACCTCATGAAATGGCAATGAATAACAAAAAATGTGAGAAATCTCAAAACCTGGGCTGGCAAGATGGCTCGGTGTGTGCAAATGATCACTGTTCGAGTCCGATGGCCTGCGGTTGGTCCCCAGAACTATGGGAAAAGTCAGTGAGGAGGCATTCTATAACCCAGCACTCCTACGGAAAGACTGGAGACAGGGACAGGAGAATCATCCAGAAGGTCGTGGGCCAGCTAGCCTGGAGTACATGAACTGGCAGAAACACGAGAGACTCTGCTTCAAAAAGAAGCTTGAGGAGAAAGCCAACTCTCAAAGGCTATCCTCTGACCTCCACATGTGTATGCTGTGCAGTGCATGCACCTGAAAGTACTACACACACACACACACACACACACACACACACACACACACACACACACCCCAATGTTTTCAAATAAAAAAAGAAACTCAGAATAGTATTTAGGGTAATTTTTCTATTAGCATTTTATCATCTTGAAAGGGACAAACTTTATAATGCCATCTTCACAACGGACCCATCCAAATGCTCAGACTTATTATCAAGCAAAAAAACAATCTACTAGAACATTTGCAGGAAAAAAAAATTCCTATAAGACTGAATTCAGTTGCTTCATGGACTTCTGACATGGTGTCTGGTACCAGAGAGTACCACTTTGTCGGCATGTACCAAAGAAACAGCCACACTAGTTTGTCACCTGTCCCACATTCAGAGCTCTATAGATCTCCACTACACACTCACGGAAGCATTTGCAAGCTCCTCAGTACAGAGCTTTCCAGATCTTTAGAGGGTACATGCAGATAGTGTGGATGTCCCCAGACATGTCTTAGAGCAGCATAAGCGAAATATTTCCACAGGAAAACACACAAGTATTCACACTATGTAGGATAAACACGGACTATAAATAGCTTCACATAAGGTCAGATTGGGTTTTGCTACCAAATGAGTTCAGGTCAGGTCAGAATTGGCCACCAAGTTCAAGGAAAAGAAATTCCATTCTGTCTTCTGGCTTTTCCAGATGTGGAGAAGGGCCTGAGAGCCTGCACTCCACCAGGGCCTTGCTGCACTTTAAAGGCTACACACGTTCTCTGCCTCAAGCTTCTATATATGAAATAATCTATACAAAGTTTCTTCTGTTTTCCGTTTTAGTAATAATAATAAAAAAATCTCCAGAGGGGGATAATCACTCACTTCAATCTTGATTTTGAAAAAAGTAGTGACTATGCTGACGGCTTAATATTTTGTAAAATTTTGTTAAGAGAAAAAAAAAAAAAAAAAAAAAAAAAAAAAAAAAAAAAAAAAAAAAAAAAAAAAGGCCTGTGAATCACTATAGGCAAAGACAACGTAGAAACCTATGTACGCAGATGAACAGGGGCCAGAAAGATAGCTCTGCAGGTGAAAGCGCTTGTTGCATATGTCTGGAAATCTGACTTCAATTCCGGGAATCTACAAAAAGATAGAAAGAGAGAACCAAGCCCACCAAGTGCCCTTTGACCTCCACATGATTACTATGGCATATGGGTCCTTCCCCATTGGGTCCACCCCACTCCCATATGGGATGAGGTTCAAATAAAATAAACAAACTCAAATGTTAAGTTCCAGACGATACCATTATAAATTAAAGACTGGAGGGAAGGAGTCAAAATGCCTGCTTCCTGGGTGTGGGCTTGTAAAACACAGAATCATCTTTAGTGTTCATTAACTGTGGAGTTAATGGCATTTGTTAAGGTAAGATGAACAAAGGAAGCTACTAAGAAGTGAAAAAAAAAAAAAAATTAAAACTGCCCTGCAACACAAAAGCGAAAACCCTCATCGGGAATGCACGTGGCTAAGTAGAAGGGCCATGAACAGTTCTTCCGGTAAATGGAACACCTCTTCCGGTGGACGGAACGGCTCTTCAGGTTGATGTAACATCTCTTCTGCTGGATAGAGCACCTCTTCCGGTGCACGGAATACCCCTTCCGGTGCATGTACCGCCTCTTCCAGTGGATGATGGATTGCTGGTCCGTCTAACCTAACAAAGCACTGAGCCTGTGATTGCTTAGTGAGCCATTTCTCAAATCTCCACAGTTGAGAATGAAGGAGTCACTATCCAAACACGGGAATGGAAATGACAGTTCAATGCAACTACTCAGTGGATGTTCTCAGGGCATGCCGGCCTCCCCTCCCCTCAGTAAACAGCATAGAGCCTTCCAGACCCATAACCACAGGCCTGGAGCAAAAACTCCGTAATGCTAGCGCCATTAAGAATATGGGAAGCTCACTGGACACAGACACTCTCTGCTTTCCCTCCAAAAAGGCATACGCAGTTGAGCATATGGTTGAGCCTCATCAGAGAAGAGAGAAACATACCTCTCACAGGTAATGTATTCAGCCGGTTGTAATTGGGGAAGTAAAGAGTGAGGGAAGAGGTAGAGGGAGCCATAGAAACTTAAACAGCAAATTGCATGGTGTTCATAGAATGGAAAGGTGACTGAATTAAAAGAATGAAATATCCCATTCTGAAATTTCATAAAAAAATAAACCCTCCTCACTGGAATGGACCTTATTAGCTCATAGAACTATAAATATGTACCCATTTTTCTCTAGTTTGACACAGAAATCACTGAATAAAACACTCAAAGGACCATTCCTAAGTCATCACCGACATAGCCCAATTCCAATGAGATGTAGATTATCAAGAAACAGAGCCATGAGCTAAAGGAGAGACCTTGTCTTAGTTAGTGTCTATTGCTTTGATAAACCACCATGACCAAATAGCAAGTTGGGGAGAAAATGGTTTATTTGGCTTATACTTTCATATCACTGTTCATCATTGAAAGAAGTAAGGATAGGAACTCACACAGGGCAGGAACCTGGAGGCAGGAGTTGATTTAGAGGCCATGGAGGGATGCTGCTTACTTGCTTGCTCCCCACGGCTTGCTCAGCCTGCTTTCTTATAGATCCCAGGACCACCAGCCCAGGGATTGTCACCACCCACAATGGGCTGGGCCCTCCCCCTTTGATCACTAATTAAGAAAACACCCTACAACTGGATCTTAAGGAGGCATTTTCTCAATCGAGTTTCCCTCCTTTCAGATGACTCTGGTTTGTGTGCCATGTTGACATAAGACATAAGCACAGGCCTGGTTGGTGTTTCTAACCAAAATAACGGTACACGTATTTTTAGACTACAGCCTAAGTTGCATCCCAAGAATCCACATTAAAAATAAAAGCACACAAAGCAAGGTCCAGGCCAGTGAAAGGACCTGTCTCCACAAAACAAGTGTGCAACCTGGCAGGATGGCTCAGCAGGTAAAAGTGTTTACCACCACCCTGAGTTTAATCCTAGAACCTACACAGCTGAAGGAGAGAACCAACTCGCAAAATTTATACTCTGGCTTCCACAGACACAGACACACACAAGACACACACACACACACACACACACACACACACAGAACACACAGAACACACAGAACACACAGTCATGTCCGTTCTCCTTTCCACCATTATCACACCTGGCCACAAACTATCCCTGGGATCCTCCCAAACATATAAGCAAAGGCTTAGATCCCGAAAGACACCAGAACATTCCAAGCATCTCCTTGTCTTGCCTTGTCTCTGGAAAAGCTCTTACCACATTCACTTAGGAAACACGTAATTTCCAAGTCCGATCTAGACTAGTCTTTTCTCCTTTTCCATCTGCCCTTTCCTGACCTCCTCCTCCAACTAGAATTTGCTACTCCACCTCTCTGCTACCAGACAACCTGTATTCACTTGTCTTTGGCACCCATAATGCCCGCCCTCATCTCCACTATGAAGCACACGAATAACAGAACAACATCATTGTGGGGCCTGCGACGCATACCTAAGGCTGGAACCCTGGTCATACCCTTCCATTTGGATGCCGTCGTGGACTGAATTTCGTCCCATCTACTAACCAAATTGTGGAAATATAGCTCTCAAGAGGCATGAGGTGATATCCTGAATCAGCAGAACTGCTGGTCTTATTCCAGAGGAAGACAGAGAGCTAGCCATGGACCTAGGCTAGGAAAAGGGTGCATGAGCATCCTAAGAACTCTGCAGGTTGGAAAGATCTAGAATCGGACTGGATGGCACCTGGCCTCAGATTTCCAGCTGAAAGACCCATGAGAAGGTAAAGCTCGTCTAAGCCACGCTAAGGGGATGCTCTTTTGTTACATCACCCTGCACAGTGGACCACAGGAATACCCAAGAAGCACCATCTTGAAATGTCACTTTGTGCATTCTTCCTGGGGTGGCTTGGTTCAACCAAACCAGCCTGGTGCTTACAGGAAGGCGGAGAGAACACTTGCCTGGCATCTCCTCTCCCAGGCAAGCCTGAAACCCCACCATGAAGATGACTTAGCTGCTGTCATTCAGGCAGTCCAGAAAATATGACTCTGTTGATCATCTTCTCTTTGGCTTTCCGAACCTCTCTGATTGCTATGCTCTCTGATTGTTCTCCCTGCAAGACTCTGGGTCCGGTTACGAGCAGGAGTAGCTGAGCACTCAGGTCTCCTGAGTATTAGTAAACTCTCCTCCCATTACTAGAATAAGGAGAGATAAAGATCTTTGGTAAACAGTATATGTTTCTCTCTCTCTCTCTCTCTCTCTCTCTCTCTCTCAAGGTCAACAGAATACAGGCATTATTCGAGAAAAGAATTGTCTTTCTGTACCCAAAAAGGACAGAAATAATTGATTGGCTCCATTACACTGGTCTTGCCTTCTCGATATTAAATACACCTCATGAGGCAGTGTAAATCCAAATGCCCTAAGCTTGCTGGCTGAGCTGAACACAGTCCACACCAGACAGAATCTGCAGCCATTTTGCCATGTACTTCTATACGTAGATGGCTTTAATATAAAATTGGAGGCCACTGGAACTCCATCCTTGAGTAGGAAGTACTGAAACAGTTTGGGAGGTTGGTCAATGCCACAAAGAGGGTGGGGTGAATGGCTCATCTGAGATGCTGCATGTGGCCACACCCACCACTACTGCAGTGCAGGTCACTTGGGCCACTCAGAAGCCTCCTGAGCTACTCAGGGATTTAAAAGCCAATCACAATTTTAAAAAGTATATTCCATTTCATTCTCAACCACCTAGTTTAGTCAGTTTGAAATAAAACCTAGTTTAAAATAAATGCATATTCACTAATGAATGTAAATATTTGCTGATTTAAATAGTCATGTCAATTCACTTTAAAACCAATAATGAAAGATAATATCTCTGAGCTGGAAAATATGAGGAGACAAGGTTTCCTCATTGAAAAGCTGTTTGGTTTGTGGGTCTTCTAAGCTGCTAGAGATACTAACTTATTTAGCGCCAACTGCATACCAAGCAGCTGTGGTGAACATCACAGAGTCCATGTGCCTAAGAGGATGGGGCTCTAACATTAATTTGAAGGCAGTGGCAGAAGAGGGGGGTGGACCATCCCAAGAACCTGCTGTCTGCATACCAAGAGGAATCAAGGGATGGGACATGTGACCTTCAAGGATGCATGGGTTAACACTCAATGCTGAGAGGCTCTCTTGGTGGCAAAGACAGGCAGGAGAAGGAAATGGTTTAGCTTGGCAGTGGGGGTGGGGGAGATGCTGGTAAGAACTCCACTGTCCTTCACAGGAATGAAAGACAAAACATTGGCACATGGGCACAGGCTTTTGAAGGACTCAAGTCTGGTGGTCTGGAATTTGGAGTCCGCTGAGCTGCACTAAGGAGTTTAGAAGGCTTTGGTCAAGAACATTGAGGCAGCAGGCAGGACCCTGTGGCATAAAGTGGGAAGGCCTCATGGCTGTCTAACGCATTGTGTGCTGCACCACGCAGGATTGCCTCATGGGAGACATGAGATAATTGCCAGAAAAATTTCAAGGCAAAGAAAGAAAGGGGAGAAAGAGAATCACATCTGAAGAAGAGTCCACGTGATTTGCAGCCACCCCAAGCCACTGTTCATTTTCACCTAGATTGTGCTGTCAGGCTTCATGTGTCCATCTGGGCTCTCTGTGACACTCTGTGTTCAGAATCGTGGTGGAGCCTGTCAGACACTTAAGGCTATAGCTCAGAAACATGAGCAGAGCTGACAGTTTTCCTTGAGAACAGCGCCACTCGCCTAGGCATTAAGCAAGTCATTTGTGCTGTGCAGCTGCGACTTGCTCCCTGGGGAAATCACACCCTCACCTTTCTGATACTGTCAAGCCCTGTGGAGCCAAGGTCCAAGGAGGGAACGCTGACTTAAAACCTATCTGTACAGCTTCACTCTGTAAGGTATTGAACTGCTGCCCAAGAATGTTGGCATGTCCCCGAACATGCCTCCGCTGAGCCTGCTCCTTTAAAGTACGGCTTATTCAAAGGAACCTTTTTCATAAATAGTAAGTAGGCTATGAACATTTTTGAAATGCCTAATATATTCACGCAGGAGTTGCGATCTTTCATGTTCTCTACTGTACCCAACCGTTCCCTGCGCGTCCACTGGCTGAGCAGACATCACACTGGGGGGTAAGGAATCGTTTTAAAGAGACATCGCCAGATATATCAGACCTGAGAATTAAAGTGTAAAAATCTAAGAATTCGAACTGAAGACTGAAAAGCCCAGCATCCATCCTCCATCAATAGCTATGAGCTACAGTCCTGTTTCAGGGACCTGTTTTTCTTTGTTCCAGATGTATCTAGCCTGCCCTTTGGTGGCACACCCTACATCTGAGACAGTTTGCGGACCACAGTGGGTCAAAAGCGCAGAGCAGATCCGAGAATGACCTTTCTTTCCCATTTCAAAATGAACGGGAAAGTTCAGGGCACATCTTAGGATGACACGCGCATTCGTGAAAGCCAGAATGAATCTACAGGTTTGCTGCCATTCTCTGCTCTTCTTTTGACAAAACCTCAAACCGTGTGGAAAACAAAATTAATTCCATGAACTGAATGGGTCCTTGAGGCATATGGCTGTCAGGCAGCAGGGCTGAATGCAGACCCGAGATTTGTCGGCCATCAAATGAATCAATAATTAAAATGGAGCTCACCTCCATGCTGGGATTTTTAAAGTCTAACTACAGGTTTGCCCAAGTTGGCCTAAAATATACATTAAAGCTTGCCATCCATATCATACGAATATTCATTAGTAATTGTACCCTACGGATTACAAGCATCAGGAAAATCCAAGCGGTAGGAGAAACACACCCACTCACATAATTAGGACATACGTTTGCTTAATGTTCCTTTCATTGCTATGAGAAAGAACACTAGCTCAGCAAACCCAAATCACAATGTTTTAACTGTTTAAATATTGCAGCAATGGACCCCAGTCGAGGTGTTTGCCTCCAACCCAGAACACACCCCATTAACAGAGGAGAAAAAACAAAAGCATTCGGCTGCTGGCAGCTTCTTTCTCCGCTAAAGGAGATCTCTGGAAAAGGCAGTCTCCAGATCACTTCCCTGGGGAGTCAGAGAACAATGAGAACGTGTTGATCCTGCCTCTTACCTTTTTCCCTTTCCTCTTCCTATGAGCAGGCTTGGTGGGTTTCTCCTTTGGTTCTTCGCTCATCTTTCCTTGAGATCAGGGGAGTTGAGACGAGACAGGAGATCACCTTCCGTGTCCCCACATCCAAACCCACGACAAAGAGTCACAGCATTGAGACCAAAGTCCATTTAGGGAACTCCCCAGGCAGAGCGGCTGCTTCAAGCCAGCCCTGGCTGCTGTCACGGGCAACTCACGGGCTGCTCGGCTTGCCTCGGGGAGAAACTGGGTGTTCTCTCCAGCAAAGCCCCGGTTAGTCCTCCAAAGAAAAATCGATATTTCAACCTTTTTTTTCTTCCTTCCTTCCTTTCTTTTTCTTCCTTTCTCTCTCTCTCTCTCTCTCTCTCTCTCTCTCTCTCTCTCTCTCTCTCTCTCTCTCTCTCTCTAGCTAGTCATTACCCCAGAGATAAGATCTTGACAAGATTTCAGGGCTTGCTTCACCACGGTGATTCTAGCTTGGAAATGGTGAGAGAGAGAGAAAGAGGGAAGAGGGAGGCATACGCGCGTGTGCGCTGCACACACACACACACACACACACACAGGAATAAGCTAGACTGCTGACGATTCTCTGAAGCTTCCCAGGGGCTGGCTCACTGCAGTTTGCAAGCTGGGAAGCCAAGCCGAATGTAAATGCTCTGAGAACAAGCCTCCAGAGAACACATGTGCTGAAAGCATTGGGTATACCCAGGAGGCAGCAGTGGGGGTAGTAACAAGAGATCGGGTTACTGGTTTGTGAAAACACTCACTCACTCACTCTCTCTCTTTCTCTCTCTCTCTCTCTCTCTCTCTCTCTCTCTCTCTCTCTCTCTCTCTCATTCTCTTATTCTCTCTCTCTCTCTCATTCTCTCTCTCTTATTCTCTCTCTCTCTGATACAAACAATAAAGAGACCTGTTACTACAGAAGGCAAGGCTGGATTCTTACCCAGTGTGGTGTTTTGTTTGTTTTGTTTTGTTGTTTTTAAAGATAATTAGCAAAAAAGATTTGCAGATCGCCTACCCAAAGCTATGGACTTCTAATGAAGAATCGGCCACACAGAGCCCCATACCTAAGTTGCCATTCCCACATTCAAGCTTTGGTCTTCTTTCATGAATATATCAAACCAATCGTAGAAAAGGAGCCCTCCAGAATATTCAAGAAATCCTAAGGGCTCAGCCCTTGGCTCTTTCTGCGGCAGCAATATCCTGTGCCCCTGGATAGTGCACTCAGACCAAGGCAAGTCTCTGGTCACATTGCAGCCACCACAGCGGTCCCCAAGTGGAAAAAACGCACACACTCCTGCTCTGTGCCACCAAGATTTTGAGAGGTTTCTGGGTGACTTCACTCCTTTGTGGAAAGTCACAGCGACGGTCCACACATCGGAACAGAGCTTTGTTACTGTAGGGTGTGGTCATGTAAGCATCTTTGGAAAGTGCGCTTGATCCATCCTTGTTAGGAAAGAATAAGGTTCCGGGTGCCACCCAGACCACCTCTATGGTAGAAGCAGGCCCCTTGAGCTGAAACACGTATGCACAAGGAAGGGAGAAGGAGCGGGAATCCAGAGAGCAGGCTGGCTCAGTGAAGTGGATTTCAATTAATATGATCAGAGACATATAGGAGAGTAAATGAGACCCAAAAGGCTAGTTTTCAGTGAGGTACATGGAGCTATTTAATACTGGGGAAATAAGGCTAAAATACTGAAGCAAAGAGTTCACTCGTTTGTGCTGAAATCTTCATTTCTCATCTATTTTTTCAAGCAGGGTTGTATCTATGTTCAACAACTCTGGACTCCCCAAGCGCTTGAGGTAGCTTTGTCATGGATACCAGGGTTACAAGTGCCTGCCCTGGTGACCCATGGAGATCCTGCGCACTGTGGGTTAGCTAATGGCTGTTCTGCAGCTGCGCACTAGGAACAGTAAACCACCACTCAAAAGCTGGCGGGGAGCCCTGAGGGCTGTTGCCCCACCCCTCCGTGTCCTGGGGTTTCCTTCGGCTTTGAGCAGCTGCTAACCTGTCTCTCCCATTTCTGCTGCTGTTCTGGAATGTTCCTCTGGCAGAGTAATAAAAGGTAGAAAAATCATTAACACGGTAGGATGGATTCTTCAAGTTCTTTATAAATTCAATGCTTGCTCATCTTCAGGACAGGGCAGTCTGGAGAATGGTAGTACAGTTCGTTCCTGTGTTGATCTGTCCCTGACTGCAGTAAGATGAGCCTGGGCTTATCTGCATTATGCTCTGGGGGAGAAACTATGAAATGAGTGCTTTATATAAATTCTCCATAAACTGAACTATCCATGCAGGTAGAGCAAAGTCTGAATATCCCATTTAAATCATCAACTCTTCACTTAGCAAGCCACAGTAATAGCCCACCTGCCCTGTCATTTTACCAGAGTAGTACTGACATTTAAATAATTTTTTTTTAGAAATTTATGTGTACGAATGTTTACTTGAATGTGTACCACATGCATGCAGTGCATAAAGCTACCAGAAGAGGGCGCCAGATTCCCCTCGAAATAGCGTTATTATAAGTTGGGACCCACTACATGAGTGCTGGAAATTGAACCCAGGTTCTCTGGAAGAACAGTCGGTGCTCTTAACTGCTGAGTCATCTCTTCAACACCTTCCCTTCCAAGAAAAGCCTTTATTTATAACTATGTCCTGAGTACAGGATTAGAGAAAGAACGGAAAGGAGAAGGTTTCTGGGACAGCTGATGAGGTGGTCCACAGATAAACACTGCCTGCCGTGCTCCCAGCTCTACCAATGCTGTGAGATCTTTGAGCAGAAGCATTTTCCCAAGTGGGGCAGCAATGGAATACTCAGGATGGGGATTTATTTTTCTCTTTAGGCTTTCACTGATGTCCCATTTTTCTGTTATTTGCTGCCCTTTGAAGGGTTCCATTAAAGAGACTTTTATAAACGTTTATCCCAGCATAAGATACCTACACTAAGCTATGTTATCAGAGAATCCTGGCAAAAGGGAAGCTGATAGCGATATTCTCTTGCTTTACCTTTACTGTACAGAAAGACAGATGCTTTAATGACCAATTAGAAGAATTCATCTTGATGAGAGTATTCATTCACAATAAAGATTTTAAGACTCAAAAAACAAACAAACAAACAAACAAACAAACAACCCCGGAGCCTAGATTTTATTCTACTCACTCAAGGACAAATGTCATGTGTTCCCTTACATAAAAAGAAGGGAGGAGGGAAAGAGAGACCTTCAGGGAGGGAGAGAAGAGAAAGAGTAATGGAATTTATATAAAATGAAAGCACATTGGAGGAGTATTTGGCAGATGGATGGAGACCAGCAAGAGAAGGCAGGAGGCTATGTGTGTAAATTAGAACAAAGTATAATGCCATACATATGTGTGTCAATACTGTGATGAAACGGGATAACTTACAATATATATATAATATATATATATAATATATATTATATATATATATATTTATATATATAATATATATATATAATTTTTTTTTTTTTTTTGGTTTTTCGAGACAGGGTTTCTCTATTGTAGCCCTGGCTGTCCTGGAACTCACTCTGTAGACCAGGCTGGCCTCGAACTCAGAAATCTGCCTGCCTCTGCCTCCCAAGTGCTGGGATTAAAGACGTGTGCCACCACTGCCCGGCACAAAATTATTTTTTAAATAATTTTAAAAATTAGTCTGTTTACATACAAGTATGTAAATAAATGACTATTAATTATTAAGATGTATGAAATTTTAAAAAACACTAAAATGTCTGGTCAAGGGCATAGCACAAGAATATGTTTGTGAAAAATGTCAGTCACAACATTTTTTAAAACATGAAAACGTATTCAAGTTGATGCAAAATTTAGGAGATGGATGAGACAGACTTTTTTAATTCAGTCCAGACTTTACTGTATTTGTTTATATACACAATGCTTCAATTGCAAGTTTATGTTCCCTCTGCCGATTGAAACAAAACGGAAAACCCTAAAAACATGCAAACAAAATGAAACAAAAACCCCACAACCTCTTACCACAGCATGACGTGGTAAAATCATACGAGAGTCTCTCTGAAGAGGAACCACTCTTCCTAAGGAAAACCCCACAAATCCAGCTGCAGGAGCCTGGAGAGGCCAGGGCATGTATAGAACCAGCTCTGACAGAGCACCCAACTCCGAGACGTGAACTGCAATGTGCCCAATTATTTAAGTAATAAAATGTCACTACCTTAGGTCTCACTACAGTGAGTGTGGGTGACTGACTGTGTGATTCAGGCCCTTTCTCCGGAACTGATGAGTGCCACACATTTTAAAAGGAAAAAAGATTCAGCTGGGTGTGAAGGTCTATGCCTTTAACCCCAGCACTTAGGAGGCTGAGGCAGGTGGATCTCTGAGTTCGAGGCCAGCCTGATCTACAGAGTGAATTCCAGGATAGCCAAGCTACATGGTGAGATCCAGTCTCCAAAAAATAAAACAAAACAACAACAAACTACAACATATCCAAAAGTCTGTACAGCTCTTGGGAACCTTGACTGTTGAACACACACTCTGCCAAGACTTTTTTTCCTGACAATGTAAAACACCCACATCCTCTCCATAAGACCAAATTTCAATTAAAGGATGGAAAACTGAGACTTAGGCTTGATGACTAGAAAGTGTATTAGGTCTTGCACTCTTGAAGCACACAGCCATATAAATAATGGGGGCTTTAGCATACCCAAAGGCCCCATGAGTGCATTTTAAATCATAATTGTTCAGAGTGAAAGGGTAATTTGATTGATCTAAAAACAGTCTACAGGTGATTACACATTCTAAAAATGTTAAATGTTAACTACTTTCCAATGGCAATCTCCTTTTTTTTTTTTTAAACTCCCAAATTAGAAAATTCCCCAGCCCTTAGAGAAGTTAAATATAACCTAAGAAGATAGTTTAAGCTATGTGCAGTGAAATTATCCAAATGAAAAGCGAGACTCCGGGAGTTCACAGAGGGGGACGCGCCACCCCATAGGGATGCTGCTTACTTGGTCGGCACCGATTAAAGACCCGGCCATCAGGTATTTGATACCAATCTGAGACGGTTCTATTTTTAAAATAAGTTAACTCTCATAAGAGGACACGGAGCCGGTCAACTCTCCTGAACAGCTCTATTTTTAAAATGAAAGTCGCTTACCATGGGGAAAGCACAAGCAGGTTATCAGCAAACAAAGTTTTTTCAAGTTATCGTCTACAGAAAATTCTATGGAAAACTCTAACTTGGTAGTTTCCTGGCCAAGGCTAAAGTACCAAGAACAAAAGAATGCGAAATAACTTCTTACCGCAATTCAGGAGATATCCCGGAATGGTTCAACTGATTTTATTTCTTCAACCGAGCCATTGGGGATTTCGACTGCGGGTTGGTGAGCTGAAACACTTGCTAAGTCTTGGAAATAATATGCTTAGACATTCTTCATTATTCTTCAACATCAAAAATACCTGGGGACTTCAAGATAAAACGGGCTGTTTTCCTGGAAGCCCTGGAATCTGACCTCTGACCTCTGACCTTTGGGGATCATCCAGCCAGTTCCTTGTAGAGCTGGGGCTAGGAACAGTTCCATGCTCCAGCGTTACTCCACACCAGAATCTCCCAGAGCTTAAAGTGAAACTGCCTTGGGATCTGAGATGGTTGTTATAGGTCAAAAAAGCTGGGCCCATTGTGCACTTCCTCCATCCCTCCCTCCCTTTGGCATTGTATTATCTTTTAAAGATTTATTTATTTTATATGTAAGTACACTGTAGCTGTCTTCAGACACCCCAGAAGAGGGCATCAGATCTCATTACGGATGGTTATGAGCCATCATGTGGTTGCTGGGATTTGAACTCACAACCTCCGGAAGAGCAGTCAGCGCTCTTAACTGCTGAGCCATCTCTCCAGCCCCTGTTATTGTATTTTTGAGAAAAGCTTTTATGGAGTCTAGGGGTCCTTGAACTTGCTTTGTAGCCAAGGGTGGTGGAACTCCTGATCCTCCTGCCTCCGCCTTCTGATTGTTGGGACTGTGGGATAGAGCCACCATCATGACCAGCTTATGCGGGACTAGGGAACAAACTTGGGGTTTGCTGTGCCCTAGATCTGCTCTCTGCCAGCCAGGCCACACCCTTGCACCCCAAAAGTTTGCTTTAAATTAGAAATAGTGTATAGTGATGGTTCTTTGGATACAGCTGATGGAACCTTCTTTGTGGGATGGTGCCATTGACTGCGCCCCACCCTGTGTGAACCCACAGGTGGCAGCTGTACAGTCAGTGCAACTGTGTGTCGTCTTTAACTTAGGCTAATGATGATTTTGGGGTTATCTCTGGCACAAGCACTGTTTATCCCACCAGGTAAGAATAAGCCCACTACCACAATTTTTGAGCCAAATTTGAAGCCAGCTTTTATTAAATACTGGCCAGGTTCATGAGTACTGAACAAATCCATTCCTAGAATTCTCAGAGTATGTTGCCAAATAAGACAGGAACTTATAAAGGCAAAACCCATGTTGACTACGTATTTCCTGCCTTAGTCCAATCAGGAACGAGCATACATCCTGCTGTACTTCCGGCCTAAGTACCTCCTGGCTACCACTATGTGTGGTCAAGCACATTCTGTGCAGTTGAAGGAACCATGCTTATTTATACAGTGAAAACACCTGGCTTGTTCCCTTACACGAACGGGCCCCGGCATTCCAAAACGTGATCTATCCTTGGGCAGACGGGACTTACAGGTTACAGGCATTTTTTGACTCATAGATCTCTTAAGCACAGTGATCCAAACATACTGTTAATCAACACTGCCACTATGTTTCCTTCCTCTCTGCACGCAACACTTCAAAAGAGAAGCTGGGACTGTCAGCTGACAGGCAACAGCGGAAACATAAATACAAAAAGCATCCGAGTCTGTCAAAGCCACATCACATCTAGCCCTTTTTCTTGTGTAGTGCAAACAGTTAAGGAAACACATTCTCCTCTGAAGTCCTTCACTCTTCTCATTGCAAGATGAAGCGTTGACACGTTTGCACATCTGCTTGTGTGCCCGAAGATTAAGGCAGGTACAGACTTGAAAGAATGAGTCCAGCTCACGAACACATGCCTGCTTTGCCACGTATCTAATGAGCATCTACGCTACAGTTTCTAAGACCCAGCTAAGCATTGCTCTCTCTCGAATATAGCTTGATGTCCCTGTCCCATTTCTGAGTGTGTTGGAAGCTTCGGGCAGGTGTGTAGCAGGACTTTCCGGTTTTCCTGGGTGCCCCTTCTTTCCCGATTATTCAGCCCTGTGCCCATTAAAGTATAATGATATAATCCAAGTGGATTAGTAAAACAGGGAAAGACAAGGTGTTCAAAGAGGCTAGCTAGCAAGTGGGCGGACTCCATTTTGATACTTCCTTCCCTGAAACTCTACGGGTATGGTTTTCAGGGTGGGGTAATTTTCTTTCACTAGACTAACAATTCTCTTTAGAGGCCAGTGATATTGGCAGGACTATTCACACAGGAGGGCCTGATGAATCGTTCCTTTGATCTCCCCCAAATCCCTGTGTTTTATTTAACACCACCAAGGATCCTAAATGATTTTAGCAAGAGCTACCGAGACCCATTCTGAAGACAGCGTCTTAGTTGTCAAAGAATCCTAACAAGACCAACATGAAAATGAACCAGAACAATGGCTGCTTCTATTTGGCCCACACCCAAGTGGGATGAGTGTGCCTGCTCCATTTTCTTTTGATGTTATGGAGAACTTTCATGAAAATCAGATAGTTATAGCTCTACCATATTCAAAGGAGCAGTTCCCAACTGCCCATATTCCAGTTCACATATTATTTCTGATGCCTCTATTCTAACAGCTACTGAAACAAAAGAGACCAGAGAAGAAATCACGCCTTAAACCATCTTATATCTCTCCATTACAGTTGGTCCAAATACGATTAAGAATTCCATGTCCCCCCCCCCAAAAAAAAAGGCTGGGCGGTGGTGGCGCACACCTTTAATCCCAGCGCTCGGGAGGCAGAGGCAGGTGGATTTCTGAGTTCGGGGCCAGCCTGGTCTACAGAGGGAGTTCCAGGACAGCCAGGGCTACACAGAGAAACCCTGTCTCGAAAAACCAAAAAAAAAAAAAAAAAAAAAAAAAGAATTCCATGTCCTTGGAAGCTGCCTTGGCCCTGGAGAAGAGCCTGAACCAGGCGCTCCTGGATCTTCACGCCCTGGGTTCTGCCCGCATAGACCCTCATCTCTGTGACTTGTTGGAAAGCCACTTCCTGGTTAAGGAAGTGAAGCCCACCAAGAAGATGGGCAACCACCTGACCAACCTCCGTAGGCTGGCAGGGCCACAACCAGCACAGACTGCCATGCCCCAGGCATCTCTGGGTGAGTATTTCTTTGAGCGCTTCACTCTCAAGCATGACTAGGAAGCCTCTGTGCCTTCCAAAGGGCTCCTTCCTCTGCTCTGTACCAGCCCGCCTCAGGACCTCCACCTGAATCAACTTCTCAAGCCCACTAGGCAGCTTTGTAACCGCCTTGGAGCCTCTCCCAAGTCTTGGACCAAGGAAAAATAAAGTTATTTGAAACAGAAAAAAAAAAAAAGAATTCCATGTCCTAAGCTGAATACCCAGAACCTATTATTTGTTGCTGCTTTGGAATACCTTATTTTGTCTCACTCATTTGACTGGATACACTTGGTTCAAGGACCAAGACAAGTCCAGAAGATGACGTAACGATCAAAAGAAACATACCGAATTGCCTGGGAATCTGCCAGCCACGCCTGAGAGAATCAAATAAGTCAGTGAATTATTATGTGAATTACAGATCTTCACTTCCCTTCTGTCCTAGTCAGGGTTTTTATTCCTGCACAAACAACATGACGAAGAAGCAAGTTGGGGAGGAAAGGGTTTATTGAGCTTACACTTCCACGCTGCTATTCATCACCAAAGGAAGTCAGGACTGGAACTCAAGCAGGTCAGGAAACAGGAGCTGATGCAGAGGCCATGGAGGGATGTTTCTTACTGGCTTGCTTCCCCTGGCTTGCTTATAGAGCCCAAGACTACCAGCCCGGGGATGGCACCACCCACAAGGGGCCCTCCCCCCTTGATCACTAATTGAGAAAATGCCTTACAGCTGGATCTCATGGAGGCATTTCCTCACCTGAAGCTCCTTTCTCTGTGATACCCCAGCTTGTGTCAAGTTGACACAGAACTAGCCAGTGCATCTTCTCTTCTTCAAATCCAACCCCCCCAGGCTTACACCTATCAGAATAAGATCAATAAAACAGATGACAGCTCACACCGGTGAGGATACAGAGTAAAGTAGACACTCATCCATGGCTGTTGGGACTGCAAACTTGTACAGCCATTACATAAAGAAGTATGGCAATTCCTCAGGAACATGGGGACCGATCTACCTCAAATCCAGCTCTACCACTCATGGACATCCACCCAAAGGATGTTTCACCCTACCACAGAGTGGGTTACTTGCTTGTCCATCTTTTTTTTTTTTTAATATCTGTTTTTTGTTTTTTGTTTTTTTTTTAGTTTCATTTTACATATGAGTGTGCTGTCTTCAGACACACCAGAAGAGGGCATCAGATCCCATTACAGATGGTCGTGAGCCACCATGTGGTTGCTGGGAATTGAACTCAGGACCTCTGGAAGAGCAGGCAGTGCTCTTAACCACTGAGCCATCTCTCCAGCCCTGCTTGTCCATCTTCATTGCACTCCTCGTCACAGCCAGAAATCATGGTGTATTTACAGAATGGAGTATTACTCAGTCGTCAAAAAAAAATTGAAATCACAAGTTTGCAGGTAAATGGATGAGACTAGAAAAAATAAATAATCCTGAGTGAGGTAATGCAGACCCCGAATGAAAACTATGGAATGTATTAGTTTATGCGTGGATATTGGCTGTTGAGTCAAGGGTGAGCAAGCTACAGTCTATAGAATCATAGAGGTTGAACACAGAGTAAGGGACTAGAATACAGTAGAAGCTTCCTAAATACATACATATGTGTAGGTGATCTAAATGAAATCGCCAAATAATAAGAGGAACAGAGCCCCAACTGGACATCTCCTGTCACCAAATGAAGCTTCCAATACCAGGATTGGCTAACATTGAATTGTGCTGTTGCTCAAAGGGGTCCCATAGGATCCCCCAAACCACCCCGGCTGTTACTAAGACTATAGTTTGCTCTCCACAAACTGACAGCAAGGCTCTGTTGCTGACGGTCACACCGACACAACTCATCGTAAGGAAGACTCTCTGCGGGCAACCATAGGAAAAAGGCAACCACCAACCCAGCTACAAACCCTTCGCTCTATAATGGTGGCCTGCCTACAAGGTGCGCTAGCATGATAGTAATTCAAAGATTTTGGTCCAAACCAACTAAGATGTGATTTGGCTCAAGGCCCACTCCACCAGAAGGAATCCATGCGAAAATCAAATACTACCGTTCCACTCAAAGAACCTAGCAATGAGGTTACTCCTAAAACCATTCCTCTTCACTCATAGATGAGTGCCTTGCTCAGCCATCATTAAAGATGCTTCCTCCTGCAGCAGGTGGCACGAATGCGGGGACCCACAGGCGGATGTGGGATATTATACAGAGAGTGAGATACTTTGTGACACTTAACCCTAAACAAGACTTCTCCATCAAACCCTCCTCTCAGAGTTCAGGGAATATGGCAGAAGAGGAGGCAGAAAGAGTCTAAGAGCCAGAGGAGATGAAGGGCAGCAAGGCCACAAGGCCCTTTAAATCAGCAGGATTGTCACACATATAAATTTACAGAGACTGAGGCGGCATGCACAGGGCCTCGTGGGTATGTACCAGAGGGGGACCTGGAGCTGAAAAGAGAAGTGGACCCACGTCACCGTCCCTAAGCCAGAAGCTATCTCCTATGGGTTAACTACTGGCAAGGGAAGAGTTTCCTCAAGGGGGGATCATGGGGGGGGGGACACGACGACAAAGCATTCTTAAGGGTAGGCCCCATGCCCAGCAGTAGATGGTCAAAAGGAAAGGAATTCAATGAATCTTTGAAGGCTCCTTGTGTTAGATTTGTGTCAGGGCTCTATGTCTCTGTCTCTGTGTATCCCTCTGTGTCTGTGTCTGTGTCTGTCTCTGTCTGTCTCTCTCTGTGTGTGTGTGTGTGTGTGTGTGTTTTACCCTATAGGTCAGTTCTGTATATATTTTGGTTCTCAGGTTTGTATTTTTATGGGATTCTTGAGTGTTACCTGTCTCTTGAACAAGTGAATGTCTGAGTCTATATCTGTCTCTTGTACCTTTTCTTGGGGTCTTTTCCTTCTGTTTGTTTTGTCTTATCCTGACATATTAGTTTTTGTTTAATCTTATTATATTGCATTCCCTTAGAAGCCTGTTCGTTGTCTCCTAAGGGACAGAAAGGGACGGATTTGGTCGGAAGGGAACGCGGGACGAACTAGGAGGAGTAGAGGGAGGGGAAACTGTAATCAGGGTATACTATATGAACAAAAAATGATTTAAAAGAAAAGGAGAAAACAAGCCTCCTTGAAAGTAAAGAGGCTGCTTTAGCTTTATAATGATCACCTCTAACCACTGTGAGGTTTAATAACTGTGTACAATAACTCCCTTGGTTGAGTCTGTGCCTAGCCGGGGCCCCAGCATCATCTTGAATCGCAGTGTGCAATGTGGCAGTACTGTCATGTTAGGACAGGTTTGGTGGCAGGCGGGTCAGTTGCCTAGCACAGCACTCATCATTCCAAACTGTCCCTCGAACTAGCAAGTCTCCTTCCACATGCATGCAGTACTGGCAGTGGCCAGAAGAGGGCAGAGGCTCTCCTGGACCTGTCAGTTTTGAGCCACTGGGAAGTGGGTGCTGGGACCCGAACCCACGTCCTCTACAAACACAAAAGTTCTTAACTGCTGAATCACCCTGATAGCCCCTAATACTGAATTTTTATAGGCAAACATGCCTCTATTTTTAAATGGTTTGTAAATTTGATACAAGGTGAGATGATTTTTTTAAAAATGGAAATACCGTCTACCATCTAAGCTGTTGAGTACTGCAAAAAAAGAGTTATGTCTACTGTCATCTAAAGTAGTCTCAGTCTCTAATAGTATCTGCCAAAATATTATTCTGTTGTTTTAATTTGTACTTCTTTGCTAGGAGAGTTAAAGCCTTCTCAAGTTTATTATCTCCTTCATTTCCTTTTAGGCATATATGCGTGTGCATGTGAGTGTGTGTGTGTGCACACGTGTGTGCATGTGTGTATGCATGTGTGTGCACACATGTGTGTGTGTGTGCCCATGTGTAACAGCCCTGGCCGTCCTGGAACTTACTTTGTAGACCAGGCTGGAATCGAACCCACGAAGATGCACCTGCCTCTGCCTCCTGAGTGCTGGGATTAAAGATGTGGGCCAGCATGCTCAGCTAATCTCTTTCATTTCTTATGTAACCAACTTTATCTTCGTGACCACGGTCAATCAGGATAATTAAGAGTATGGTCGAGCCTATAAACAGAAGCCTAAAGAACACAGACTACCCTAAATCAAAATGAAGACTAAGTAACTGCTTGGGGCTATAACTACCATCCTTTCCATATTTAGTTAAGGCAAACCCAGCATGGCTGCTATAAACAGACACAAACTTTGCAGATTCTAGAATACCTCTTAAACGCATTTTGAAAGTAGTAAGACTTGTTTCTAAACAGATTGAAGTCGGGATAAAAATCTACTTTGTTCCAGGACATAGCATGAAACTTGATCCTCTGGCTTTGTGAACTGGAAAATCCCACAAATTTACAAGAAAGCTTTATGGCGCTGAAGAGATGGCTCAGCAGTTAAAAAAAAAAAAAAATGGGTACCGCTCATTCCAGAGTTCTGAGTTCCCATGTCAAATGACTCACAACTGCCTGTAACTTCAGTTCCAGGGAATCCAATGGCCTCTTCTGCCCTCTGCAAACACTACACACACACACACACACACACACACACACACACACACACACAGAGAGAGAGAGAGAGAGAGAGAGAGAGAGAGAGAGAGAGAAAGAGAGAGAGAGAGAGAGAGAGTTAGTTTTAAAATCCTTTTCCACTAAATAAATCCAACATTTTAACTCACAATGATTTGCAAGCTAAAGGCATGCCCATCCAGAAACTGAAAATGTCCCCAAGTAGTGGGAAAGGACACCTTCACAGGGAGCCAGGTTTTATTATCTATCCAGGTATTTTTCAGGTTTGGAAGGTAGGAAAAAAAAATTCTCAAAAAAAGTGGCTTCAAGGTGCTTGCCCACGTGGGAGACAGTATTTAGGGGGAACTCACCTCTATGCCCAGGCAACTTTGTATCATCTTAAAAACCCAGTCCTATCCCACCTCCAGATTCTGGTTCAGGACAATATTCTGAAACCTGAGAATCTTTTCTAGTTAATAGTAGGAAGCAGAAAAGGAAGATTTATTCAGTGTGGATGCATTGGGAAGAAGGACAAAGAGACAGACTCCCCCAAATCCTCCTTAGGAGTCCTGAGGAAGACTGAACATGAGTGGAGAGCCAAGGGTTTGCACAGCTAAGCCGTTCTGATCAAGGTGTGTGGTTCTAGCCAACTGCTGACCAAATGTCATCTGCGCTTCCGTCAAGCTGTCTGACAAGTTGATTGAACTCTTTCAGGGTGACAAGTCCCCCCTCTGGTGGGAGCGCTTTCCTTCTCCCAGTCTGAGATTCCCTGGGAAATTCCCATCTCTTTGGGGTCCATAATCTGATAACTTAGAGACATGAAATATCTCTTAGACCAGTGGTTCTCAGTCCCTTCCGGGTCAAAAGCCCCTTTCACAGGGGTTGTCTAACACCACCAGAAAACACAGCTATTTATATTATGATTTGTAACAGTAGCAAAAGTACAATTATGAAGTAGCAACAAAATAATTTTACCACAACATGAGAGGCTGTATTAAAGGGTCGCAGCGTTAGGAAGGTTGAGGACCACCGGCTTAGATGGTCTTCATATACGTCAGGCCTATTAAAACGTCCCAGTGCCTGTTCTAGCATCTCAGTTTTGATGTGCAATGTTTATGCCTGGAACAAATATAATAAGCAGAATGCAAATGGGGCCAAGGTCAGATCAGAACACGTTCAGTTAGGGGCAGGCAGCCATGAATAAGAACATTCTTGATCACCTCTTAGTTATCTTGGTTTCTTTTGGGAGGACTGGCACAAGCACCTCCATCTTGTTGTTCTGAGGCAAGAGTCTAGATTTGAACCTCCTGTTTCAGCTGCCCAAATGCTGGTATTGCAGGCAGACACTTCCATGCCCAGAGGAAAGCCTATGAAACCTAGTCAACGTGTGTAACCAGTAAGATCCCGGCCCAAATCCTGTATCACCAGTATCATCTTGCATGTATAAACAAACCTGGTCCAGTATTCATTCCTTTGTAAGCACCACAGGTTGGGCATCCCAACTATGAAAATTCAAAATCATAACTTATTTGAATACCACCATCAGAGAAAAAGAGAAAATACAAAATGTTGGTAAAAAAAAAAATTAAAATTAACAATTATAAAAATGAAAAAAACAACATAAAAAACTCATAAAATTTCCTCCAGGCTGTGTATATAAGGAAACATGAACCTGTATTTTAGACACAGGTTCCAGCTCCAAACATATTATATATATGCAAATATTCTAAAACTAAGCCACTTCTGACCCCACGCATTTCAGACAAAGGCTATTCAGCCTAGGGGCTAAGAAGTGCTCGGCAGCTTAGAGCACTAGCTGCTCTTCCTCAGGACCCAGTTCGGTTCCCAGCACCCTCGTGGCAGCTCACAACAAGCTGTGCGTGCATTTCCAGAGGAGCTGACACCTCCGTTTGGCCTCAGCAGGTATGAGCCATGCTTGTGGTACACAGACATACACGCAGGCAGAACATTCAGACACACCAGACTTTTTTTTTAATCTGAAAAAGAGAGAGAGAGAGAGAGAGAGAGAGAGAGAGAGAGAGAGAGAGAGGATAATTCAGCTTCTCCCACCTGGATTGGCAAGCCAGAGTTACATAAATCTGTGTCAAGTATCTAACTAAAAAGTGGATGACTGTCCATCCCTTTTGCTGTCATGGGGGTGGACACTAACAGCCATCTCAGCAGGGGACTTCCCACATATCAAAATATAAAGCTAATAGCGCATGTTTTCTTAATTCATCCCATTTCTAAACCCTGAACGATCTCACCTCAGGAATGATCTGTTTCCTCCCTCACTGCCCTTCCATGGAAGTTCACAGTCGGGCGAGGAACTGACTGGAAATGAGGCCCGAGAGAGGCCACGTGCTACACCAAACTGCTCTGGTTTCAGCTAAATAGCAAATGGCTCATTATTAAGATGATGTCAAAACAGTGTTCTCAAAACTCAGCAGAATGTTCTTAGTATTTCGTTTAAGATTAAGAGAATGAAAAATGTCCAAAACAAAAAGAAAAGATAAAAAGACACATAACAGAGTCAGAAAGGTCTTCTAATTCACAATTCTCCCAATGTTATACCTTTATTATTGTTATTATTATTATTATTATTATTATTAATTATTATTTTATGAGGTGTTTTTGCCTGCATGTACCTCTGTGTACCACATGTGTGCCTGGTGCCCGAAGGGGTGCTAAGCCTCCATGTGGGTGCTGGGACTCGAACCCAGGTCCTCTGCAGCACCAAAAAGTGCTTTTTAACAACTGAGCCAACTATTCAGTGTTGAAGTTACCCCTTCCTAATGGGGTCCCACGCCTGTCTCTGAAACTTTCCTTCCATCCTTGGCGTTGGCCAGATGCCCAACGAGGCTCCACATAACAAAGGTGGACTGACTCTAGATTTCCACTCTGGTGGGAAGATATTTATTAGGCCTGTAGTATACACTGCGGCCAAGTCAATAGCTGAGGAGGCCATCATGGCCATCGCTATAGACCCTGAGATCACTGCAGCTCGGGATGAATCCTTAACATAAGAGACGGAGGATCAACGTCCTGTTTCAGGTCTAAAGTTCTCTAATATGGAGAGTCTCTATTCAAGCTACGATGGATATGGAAGTTAGTACTTCAGGACAGATGCTGACATACCAGATCTTGACACCTGGCCAGCTGTCATGGAGGAGGGGCACGGAAGCTGGACTGGAGAGAGCTAGAGAGTGTGGTGTATCCAGTCTAGAAACCCTTGGGACATCTGGCCTGGAACATCTGGCCTGGAGTCGGAGGGGAGACTTTTGACTTGCTCTGCATATAAACTCCATGTGGTTCGGCTGTAACTCCCGTTATTTAGCAACATTTTAAAGTAAAATGATACACATAGTAAAATAACCATAAGAGAGACAAAAAAGAACGGAACAGAAAATCCAGAAATCTGATACCGCGGCAGAGATGTTGAAGCTGAGGAAACCTAGAACAAAGGCTGAGAGAGACCAGACAAGTTCCAGAGTAAGCCCTTGAACTTCCCGAGTTCCCTCAAGACTTACAGGATTAGGAAGCAGAATTCAAGAGAACTATACTTTTCAAGGACAACAATCATTTGAATAATTACCTCAAATGTGGCCACTCACGAAAACAGAAAAAACGATCTTCTAGCGCATGGTCATGGGGACCGTGGGAGATGACGGGCAGTGATTGGTTGCAGAGCATAGAATCCAAGTCCAACCAAGGACGTCTATACTCTGTCAGAGCAGAAAGAACTCATGTTGTCTACAAAACAGTATTCAGGAATTTTTGGACCAGCAACAACTATGGTCCACTTGCTCTCTTCTATATAGAGCAGAGGTGTTCAATTTGTGGGTTAATGGTTAACTGACGCTTTCACATGGGTCACCCGAGACCACTGGAAAACACAGATATTTACATTAGATTCAGAACAGTAGCAAAATTACAGTTAGGAAGTTGCAATGGAAATATTTTTATGGTTGGGGGTCAGTACAGCATGAAGAACTGTACTGAAGGGTCGCAGCCTTAGGAAGGGTGAGGACTGCTGCTCTAGGGTCTTCGTTGTGGTTACCCTATATACACACTACTGCTTTTCCTGGGGAAGATGCTTCACACTGAACTGGATTGAGGGATTAAGACTATGATTATGTCTTTGCAGGAAGTGGAGGCAGGGGGAGCCTGAGTTTGGGGGTAGCAAAGGAACAGTCTCTGAAAGGGAAACCCTGACATACGTCGAAGCAGTGCACCTCATTTCTACAGCACAGATTTCCCTTGGGACACATAGGTGGGCAGGACAGCTGGCCCTTCACAGCAGAATGTGCCGTCACCACAGTACGTACCACTCCCAGAACAAGGAAACATCTTCCCCACTTCTCTCTCTCTCTCTCTCTCTCTCTCTCTCTCTCTCTCTCTCTCTCTCTCTCTCTCTCTTACTTCTTCCCAGCCCAAAGAAGACTATGAAACCAGAGAGAGAGAATAGTCCTGCGGTCAAGTTGTAAATAGAGCTTTGACCTGATCTCCCTAACATGAAGCTCAGTGGCACCTCGGATCCATCCTGTCCTTGCCTTCTAGGTTCTCAAGCACTGTGAGTAGAGAGACTTCCAGAAGAAAGTAGACACAAGCTAAGAGCTATTTAGTAGGATAAAAATCTTTGTCTTCTTATGACCAGAATCTTAATCGCAGCAATAGAAGTTCCCCGAGTGACTGATATAAATTAATGATGAGACGAAAGACAGACGATGGTACAGAGAGCAGATTGGCTTTGTAGGTCAGCCCCTTTTCCTATGCCTATGCAGGTAGTGTAATTCTAGACATTGTGGGGATCCACCAGACAAGCATTGATTGAGCAATTAATGGGGTTCTAGTCAGCAGGGGCCATCACCTATGCATGGCTCAAATAGCTAATTTAGGATTACATATATGCTCTGGTTCGCCCCCACCGTTCAGTCTGCAAGAACACTGAGCATCTTGCCATACTACCAGACGTCACACTCGTTGATGTCATGTCCAATATCATGGAGTTAGATGACATCACGCTAGTTGATGTCATCACTGACATTGTGGAATAAGATGCTAAAGACCGTGGAGTTGATAGAGCAGATGCATCAAAGAATACCAGCGCCAGACAGAAGACAACAGCTTACTCCTGGGGTTGACTGTTAGAAACCATTCCATTATTCAAGTAATAACTTCTGTGGCATTTGTTGGGCTGTGCTTCTCAGCTTGCCCCAGACATCCCAGTTCCTTCTGTAGTTCCAAGCCTCGTTCCCCTTGCTTCTATGCAATCTAAAAGCTCCCTGGTACTCTGTAGGCAGGTTCTTTCACTGCTTAAGTTACGCTGGATGAGTTCCTTGTTCACAACTAAGGACAATATGCTAAAAGACTTGAAATGATAGGATCTCAGGGGCTAGGAACCAGAAGGCTACCAGATGATTATGACCACACTCAGGCCATACATGAAGAAAGGCATGAAGAGATCAGAGGGAAGTCAGATGAAGGACTTCTATTTCTGAAGAGGCAAGACTTTCAGAACTTCTCCATACATTTTTTTTTTCAAGACAGGGTTTCTCTGTGTAGCCTGGGCTATCCTGGAACTTGCTCTGTAGACAAGGCTGGCCTTGAACTCACAGAGATCTGCCTGCCGTTGCTTCCCAAGTGTTGGAATTAAAGGTATGTGCCACCCTCTCAGCTTCATCATACTGTGGGCTGTGTGCTGACTATATAAAAGGTGCTGTCATTGAAGGTAACACTCTAGAATGTACCTAGAGAAAGTATCTCTTCTTTTCTTCCCAATAGCTCAGATCCTGGAGGAGAGAATAGAGAAGCAGCACATGGATGTAGGGTTCTCTCCTCTTTGGGTCCCACGTAACTTACTTAGAATCCGTTAGTCAAGAATTGTGAGCGAACCTTTCTATCTTTACTATGATCAGTTTGACTTTAAATCTTCAGGGATGGGCTGGAGAGATGGCTCAGTGGTTAAGAGCACTGACTGCTCTTCCGGAGGTCCTGAGTTCAATTCCCAGCAACCACATGGTGGCTCACAACTATCTGTAATAGGATCTGATGCCCTCTTCCATTTGTGTCTAAAGACAGTGATGTACTCACATAAAATAAATAGATAAATAAATCTTCAGGATATCAGGGTGGCAAAAGTGGAAAGATGGCATGTCCTTAAATAAATCCAACACACACCTCCAGTACC
Source organism: Uromys caudimaculatus (assembly GCA_028551405.1). Taxonomy (NCBI): domain Eukaryota; kingdom Metazoa; phylum Chordata; class Mammalia; order Rodentia; family Muridae; genus Uromys; species Uromys caudimaculatus. The sequence goes on along the minus strand of CM052720.1, from coordinate 31,517,607 downwards.
TTTTTGGACCTTTTAAATAACTGTCACCATCACAGGTGTCCCCTAATCCAAAAAAATAGATGGCAATGCTTTTGCCCAGCTATTGATATCTGATGCCCAGGATGTAAAGAGTGTGTTTAAAGCAAATCATGAGAGTTACCGCATAACAAGCAGGGCTTTTTATTGATTTCGGTCCCTTGTTCTGTGGCTTTACGCTCTCTAGGACTTGCTTTCGGGAGGATCTAGTACGTGAAGGTAGGAACTGTAGACATACCAGGCATAGTCTCAGCCTCAAAAAAATAAAGATAAAAAAAATAAAAATAAAGAGAAGCTCAGCCTCCAGATCTTGTCCATGAAGCAAACCAACTCTTTAATATAAAGTGAGAAAATGCTATTTTCTAGCAGTTGTAATAGTTCAGGCTGCTGCTTCTCAACCTTCCTAACGCTGTGGTGCTTTAAAACGATTCCTTGGGTTCTGGTGTCCTCAAACAATAGAACTGTTTTTGTTGGTACTTGATAACGATAATTTTCTTACTGTTATGAATAGCAGTGGTAATAGCTAGTCTAAGACATCGGATATGCCAGCCCTATGAAAGGGCCATTTGACCCCCAAAGAGGTCATGGCACAGGTTGAGTACGGCTGCTTCAGCATCGCCCAAGCTGACTGAACCAGTATGGATTTATCATAAGAAAATTAAGCTTGTACTGGAGGTAATTTTAATGAATGAAGTATTCCAAGAAAAAAACATGCTTATGCCAGGACGCTGTGGTGCAGGGAACAAAGCTTCCTTCCCTCTCGTTCTTCTGCAGACAGACATGTCAAATTTGAAAAACTTTAGGGGACTAAGTAGGTCTGTGAACAACATGCCTGCAACCCTTAAGACTCTCTTCCAGGATAAATGCTGATAAAAGCCCTTACCTATATGTATTAAGATGGAAGACTCGGAACCAGCTTCAGTTCCCCAATGTTCTAAAACACTAATTAGGGTATAGCATGTTTGTGTGGTCCTACAAGCCTTTCTTCCTGCATGCAAGAATGGAACAAATGATGAAGATTCATAGAAGAGATTTACATGCTTCAAACTCATCAAGAAATTGTCTTTTTAATAAAAGACTTATCAACTTTCTTTTTTACATGCGTGGGTCTTTCCCTGTGTCTATCTCACATGCATGCAGTGCCCAGCAATGCCCAAAGAGGGTGTCAGAATCTGGAGAACCGTAAGTCACCATGTAGTCTGGGACCTGAGCCTGGGTCTTCAGCAAGAGCAGGAAAGTGCTGATAACCCCTGAACCACCGCTCCAGCCCCAGGAAATGCCTTTTTAATTTTTGGAAAAAAAAGTGAGAAAAATCTAAATTGTTTCTCCTTCTCCTTGCTGCCCCCTGAACCTGTGCGTGTCCCTATGAGCTTTTCTGCTGACTTTTCCCTCTTCTCCCCTGTAAGCTTCTGGCTACAGCGGTGGAAAACAGAACAGTTTCAGGCCAGTTCCTATAATAAGCTCTCATCCCGCTCACACCATCCATCACTTAACAAACCTGTGCATTCTGCTTGGCTCTTCCAATATCTACTTAAAAAACAAAAACAAAAACAAACAAACAAAAAAAAAACATTATTTCAATGAAAGACTTGACGAACCTCTTTTTCAAAGTCTAGATTTTTAAATATAAAAATTCCTATCTGGCTCTTCTTAGTGTTATTTTTTGAAAACCATTACTTGAAAACAGCATGATCATATAGTTGACTTTTGTGCTTTACACTCTACCCACAGACATAAAGATGCACAGACTTTCAACACAGATGGACATATTTACAAACAGAAAAATGATGATGGAGAACCTTAACATGTCCTTGATGTGTGTGATCTGTGATTGTTTGAAAGAACACTTATGTGGACAGGACGCCTCTGTGCAAGTGTGTGCGTGCGTGTGTGCGTGTGTGTAGGTGTGTGTGCATGTATTTGTGTGTGTGTGCATGCGTGCGTGTGTGCGCGCGCGTGTGCATGTGTGTGCGCGTGCATGCGTGTGTGTGCATGCATGTGTGCGTGTGTGCATATGGAGGCCAAAGGCAAACCTCAGGTATAATACCCCCTCCGGTGCTGTCCACCTTGCTTTTGAAACAATCTTTCTCTGGGATCTGACATTCACCAAATAGGAGCTCACGGGAATCTGCCTGTCTCTGATTCACTTCTGTGATGAGACACACATACTCCCAGGCTTGGATTTTTGCATGAGTGCTAGGTCATCACACAACAAACATTTTAATGACTGGGCCTCTCTCCCAAAACTAAGGATGTCTCTTTTATTCCAGGAAATCTTTCTGTCTAAAACGGAATGACCAGGACTGGTGAAACATTAGTAGTTCGGAGTTTGCTGCTTCTAAAGAACTTGACCTCAGTTCCCAGCACACACATTGGGTGGCTCACAACTGCCTATAACTGCATCTCCAGAGGGATTCAGTATTCTCTCCTGGCCTCTAAGGCCACCGGCATCCATAAGGAAAACACATACACACACACACACACACACACACACACACACACACACACGCACGCACGCACACATGCACGCACGCACGCACACACACGCATGCACACACGCACGCACGCACGCACACACACGCACACACGCGCACACACACACGCACACACGCGCACACACACACGCACACACGCGCACACACGCACACACACACACAAATGATAAGAATCCTAGAATGATGGAGCAATACATCATTATGATGCAGTCTAAGATGCTAACAGGAGTGAGTCCTGCCGGGTTTGCATAAGCATGCGTGTTATCCAGTGTCTTCACCGGCGCCATACAGGGAGTGGAAATCTCTCACTGTAGGCAACCCTTAGCCATAGCAGGCTGCTTTCTGCCTCACAGCATCTGCTCTGTTGCTGCTGCTCCCAAGCAAAGAAGGAGCCACTGAAACCAACGCTGGGTGAAGACAAGAGACTTACAAAGAGAAGCATGTGCTCGGACCTTCACCTTAAGCATATATAGGGCTGGCCACTCAAATCCTTGATGAATGATGATAAGTAAAAAAAGTTTGTGTTTGTCCCAAGATGCTGCCAATGAGGACGTCAGGGAAAGTAAATATCAAGGCAGATTGACAGCTCCCATTGGACCTACCCCCCCCTTTTATTTCAGGTAATTGTTCAGCTTGCGGCCCTTAATCTTTGTAATATTCCTAACAGCATGAGTTCAATATCACACCGAGCATTTCTGCTAAGACAGAAAGGGTGGGGGTGGGGGGAGACATTGATAGATGTGGGTTCTTCCTGGTACACAGATGACTAATGCACATAAGACTGTCACACTTCCACCATCCCCGTCTCGCACACGAGGATGTGTCCTGCACATCGTACGTTCACTTAATAACCATGCAATTCCAAAGGCTTGAAATAGTGTTGTGGTAATTATTGAATCTCAAACAGGGTTTTCTATCCTGCCTTTGACCATTCAGTTCCCAGATAAAAGACACACAACCTTTATATTTATAATAAGCATTAATCAGCACTAGAGCTGGGCAGATATCGACCCTCTAAGCTATTATGTCGATGTCCCTATCAATAACCCTGAATTATAACTTGGGTCACATTCCATCTGAGATGTTCTTAACTCCACTTGGCTGGCCCTCATGGCCATGTTTTCATGGCTCACCTACCCCATGGCCTCTTCTCTCTCTACCTTCTTCTCTTCTTGTGGTTTCCTGCCCCAGATCCCCAAGCCCAGGAACTAAAGCCTCACCTGTCTCTCTTCTGCCAAAGCTGTAAGCTGCAGGCATTTTTATTCATCGATCAGAGATAATGGGGGCAGGAAGGCAAGGTTGCATAGCATCATTCGGGTCTCCGTGAGAATCTCCTCATCCTTGGGGGCAATTGGAGCCAATATTTAGCATTACGATACATAGCAGCAGACTAAATCTCAACAAAATACATCTGTAATAAGCTAGGAAATAGCTGACTACTCCAGGCTAATGAAACGTTGTCGCAGAAATGAAGACACACACACACACAAAAACAAAACAAAACAAAACAAAAAAAAACCCAAAAAAAAAGGAATGAAGACACAGCTCAAGGAGCTCACTGTTATAGTTAGCAAGAAGACCCATGTCGCACATGGAAAAATGTCGCCTTATCCACACATGTAAACCCAGTCCTGTTGTTATCTACGTGTTATATCACAGCAATATCATTAGTAAGACTCAATGCAACTTTCCATTCGAACTCTTCTCTAAACCTGGTAGAGTATTTCTGGAAGAAATAGCTAGAAGGAGCCATGGGTCCTTCCATTTGATGTTCTAATGGTCTGGTTTCTAAATTAAGATGTATTCGTTTTTATTTTATGTGTATGAATATTTGCTCACCTGTATGCATGCCTGCCTGGTGCCTATGGAGTTCAGAAGAGAGCATTGGATCTCCTGGAACCGAAATTACAGGGGGTCACCATGTGGGGTGCTTGGAATTGAACCCAGGTTCTCTGGAAGAACAGCAAGTGCTCTTAACCTCTGAGCCACCTCTCCAGCCCCTTAATGGCCTTAAAGTTGACTGGGCATTAGACATGTACTTTATATAAATATTATGTGTGAAAGTATAAGATTGAACTAAGCATAGAAGCTCACAACTGGACTCCCAGCCCTTGACAGGCAAGTTGCAGGCCAGCCTGAGCTATATAATTTGTTCAAAGACAGCTGGGCTGCAAAATGAGTATAAGGACAACCTAGGCTACACAATGAGTTTTAGGTATACCTGAGCAATATGGTAAGATTCTGTCTCCATAGATAGATAGACAGGTAGGTAGATAGGTAGGTAGATAGGTAGATAAGTAGATAGATAGATGATAGATAGATAGATGCATGCATGCATGCATGCATACATACTACACAGGTGAAATATATATTTAAAATATTTTATGTTAATTTATTTAATTTTTTTATGTATGTTTTGCTACACATGCCTGGTGCCCTTGGGGGTCAGAAGAGGTCATTGGATCTCCTGGAATAGAGTTATGAGATGCTGTGAGTCACCATGTAGATGCTGGAACCAAACCCAGGTCCTCTGAAAGAGCAGCAAATGCTTTTAATTCCCAAGCCACCTCTACATCCTTTAAATATACATTTTTTCAAAGTTAGCATATTATAGAAGGACCGTTTAATTAAAAAAAATTAATCCACAGTACATAAAAAAACATTCAATCTAAACAGTGGGGAATTCTGGCCTTAAAAATCCAACTATTTAAATAAATTCATTAAAACTCTTATTAATCGAGGGCAAATATGATCAAAGCGTATTATATGCACATACGAAACTGTTAAAAATTCAAATGAGAAAAATCAAACAAACAAAAGAAACTCTCATTAGACTCTCTATCTCCTATGTGTATCCTGGAAACATCATTTATTAGAATGCTGTTTTATAGACCCCTGGTAGACCAGAAGGCTAGATTCTCAAATTTTATGTGGGATATATATATATGTATATACCAGTAAATTATAAAAAGATTATTTACATAAAACATTGACTCCATATCACATAAAAAGATTCACACTGAATATAGAATTTTTTTCTGATTTAAAAAAAAAATGCTGCTATTTAAATGCCTTCTTCAAACATTTTAGCATTCCCATCCACTAAAGATAGCCCCCAAATGTGGGAAGACAAAATCGTTAAGCCAACTGTTCTTTTGCAGCCTCGTAGACCCGGGGCCTGGGAACCAGAAACTCCTTAAGAGATGACTGAACAACCTTGCGGGGAGAGGGGGAATCTTTGTGAATTCCTCCTGCTGCCAAGCAGTCCTGTTCCTCCCGACTGGGAGGCTCTATGATTAGAAATCACAGACAAGACGGAAAGCAAATCACACTGACTGCCAAGCTGTCCCACCAGGAACACAATGGAGAGATCCTGTGGCCTTGTTTGGTTCACATCTCCGTTAGTAATCCATACACTGTCGATGCGCAAACGTGCTGAGCGTCCTTGCAGCTGGACTTGCTCAGCTGCTTCTCTGTTCAGGGGATTTGCAAGGTACACAGAGGCCCGGGCAGAGATGGGTACCAGGTTCACATTATTGTCTGTGTCCTTAGAGTATGTGTTGCCATAGTACCATTTCCCAGTAATCTACAGGTTGAGGCAGGAGGATTACCATGTGTATAAGTGAGTCTGGGCTATAAAGGTTGGGGCAGGTTAGAAGGGTAGAGGGAGGGAGGAGAGAGGGAAGGGGAAAAGAGGGAGGGAGGGAGAGAGAGAGAGAGAGAGAGAGAGAGAGAGAGAGAGAGAGGAGGATCACCCTCTGCTTCATAGTGAGAGGTCAGTATGAGAAACATGAAACACCAGGTAAAGAAAGAAAAAGAAAAAGAAAAAAAAATCCTGCGCAGCCCTCAAAACTCAGCCTAAAGCTAAGCTCCATGGGATACGTGCTCTGCGTGGCTCCTTACATGGGGATTCCATCTTTCGTCACATGATCACGCATAGTAAACGGGCAAGATAGATCATGAGTAGAGCTCTCATTCCAAAACCAGAGTTCAGTTATTTCCAAAGGGTGATGCCATGGCCGTGCCTGCATCCCGTCACTACGAGGGGAGCAGAGCTCTCACACCGATGTCACAGGACCACAGGTGCAGGACAGCCATTAGTTGGCTTTGCTGTTTCCTGGAACTCCATTCTGCTAAGAATAAGATCTCTGAACACGTTCTGTGGTTTAAAAATAACAAGAAAAAAAATCACAATGTTCTTTTTTTATAAGAACAGAAGCACGTGTCTGTATTTCCTGTTTATTTCCCAATTCTTATCAGAGTCCCTGGAACGTGGTCCTTACTTCCAGGTTTTTAGTCAGCAAGATATGCTGGCAGTGTCTGTGAGAGAAGGCTGAAGAAATGCGGAACGCTAATCACATTCCTGATGATGATTTAGAGAAGTCTTTGTTCGAAACTCCAATCTTGAAACCTAGGTAAGAAGCTAGCCGAGATGTTGTACTTGCGATCCCAGGGCAAAGGAGACAACGGTGGGTGGAGTCAGGGGGCTCCAGCCTAGCCTACTTGCTGAGTTCCAAGGCAGCAAAAGACCCCGTCTCTAAAGACAATGTGGGGCTGATGGGATGGCAAGGACACTAACTATGAAGCTTGACAACTTCATTTGATTCCCAGAACCCACACACGATTGAAGGAGAAAACCGAAATAAATAAGTAAATAAATAAATAAATGGCAATTTAGTTTGTTTGTTTTTTCGAGACAGGGTTTCTCTGTGTAGCCCTGGCTGTCCTGGAACTCACTCTGTAGACCAGGCTGGCTTCGAACTCAGAAATCTGCCTGCCTCTGCCTCCTAAGTGCTGGGGTTAAAGGCGTGCGCCACCACCTGCCCGGTCAAACGGCAATTAAAAAAAAAAAAAAGGTAGATGGCTCTAGACTGAGCTAGTGGAGTGATGGCCAAAGTTGTCCCCCTGACTCCATGTGTGTGACATGTGCATCAGAACACACACACACATACACACACACACACACACACACACACACACACACGCATTTGTACCCCTAAAAACACCAAGACACAAACCAAATCAATGATCCAGGAACATTGTATCAAAACGTCATGATGTGATACATTAGGACAGAGTATCAACTCACTTAGCATGACACAATTAAAATGTAGCCAGGCCAACCACCAGATCATCTGTGACAACAGCATGGCAGACAGCCTTAATACCAACATCCTCAGTTTTGGCGATATTCATAAACTCATATAATGGTCTCTTTTTTTAAGGTAAATTATTCCCTTTATGAATTACTTGGCAAAATAAAATTTTTTACTTTATGAATTATTTGGCAAAATGAAGTAGAACAAATGGACCCTTCATTATATTACTGTTTTTTTTATATAGGGAAGAAAATAACACCTTTGACATTTGAAATGAACCAATTGTTATAATGCTAATTTCCAAGTCCTTGCAAAATGAATCGCTATATTTGATTAATTCAAAATACGGGAGTTGTAACTGGGTCTATTCATTCCAAGAAAACCTTCAGTCTTTTTCTCGAATGGCATTTCTGTATAAAAGCGTCCCCTAGAAAAGCAGGCGTTTCCTCGGTGACTGAGTGAGACATCAGTACGTGGTCAAAAGGCTCTGCCACGCTGCATATTTAGGACCATTATGATACAGAAACAGATTCCCATGATTCATATCAGAAATAGTGTTCCTAAGATGACAATTTCCCAAGTATTAATGGTAAATAAAAAGGATGACTAACTTCCTGGGTTATTAACCCCTGAAGACACATCCTTAAAATTTTGTGCTGAGCAACCGTGGCAGGCTTGTTAAATGATCAAAAATTCAGAGCATGTTAATTTGCTAAGTGTATTTTTATGATTCCCATTGCTATGACACAATGCCTGACAAGAAGCAACTTAAGGAAGGAAGGGTCCATTTTGGCTCACAGTTCTGTGGTATAGTCAATCATGGTCATGAAGTCATGGCAGCTAGAGCAAGAAGTAGCTAGTCACAGGTGGGACCGCCCACTTCAATTAACCTAAACTAGATGCTCTCTCACAGACTTGCCCAGGAGCTGCTCTCCATTTGTTATGTTTTATAAAAAGGAAAGGAAGCCAGAGATATGTTTGGTAGAATGAGGTATGGTGTGGGGGAAGGGCGCGCCTCTGTGGGCCCAGCTGAGGCATTCCTTCCCCCTGAGGGACCAGCCACAGGGCAGTATAGTATAGAATAGAGCTTATTCAGGGCATGGGGAGGGGAGTTGAGGGAGTAGAGACATGGAAAGGCACAGAGAGAGAGAGAGAGAGAGAGAGAGAGAGAGAGAGAGAGAGAGAAGAGGAGGAGGAGGGGGAAGGAGGAGGAGGAGGAGGAGGAGGAGAAGAGAAGAGAAAAGAAGAGGCCGGCCATGAGCACATGGGGAGAGAGGGGGAAGGGAATGGGGAGAGAAGGGTCAGAGAGGGGAGAGTAAGAGAGAGAGGAGGGGGCAAGCAGCCCCTTTTATAGTGAATCAGGTATACCTGGTTGTTGCCAGGCAACGGTGGGGCGGAGCCTAGAAGGAATTCTTATACCATTGTGTTTCTAGAACCTGAAGTTGAAAATCAGCTTAAACCTCCACAGTAGATAGGAGTTCCCTTCTTTTAATGGGCATGAGTGAAGTTATGGTGGGTGTGGCCACCTAACTTCTTCCTAGAGCACGACTGTGGGCTCTTGCTATCACCACCTAGAATATCAACTCACAATGGTTTTCACAGGGTAAGTCCCTGCTAGAACCTCCCAGCTGAAATAATTTATTTCCTCAATACATTCTGACCGTTTGAACAACGATAAAACTGTTTGCTCTGTCTCCTTAAGTCCGCATCGCCTGTTTCATGATGGAATCGTAAGTCAGCCTGTTTCTCTTTGTCGCCCTACAATTCACTTTGACACAATAGCTAGAAGATTCTTTTAAGACGCGTAATCAAAATCATGGGTGGGTGGGAGGTGGAATTCCCTCATAGAGGCGGGGAGGGGGAGAGGATAGGGGGTTTCCAAAGAGGAGATCTAGAAAAGGGGAAACATTGGAAATGTAAATAAAGTATCAAAAATTAATTAATTAATTAATTAAAAAAAAAATCATGCCACTCCTTCGGAGTCCGGACAACCCTTCCATGAGGGTCGCCTTAGACCATCAGAAAACACGATATTTACATGGTGATTCCTAATAGCAGCAAAATTACAGTTATGGAGTAGCAACAAGATCATTTTATGATTGGGGGGTCACCACAACATTTAGAACTATGTTAGAGGGTTGTAGCATCAGGAAGGTTGAGAATCACTCATCTATAGACTTTTATGAAAGTCAGTTCTGCCATCGGAGCCCTACTTGCTCCTGAGCTGCCTTCTCCGTTGCTCACTGTGACACCTCTAGCTTTCTGTCCTGAACACTTGTGGCACCCACTGCCAGCCCCCGATTTGTAATGCCCTCCAATCATCCCTGCCCACTCACCTATCATCTCCTCCCAGAACTTTCCTGGCCCCTAAATGACCAGCATCGCCAAGCCATTGGTGCGCAGACTTCATACTGGCTATCATCAGGAAAGCACTTACTACTCTCTAAAGTTCTCGGTTCCATTCATCGCTGCCGTGTTTGCTATCTGGGCTTCCCACTGGGAACACATTATGGCTTCGCAACAGGCAAGTGAACTGTCTTCCTCATGCCAACCACAGCCAGGGCCCAGCAGTAACTCAGTCATCTGCTAATAGGATAAAGAGCCCCTGGACTGGGGAGATGGCTCAGCCGTTAAAGGCTAGGCTCACAACCAAAAATATAAAGCCCCGAAAGATATACACACATATGGAAGTCTCATACTGCCACATTATAGAAGAGCAGCAACTTATATATTTATAAAATACAACCATGTGAATGATTGTTCTCTTGGCTACCAGGCTGAGTAAGCAATTCAGTAACTACTTTCTATTAAAACCAATGAAGCCAATGAAGTAACATAATGTTTAATTTTGATTCGACTATCTATACAAAGCATCAATACCCACCAGCATCAAAGAAAAGGAACCTAGAAATTTATTTAAAAAAAAAAAAGAAAAACAAAAAGAGATCTCTTGACAAATAGATATCTCAAAATAAAAACATATGCAGAAGGAAGGTGTCTTAGTTAGGGTTTTACTGCTGTGAACAGACACCATGACCAAGGCAATTCTTATAAGAACAACATTTAATTGGGGCTGGCCTACAGGTTCAGAGGTTCAGTCAGTTATCAAGGTGGGAACATGACAGCATCCAGCAGGCATGGTGCAGGAGGAGCTGAGAGTTCTACCTCTTCATCTGAAGGCTGCTAGCAGAATGTTGGCTTCCAGGCAGCTAGGATGAGGGTCTTAAAGCCCACACCCACAGTGACACATCTACTCCAACAATGCCACACCTACTCCAACAAGGCCACACCTACTCCAACAGGGCCACACCTACTCCAAGGCCACACCTTCTAATGTTATTTCCTGAACCTAGCAAATACAAGCCATCACAGAATAGGTGTAATTGGGGATTCATCTTCTAGGCCTTGAGATCTGAATTTTCCTCTAGTGAGAAAAGAATCAAAACAGACAACATTCTTGCATCACAGAGTTCAGTGGAATGTTACAAAGTGTGGTGGCTTGAATACGATTGGTCCAGGGAGTGGCACTGTTAGGAAGTGCGGAGGAAATGTGTCCCTGTCCAGGTGGGCTTTGAGAGACCCTCCTCCTAGCTGTCTTGAAATCAGTCTTCCACTAGCAGCCTTCAGATGAAGATGCAGAACTCTCAGCTCCTCCTGCACCATGCCTGCCTGGATGCTGCCATGCTCCCACTTTGATGATAACAAACTGAACCTCTGAACCTGTAAGCCAGCCCCAATTAAATGTTGTCCTTTCTAAGAGTTGCCCTGGTCATGGTGTCTGTTCACAGCAATGGAAACCCTAACTAACACTCAAGTATCTGAACATTCATGCATATACAACATACTGCAACTCTCTACTTAAGGAAGAACTTATCCTTCTGGGTATGGATGAATGACAGGTAGCGATCTATTCCCAAAAGTCAGAAAGTGGAAAGGAAGGAGAAACTACTTTGGCATTGAGAGCCTGGAAAACACTTGGTCTGGTGGCCAAGGACCGCATCGCTGTGGGCAGGCCACGTTTATGCAGCTACCCTGGTACAGAATGAGAACGACACTTCGCTTTTGCATCAGCTCCCAAAATCCATTGCCCTGGTGCAAAGCTCAGCTTGCCGGGCACCCCACTAAGGAACTAGGCAGTGCCCCTTGGAACGTCAGGAACGATGTCCCAGTAAGGAGGCCACAGTGGCTACAGTAATGAACCCTAACAGAATCCTGGAGCAGAAGAGAGGCTCTGGGGCAACATGAGTGAAATCTGAGCAGAGTGGAGCTCAGCGCTTTAGTTTTTGACAAGTGACATGGAGATGCTAAATGCCCAACAGGGAAAACCGCTGTGGTGTGTAAAAATCTGTGTTTGCAACTCCTTAGCCAGGCTAACACTATCCTCAAGCAAAGCTGTTTTGTTGCTGGTTTGTTTTTTTATTATTATTATTAATGTCTTTATTTACTTTACATCGAGATTGCAGCTTCCGCTCCCTCCTCTCCTCCCAGTCCCCCCACCTTCCCTTCTCTGAATCCTTCTGTCCTCCCTTTCTCCTCAGAAAAGGGAGTCTTCCCTTGAATATCGATCCGCCTTGACATACCAAATTGCAGTAGGACTAGGCGCATCTTCTCCTACTGTGGCCAGGGAAGGCAGCCCAGTTAGGGGAAAGGAATCCAAAAGCAAATAGCAGAGTCAGATACAGCCCCAGCCCTGCTGTTGGATTCCCACATGAAGTACATTGTTTTTGAATTATTAAAAATTTACGTGAAAGTCTGTGTGTGCGCCTGTGCATGCGTATGTGCCAGGTATATGTTGATGGCCCTAGAGACCAGAAGAGAGCATCCAATCCCCTGGAACTGGAGTTACAGGTGGCTGTGAGCCATCCAACTTGGGTGTGAGATCCAAACTCAGGTCCTCTGGAAGAATAGTAAGTGCTCTTAAACTATTAGGCTTGAGACATGGCTCAGTAGTTTTTGCTGCCCAGAATTTAAAATGGCCATTAAGCCACCTGGCTCACACCTATAACACCAGCATTCAAGTGACTAAGGCAGGAGGGTGCCCATGAGTTCCAGGCCTTCATGGGCTACAGAGTAAGAACTCTACCTCAAAAAACCAGGGCTGGGGACGTGGAGATGGCTCAGTCAGAAAAGTGCATGCCCACTCACGCATGGAGTCTTAATTATGGATCCCACAACAGACATAAAAACCAGGATGTAGTGGTACAAGCCAGGTTAGGGGTAGAGGTGGAGAGTCGGTCAAACAAAAGGATCTCTGGGGCTTACTGGCCAGCTATGCTAGCCGATCAGTGAGCTCCAAGCTCAGCAAAGATAATAGGGCCTAAAGGACTGACTCAGCAGCTAAGAGTGTTTGCTGCTTTCCCAGAGCAATTGAACTTGGCTCCCAGAACCTGTGTTGGGTGATTCACGCTTCCCAGTAACATCAGGTAGGGGAGCGAAAGCCTTCCTCAGCCTTCATGGGAAGCCACATACATGTGGCAGATACACAGACACACAGACTCATACACAGACACACACATACATCTGAATGAACACTGAAAAATGTTTTTAAAAATGACAAAACAGACACACAGAAAGACTACAGCACCATGCTCTGACCTTGACATGCAAACGAACTGGCCTGAATATCTGAACATACATGTATGCCCCCCTCCCCCCCCACACCTCTCATGATCCTCAGTAAGTATCATTTACTGGTATGCTCAGGGTGAAACATAGTGTATATCCCATGCTATAATTTATGTATCAAGAGTGTTCATGAGCATGCACATGCTTGCTCACTGTACTGGCTGGTTTTGTGTGTCAACTTGACCCAAGCTGGAGTTATCGCAGAGAAAGGAGTTTCAGTTGAGAAAATGCCTCCATGAGATCCAGCGGTAAGGCATTTTCTCAATTAGTGATCAAGGACGGAAGGCCCATTGTGGGTGGTGCCATCTGTGGGCTGGTAGTCTTGGGCTCTATAAGAAAGCCAGCTGAGCAAGCCAGGGGAAGCAAGCAAGCAAGCCAATAAGGAACACCTCTCCATGGCCTCTGCATCAGCTCCTGCTCCTTGACCCACTTGAGTTCCAGTCCTGACTTCCTTTAGTGATGAACAGCAGCATGGAAGTGTAAGCTCAATAAACCCTTTCCTCCCCAACTTGCACCTTGGTCATGATGTTTGTGCAGGAATAGAAACCCTGACTAAGACACTCATGTATAAAACCACCCTCGCACATTGATCAACGCCTCGAACAATGGCGATTATAAAGCCTTATTGTAAAGTTTTACATTGGAATAACAATAGCAGTAGTAACGCATGCTTGTGTGACACCATGTCATGCACATACTAACTTACGTATGTCACAGGCATCCATGAAATCAGGCCCACGATAGACCCAAGGATTCTGAATGTTAACAGCAGCATTTACTAATGAGTGGGGCCTCTCCCTTGAGCCTCTTGCTGGCTGTGTAGATGCAATTTCTCCACTTAAACTACAGCCTCGTTTCTGTGTCCCTGGACAATGCCATGGAAACCTGGCCAAGGGCCCAGACCACTTACCACTCTACCCTTCTGACAATTAGTCCACATGAAAATATACATGTTCAGAACTCTTTTGTCTCTGTTAATATGCATGCTTAAGAGAACTTGAGCTGTTACCTATCAATCGGAGTGTCATCAAAGGACTCTAACCCGGAACGATCTAAAACCACATCAGAACACCAACATTTTAGTTTTCTTCTCTGTGACAGGGGAATAAGCAAAAGTTCTTAGGTTGAGATACAGGGATCCCTCAAAGGTTGGTGGAGGTAGTTCTGCTTGCAGCAGGGTTTCAAAGAACATGAGCCTTGTTTTTTGCCATAAACATAGTGCCACAGAAGACATAGTAATGTCAACAGAATCTATGACGTGGTCACAGGGAGGAATAATAGATATTAGACCAGACTTGAAGAAGTGACAAAGCAAAACGTTTCTTCATCAGAGACCAAAGTAGGATAAGGAGAAGCAACAGTTAGAGTTCATATAAAAATATTATATGCTTTGCTTTTTAAAACAACTCTGTTTTGATACTCTGCTTCATTTCTTTAATTTTTTCATAGCAATTTGCAGGAAAAAGACACGAAGGGTGACTTCCAGAGCTGCACAGTAGGGGCAAGTTGACTCTTTGAAGAAATTCTGTCAAGCACGTTGCTGAAATCTACAGCAAACGGTGACAGCACTCCTGGAACCCAGGCATAGGTAAGTCACGCAAAGAAAAATGGGTTCAGTGTGCCATGCGAGTTTTTCCTGATAAAATTGTGTTGGCTCTCTAGTCATCGGAAGCCATTGGCTCCATTCTATGAGCTCTGGGCACCCAGCTCACTGGGATGGTTTGCATATGCTTGGCCCAGGGAGTGGCACTATTTAGAGGTGTGGTCTTGTTGGAGTAGGTGTGTCACTGTGGGCATAGACCTTAATACCCTTGTCTTAGCTGCCTGGGAGATAGTCTTCCACTAGCAGCCTTCAGATGAAGATGTAGAACTCTCAGCTCCTCCTGCACCATGCCTGCCTGGATGCTGCAGTGTTCCCACCTTGATGATAATGGACTGAACCTTTGAACCTGTAAGCCATCCTCAAATATATGTTGTCTTTTATAAGAGTTGCCTCGGTCATGGTGTCTGTTCATAGCAGTAACACCCTAACTAAGACACTCACAGTCTATGTTTCCTCATTTAGGACAGTGGAATGAATCCCATATTGTTTAACTGCCCTGTCTCCTCCTCGCCATCACTAAGGTCAACAGCAGGGGCACAGCCTGAGCCTCACTCAATAAGCATCAAGAAAGGAAGCTGGAGAGATGGCGCAGTGGGCAGTAGTACTTGTGTAAGCATGAGTTTAATTACAGCACTCACTTCAAAGGATGGCTAAATCCTGGACTGAGGAGCAGAGACAGAGAGGTCAGTGGGGCTTGCTGGCTGCCAGGCTCACTCCGCTTTCAGTGAGACATATATGCATGCATATACTATATACACAGCACACATACACCACATACACACATAGACACACACACCCATGCACCACATACACATATGAAACATACACCACAGACACATTTACCGTGCACACCAATATCACACACAGCACACACAAATCGATTTCTTAATAGCAAATAAATTGAAAAAAGCATGTGAGTGGTAAGTAATGAAATAGAGCCTTGGTTATAGGACTTGGAGAAACATCTGCTCAGGGCTGCTCGGTTACCATCTGAAAAAGAAAAGGCTCCATGGTGAATGTGGATGCACACCACACACACACACACACACACACACACACACACACACACACACACACACACACAAGACTCCACAGAATTTAGTCAGAAGGCTCTAACGATCAAGTCTTTGAGCATTTTCTCAGAGAAGACAGGCAAATGCAGCAGACAGGAAGGCACTGCATGGTCAGGGTCCCCGATTTGTGGCAGAGAATGTAGAGGCAATGAATGGCAGGAAGGATATGAATTCTATGTGTTCTTCTGTAATGAGCCAATAAGGAGAGCAATATCTCATGCTAACCTGCTCCTGGGTCTCATTCAACACACACCACTATTGATGCTTGGGCACATATTTTATGTACTGAAGATCAAAACCAGAACCCTTTAACAAATAAAGTGTCTAGGCAAGAGTCGTTTCTACAAATTGAAAAAGAGAGAGAACACGAAGGCTGAAAACACACATACCCAAAAAAGGGGGGGGGGGAGCAGGGCAAAATAGTAATGAAAATAATAATTAGAAGGAAAACGTTGCCTGTGTGATGATTGCTGGCTCCCAGCAAAGCCTGCGAACTCCTCTCCCCGTTGCCTAGCAACCAACCTAAGCGCAGCTCTAGCAGTAAGAAATGTCTACGCCATGACAGCAGAAATAGAATCTAAGCACTTGGGATGGTTTTTTTTCAAGGTTACCTAAATTTACAGAAAAGGATGTGGTGGGGGGTGGGGGGAGTAGAAGAGAAAGTCCTCGATATTTCTAGAAGCAGAGATCTGGGAGGAAGTTCTACAGTGCTTTAAAACCCATCTAAAACATCTCCAGTTAGTGCTGTAGGGCTGGCATGCTCCACACAGGAAAGGCTCTATAGAGCTTACTCTAGGTGCATCTCATCCCTGAACCCAGAGGACCAAGCTCTTCAAAGATTAGGAATCAAGTTCAGTACTCAGAAGGCAAAGCAGTAGGTGACCTTTGCTCCAGAAACGCCAGACTTCTATGTGGCTCATACCACGACTTCGAGCCATGCCTTGAATTTCCTGTAAATGCATTTCTATAGATTTCTCTCCCACCATCCCGACACATGTCTGATCACGGCAATGAACCAAGTCCCTGAAAGGGGCAGTGGATTCCCACAAAGGCTCCTCTTGACGCCTGAAACCAATAAAGGATGTTACCGTACGTCTGACCAGACGAAGGGACTCCGCAGACTGAATTACTCAAGCACGCAGAAGTGAGTGGCTTGGCTCATCCACTCTCATCATTATCAGTCAGAGGTGAAGGTCTAGGCTTTCTATCTTTCTTCATCTTGATTACACAGAGGATGCATCAGCAAAACACGACTGGCACTTATGCTCCAGGATGACTTTCATAAACATGCGCAGAGAGGTTTTACTCCTAGCCACTGTCTCTCAGTCATGGGAAACAGGCCAAGAGTTGAGTAATGAAGTTTTTCTTTCCTCACAGGAATCCATGTCAATGGGGTATGTGGTCTTATCGTGCCTGAGATGGTAGAGAGCCGTGTGTCTCACAGCGATGGAGATGAGCGTGTGTGTGTGTGTGTGTGTGTGTGTGTGTGTGTGTGTGTGTGTACAGTGTAGTCACGGGTGGCAAGTGTGCTGGTGTAAAGCTGGTCACTGTGCTTTTGTACAAGTCATTTGAAGTGACTGTCAAGAATCTTTGTCTACGAGACTGCATCAACAGGGCTGCTCTGCCGGTTTCACAGGGAGGTCCTAAAGATCCAGCAATGTCCGTTACCAGAACACATGCATGAGCCTCTACCGACATCTCTACGGACTAGCGAAAGCTGCCTGTCCCTGGGGCCATGATGTAGAAAGGCATGAATCTTTCCAGGGTTTCGGATGATTAGCTGACAGTGTCAACCTTCGGATCATTTCTGCCCGTGAAGACATGCTTGGGAAGCTGAAATGCAGCTCTGACATGATATTATGAACACCGACCTTCAACCTGAATCCCCTAGGAAACCCACTTCTGGGCATTTCCGGGGTGAGGATCTAAGCCTTTGTGAATGAGGGGTGACACACCCTGAATCGGTAGCCAAAATAAGAGCTGTGTGCCAGCATCCAGTTCTCTCTGCTTCCTGACTGGGAATATAACTCTGCCAGATGCTTCCAGCTCCTGATCCCATGCTGTCTTCGCTGTGAAGGACCGTGGCCTCAAACTGTCGGGCCAAAATGAACCCTTTCAGGCACTTCCTGTAAGGCCAGGCCAACAAGAAAAATAATTAATACAGACTCTAAACCTGCTGAATGCTGAGGCTGTGGCTGGCTGGACAGAAATATTAACTATTTGAAAAGAAACATGAATGTTTCAAATGTTTTCCTCGGTTTCCAGTGTTTCTTCCGGTGTCTATTTTTAATTTACCGTTTTTTGGCTGAATTTTGGAACCAAAAATAGAAGAAAGAAAAGCAACAACAAAACAAACAGACAGATAAAACAAAACAGAAAAAAACCTATACAATTATAAATTGGGTTGGGGAATATTTTTCTTTTGGTACCCTGACAGCAATCCAACTCTAAAAATAATTAAATGTTTTTTTCATTCATCACATTGACTGCTCTCATGGAATGGTTTAGAAAGTAGCACACAGAATGCTTTCTAACCTGTTCTTCCCTGCAAAGGTTAAAATATTTACCTTTCCAGGCCAGCAAGATGGTAAAGGTGCTTGCTGCTAACCTTAAAGAAACAGGATAATGGAAAGGACTATTTCCTGCAAGCTACCCTCTGCCCTCCACACACATGTTCACATGAACACACATACAATAAAGAAATAAATGTAATGGTACACTTAAAACATTTACCCTTGCAATAAAATGCATGCTTTGCATTTAAGAAACTAAGGTATTTTTTTGATATCCATTTGAAGCTAGCAAGTGTGTCTGATCGCCGGTTGAAGTAAAGCTATGCGGTCACATGACATCTCTGTAGGAAATGCTGGGTTCACATTATGAGGCGGACATCTGAAAAAAGCCAGTCTAGGGGTCCAAGCAAGATGGCTCAGCAGGTAAAAGCGCTTGCTGTACAAAGCTGTCAACCGGAGTTTGGTCCCCAGAAGCCCGAGCAGAAGTGGAGAGGTGATTCCTGAAAGTCATCCTTGGAATTCCACAAGTTTGCCTTGGCACACATGTGCACCTTGGCACACATGTGTATGCATTCAAACATGCATAACACACATACAATGATAACAGTAAGCAAAAATCTTTAACAGTTTTTCAAGATAAAAAAGCCAGTCCTCTCCAGGAGCACAGAAGTCAATGGAGAAGAGAAATGGCGGTTATCCAAGAACTGCTCTCCTTCCATGGCAGCCAGCCTCGACCTGTCAGGGCACTGCAGCGTCTGTCTAGTCTCTAAAGCACCTTCTACGTCATGTAAATGTCACCATTGAATCATCAATAGCTAAGTCAACTGGCACCAATGTGACTCTCGAGCGTCCCAGATCCGGGACCAAGAACGCTCACACATAGCAGATGTATGGACCGTGCCCAAGCTGCTGACTCCAACAAGCTGGTGAATACTGAGTTCAAGTCTATCTTGGGCAGAGGTGTCCGGGAAGTGAGGGAGCTTAACCCTTTGCTTGAATGGGAATGGATTCAGGACTATAAAAGAAGAATACGGTCTTTATATATTAATGTGGCAGTAGGGTGGGAACCATTAAACTAGTCTTTCTCCGATGCTATGCACGTTCATTGAAGATAGAAACTGAAAAGCACATCATCTTCCAGGCCCAGGTGCAGAGAACTGAAAGCTCACCCAGCGTACTGTATCCTGTGCATGGTGCCCGCGGTTACCTAGGACCTATAAAGATGGATTCACGTTTCACAGACAGATCCAGGCTTCAAAGGTAATGTGACTTGGATAAGGACACTCAGAACTGAAATTCGACTTCTTTCGATATGATATACACACATGTTACAAATGCGTGTGAATTGTGTGTGTGTGTGTGTGAGAGAGAGACAGAGACAGAGACAGAGACAGACAGACAGAGAGAGAGAGACAGAGAGAGACAGAGACAGACAGAGACAGACAGACTGAGAGAGATAGAGAAAATGACAGAGAAAGAGGCTAAATCCCATTCAGAGACGCTAAATTATTGCAAGATTATTGGATTATTGGGTGTTTGGGACATTTCTGTAAAAAGTCAAACAGAAGTTTCTCCTATATATTCCATCTTAACCACCTCCAAGTCCCTATCAGCTCAGGAACCCCGAAAGGGCTAACCTACATCTCAACTACTGATACTTTTGTTGAAAGATTAGAAGCATGCCAAATTACTGCCACACATTTCAAACACTGGATCCAAACTGGAATAAATAAATGCGGCCATCGATATGGCCTCACTAATTCCAATTCAAATCTAGGAGAAATGAACCTGGTTACAAGACAGGGCAGAAGTCAGAGATGCTGAGCAAAAGAGCAAGGCTGTATCTTGACGGGGAGGTGGGGGAGTTGTGGCCAAGGGGAAATCTGTCCTTCCTATGGCCCAGGTTCACATCAGATGTCACTTCCATTTTGAGGGAATGGCTAGCCAGACTCGATATTTCAAATGTCACAATTTAAAATATTGAGACTCTATTTCCCTAGAGTAAGCAATTTCCAAAGAGCACGATTTGGGGAGTCAGTAGCCTCCAGGTTTTGATCAGAACTCTGCTATGTGCCAGCTTTTTTGGCGCCTGTGTTTCCTAACCATAAGTCATGGGTAACTGAACTAGTATCATAGGAATACACTGCAGCCACTCCGTGTAGTGTTCTTTCTTCCTGTTCTTCCACTGCACCATTTGAAGTCACTAAGTAAAGGCAGATGAATGAAGTCAGCTCTCAGGAAGTCTCGTTATATTTTGTGAACCGGAAATACATGTGTACCCTACTCTGTGAACAGCCTCGGACCAAATAAATTTCTACGCTGGAGTCTTGGGTTCTGTGTTGAGTACCAGCTGCCGGGCTCTACTGGGAAGAAGGAAACAGCATTGTTGCTCAGAATAAGTAGAGCTTAAATAAAAAGAACACACAGAGCAAAGGACCAGTGCAAGCTATCTCATGTGCAGATAATAGCCTATACCTGTTTATTTGGTTTTTGAAACCGTCTTACCATGACCAGCCTGGTCTTGAACTTTTTTAGTGGCATGATTCTATAGCCAAGAGTAAATGGTATTTATCACATGGAGGCTGTACCCTTGGGATTATTCAGGACCCTGTTTCCCATCAAGGGTTCAGCAAGGAGCTAGAATCCCAGACACTACATCAAAGTGTATTTTTGCATAGACATGTACGATTCAACGCTGAAATGAATTGACACCATCAAGTCCTGCTCATCTACTTTTAAATTATATAATGAGGTGGTTTAAATATGCTTGGCCCATGGGAAGTAGCACTATTAGGAGGCATGGCCCTGTTGGAGTGGGTGTGGCCTTGTTGGAGGAAGTGTATCACTGTGGGGGCGGGCTTTGAAGCTCCCCCAGGGCAGAAGAGACCCTCCCGCTGGCGGCCTGCAGAAGAGGCAGTCTCTTCCTGGTTATTCTTGGATCAAGATGTGGAACCCTCGGCTCCTCCAGCACCTTGTCTGCCTGCATGTTACCATGCTTCCTGCCTTAATGATAATGGACTGAACCTCTGAACCTATAAGCCAGCCCCAATTAAATGTTGTCCTTATAAGAGTTGCCTTGGTCATGGTGTCTGTTCACAACAATGGAATAACTAAGGAAGGGAAAGATGTGTGAGCCAGGGAGGTGGTCACAGTCATCTTGACGGTGGGTGGTAAAACACCTTCTGGTTCTATCAGGTTCTTGTCTACTACTATGGAGATTTTTAGGTTCCCAACTTTTCAGGGTTTGACATCCCTTAACACTTACTGCATGGAAAATTCTCTGAGAGTGCCAGCAACAGAGGAAAGGGAAGAGGAAGGGGAGTCTGTGTGTTAATTCTGGTGATATTTAAAATTCATCAAGCACATCTTATATACGCCAAGAACCTTGTGGAAAACGGTGCGCTCACATTCAGTTCTTAATGCAACCCTGTGTGTGTGTGTGTGTGTGAGAGAGAGAGAGAGAGAGAGAGAGAAAGAGAGAGAGAGAAAGAGAGAGAGAGAGAGAGAGAGAGAGAGAGAGAGAGAGAGAGAGACCTATCACTAGTTTCCTCTAGAAAGTAGCAGCCTAGGGGGTCCAAGGTGGCCAGGTAGTTTGCTCACAGCCCTCAGCAAGCATCCAGGAAGTTGGTTGTGGCCAAGGAAAAAAATATGTCCAATAGAAGCAATTTAAGGGAGAGAGAGATTGATTGGGCTCACGCTTTAAGAAAGGGTATAACCCATCAGAGCAGGAAGGCTTGGTAGGAAAAGTGTGAGGTAGCCTGTCCCATTGTATCCACAGCCAGGAAGTAAAGAGTCCTGAGCACTGGTACTCAGCCTGCTTTATCCACTTTCCATTTTTATTCAGCCTGAGACTCCAGCCCATAGAGCAGTACCACCGTATTCAGAATGGATCTTCCTTAAACCTCCCTGGAATCCCCTTCACAACAGACCCAACACCGTGCACCCTAGGTGGTTCCAAAGCCCAGCAAGTTAACAATGAAAATTAACCGGAAGTTCTCAGAGCAGAGTTCGCCCCCTAAGGCTGCTTGCCACACCACTCTCTTGCAGGAGGTGGTGTGGGATCAGGAGTCAATGTATTACCCACGCTAGGACCACACTCCTCATCCCAGACAGGGGATGCAAGAGCCAGAAATCACCTTAGAAGCCCAGGGTCCTCATCTGAATGCTAGCGGCTGAGCTATGATATCTTCGCCTAGACTTTCAGATGGGATGGTGAAGTTAGATGTGACATAAATAACCACACCGAATGTTCTTGCCAGTAGGAGAATCATCTGAGAGGGTTTTTTTGGCTTTTTTTTTCAAATTAGATACATCTTATCTACAGATACCCTGGAATGGGTTTCATTGCCTCAAAGAAATTAGAATTTACCTTACCGCATAACAATACATAATTCTGTCAAACTTAATATGAGATGCATCCACACAAGCTTTAACCTAACTTGGAAGCCAAAACCCTCAAAATAATTTCAGCCTACCTTTTCAGCTACGCTGTCCCCAAAATAAAATCTTAAATTGTGCCCAGCCAGAAACTCTAAAAATATACATCAATATCTGTAGTCAGGAAACATTCATTCATTCATGCAAGTTTTAGGTGAGTTTTGAGGATTATTCAGAGTATAATGAAAATGCAAAGTAGGATAAGATATTTGCAATAAAAGGAAAACTAGACAATTTGGAGTATTATAAATATACACATTAAAAACTCAAGCAAAGTGACAGGAAAATAGCAATACTCGGTAAAACAATGCCTAAAGATGTACACACAAGTCACAAGTGACGCCAACTTACAGAACATGAATAGAGGGTGTTGGCACAATCCATCGGATGGAGGACAGACAACATAGAATATATAGGGAAACCAAGATGCTTAAGCGCAAAACAACAAGCGATGCTATTTAAGAGCAGACTATCTGATCAGACATTTCTCTAAAGGAGAATAAAAATGGCCCAAAATACATAAAAAACATTCAACATATTTAGTCATTAGGAAAATGCAAATGGAGACTCCAGCGAGATCCCATCTCACCGCACTCAGAACGGCTGTGAGCAGAAGCACAGGAAATAGATGCCAGAGAGCATGTGAGCAAAATCTCTATATGCTGATAGTAGATATGTAAATGAGCCCAACCACAGTGGAGAGGGCTATGAGGAGTCCTCACAAAAGCTAACAATAGAGCTGTCTGATTGAGCTATCCCTTTGAGTGTGCATCCAAAGAGAACCGAATCCTCATTTAGAAGAGACACCTGCAGGCCATTGTTAGCTAAGAAATGGATTCAGCCTATGTGCCCAATAGCTGGATAATGTTTTGAATTTGTTGTGTGCACATACACATGTGTGCGTGCGCACGCGCACACACACATAGACACACAAGAATATTATTCAGCCACAATGCAGAACGAAATTCATGCATTTTCAGCAAAATGGATGAAACTGGAAGGTAGCGTGTTAAAGAGGTAAGTCAGACACAGGTTGTAACACGGATGGAAGCTTAAATTCATCAACACTGAGGTGCAGGGGGTCATAGGAACTGCATGGGGCTGGGGAGAGGTAGAAAAGGAGATTGGATTTAGGATATGCATGCAGCATGCATGTGTGTAGATACCATGCCAAACTTCACTGAATGCATAATTAATGCATATTGCTTAAAACATCAAAATAATAGGCATGGTGGTACATACCTTTTATCTCAGCAAAGGGGAGGCAAGGGCAGGCAGAGCTTTAGGAGTTCAAGACCTGGCTGGTCCACATATTGAGTTCCAGGCCAGCCAAGTGGCCTCTGTAGAGTGAGACCTTTGCTTGAAAAGCCAAAATAAATAAATAAAGAGAAGCCAAATTTTACTAAGCCTAGAAGCATGCCCTAGCCTTTAATGACCAAAGATAAATGGGGTTGGAGACACTGTTCAGCCCCTGAGAGCGCTTGATGCTTTTCCACAGGACCCAAGCTCTGTCCCCGGCACCCACACAGGTAGATCACACCAGCTCCAACTCCAACTCCAACATCCTCTTCTGGTGTGCATAGGTACCCACGCATATGCATGCATGTGTGCACATGCCTCTCAGACAAACACATATACACACATACACACACACACACACAATAAACACATACAAACACATACACACGTGCACACACATACATACACAAATATGCACATACACACATACTTATACATACACACATACATACACATACATACATACATACACACATATGCATATAATTAAGAGTGAAAATTAAAAATAAATCTATTTTTAAAAGAAAAGAGAAGGGGCTGGAGAGATGGCTCCGCAGTTAAGAGCACTGACTGCTCTTCCAGAGATTCTGAGTTCAATTCCCAGCAACCACATGGTGGCTCACAATCATCTGTAATGGGATCTGATGCCCTCTTCTGGTATATTTGAAGACAGCAACAGTGTACTCATACATAAAATAAATAAATCTTTAAAAAAAAGAAAAGAGAAAAAAAAACAGGGCAGGGCCCTTGTGTAGAAAAAGTTCTCTTGTGGGTGTTCTACTAAGCACCACATTTTCAGAAATGAAACTTTAAGCAGTGTCAGAAACCTCAACTCTAAACACCCACTCCAGCTGACAGTGTCAGCAGCGCATTGTTAAAGAGATTTTTCAAGGGCGAGTGTAAAAAGCCTCAGCATGGATTTGAGCAAAGCATTATGAACCTGCAGGGAGAATGACTGTCTTACATCTTCAGGGACAAGGGAGCCAGACAGCAGCAATGTCTGGGAGAAAACACTGATGTCAGACTTCATTTCTGAAGTCGTGAGCATCTTTGAAGTGGTTCTGGAAGACAGAGGGACAGTCAGAAAATTGAAAGTTCTCAGGGGCAGAAGATCCCAGACAATATCACTGTGTATGCATAGGAGACTTGGGTTTCACTCCTGGGTCCTTGAGCCATGAAGTCAGAACTGCAATCAGGGCGTACTTACTTCCAATTATGATATAACTGGGCAATGAAGAGCTAAGGCTTATTTATTTACTTATTTTTGTTTTTTGAGACAGAGTTTCTCTGTGTAGTCCTGGAACATGCTCTGTGGACCAGGCTGGCCTCAAACTCACAGAGAGATCCACCTACCTCTGCCTCCCAAGGGCTGAGATTAAAGGCATTGACCACCACTGCCTAACAAAAGTTTATAAGATGATTTCTATGGGTTTGTTTTTGTTTTTGTTTTTTGTTTTGTTTTGTCAGAGTGTCATGGAGCCCAGGCTAGCCTCCAACTCACTTAATCCAAGGATGACCTTGAATCTCCCATTCTCTTACATCCATGTGTCTGGCACTAGAATTACGGGTATTTCCTGCCATGAGATACCCATGCAGTGTTGGGTATCAAGCCCTATGCTTCATGTGTGCTAGGTAAGGCGGCTACCAGCTGAGCCCTGCTCCCAGGCCCTTACAAGAAGTGTTCTATGTGACTCACCTGTTTACTGTTAAAATGCTTCATGTTAATGGCAACCATTCTTCAGTCACCCCATACTTGACTCCTTAGGCCCTTTGGTAAAGGGCACACAAGAATCTGTTCTTTTTATTCTCAGTAACAATGTAACTGTTCCTCCTTAGATGTCACAGGCAGGTGTTTAAGGACTAGGACTGCTCAGTGAAAGGGGGAAGGACACACAAAAAATCTGTTCTCGCTGGGCAGTGGTGGCACACGCCTTTAATCCCAGCACTTGGGAGGCAGAGGCAGGTGGATTTCTGAGTTCGAGGCCAGCCTGGTCTACAGAGTGAGTTCCAGGACAGCCAGGGCTACACAGAGAAACCCTGTCTCAAAAAACC